>CM026320.1:8576334-9812168 GCA_014843725.1 Amphicarpaea edgeworthii | reverse complement strand
TTTAAAATTATTATTAATTTTATAATTTAAAAAAGTTAGGAGATAAAAATTGATTGTATTTGTTTTACAAAACTAAAATTAATTGTATAATAACTGACAATTATTTTGTGTGAACGAAACTAACATTTAGATAATTGTTTTTAAAAAAATAATAAAATTATTATTGATTTTGTAATTATTTAAAAAAAATCAAAGGATAAAAGTTAAATTTCTTCAAACTTTCTTGTTGCCTTCATAAATTATACACATAAAAAATAAAATAAAATCAATATCTATAATTGACGGTTATAATTCCTAAATCAGGATAATAATCCATGATTATCATTACACTTGTTAGTTATTTTCTAATTTGATTATTAGTCTCAAGGGTTAAATTAAGCAAACTAATTTCAATTGCATATAAAACAAATGGTCAATTCATTAATTATATATTCATTAAAATAAATTTTATATATATATATAGAGAGAGAGAGAGAGAGTAAGAGTACATGTTTATAATGAGAGATGAAAAGTTTAAATAATAATCATTTATTAAATCTTAATGGTTTAAATGTAATTTTGAATTAAAATTAAATGTAATTTTCACTATATACAATCATATTTTTCTTAGTTATTGTGTATTTATTGTCCTATCATCATAACTAGTACTGTTACCATCAACATAATCACCATTGCCATTTTTTCCGCCAACACCAATAGAGCTACCATTACTACCACCATCATGGTTGTTGTCTCCATTGTTGTCACCATCATTGTGGTGATAGTGGTGGTAGCAATAACAGGAACGACAACCATGACGATGATCTTATTGGTGGTGACATGGTGGTCGTGGTGATGGCGGCGTCGCCATCACTACAATCACCATGAACAAGGTCACTATTACCACTGCTATCATAATCACCGCTACCACCAAAAAGATCACTATTAGGGTCATCATCACCACCACCATCATGGTCATCGTTCTTGTTGTTGCCACCACCACCACACGGTGGTAGTGGCAGCAACAATGGGGACAACAATCATAATGGTGACCTTATTGGTAGTGGCAATAGTGATCATAGTGATGGGGGCAATTATGTGTAAATACACGAGAATTAGGAGAGATATGATTGTATATGATGAAGATCACATTTAATTTTAATTGAAAATTACATATGGACCATTAAGATTTAATCAATGGCTGTTACTTAAACTTCCTATATCTTGTAATAAACATGTCATCTCCCTTGATACGCAGTATATGTATATATATATGTATATATAGGGATAAGAACAGACATTCTCATCCATTGGATTAAATTAGACGGTAAGGATTAACACGGTCTTTTAAAAATTAACATGCACTTATTTCATTTAATCTCTCTACATCCAAAATCAATAAAGAAAATAAAAGTCTATTTCCCCTCTTTACTACATTCAAAATTAAAAAAAAAAATTATTTCATAGCGGCCTTAAACCTTACATTTTAAACCCTAAACCCTAAACCCTATAATTTAAATCCTACACCTTAAACCTTAAACAAACAAACACGGTTTCCCTTATCGTGATAAGAGTATTTTCTCAATATAAGAAAATTTTATCATTTCATCTTCGTTTTTATAAGTATGATGATGATTTTTTTTTTCTTTCTTCTACTCACCACGAATATGCTTCATTTTGAGTTAATATAAACATGAAGATAATTGTTGCATCAAAAGCAAACACAACTATATAGATTCTAGAGTGTGACGAAGAACTCAAACCTATCCTTAGAAAATATTTGATACCTTAATGGAAGGAGAAAACTTCTATAGAAAACTTATTCCTAATTATTGGCAAGAAACTATATAGCTAAATCATATTTCTTTCATTTTTGTCAAATCATATTTTTTTTCAATTTTTGTCAAATCATATTAACTCAAAACAATGAATCATATTCGTGGTGAGTAGAAGAAAAAAAAATTAATAATCATCATACTTACAAAAACGAAGATAAAATGAGAAAATTTTCTTGTATTGAGAAAACACTCTTATAATGAGAAGTAAAATCTTGTTTGTTTGTTTAAGGTTTAGAACGTAAAATTTAAAATGTAGGATTTAGGGTTTAGAATGTAGGGTTTAAGGTCGCTATGAAATAATTTTTTTTTTTTAATTTTGAATGTAGAAAAATTAAATGAAGTACATGCTAATTTTTAAAAGACTACATTAATTCTTACCGTTTAATTTAATCCAATGGATAAGAATGTTTGTTCTCAATTCTCTCATAAAAACACAATTCTCATTCAAGTATATATATATATATAAAAGTTGAAAAAGGATAACATTGACATAATTATGTAAGAAATTAAATAAAACTTCTTCTATTTTGATTCTTAAAAAAAAGTCTGGCTCCTTTTTCCCTTACAATTTCTGGTTACATCCTCAGAAATATTATGCAATGCAATGCAATTGTATATTGTATAAGCATAAAAGAGTACAAAATAAGAATTATGATTTATGATTATGATAAGGAAATGTAAGTTGTATCCTAGATATGTTACCTGGTCCTAATAAAAAAAAAATGTCACTGGTTAAAACTTTGCAAGTCTTTTTAATCTAGTCTAATATTAGTAAACGCTTGAAAAATATATATTGTGAGCCAGATCTAAATAATAAGAGTGGCCACTTGTAATTGTTAATCTATAACAACCTTGAAATAAAAGTAGCACCTAGCTAGCATTATTCAGTATTTCAAGGTAGTTAAAAACAATTTTTAGCTAGCAAAAAAAAATATTAATCTCAACTTCCCTGAAGTATTTTTTTTTTTTTACAACATACCCTAAAGTATTATGAGTTGCAAGTTAACTTAAAGAACTTCAATTTCAAACACGAATCGTACATGTAAATATATTGTGCAACATGTATGTGTAATTTGTAAAATAGTAAAATTCACAAAATAACAATAGTTATGATAAAATAAAAATAAGATGAATATTCTCTGTAGTTCCTAAAATAAGTGTGGGCAGCAAGTATATAATTTCAATCAAATAATTAATAACAATTAGATCAATCTTAAATATACTAAATCATTGATTAGCCTATCACTATCATTACCATGATTGTCATTGCATCAATTATAATAAATATCACCCAATTCATTGTCATGATCGTCGTCAATATGATCACCACAATCATAATCGTTCTTGTGATTGTCATCGTTGCTATCATGACCGGTGACAGTGACGATAACAAAAAATATGACTATAACCATCAAAATATATATGTTAAAACCTATGGTGGGTTGGATTGAATTGGTTCACAAGAGTTTGTTTAGATACTTAAAAAAATGCTAATAAATTAAGTTCAATCAAATTAGTAAAGATTAGATTTATATTAAAAAAAAACACACAATTTCAATTTTTAAAATAGTGATCTTGTTAGTGGATAATTTGTGAGTATAATTGACTTAGAACCATCAAAATAAGTTAAAACTCTTGTTGGGTTCATGAGTTTTTTTTTATAGATAAATATTAATTATTAATTAGTTTTAAAATATATTTTTGATTTCTCAAGTTGTCACTAAAATTTGTTTAGTCTCTTAAAAAAAAATTGAAGATTTTAGTACTCAAAATTTTCAAAAATCCTAATTTTAGTCTTTTTTTTTTATTAATTTCATTAATTTAAATTATATAATACTATTTCTAACTATTAAAATCGCTATAATGCATTGTGGTAGGTGGGGGGCTCGGTGGTGGAGCAATAGTGCTATGGACGACATGTGTTCGTAGCTGCTAACCATAGCGAACTCCATCTTTGACTGTTTAACCATTATTTTATTTTATTTTTATATATTTTGACGATTTTTAACTTCATAAATAATATTATTTCTCATAAATAATATTATTTGATTTCAATTAATGAAATTAATAAAAGAGACTAAAATTAAGATTTTCAAAAATTTGAAGGAGTATGAAAAAAAAAACTAAGGGACTTAAAAAACTTTGATGACAACTGAAGAGTTGAACATCTTCTTCCCTCCTTCCTTCAATGCAAGTCTGCCTCAAGCCGGACAACATTCAATTCACTTGATCGATGCATGCATGTGTAATGCATCTATGATTTGTAGTTTTTGTTTATTTTTTTGTGTAGTTACATAAAATATTTTTAAAAACCACTCGCAATCCTATCTCAATAATAAAGTAGTGTATTTCACTTGCATTGCATCGACCCTACTATTTCCCCTTTTTAACTTCAAAATATAATATTTTTAAACTAGCATCGAAGTCTATGCTTTTTTTTTAGATGAAAAGTGTATGTTTTATATTGCTGGATAGTTTGAGATAAATGATATCATTAGGTATTTCGGTGAGTGCGGTTTAATTTAATTTTAACATAATATCAAATTTAAATTAAATAAAATTAATTTTTTGTGGTTTGGTTTAATTTGATTTAGCAGTTATTTTTTAATCTATTATCAAAGTTTAATTTATATAATTATTATTTTATATTAAATTTTGATTTACATATTTTAGTTTAAAAAATATTTTTTTTACTTCTATTTAACATTATTATAAAATGATATTATTAACTTTTTTTTGAAACATAATAATAAATCATGTTTCACTTTATATTTAATTTAATATTATTTAATAATATTAATATATCTTTTTTAAATATATGAAAGTATGTATTATTACAAATTTATTATTAAAAAAATATACTATAAATCACATATGATCATAAAAAATTAAAATATTGTTAGTTAGATAATATTAAACATCTAAAAATAAATTAATATAATTATAATATGCAGTTTGATTCAATTTAATTCGATTTTTTATAATAAAATTTAAAAATCAAATCAAATCGTAAAAAATATATGATTTTGGAGATTTTTAATTTATGTGATTTTTTTATTTAATTGATTTTGATTTTTTTTGAACGATTGTATAGTTTACTGCCATCTATGAACACTCCTAAATATCATCAATGTTTTTGTCATTAATTGAATTGATTAGAGAGAGACGCCATTGCCATGTATGAACGCAAGTTGTGACTGTCAGGGAATTTAATTAATTAGTCTCAACCCGCGTTGAGATTAAACAAATGGTAGATAAAACAAATGGTCAAATCATTAATTATATATTCAGTAATTAAACAAACTGATCACATGGTTTTGTTAAAAATTAAAGAAAAAAAAGGTATGCATTACTCAGTCAATCACGGTGCGTAAATATTAATTTCCAAATTAAATCGGACAAAATCGTGTCATCATCTTTTGTCACAACCATGACATTATCACATTACGTATGGCATTTATTTAAAGATCTACAGTTACAAATCACATGGTTATAAGTATAAATTCTTAAACAACTCTCATTATTTATCTATATTTTAATTTATTTGTAACATTATATGATTTATTATATTTATTACTTTTTACTTCTATTTCTCTCTCTCCGAAAATATATCTATTGACATTAAACATTTTAACAATTTGTTTTGTTCTTTAAATATTCCAAATGGTAATTGTCAAAGCATTTCCGTTCATTTTTTAGATATATCTAATTGACTTCACACCTACAAAACATTAATAATTGATCTTATATTTTATTTATCATCATTGTCGCATTTTAGTTCAAACTTTTTTATAATATACATTTGCCAAAAAAGAATATACATTTGCAGTAGAAAAGTTAACACGTTTTTTCATCTTATAATATTGTTATGGCATCAGTCTAGCTTCTGTTTTTTTTCTAAGTCAATTTGACGGTGTGTATCTTAAACAGTAATTTTTTATGTTTTCATTTTATAAAAAAATGTGGTTGAAAATTTATTTTTTTTAAATAGAAATATTCTTTGAAAATGACTAAAAATTAAAAATAAAAGTTTGATATTTTTAACATTTTTATTTTTATAAATAAATTTTTTAATATTTGAAAATGAAAAATACAAAATAAAAAATAAAAATATTTCCTAAATCAAGCGCCATTATATTTTCATTTTCAATTTTCTCTGAAACTAAAAATATAGTTAATGCTTAATAAAAGTGAGATAAAAAAAAATTATCTGAGTTGAAGAAGTGGTAGACTGAAGGCGTTCGTTGCACCCCTAAAGTGAAACACACGGTTGATACAGCTAATCACAGATTCACAGTAAAAGTAAACTTTGCCTGTAATCATGCTAAGATTTCAAAAATCTGACTCTTAGAATTATTATTTTTTTTTGTAAGATTTTACTTCATACCACTCCGACTCAAAATTTAATTATTCAATTTTAGGGACAATTTTCTTTATTTAAAATAACTATATGGAGTTATGAACAATGTAATCTAAGGTATTTTTTATATATTTATTTAGAAGGAAGAGGAGTAGACTCTTTTAACATATTCTTACCAATACTCTCATCAATTAATTATTCTAATCATTTCTCTTGAAAGGAATTTGGGCACATAACAGCTGAGTTGCAGTGCACCCCTACCGAATTTGAAAGTGAGACCGTACGCCAGTGATTATCTTTCTGGTCTTTCTTAATCCAGAGGGGTTATTACTTCTTCGATTCCTCATCTAATTATCATCAAGATATATACTTTCTCTCCTCATTAATAATTAACTCAGTGATATTATGAATAAATTGCAGGGCATGGACAAAACGGAGCATACTACGAGCGTGGAAGAAGCCAAAGATGGCCAGGGTAATGAGCTTGCAAACAAGGAAGAGGACGAGGACGAGGAGTTCGACAAATGGTGTGGTTTTATGAAAACAATGCTTGGTTGTCTAAGTAACAAAGAGGTGGAAGTGGAAGCATGTAGCATCTCCCTTGTTCCAAAGAGACTTCGAGAATCGAAAGAGGATGCTAATTACACGCCGCAAGTGGTCTCCATAGGACCCTTACACAAGGGAACCAGCACCACGAGCACGGACCTACTCTACATGGAAGAGATCAAATGGCGCTGCATGGAGCACCTCCTTCACCGTGCAGATGAAGGCCCAGTAAAAGCTTTGGAAAAGTGCGGCAAAGCTATGCTGAATTTGGATGAAATCGTTCGCGCAAGCTACAACGTTGATGAAGTCAAGTTCAACCGCAACAAGCTCGCCCAAATCATGGTGTTGGATGGCTGTTTTCTGCTGGAGCTTCTCATCACTTCATCACCCGAACTAAACCACAAGTTAAAATGCAGGTTAAGTCCTGAATTCGAATCTCTTGTTAACAGAACTACCAGTAAACAGCTAACATTTATTTATATAAAAAAAAAAATGCAGTTTACGGGATGATCCCGGAGCTGAAGTTGTGAAGAGGGAAAAGGTGCTGTCGGATTTGACCATGCTTGAAAACCAGATCCCTCTCTTCGTTCTCGATACTTTGTTTGCAAATCTTTTTTCAAAATTTTTTGAAAAGGATGTAATTACAATCAGATTGATACATGAGAACGCGCTTTCTATCTTTGGTTACAGTTCTCCGGATTTCCACAGTTACTACTCCACTGAGTTCAAAGCCTTTCATTTTCTTCAACTTGTTCACTTATTCATACATAAGGAAAATCATAAGGCAACAGACGAATGGAAGCTTCCTATAGATGGGGAAGAAGAAACTGAGAGTAATATCAGTCACAGAAAAGTAAAACTAGCGCGCTGCGCAACCAGGCTCCAAGCAGCTGGGGTTACAATTGGTTTTCCAAAGTCACAGAGCGATGAAGCCTCAAACAGGAAAGCTAACAATACTCGTTTTGACTTCAAGGTAACATTCAGCGAGAGTAACGGGAAACTAGAAATCCCACAGCTACATATTACTGAAACTACGGAAGCAAAGTGGAGAAACTTCATTGCTTGGGAGCTGAATAGATCTACCCTGGAAAAACAGCGCGATAGGAAAAAAGACAGAATCAGCTGTCAATTCATTTCTTATGCTTGGTTCTTTCAAAATTTGATTTGTTCCGTGCACGACGTCAAACTGCTCCTGGATAAAAATGTCATAGTGGTCCACGATAAATCTATGAGCAACGAAAATCTGATGAATTTACTCCGTAACATCACACAGGGAGTTTCTGATGCTGATGGCATTCACATGAATCCCCGGTTCACTTTGGTGATGAACAAATTGAAAAATTACCCAACTGTGGAACGCTCCACGGGAATCATTAGGATCATCATAAACCGTGTAACGGTAAACAGTAAAATCAGGTGGCATGTTTTCAGATGCTTTCTAACATGGATTTGGTATAAATGGATAGAGGCATATGGGGTGTTGAGAAGTGTTTATATTCCCAGCGGGTGGGGACTAATAGCGATGCTTGCTGCTGCGGCGGGACTTGCTCTCACCGCTGTCCAGACACATTATTCAATCCACAGCTAGTGGTTGGTTTATTTTGTTTGTTTCCTTTGTTATGGAGGGAGTAGTTGTTATTCACGTTTTCTGCAGTGTGATTAGTGTGTACTGTGTGATTGGTTTCACTGGTGCTTCTCTTTCATGATTAATAAATGAAGTACTATTATGGGTACCGTCAGTTAACACTCCTATTGAAAAATAGTAATCAAGATGCATCTACTTCCTCTCATATTTCATTTTCACTTCATTTATTTTTCATATATTTATTTTTCATGTTACTTATTAAATTATAATTTCTTTTCTCTTTCGACCTAAAAAAGGAATGAGAAATATCGATGATAAAAAAAAAAGGGCAAATGGTGCGGTATGCAAGTGACACGTCACGTGGCTAAATAAAATTTGAAACTGAATAAAATATGGCTACATTTGAGTTTTCTGTGAATTAGAAGTCTCTATAAAAGATTAGAAAACAAAATATGTAAAGAGAAAAAAGTATGAATGTGAAAGAAGAACGATGATAAATAAACAGGAGAAGAAAGTCAAATAACAACCAAAGTAAAAATGTGAAACTCATTAAAAATAATAAGGATAATATTGTCTTTTGTAAACCTGTTATGCTTGACAAGACGTTAGTTTTTTTTTATTTTTTGGATAACAAAAATCATGTCTTCTATTCTGTCATGTGATTATATTTTGTCATGTAACATGTTAATTTTATGAATCAAACCTGATAATTATTTTTGTTCTATATTTTTCTAATCAATTGGAGCCTATGTTTTTCTTCTTTTGTAAAATTAGAAATGTTAAGGTTTAATCTATCTAAAATTTTTAGTATTTTTTTCTTTTTAAAAAATTTGAAATATGAAAGTTTCCGCAAAAGAAGCGGAGGTAGGGGTGGTCTTGACACAGCAGTCAGTCATGGCTGTTCTTAGGGAGTTTTCGCCGTGCCTGACGTCGGATAAATAACATCATACATTACCATACACACAGGTTCGGACTTAGATACATATATCCATACCTGATCTGAACCAAAATCTCACATATTTTAATTCTCCGAGAACAAAAATAATACTAAAATTTTGCAGAAATTAATTCCAAACATATTCAACATCACGGGAACAAAAAATATATTTTTGTCTTTAATAAATAAATCTATTGAATAGTAATCATATTAACCCACCGTCTCGCAGTGAAAAAAATAAGATATAATAGAAAAAAAGAAAAAAAAATGTACTGGAAGGAATTCGTATAAAGAATTCTTTATACATGGTAGATTTTTCATTATACGAATTCCTCCGAAATCTATTATAAATACGTGTGTCTGCAATTCTCATTTCCCATTAGGAAAGCCAAGGTTAGTGTACTGGGAGGAAAACCGATGGATCGAAGACCAAAGAGGGAGCGATCCCAAGATGACCTCAAGTACACAGCATCAGCAGCAAAGAAGGGAAAGACCGACCCTCCCCTTACCGAAAATGATGATACTAGTAAAGAAGAACCCACCGTTTTCCAACTAGGCATCGCCAATAAAATGCATAACAACCGCAAATCCCGTAGATCTGGGACCCACAAGAAAAAATCCGACCGACCGGTGTCTAGTGGTACACAAACGCTAACAAACACAAACACCACCACCACCACCACCACCACATCACTCGCTGATTCAGGGGGTATGTTATGTTGTATAATGTTGGAAACATATCTATACTTGTACATATATTGTGGAGCACTTATCTTTAAGTTTTGAAAGAAACCGCGGTAACAAAAATTGTCGCTAGCACTCCTCTGAGATATCGTTTACTTATTTTTATAATATTCTGACGTCTCAACAGGATCCCCGGGGCCGGTTAGTGCTGCAGATGTCACCGTTGCATCAGATGCTCTAATAACTCCTACTCAGACGAGAACTGATAGTGATAAATTACAATCGGCATCACACTCCATTATCTCAAGCACTGGTAGCAGACCAAACGTTGAATCACCTGGTATATATGCTGTAAATATATATTATATTGTTAATTTATTAATTTTGATTTTTCAAAGATCAATCTTTTTTAACCATCTTATTTGTACACCGTTTCACCGATGATTAATTGGAGCAACCTTTTTTTTTTTTTTTTTTTCATAAAAAGATATTTGAATTCGAGATCTTACTATGTATTATGTATGTGTGTATGTAGGGCCGAGAGTAAAACTGTTCGAGGCAGAGTCAGAGGTCACTTTGGACTTTAAGTTGGATTATGGAGAATATGTTTTGAAGATCGAAAAGAGGAGGAGAATTTCAAGCTCAAGTTCAAGTTCAACCCACAATGAGAATAATAAGAAGGAAGAGGCAAAGCAATTGGCTCATCACGCAGACTTACACGCTGGCATGCTTCTCCAAGCTGAGATGCTTCGTAACATGGGAGAGCAACTGCTCTCTAAGTACCGAGCATCACTTCAAGTCATATCCGAAAAGTAATATAAAGTAAAAGTTAATAAATTTTAACCAAATCATAGTAATAAGATTATTTGAAAGAAAGAGTTGTTAGCATTCAAAACTCTAAGTTATCTATTATTTTCATTGTGATCTTTCTATTTATTAGCTGTCTTTTCTTTTCTTTTTTTCATGTTTCTGAGTGCTTGACAAGAACCAAGAAGTATCCTGCTTCATATCCTCTTCTGTTGTATCATTAATTACTACTAGGACTAGGATAGAAGAATTAATGTTTCTCCACTTCCTGGGTGGAGATGGTAGCTGATTTAGGTTGTTGTGGTAATAATATGGTGATGTTGATGTATACCAAACAAGTAAGATGCTTCTGTTCCGTCACTTTGATTCCATTAAATTAAAGTGGTAACTGTTTAGTTCAATTGTTTCTGGTTCACACTATGACTATCCGGTGGCTATGTTAATTGCTCGGGAAAGAGTAGTTAGCAAAACTAGCTAACAAAATTTGTGTAACAGTCCAACACCACCTAGAATATGGTGGTTACTAAGAATTAAGAATTAGTAAAAAAAAATTTTGATAAGAAATTATAATTAAAATCTTATAATTTTATATTTATATTTTTTACTTTTTTGTATTAATTTATAATTACTAAATTCAGATTTTATAATTTGTACATGAAAGTCTTAAATGTACCAAAGACATCATATTTTAATGATTCTTTTCTTTGTAATTCTTAATCAATTTTAACTAATAGAAATGATTGTGGTAGAGTGTTACTACCACTATCCTTATTTAAATCATGACCAGTAAACTAACCTCACTGGGTTACTTATTGAATATTTGATTATTAATCTCAACTCACGTAGGGTTAAATTAAGCAAATTATTTTGAACAAATTGCAGATAAAACAAATAGCCAACTCATTAATTATATATTCACTAAAACAAATTCTGTAGTTTATATATATATCGAAGTTGGAAAAGGATAACACCTACACAATTAGGTAAGAAATTAAATAAAACTTCTTCTATTTTGATTCTTAAAAAAAAATTCTGGTTATGTCAAAAAGAAAATAAAATTCTGGCTCCTTTTTCCCTTACAATTTCTGGTTACATTCTCAGAAATATTTTACAATGCAATTGTATATTGTATAAGCATAAAAGAGTACAAAATAAGAATGATGATTTATGATTATGATAGAGAATGCAAGTTGTATACTAGATATGTTACCTTGTCTTAAACAAAAAATAAATTGTCACTTGTTAAAACTTTGCAAGTCTTTCTAGTCTAATCTAATCTTAGTAAACGCTTGAAAAATATATATTGTGAGCCAGATCTATATAATAAAGAGGGGCCACTTGTAATTGTTAATCTATAACAACCTTGAAATAAAAGTAGCACCTAGCTAGCATTATGCAGTATTTCATGGTAGTTAACAACAATTTTAGCTAGAAAAAAAAAAATATTAATCTCGCACCTATCATGAAGTATTTTTTTTTCCAACATACCATAAAGTATTAAGACTTTCACCAAAAAAATAAAATAAAGTATTAAGACTTGCAAGTTGACTTAAAGAACTTCAATTTCAAACATGAATTGTACATGTAAATATATCGTGCAACACGCTGTGTAATTTGTAAAATAGTTAAAATTCATAAAATAATAATAGTCATGATATAATAATAAAAAAAAAGATAAATATTCACTTTAGTTCCTAAAATAAGTTTGGGCAGCAAGTGCCAAGTATACAATTTCTTACTTCTTATTTAAGTCTAAAACCAAGCACAAAATTAGAATTCATAAGATATAAATATTTTGCAACATTAATACGTTCATATGTGTGAGAACGTATATAAAATTTCTTTAGACAGGTAACAATCATGTGTGACCTACAATAAAAAAAAATATGATATAAATATTATACCATTTCTTTTGTATAGTTTGTTGAGTATACAATTAACGAGTTGACCATTAACTTTTTTATCTGCAAATTGGTCACATGAATTTGTTTCCACGATTATGAGCTGAGAGACTCTAATCAATTCAATTAACCTAACAATCGCATTCATCGTATCTAGCCAATATTTAACCTAACAATCGTTGACTTACATGTGATTAATTTGATGATATCACATATCACGAAGTACCATTTCTTTTTTTACAGTAAGAAGTACCAATATAAACGCGTAGATTTCATTTGCTAGGCAAAATAATTAAATTTAACGCAAAAAATAAAGGAACGTAGGGTGGAGGCGTGTGAACTGCGATGTTTTTATTACTGAGATAGGAAGACAGATATAATTAACAAATCATAGTTGCATGCAAATACATCGAAAAGAAGTACCACATTTTTTGGATACGGATCAAAAGAAAAAATTCTGACAAATTTTCTTGTTTTATATATTTATCAAAAAATAAAAAAAATAGATATAAAATGTGCCAAAAAAATAAAAGTTAAAAGTAAAAAAAATATAATATATTAAAATAAATGAAGGTGAGTAAAATTTGTAACTTTCTTGAAAAGTGAAAGTAAAATATATCAAATAAATTTGTTTAAGGTAAAATTTACCAAAAATTAAAAAATTAAGGATAAAAATATAATTAAACCTAAATCTAATACAACCGTTAAATTGTAAAGGATTCACAAAATAAAAATGAAACTTATAAAACACTTAAACAAATATTTTGTTTTTTTAGGTCTGCTACCTATGTTTAAGCCCGTGGTAATTAAAAACAGCAATGCTATACTCTGTGAACCATTTTTATTTTTTTGAAGAAATACTCTGTGAACATTATTTCCATGAATATATACAATTCAAATACAAGCATCTAAATGCCATTGGCTTCTATCAAATTAATAAAATAAAATAAAATAGAATCTTGGACAGACATGAAAGACGGCTGATAAGGAGTTTTCGTACATATATAACAAGGGGAGAGATGAAGTTATAACAAAAATAGTTACATTCTGGGTTGATTATTCATTTTTCAAAGATCTAATAATGTTATTAATCTTAATTATTAAATTTTAAAAATAAATAACCTAAGGGAGGGTGTAAACTTGGTCCATCCTGTACCAATTCCTAAAAGAAAGCATTTTCAAAATAAGAATGCACATGAAAGAATTGATTTTCATCTCTATGTATAAAACTAAAACACAACCAAAAACACACAAAACAAAGGACTGAATTTGATTATTGGAAAGCAAACAAACAATATTGGAAGATTGATACAAATCACACAATAATTCAACACATCCCAAGGACAAAAGAAGTACTGTTTTTGTTTTTTCTTTTCTTACAAGCTCAAGGAAGAAAGAAAGTAAGAACTACAAGGCAATGGCTGCTAAAACAGTCTGTGCAACGGTGAGAAAAAGCAGGACAATAGCAGCGATTATTCCTATGGTTTTCCACACTGTGGGAGTATGGTCGCGTTTCAAAGTTGCAAACATTTCCCTGAGCTTGTACCTCGTGTTTATCAGCACACGTCTGAATACATGCCAAAGCCAAAATAAGCTGAAGATTCTTCTTCTTACATCGGACTTTGGGAGCAAGGCCAGTATCATCTTATTGTAGAGCTGACTAGTATCATATTGAATTCCACCTTCGATTCTACGAAAGAAATTCATGAAATCCTCGTTGCTCCATTTTTCGTCTGCTGATGCAATGACACCTTTTACTTTGAGCTTCTTGATGTCATGCTCACAACACACCAAACCTTTGAGTAACAAAGCAAACTCACTGAATTTGCAGCTTATTGGGTCAACTTTTCCACCAACGTATTTTTCGTGGATAATTCTGTTATGCTCCCACGCGACGAAATTCCGCCACGGAATTTCCATTTTGTTCATGATTTTCAGAGGCTTGATCTCTAAGATTCCCTCACTGAAACTTAAACTTTTGTAACAATCAAATATGACTCTCTCGGGAGGAGGATCATTCCTCTGATTTTCTTCAACAGGCGCAATTTTACTAATTTCAATCCCATGGCATAAGAGCCTGTATGCACAGAATTTGAGTTCTGGTTTAGTTTCGGAATTTGAACTTTCCAAAGTTATTGAATCGTGGCTGCTTTTCTCAACAATTTCCTTATTTGTTAGGAAAGCGTGCACCAGATCCAGAAGGTGTGCTCTGTTTTGTTTGCTGCATTCAGCATAAGAAGGAGAGTAACCAAAGAATAATAGCGCAAGGACGTGGACCGTGGGCTGAACATCACCATATGATATCGAATTGTTGTGAGAAAGCATTAGAAACAACAAAATGAGACAGTGAAGAGGTATTTGGTTTCCAAGTAATTTCAAATCGGACATGACCTCTTCCATTTTTCTTACATCGGCCGCGGGGTGTTTTGAATCGGATGAGTCGTGCGTCGATTTAGCAAGATGGGAGTTCGAGAAGTGTGGTATATCATTCTCCCATTGCGTGGCATAATTGATGAAAAGCTCAAGCAGAAAACAGCCATCGAGTAACATGATTTTGGCGAGTTCCTCGCTGTTGAACTTTATGTCGTCAACGTAGAAGGTGCGGAATACCATATCTAAAGCAAGCATGGCCTCGCTGCATTTGACGAAAAATTCATGTGGGCTGGGAGAACGATGGAGTAGAGACATCATGCAACGATATTTGATCTCTTCCATGTGTAGCAGCTCCTGTTTAGTTCCCCTGTAGAGGGGTCCTATGGAGACCACCTTTGGCTTGTAAGCCTCAGCTTCCTTTTCTGATTTCCGAAATTGTGGCGGAACACCAGAAATGCTACATGCTTTCACAACATCACTTGTCCGGAAACACAACATCGATTCCATAGAAGAAACCATTCCATCCACCGCACTGTTATTGCTACTCTCCATAGCCCAACCTTCTGGGGAAAGAATTGCAAATGAACAAAAACAAGCAAGAAATAAGAAGCCACTGAATCACTGCAAATGGTCACTCTTATTTTATATATATATATTTTGTAGAAGTTTTACAATAGTAATTTGAATATGACGTTTCTCTTGGAACAGAATATGATGACAGCCATGAGGCCACTTTCATATACATGGTCATAGGGTCATAGGGTCATAGAAGGATTAATTACTAATTAGTAAATAACAAATGACTTTTCTTGTATTCTCAGTCTTCTATATAATTTTGTTTATTAGATTGAGAAACGTTAAATTTATTGTAATTTCAACTTTTCGTAGATCGCATATGCCTTATTAAATTGTTAAATAAGGCCTTCAAACATAATTGGGAAAGAATACCAGAATAGGTGTGGTTTTTTTTTATTTTTTTCTCAAGGGAAATAGTATATATATTAGAATTGGTACTTATATATGTAAATCCTTTTATGTATACAAAAAATTTACCTCTATCATAATTATCTACCTATCCTTTCTAGTAGCAGGTGTCAAATGGTTATACCATATTAATGACTACATTAGTATGTTTTAACCGCTCACAATAGAACACCCAACAATAATTACACTCAAAAGCCGCTGAATTGCACTATCCCATATATAAAACATATAAAACGATTGAACCCCCGCAGCCAATAGCCTTAGTAGAGGAACCCCATCTACCATATTAATACAATTTCAAAATCCAACAATCTACCCATATTCTACCCACCAATTTAAGGCCATTATTACACCAAAATGCACAACATATCATATCTCAAGGATACATGCACCGGGGCACAGGCTCCACTGAACAAAGGAATAACAAAATGAAGTATTTGAATTCCTCTGTCTGGCCCAAGAGTAGAACAAAACATCCTGCATGCATCAGTGAGTTTACCTGAATTACATACCAAATAATCCACCATCTAATTTGCTTTCCTCTTCCAGTTCCGCAAAGGTGATGCTGCTGTAAATGCAAAACGAAACATAGAGGTAATGTAGTTATTACATTCAACCAACTATGACATTTCTTCCAAATTACATCAATAATAGGATATCCAAAAAACAAATGATCCACCGTTTCCAATAGAAGTTGCAATTGTAATCTCCTATAGTAACAATGATTTTCTATGTACAAGATTCTCACTAGAAGGTAAGTTGTTTCTTAATAACCTCCACACTAAAATTTATTTTTTAGGTGCAATTTTCAACTTCCAAATGTCAGGTGTTGGTGATGCACTATTGTTTCAACTTCCTTATTCTAATAAAAATAAACCAAGATAAATATATATTTTATTTAATTGTATCTTCTTTTTTTTTTTTTTTTTTTTCTCTTCTTCATGGTTGTGAAATCTATTTCTACCTATCAATATAAGCAAATAAAGAATACGATTGAGGGTTTTTGCTTTTTCCTTTTGCATTTTTTTTTTGTTATAGATCATATATATAAGATTCTTTTTTTTATCATCCCTGAAAAGCATTTAGAATAATCTTTTATAAGTTCCTCATAAGCACATCTAACACTAAACAAGGACTCAAACTAAACGAAGTCTTTGTTTTATATTGATACTTCGAGATAACTCATATCATCAATGTTTATGTCGGAAACTGAATTGATTATAGACAGCCATTGCCATATGGTATGAACGCGAGCTGCGAGTGAGTTTAATTGGTTTTTCTTTTTTCTTTTTTAATGATGGTAATGAAGAATTAATTTAAGATTTTATGCATATTATTGAAGTTAAGATTAATGACTCATGATAACTATTTTAAATAATGAATAGTAAATATGAAGTGTAATTCTCTTAGACTTACTCTGGGTGTAATTCTTTATAATTACTTTTGATATAACTTGATTCTCCTATTTGATTATCAGCTAAATTCATTGGGTTAAATTAAATAAATTATCAAATTAATTAATATGACCAAATTGCAGATGAAACAAATGATCAATTTATATATATATCGAAGTTGGAAAAAGGTTTTTTTTCACGTGCCATTTTTGGTCTTCTGTTCTAGTCAATGCGTGCAAATCATGTGCCACTTTTCTGTCATTGGAACACCACCGTAGCTTTCGCTGATGCTCCCCTGACTTTGTTTAGACCTTGGGTTACTTGTTCCTCATTAGATGAATAGTAGATCCTCATATTTTTCTTTAATTATTTGTCACTTCTAGGAAACATCCGTATCTTCGCAAACATGACATCCATTGGTTCAACACCTTTTCTCTCTTCAACACTCTCTATTCCTACTGAGAAGATTAATGAAAAAATTACCTTTCTTGGTTAGCATCTGTTGAGCTTTGGTTTCTTGGCCAAGGACACCATGAACACATGGAAAAGGAAGTTGATAATTTACTAGTATGGTATCGTGAACAGTGGAAGAAACTTAATTTTCAACTTTGTGCTTTGTTATGGCATTTGGTAGAACCAAAAATCTTGGTAAATCTAAGAGCATTCAAGACCTATTGTTCCTTTTGGAGAAAGTTTAAAAAATCTATGCTAATGAGATTCAAAGTTTGTATGATTTATACTAAATATTTGGTCTCTCTTAAGTAAACTAATTATGATATGGTTTCATATGTTGTTGGATCCCAAGCTCTGTTGGAAGAGTAAAAAATGCTTTGAGGCTAATTCTTTGGAAGAGGTAAGAAGGAAGCATGGTAATCTCTATATGGTTATGAGCCTATGTGGTATGAACCCAACCTTTAATCACATCTGTGATCAAGTTCTAACTATGCGTGATGTTCCCTTAATGCAAGATTTAGTCACTCAACTCCTTTGTGTTCCTACTTTAAAAAATAATGATAGTTTTCTTGAAGTTGTAGAATCATCTACTATGTATCCTCTAGAGGAAGAGAAGGTCATGGAAAATGAGGGAGAAGAGGTGGAAGAGGTGGCCGTCCTTAATGCACTTATTGTAAAAGAATGGGCCATACACAAGATACTTGCTGTTCTTTACATGGGTTTCCTCATAAGATAGCCAATGTATCTAAATCTGATTAGATAATTTCTAAGGAAGAATATCAAGAGTACTTACAATTGAAGGCAAATAGCAAAGCTCATACATTCTCCATACCTAGTGTTAACAATTTGCATATCTCAATATTGTTGGTAAGGATTCTTTATTCACTTCAATATCTTCTCCCAAATTTCCTCATCTAATTACCCTAGCAAATGGTGCTAAAGTAGCTACCAAAGGTATTGGTCAAGTTTCTCTTTCTTCTTCTCTAAACCTAAAACCTATCCTATATATTCCTAATTGTCTTTTCAATTTAATCTCTCTAAGTCAATTAACTAAGTCTTTGAATTGTACAATAACATTTGATGCTTAATCCTTGACAATGCAAGAAGTGGTATGGGCCATTTGATTGGTGTAGGACATGAATCAAGAGGTCCTTATTATCTTGAAACAAATCCCTCCATGTCTTGTTTTGCAGCCTATTTTCCAAAGCTTTTGCTTAATTGTCTAGGCCACTCAAGTTTAGCAAAATTGAGGATAATGGTTCTTAGTCTCAATAAACTACAAACGTTAAATTGTGAATTATGTCAATTAGGCAAACAAGTTCAGTCTTATTTTCTTAAAGAAACTGAAAAAAGATGTAACTCAATTTTTTCTACCATTCACTCAAATATTTGGAGACCAAGTCAAGTAACATCTTTTGGATTTGGATATTTGTTATATTTATTGATGAATATTCTAGATGTACTTGGGTTTATTTAATGAAAGATCAATCATAACTTTTTGTTTATTTTCATGTCCTTTTTTAATTAAATTAAGAACCAATTTGGAAAAACCATTAAAATTCTTTGAAGTGATAATGCTAAAATATATTTCTCTTTGGATTTTTCTTCCTTTTGATCCTTACAGGACATTTTACATCAATTTACATGTCCTTACACACCACAACAAAATGGAATGTCTGAGAGGAAAAATAGGCATCTAGTTGAGACTACACAGACATTATTGCATAGTGCAAATGTCCCCATTCATTATTAGGGTAATGCAGTTCTCACTTCCTGTTTTTTAATAAATAGGATGCTTTCATCATCTCTTGAAAATCACATTCCTCACTCAATCATTTTTGCCAATGAACCCTTATGCCATATTTCTCCCAAGAATTTTGATTGTACTTGTTTTGTTCATGATGTCTTTCCAGGTCTTTGATAAACTTTCTACAAGAGTAATTAAATGTGTGTTTCTTGGACATTCTCATCTTCAAAAAGGGATACAAATGCTACTTTCCAACCACTATAAGATACTACATGTCTGCTGATGTTACATTTTTTGAAAAAAAACTCCCTTCTTTTCTTTCTCCATGCAAGATCTTAATTATGTTCAACAAATATTGCCTATCCCATCCTTTAGTCCGGTGGTTCCCCTTACTTGTGAGAATCCCAACCAAGAAGAAATTTAGCTTCATTCTCCAACTAACAATCCATTTGAGTTTTCACTACCTCTTCTCATCATAAAGTCATGCAGGATACAAAAAGTTAACCCTATACTTTAAGAAGATTCTTTTGATTCATGTCTTCCCTCAGTAGCCCCTACTACAGATCCTTCTCCATTCTCACCTTCTCATGATGGAAACTTAGGCCTTTCTCCATCCTCACATTCTCATGATGAAAACTTAAATTGGCTTATTGCTCTTAGCAAAGGGATTCGTTCCACTCGAAACCCTCATCCCATATATTTGAGTTATCATTGTTTATCTCCTTCATATTTTACTTTTGTTTCCTCCTTGTCTCCCCTTGCTATTCCTAGAATTGTCGTGAAGCACTTGATCACCCAGGATGGCAACAAGCCATAATTGATGAAATGTAAGCTTTTGAGCATAGTGGTACATAAGAGTTAGTTATGCTTCCTCTTGGGAAGAAAATAGTTAGTTGTCGGTGAATATATGGTATCAAAGTTGGCCTTAATGGTGAAATTGATCGTCTAAAGGCCCAATTAATTGCCAAGGGTTACACTCAAATATATGGTCTTGATTATGGAGATACTTTTTCTCTAGTGGCAAAAATCACTATTGTTCGTCTATTTCTTGCCATGATTGTTATTCACTATTGACCACTGCACCGACTAGACATTAAAAATGCATTTCTTCATTGTGAGTTGGAAGAAGAAATTTACATGGAGCAACCTCCCAAGTTTGTTCCTCAGGGGGAGTCTAGTCTAGTCTGTAAACTTTGTCGGTCTCTTTATGAACTAAAACAATCTTTAAGAGCTTGGTTTGGAAAATTTAGTCATGTTATGCAAAATTTAGGGATGAAATGCAGTGAAGCCGATTACTCTTATTTTTTATCACACCACTCCTAGAAAATGTGTCTATCTGGTTGTTTATGTTGATGATATAGTCATCACAGGTAATGATGTTACTAGAATCTTTCATCTGAAACAACATTTATTCAGTCCTTTCAGACCAAGGATCTTGGTCGCCTAAAATGCTTCCTTGGTATAAAGATGGCTTAATTCAAGGAAGGTATTGTTATCTTTCAAAGAAAGTATACCTTAGATATTTTAGTAGAGATAGACATGATTAAGTGTAGGCCCATTGATAGTCCCATGGATCCAAATGATAAGCTAATGGCAAAACAAGGTGAAGCATATTCATATTAGAGAAGTATAGAAGATTGGCTGGAAAACGTATCTACCTTACCATTACCAGGCTTGATATTTCCTTTGTAGTAGTTGTTAGTCAATTCATGCAAGCCCCTTATGTTGACCATTGGACTGTCGTGATTCGTATTCTTAGGTACATTAAAAAAAAATTCAGGACAAGGTTTATTGTATGAGGATAAACGAGACATTTAAATTTCTAGGTATAGTGATGTTGATTGGGTAGGATTGCTTATAGATAGGCATTCTACTATAGGATATTGTGTGTCTATTAGAGGAAATGTTATTTCTTAAAAGAACAAGAAACATAATAATGTCGCTCGATCTAGTACAGAAGTTGAATACATGGCTATGGCCTCAACTGTGTGTGAATTGGTGTGGATTAAAAAACTTATTCAAGAACTAAAGTTTTTTAAAATTTAGTCAATGAAGTTGTATTGTGATAACCAGACAACTCTCCACATTGCTTCTAACCTAGTGTTTCATGAAAAACTAAACATATAAAGATTGACTATCACTTTGTTAGGGAGAAAGTGTTGTTGATAAAGTGTATTTTAGCATAGTCTAGAATTACATTTAACATATCTAGACAGGCTTTTATACTTCATTTTGACCATTTAAGTTGAGTTTTGTGAGATTGGGTCGTTTTGGATTCAAGTGTCTAATATTGTTATTTGTCACATTTTATTGATACTTTTGACACTATCTCTTGTGCAGCCCATAAATTTTGGCACAAGTCTCTTATTTTGATGATTTTTATCTTGTTTGAAAGATAAAGAAGAGATATGTAATTTTGTGTATCACACGGATTGGCCAATTCGAACGTTCCAGGGGTTAAATAAAGGATTCAATATTTTGGTCCTACACTTATAATTATGTGTTTTAGTTTGTAATTAGGGATCCTTTAGAAATTTTAATTAATTAAGGTAGTTTTTATTTAGTGGGTTTTAGTCCTCCTTTGGAGCCCATGTTTTTAGTCTATCATATATATAGTTTTTTCCTTTGTAAAAAGAGACACATTACTTTATTTTATAAAATCTCACATTTAGAATTCAAAGTGCTCTCTTCTCTCTCATCTCTTTTCTTTTCTTCTTTCTATAACATCCCACCATTTATTTTATTCTATTTTATTTAAATTTTCTATATGTCATTATAAATAATTATTGGGAACATGTTTGTAACCAACTAGATAAATGGTAATTTGAGAATATGGTTATAGTTACTAAAAAGTGGGTTTTTCCAATTAAAATGATTAAAAAAAAAACTAGCATAGTAATGGGTGGAAGTGGGTAGTGCAAAATCCATTTTTCTTTAAAATACTCTTTTATTAGGCCTTATACTCATAGCCTAAAGGTGTACATTAAGCTGCCAATGTCTCCTCCAAAAACCTTAAAACATTTCTCTTCTCTCTTTTCTTCTCTTGGTTGAAACGTGATGGCAGTGAGAGAACTTTAGCAAGAACAATTGTTACGTTGCGAGGTTTGGAGGAGGATAGTCACGTCATCTCCTTCCCTTGTTGCTTTTTCTACTTTTGAGGTAAAGGGGAGTGGGTCTATTCTTATTGATTGGAATGACATTGGTCATGGGTAGAAGGGTTATCTAAAACCCCAAAGCTATTAGATTTGTATGTTTTCTCTATTTTAGATGAACTATGAAGGTCCTAGAATGCTTAGATTCTACCATTGGGTGACTACAATGTTATAGTGAGTTATTCCTTTCTTGTGTTCTTGGTGGTTTGAGAATGTTCGAGAGTTTCCTTGATGAAGTTGTATGAATTTGTAATTGTAATGAATTGTTTTTACCATATGAGAGTCTTATAAGTGTTGGATAATATTCTTGATCCTTTTTAAGATTGATTATATTGTGAGAAATCCTCTTGGAGGTTTTAGATTTTGCAGAAAAGTCATTTTCGGCATTCTGTAGAATTTTAGCCTCGGGATAGACAGTGTCCAGCATGCATTGTCTGATGCACATCGTCTGACACACATCGTCTGGCCTGGTGTTGACCGTTGACCACCTAGTCTAGTGTTGACCGTTCCTTAACTTTGGTCAACTCTGACTTTTTTTTAGAAAGTTTCTAGAGCTTATATTTTGATGTGCAAATGTTTAATAGTCATTTCTTATGCGAATGCTTACTTCAAATGCATGATTTATGTTTTGTGGGGTGTTGTATATGAATACTAAGATGCAAATATGTAGTGTTTGAGTATGTGATATGAGGTTTCACTGGATGTCACCAGGATAGGTGACCTAGCTTATGAGTTGGCGAGGATGGCCTAAGTCGTATTCTAACCGTGTGACCTAGTTTGCGAGAGGCGAGATGGGCTCACTAGTGCATGATATTAGGTTAATTAGAATCATTGTTTTGTCTGAATCTTTTAAACAAGCATCATAATATTTGAGAGTTGTTGAATAGCTATGAACCAAGAAGGTGGGGGTCATGACAAGTTTAGCTTGGACCTTAGGGGTGACTTGGTGTGGAAACTCTGTGAGCTCATGTTGATCCCATGAGTTGGAGTGTACTTGCAAAGCTAGATAACCTTGACAACCATATGCGGATCATTCTAGGTGTTGTCTATTCCGAAGGCACTGACATCGATGACGCTTCTGGGTAGACCGCACTTCTAGACTATTCTCCTGAGCTAGATATGATATCACATGACATATGAGATAGAGTCTAAGAGGCATTACATTACATATACATTATGATACTATGAAAAATTGTATTATTGTTATGTGATCTACATGGGTATATGTATCTTAAAAATAAGCAATTCTTGACATCAAGGCAGGGTTACTTATTTACATCTAGTTCTTCTTGTCAAGTGTAGTGCTCTTGTGTGGCACATTTGGATGTCAAATGTTTTGAATTTACATTGTGTACTTATAAGCGTGGATCATTTTTAAGGATTTGAGAATGTGAACCTTTTACTCATGAAAATTTCATGGAAAGTCTATATTCCCTTGTATAATGTTTCATTATTTTTGCACTTTATTTTAAGACTTACTTTTGGGGTAAAGGGTGTCACACTCTCCCCTTTCTTCTTCATTTTCATGCAACCAGCATGAAGATCTTCATGAAGGGCTAAATTTGTTTGCAACCTAAGGATTATGTGCTTGTGGGTAAATACGAGTTTCTCTATTCTCAATTTTGAATTATTCTCATGAACCCCCTTTCCCCCCTTTTCTAGTTTTCAATTTCCTTATTTAATGTATGATAATTATTATATTAGAGAATTAAAATCTGAATTTGGATTAATTACAATCGATTGATTGTGATTTAATACGAAATATGTGTAATTTTGGAAAAATTAGGAGTGCGATAGTAATCTGAATTTTTTCAAATATATGAGGTGATTAACTTAAATTTTCTATTTTCATGAGTATAAATTTGATTTATCCTTGCTGTATCTCTTTGATTTTGTTTTGTTTAATCATCTTATTGATCTAACAAGATTTACACAATGTAATATACATATAGTTTATTATGTGTTAACGTAGTGTGCATGTATGTTTAGTTATGACAAATTGTGTAGAAATTTTTGAATTTTAATGTGAGTCGTCTTACACTTTTTATTTCTAATAAGTGTTGTCTTTGATTATTTTACAATTTAATAAATATATAAAGAATTTACCAAACTAACTTTAGTATTAATATTATATTAAAAAATTTAAGAAATGCTCATTAGGAGTAATAATAATAAAATAATAATATTATATTAAAAAGTAAATACAACATTTATTTTGGAATAATTTGTTTTTCAAATACAATACAAGTTATTTATTTTGGGACGGGGAAATTAGTCTAAAATAATGATTTGCCATGTGGACCTTCAAATGTAATCGTGCAATCCTCTAGCCTGGAAAGTTCCATAGGTTGTCCATTCCCTTGTTCACTCTTCATCCTATGATTCACTTGTAATTCATAAGTAGAGATGTCTAAACTTTGCCCTTGTTGACTTTTCATCATAAGATCCAATTGTGACTCATAACTAGGAATGTTGAAACTTTGAAAAGACCAATCAGCCTCCAAAGGTTTGTGCTCTAGCTCAATAGTACTCCTCATCATTTGATCCACTTGCCATCCAAAATTAGGGATTTCATGGCTTTGTGATGCCCATTGATCAGCCTTTAGGATTTTGCTAGAAGTAGTGTTTTCACTCTTCATCCTATGATCTACTTGCCACTCAAAATTAGAAATGTTGGAGCTTTGCATTGGCCAAGAACCACTCTTCATCATTTGATCCACTTGCAACTCATAACTAATGATATTAGAGCTTTGTGATGACGATTTGTAGTCTTTTAAAGGCTCCTTAGATACCTTTTTACTATTTATCATTTGATTTATTTGAAAATATAAGATTGATTTAACGACGAATGATAAAAAAAAATTATAAATTTGACTTCTTAATAACAAACTAACAATTAACTTTTTTCAATTAAAACAAAAATTTGATCCATTTATTAGAAAATTGGAATAAGAAACACTACAAGTGGATCAAAAGCATAATTATGACGAAATTCAATATTACTTTATATGAAATCTACTTATTGTTAGTTCCGCCAACAAAATTAATAAAAAAAAATAACACTCTAAACTCTAAGATGAAAAAATCCCATTTAATAACAATAGAAAAATCATGAGATAATCTAGGGAGATTATTTCATTGTATGATGAAATTACCTAATAATGTTTCTTACTACTAGTATTATTAATGAATTAGACGTGCATCTGGATGTTGAAATTTGTAGCTTCTCACGTAACTGCACTTTGGAATGTGTGTTTACATAATTAAACTGGGAAACAAACACACATTATACTCAAACACTGTACACTCTTGAAAATTTCTCACAAATTCTCTAATGTTCTTCCTCTCATAAGCTTCTTTTTGCGATACTTAAGGCTTGGTTTAACTTTAACTTATTTTTAATTTATAAGTTATTTATAAGTAAAAATTAAAAATAAAAATTTAAAACAATAAATAAAAAGTTGTTTGTTAATTTTTTTTTAACTTAAAAGTTCGTTAAAAGTTAAAATATAATTAGATTGATAAATATTGGGTTCGACTCCATAAAATAACAAATTAATCACTAATATTTTTTTATAAAAAAATATTAATTATTTTAAAATTTAATATCACTGAGATTCGAAGAGAGACTATGAAAATAAACCTTGCATAAGTAATTTTGAATATTTTATTTATAAAATTCCTTAATCCTAATTTTTCTTCTTTCAAAATAAGTTACTTTTATTTATTTTAAGAAACTCTTATTAATCAATATTTAATTTAACTTTTATTTAAAAATAACTTATAAGTTTATAACTTACTACTACTAATGTTTTGATGTTGCTCCCTTCTCTATTTGTATTTGTAGAGAGGCCTAATGTGATGTGCTAATAAAAAATTGGCATCCTTCCATAACAAATAGTATGTGACGGTGCCGACTGCCCACTATTGTTGACTTGCAACCGACTTCCAACGTTAATTTAGCACGACTCACTATTAAAAATTATTAAATTAATATACTTGGGATTTATTAAAACAATTATCCAACATTAAAAATTTATTAAATAAGTTCTACAGATTATCATTTTTTTTTACATTTTATTATTTTCCTTTGATCAAAACACTTAAAAAACTTATTTCCTAAATCAATATTATTTATGACTTAAATAATTTCATCTCATTAATTATGATTTTTTTTTCTTATGATTATTAAACAACTGAAATATTCCATCTCATTATTTATGACTCGAGAATTTTTATATATATTGTGCTTAGACGTTGCTAATTAAAGACTTAGCTTCTGTGGCTAATAGAATAAAAATTCTTATTTGAGCTATATATTTAAATATAACTTTATAAGAGTTAAGTATTTATTTACAATACAATCCATTTAAAAAAGCGTGTGAAAAGAAGACTAATGATGTCAAAGTCTCTTCCGCGTTAGTTGCATTTTGCGACTAATTAGTAATAAGTCTACCCCAAAATGATGATCGTCGTCGCCGTGTCGCAGCAAAACCCCAAAATGACAAAAGTTTCACATGAACCATGTTATATAAAACCCGAGAGCTATGTCTCATTTCAAATTGTGAAACATTCGGTAAACAAACACGCCCGTGACAATCAAACAGCAAGCATGTCTCACGGCAACTCCAGGTATATTTTTGTATGTGTTTGAATGCATCAACAATATCGGTGTGTGTGTGTATCTTTCTGTTCTTTCTCTCAGGTTCTATTTAATATATATGTAATCTTTGTAGAGTTGGGGATTTTTCACGTTGCTTAATTATATACTTAGTTTTCAAGTTGCCTTCATCCACCTCATTGATCTTGTATGGTCGATCCTCTTTTTTGTTTTCCTTTTACAAATGGTTAATTAATGGAATTGGTAGACTCCATTAGACATATAGTTTGTTAGTTACAAAAGTTTAGTTAGGGAGGTAACTTAATAATACTTCAAATAAGTTTTCAAATACTTTTGCTTAAAATGAGTCTAATTGCTTAAAAACATTTCATGTTAGTCAAGTCAAATTAACATATTCTAACAAAGTTATAAAAATGGTCTGATTAAAGGTAGTAGGGAGAGGGAGAAGTTGTAGATTTAACCTCCTCCCACTAACAATAAACTAATAATTTAACTAATAATATTTATCAATAAAAAACAAAATTAATGTATTTTCTTCATGAAAGCCTATTTACTTGTTTTAATAAAGTATTTTTTCATCCATGCATCATGGTATTTGCTCAATTTTACAACTTAATTTTCTTCAAACAATCTTCATGTTGTACCAAAACCAATCCCTAGCTCCCTCATTCCTGCAAGACTCAACCACCTTCTTCCACCACACTGATGACACCAAATTATTAGTTAGATCCTCCGCTTGGTTTGCTCTAGCTCGAATTATCTGAGCCAACAAAGCCTTCTTATCATTTGTAAATCTCCACATCCATCCTGCAACTAATGCTTTGTTGAAAGACTCCAATTCCCTCGTTCCCAAACCTCTATACTTTCTCGGTTGGCAAACCTTTCTCCAACTAACCCAACAATTTTGATTGACATTCCTCCTTTTTGCCCCACAAAAAATTTCTTTACAAACTCGTAATTTTATTAATGATTCCTTTAAGAGCAACATGAAGCCGGAAGAAGAATACATGAATAGATGTAAGAACCGGTTTCAACAGACAAATCCATCCCCCCAAAAGACAAAGATTTGTGCTTCCAATTCCCTAGCTTCTTAGAAATCTTATCTATAACTGGTTTTCAAGTGCTCAACCTATTGAAGTTAGCCTCGACAAGAACTCCTAGGTACAAGAAAGGTATTTTTAGAGTATTGTAGTTAAGTATTGTCGTGAATCTCGGTAGAACCTCCTCATTCATCTCAATCTCCACCATGCTACTTTTGTAAAATTCACCCCAAGCCTAACCATCAGTTCAAAAATTTGAAGTATTGCTTCCAAAGTGATAATGGTAATTAATTGCACTGGTAAACTTCATTAGATTTATTTTGTTAGTTGGTCTTTGTTATAATTACAAGTTTATTAGTTAGGGCGGTAACAAAATAATACTATTTGCCAAGTCAAATTAACATGTTTTAACAAAGTTATAAAATTGGTCTGGTAATTGAAGGTAGAAGGGGGAGGGAGAAGTCACACATTTGACCTCATCCCACTAACAACAAACTGACAATTTAACTACTATAAAAAGGTATCCCACAGCTGTTGCATAAATCTGTAGAAAGCTCGTCACCCATCTCAATCCCACACACCCAATATTGACTTGAGACATTAAAATCCTTCCTTCCATGCTTGCAGCATAATCCATTCATTAGCCTTAATCGTACAAAACTGTTGTTCATTGAAGATGTGATCATTCCACTGCAAACCAGACATTGCACCACGTAGAATTATTCTTTTTCCCTTGGACCCAACCCATGACCTACCAAAAAACTTTAACCATAGATGGTAATGATAGAGATGTTATACCAAGCCACTTTGCATAATGATACCATAGTGCTGAAGTTATCTTCGAATAAAAAAATATATGATTTGCAGACTCATCCACCAATTTACAAAAAGGGCACAACACATCCGCATTTGATAATGGAACCTCCCAATGCAATTCTCCACACCAGACCATTGAATTTTAAGGGTGTTTTGCTGTTCCATATATCCCTATAAAAACCATACTATTGAATATCAACCTTTCTCACTGTATAATTGGTTTCAAGATCATCCCTCAAGCACCACCTATCAATTTCATCCCTCTTCATCGTGTATGAAACTAAATCTTGCATAAGATTATCCATCAGCTCTTCCCACACAAATAGTCTGAACGCTCCAAAGCTCCAGCCTCCCCAATTTTACAATTCTTATTTAATGCGATAGTGAAGAATCTGTTGTATTTAAAGCATAATTTCCTTATTCCCAAACCCCCCCACTCTCTCGGCCGGCAAACCTTTCTCCAATTAACCCAACAAATTTTTTTGAACTTCCTCCCTTTTGCCCCACAGAAAATTTCTTTGAAGGCTCGTAATTTTATTAATGATTCCTTTAGGAGCAACATGAAGTGAGAACAAGAATAGAGAAATAAATGTAAGAATCGATTTCAACAGAGAAATCCTTCCCCCCAGAAGACGAAGATTTGTGCTTCCAATTCCTTAGCTTCTTAGCAATCTTATCTATAACCGGTTTCCAAGTGCTCAACTTATTGAAGTTAGCCCCGACAAGCATTGATAGGTACAAGAAACGTATTTTCATAGTATTGTCACAAATTTCAATAAAACCTCCTTGTTTGTCTCAATCCCCACCATGCTACTTTTGTAAAAATTTGCCATAAGCATAAATTTGAAGTATTGCTTTCAGAGTGATAATGGTAATTAATTGTATTGGTAAACTTTATTAGATTTATTTTGTTAGTTGGTCATGGTCATAATTACAAGTTTATTAGTTAGGGAGGTAACATAATAGTACTATGAATAAGTTTTCAAATCCTATTGCTTTCACTTAAAAAGGAGTCCAATTTCTTAGAAGCATTTCATGTTTGCCAAGTCAAATTAACATGTTTTAACAAAGTTATAAAATTGGTCTGGTGATTGAAGGTAGAAGGGGGAGGGAGAGGTCACATATTTGACCTCATCCCACCAACAATAAACTAACAATTTAACTACTAATTTTTTCAATAAAAAATAAAAATTAACGTATTTTCTTGATGAAAGCCTATTTACTTGTTTTAACGAAGTCTTTCTTAATCCATGCATCATGGTATTCGCTCAATTTCACACCTTAATTTTAACAAAAGTAATAATATAACATTAACATACCTTATGTGCAAGGTGTGCGACGAATTTATTAACCAAGACACTAGTTTTGTTTTGTTGCTAGTAACATTTAACAAATATGATTTTACCGATGGATTTGGTTGTCTCTATTGTAAATAGCTACAAATCTTATAGATTTAGCAACTGATGTGTTTGATCGCTAAATAACTTTTTGTAGTGGTATGATCTATTTGGAAGTAAACAGAAATTTAACAAAATATATAAACAATAAAAAAGTCAAAATTAAAAAAAGATATTTTTTTTATATCATTCAACTTATAGAATAGTCAAATTGGCTAAGTAGAAGAATGAAGACAAATTGCAAAATGATTACTTTTATATATTTTGAAAATAATCATATGTAAAAGAATGAATAAATAAATTTAGATTTAATAGTATATTTTATCACCTAATTTTATTATTTTATTAAAATTTCCGTTCAACTTTTATTATTTTACGAATTTTATCACTCAACTTTACAAATTGTACGCATTTTTTATCATCCAAATATTTTCTTTTATAAAATTTATTACCCAAATTTTCTATTTTGAAAAAAAAAATTGTAACTTTTTTAATGAAACATCAATGGTAAAACACATATTAAAATTTGAGTAGTAAAATCTATAAAAAAAATATATATATAAAAAATGGGTGAGAAATTTACAAGTTAATGAAAGTTAATTCGGTAATAAAATGTATGATTATAAGTTGTAAATTTATTTATGTAAAACAAAGTTATAAATTTATTAATTATATGCCGAATATGAATAAGGTTCAAATCGAGTTGATTTCACCGTAAAATGAGTTCTATTCCTTTAGTAAAACATGTTTTCATGCTAAAAGCCAATTTATGTTGAAGTTTTGATCACTTAGATTCTTATATTCAACAAGGTATTATTTCGAATTATTTAACAAATAATTAGTCATCCATCTAACCAAATATGTACGTCTTGTTATAAATAAAGAGGGAGCATGAGAGTATAGAAAGGGAAGAATCCAAGGGAAGAATCCAAGTAATGAGAAGAAAGTGAGAAATGTATTATTTATCAATAGGTGTGACCTATTTATAAGTACAGAATGCAACAGAAAGTGTAACGAAAAATAATAAAATAAGATTACAACTGAATATTCTAATAGATCTGGACAACCATAAAGATATTATTTATAACACTTCTCATTGGGTGTCCATTATTTGAGCATATGCCTTGTTAAAACCTTACTAGGAAAACCCTATGGGATAAAAACCTAGTGAAGGAAAAAGAGTACACATCCTTCAATACATTGTCACCTGCCTTGTTAAAAACTTTGTCAGGAAAACCCAATGGGATAAAACCGTGACAAAGGAAAAAAGAGTGTAGAACGTATTCATTTCTCCTCATCTTTTTGACAATCATCTTTAAGTCGACAGAGTTCAATCTTGTGAACTAATTACTCAAAAGTCTTCCTTGGAAATGACTTTATAAAGAAATCTGCTAAATTTTCACATGAACGAATTTGTTGAACATCTATGTCACCATTCTTTTGGAGATCATGAGTTAGAAAGAATTTTGGTAAAATATGCTTTGTCCTATCTCATTTGATGTTTCCTTCCTTTATGCAGCATTGTCCTCATATATGATCGTCGATGTCATTTTCCCTGAAGATAAATTAAACATCTCATACATGTTGAATCATAAATCTCAACCAAACGCATTCATAACTTGCTTCACTTAATGCTATAATTTTGGCATTATTAGATGGCGTTGTGGTTATGGTTTGTTTCACAGACCACCATGAAATGACTATATCACTGCATGTAAACAGATATCTTGTTTGTGACCTACCATTATAAGGATCTGATAAATAACCAACATTTGCATAACCGATTAGGTTTGATTTTGAAGCATTGGAATAAAATAAACCATGTCCATAGTGCCATTAAGATAACAAAGTATGTGCTTTACTCCATTCCAATGTCTTCATGTAGGTGATGAACTATATCTTGCTTTACTCCTTTGCTGTATACGTTTCTTGATGCATATGAGTTCCATCTTTTAAATATTTCATTTGTAATCCCAAGCAAAATTTTGTCTTGCCAAGGTCTTTCATCTCAAACTCTTTCTTTAGGCAATCAATTGCTTTTGAAATTTTTTTGAGAGTTCTAATGATATTTATGTCATCTACATAGATAGCAATTATCGCAAATCCATTTTTAGATTTCTTCATGAAAATACATGGACAAATGGGATCATTTTATATCCTTCTTTTATATACTCACTAAGACAGTTATACCACATGCGTCCCGATTGCTTTAGTCCATAGAGGGACTTGTTCAACTTGATTGAGTATTCTTCTCTAGAACATGCTTTATTGGGCAAGTTAAATCCATCAAAGCATTTCATGTAAATTTCATTATCTAGAGACCCATACACGTAGGCTGTAACAACATCCATTAGATGCAAATTAAGGTCTTCATGTGCAACTAAGCTAATTAATTACATAAAGGTACTTGCATCCAATACAAGTGAATATGTTTCTTCAAGATCAATGTCAAGTCTTTATGAAAATCCTTGAGCAAAAAGACATGCTTTGTATCTCATAATTTCACAATTTTCATTTCGTGTTTGTACAAAGACCCATTTATATCCAACTGGTTTTACACCTTTAGGTGTACGAACTACAGGTTCAAAAACCTTAATTGGTTTTTCAATTAGTATGGACTACATATCCAAAAACCTAACCAGGTTTTACATCTTCAGGTATATAGACTATAAGTCTAATAATCGTTCACTTGAGAAAACGAGTATAATTTTGTCTCAATTGAGTCTCTATATTGGCCAATCATTTATTTGTCTACAATCCCCTGTAGATTTAGATTCTTGATCCTCACTTTTATTTATAACATTTATCACTACATTATATGTTAACACATTGTCAACATTGACTTTATTTTGGTTCCATCTTATTCTATTCATGATATAATATGAAATCTTTTTATTTCACTAAATTCAGGTATTTAAGTTATTCTAGAACTAAATATATAATTATGTTAGAGAAATCTTTGAAAATTCTCATAACCTCAATTTGACCATCTTACTTCTTAGCTCTTTTTTGTAATTGAGGATTTTTATCTTTGGAACCAACAAGTTTGTCACGCTTCATGCGTATTTAAGACTCATTTTGTATTATTGTCTAACAGGGATATCAATTTTATTGGAGCATTAGGAGTTGACACATATGATTTAGTTATTTTTTTACTAAACTTTGTAAATGAATTATCTTTTGAATTTCTGGTTCAATTTGTTTAATACGAGAATCAAGATAATGATAATTCATTATCATTAATCTTCTTCTTCTAACTACTTACTATCTCATCATCATGTTGGGAAAACAAATTCAAAATAACAATCAATGAGTTGAGTCATAAATCAATTTATTGTTGATGATTTCAACATATTACATATGGAGATTCATACCTAACATATATTTCCAACTTCTATCGAGAAGTCATCTTAGTGTGTTGTGATCGAACAATTAGACTCATCTTTAGACATATACAACACATCTAAAAAATATTAGATTGAAATATAAACTTGCTAATTAAAAGCAATTTCAAGAGGCAAGAATTAATTAATTAATTAACTTGTTGGCGAGATTCGAATAAATATTGCAACATTATATGTTGCATATCGCCAATAAGACATTGTAAGTTTTAATCTTATGAGTAATAGTCTTGCAATCACTTTTAAATATTTAATAAGTGTCAAAAAGTCCATTTTGTGTATGAACATATTCTACAGGATGTTCAACATGAAATCCAATAGTCAAACAATCAATTTATTTTGATTATAATAAACACAGGATGGCTTAACCAGTTATGTCAAACAATCAATTTATTTTGATTATAATAAATGACATTATGCCTTTTTATTCTACTAGTATTCACGTAGTACGAATCATAACATGTTATTTTGTCAAACAACAAATTTATTTTGATTCGTAAACTTCAGGTTTACGATGATATGTATTTCCATTGTACTTAGCTTGACTAAAATGCATTTGTAGGATACAACTTTATTCCTCTATGTAACAATATATTAGCTCTTCTAGAGTCCCTCAATTATATTTTAAGTACCATAAATAGTATTAACATTGACTATTCGCATTTTACAACAAACATAAAACATTTTATTTATTATAAACTCAAGTATATATTCTGAGAAAATTTATTTTTTTACACTCACATTACCAATTAGGTAATCAAATTTTCACATGACTTTTTCACTTCGATAGGCACACATTACTTTTCTACTTCTGGTAGAAAAAAGTATTCTTAAAACTAATGACCATGACTCAAACCATGTGATTGTCTATAAACAAAATAATTAGATATTTTGGTCATGCACTCCCTTTTGGGAGTGTTTTGGCATATAACATGAATAAAAATGCATATTATATTAGTAATCTTTTGACCCAATATTAAGCATTACACCTAAACTTCGGAAGAGGTGTAGTATTGAGTGTCAAGTTGATATTTATGAATTGAGATTTTATTAAACGATAAAAAATCTCATTTTCACTATTTTCTCACTTTGGGTGAGGAAGAATTATTCTTTTATATATTCTTTAAGAATAATAGTTCCTGTCTCATTTTTCGAGAATGAAAAATTATTTATTTTTATCCTTTTGAATAAGCAAATAAATAAGCGACATTTAGATGAGTAGTATATATACGATCATAGTTAGAATCACTATCTTCATGGGTGAAATGAGTTTTAATCTTTTTCCCCTTATTTTTAAGGAATTCTTGAAAAGGGTTCAATGAATTGTTTTGGTGTACAACAAGTACATAACCAATGATATTTGTCACCACAACAATATCATGTATTGTTCATATATTTGTCACTTCTAATGGGTTATTATTACGACTACGAGTTTGTCTAGAATTATAATAATTATAAGTTGTTCTATTCACTTCTGGGAATAGAACAAAACCAATTTAGCAAGACTCATGATTTTTCATTATAAGCGCATTATTTTGCCCAATGTGATAATAAATTTCTTCAGAGTATGTTGCTACTCAAGAGCACATTGCTAATAAAAAAAATTATGGTGTAAATAGAAAACATACAAAATAATCATACATTATTCACCATAAAGAAAGTCATACAAGATAATTGTACTTCAAGGGGTTCTCTCAGTCACAAATGTGGAGAGCCATATACATATATTCCACTTAGTGTTATTCCCATCACTTTAATGCTCTCACTTAGGTCACAAGCTAATACTACATTGTGCACTTATCTCCCACTTCTAAGGAAGAAAAATTTATTTTCACTTTTATATTATTTTCTCATTTCAAGGAAGAGAAGAGAATAAAATGAGAAGAGGGGAAAACTTCTTCTTCTTTAACAAGATCTTCAGAACCTCTCATGATCATTTTATTATTTTTTCACTTTAAGAGAAAAAATCTTTTCTTTAGAAGATTTATGGATCCTCCATGATCATTTATTTATTATTTTCTCACTTTAGAGAGAAAAATTCTTTTCTTTAGAAGATTTACAAATCTTCCATGGTCATTTATTATTTTCTCACTTTAGGGAGAAAAAATCTTTTTAGAAATCTTCAAGATCTATCATTAGAAGATTTTCAAATCTTTCATGATCATTTTATGACACATTACATGTAAATAAAGAAATCACATATGGAATGTATCATCATATATATAATATGATTGATAAAAAAGAAATAATAAGGGTAGTCTTACCTGGGTTGTTGACTCACAAATAAGAAGTCTTACCTGGGTTGTTATAAATAAAGAGGGAGCGAGAGACTGTAGAAAGGGAAGAATCCAAGTAATAAGAGGAAAATGAGAAATGTATTATTTCTCAATAGGTGTGGCCTATTTATAAGTACAAAATGTAATAGAAAGTGTAATAGACAATAACAATATAAGATTACAACACAGAATATTCTAATAAACAAACCTTTTAAAGAAGAGACAAACATGGCAAGATAATCATTAGTTGAACCAAACATATTTAAGACAACAATAACAAATAATAATAACCAAATTAGTAGAGCACAACAGAAGTACAACCAAAAAGCAACAGAACACAACGATTACTAGACAAAAGTGAACAACTTCCACAACTCATTCTTCATGAGACTGATTTTTCATTTTGGGGCTTTCGCAACTTCCGCTCTATTTACGTTTGTTCTTCGTTTTGGGGCTTTCGCATCCTCAATTCTGTTTGTGTTCGTTCTTTGTTTTGGGATTTTCACAATCTCAATTCTGTTTGCATTCGTTCTTCATTTTGAGGCTTTTGCAATCCCAGCTTTAATACCATGTTAACACATATAGAAGACACTCAAAATGAGAAGAAGAAAGGGGGGGTTAGGGTTTCATTGATGCAATAGAATGAATACATCTTAGTACAAGAATAAGGGAGAGACCTATATATATATATATAGGTAAAGTATTAAACTACCCTAACTAATATAAAATTAAATATTATCTAAAAAAAAGTTATAAATTTATTAATTATATGTTGAATATGAATAAATTTCAAATTCAGTTGATTTCACTACAAAATTAGTTCTATTCCTTTAGTAAAACATGTTTTCGTGCTAAAAGCCAATTTACATTTTAAGTTTTGATCACTTAAATTCTCATAATCAATAAGCTATTATTTCAAATTATTTAACAAATAATTAGTCATCTATCTAACCAAATGTATGTCTCAAGTTATTTCATTTATCGGGTGCTACTTTTATTTACTTGGTTTAAAGACTTTTTTTTTTTTTCTGATCCATGCATCATAGTATTTGTTCAACTTCACACCTTAATTTTACTGAAAGCAATTGCAATCCTATTATCAGCACTTCTTTGCATTGCAGCAGCCTAATCCATCAACACAGACAACTTTGTGTGTGATATATCTAAGCAACTTTCGTCAAGCTATATACAGTTCTAACTCTTAAAAATGAATTGATGCCATGAAGGATGAAATGAAGTTTATGTAAGACAATGATGTTTGGGATCTTGTTGAATTACCTAAAGGTGTGAAACCCATTGGTTGTAAATGAATATTTAAAACCAAGAAGAATTCAAAGGGTAATATCAAGAGATATAAGGTTCATCTAGTCGTTAAAGGCTCAAAATAAAGACATTGACTATAAAGAAACCTTTTCTCCAGTATCTTTAAAGGATTCTTTTAGGATAATAATGGCACTAGTAGCTCATTTTAATCTAGAGCTACATCAGATGAATGTTAAGATTGCGTTTCTAAATGGTAACATTGAAGAAACAATTTATATAGTGCAATCAGAAAACTTTGTATCAGGTGACCAAAAGTCTATGGTATGCAAACTAAAGAAATCCATCTGTGGTCTCAAACAAGCATCCCGTCAATGGTATTACAAGTTCCTTCAAGTCATTACCTTATATTGTTTTGAGCGAATGTGATTGATGATTGTATATATCATAAGTTTAGTGAGAGTAAATACATATTCTTGGTATTATATGTCGATGATATACTGCTTGCTAGCAACGATATAATCTTCTTACATGAGACCAAGAGATTTCTAACAAAAAATTTCAAAATGAAAGATCTTAAGGAAGCCTCTTTTATGTTAGGCATCAAGATACTAAGATATCACTCTCAAGGTATCCTAAGGCTATCACAGGAGATTTATATCAATAAGATTCAACATGAAAGATAATAATCTAAGAGATACCCTTATAGCTAAAGGAGACAAATTCAGTCTCAATCAATGCCCTAGTAATGACCTTGAAAAAATTGAGATGTAAAAGATTCTCTACTCATCAACTGTGGGAAGTCTAATGTATGCTCAAGTTTGTACTCATCCCAACATAGCATTTGTCGTGGGAGTCTTAGGAAGATACTTGAGTAATCCTAGAATATAGCATTAGAAAGCAACAAAATGCATGATGCGTTACTTAAATAGAACAAAAGGTTACATGCTTACTAATGAAATATTTTGGCAAACGTACCAAATATCGCACAAGTAGTATAAAAGGGAAGATCCCAGTATTGAATTCTCAGAGATTTGTCCATATTGACTATCAATAAGGTTATCAATTCTTAAACACTAGTTTGTTTTAAAATTGGTTTGTGTTACAGAACATAAGTAACAACAGAAAATAAACTACATACTAACAAATAACACTAAAGACAAATAATAAAACAAAAAATTTGATTCGAGACAAGGATCGAGCAATTGAAATGCATAGATGTGAAACGGTGATGATGGATATGTTTAGGATTTGGTTCAACCAGTTTGCTTCCATGTAAACATACAAAATATATTATATATTTAAAGCAATATTTCAAATTACCTTCGATTTAGAAGTGCTCAAAATGTAATGTCTCATCAAATCAAGCCTAAACTGCTCAACCTCACTTCCAATGTCTTGGTAAGTTCAGTTGAGTGGTTTGGTGAAGCTCGGAGATCTTTATGAAGCTAATGGAGTCTATCCTATGTCTAAAAATATACTCCATTAGAATCCAATCTTAGTTTTGAGTTTGAAAGCATTTGTCTATGACATCCAAACCTCGCAACATGCATATATAACAAGCCAATCATATAACATATAATAAAAATAGAGAAAGGATGGAGTTTACCCTATGTTTAGTGATATACTCCTTCCTATTTTTAGTTCCAAGTTCAAAAACATATGTCTGTGACAGTCAAACTCCACAGCATGCATATATAACGAACTTAATCATAAAACAAGCGATAAAATAGAGTAATGGATTTTAAACTGAATATTCAATGAATAGATATGAAGGAAAGCGTTTCCATGTTAGCACCTAGTTCTAAGTCCTCAACATAGATGGACTAGCCTGTCATTGTCATGAGAAGCATACAAAATGGGTTACAAATGGAAGAAGAAGAAGAGAAAATGGAAGAAGCTGCTCTATAGTAACCTAAGCTCTCAAAATTGTTCTACTACTTTTTCAATTACAAAGTAGAGCTTATATACTATAAGTGAAATCTTGCTTAGCGCGCAATCTGCTCAACGCAATATCGCGATTCTACAAATCTTCATCTCAGATACAAGCTTTTGCTCAGCGCAACTAAGCGCTTAGCGAACCTTTGAGTTTGAGATAACAATTTGCTTAACGCAATTCATAAACCATCTATCTCACTCAACGAGAGGTGCACTTATCATGAGTTGGTGCTCAACGTGAGTTTGTCACATTTCTTCTATCTTCCCTTGATGATGAACATAGGCCTACAAAACATGAAATTGAGTATATTTTCTACAACTAGCCTTCTATAGTTAGAATTAGCAAAACTATAAGAATCTAAATTAAATGAATCTAAACTTGCTAAAAATCCTAAGAACATTGGATAATCGCTACAAAATATTATGCAATATTTATATATATAAAGTAATTATCACTTACCTATTAGAAGTTTGATCATCTAAAGATCATCAATTACTCAAACTCTAATTTTGTTAGATGTCAAGATAGCAAACACTCCACATTTGGATACATATTTATGTTGGCTGGAAGAGCTATCTCTTGGAAGTTTGTCAAACAAATTTTGATAGCTCCTTCAACCATGGCTGTGAAGTTTGTTGCTTGTTTCAAAGCATCCAATCACAGAATATGGTTGTCAAACTTTGTCACTAATCTACGAGTGGTTGATCACATTGAAAGATCATTGAAAATTTACTATGACAATAACTCAGCAATTCATTACTCCAACGGTAATAGAAAACAAAAGTCCCATAAAGAGCAAGGAGATTTGGTTGAGGAAAATCATTGAACCAATAGTTCTTGATCAATAAATTTTTGCTGCGTCTTAATTAGAATTGCTTTATAAAGTCAAGTACTCTTAAAACCCATTTTCTAATAATCTAACATAATGTGATCTTCTCTATTCATTTGGTTATTTTATTCAATTAATCGAAATAACTAGTAAGCATTACATATGCAAGTTTCTCGACCGAAAAGGCACGACGAAGCAGAACAAAAGATTAGAACAAAGGCTCCAAGACTGCGGCACCGATATCCTCAAGCTGGATAAGATAATCATGGCAAGCTACGATGGCAACATCGAATTAGAACCGCGACAGCTGTCTAAGATTATGATAGTAGATGGTTGTTTTCTTCTTGAGCTTCTCATTAGGCTTGGCAATTTCATAAGCAACAACAATAGTAACAGTAATTCAAACGATCATATACTAAAAAATAGAGAGAAAATGGTGTCATTTTTGAATGATATCACAATGCTTGAGAACCAAATTCCTTTCATTGTTCTAAAGAAGTTGTATAAGAAGGTTTCCCCGTCCACGGCATTGACATCGACAATGATCACCACGTTGTTGAGATCGTTAGCAAGGCCTTCGATTACACCAAGGTGACGAACCCTGTCCACATACTTCACTCGATGTTTTTGTCAACAGTTGAACAACTTACACAACAAGAAGGCAAGCACGTGGAGAAAGAGCTCCTGCATTGTGCCATGAGGCTGTTAAAACCAAGACATTTAATGATGTCTGACCCCTAATACTTTGATAAGTTTTAATGATAACAAATGTGGTAATATTTGATCAATTAATGATTTTAAACTAAGTGATTTCAGGAAATCAAAGTGAAAACATAAAATGGTATTATCACTTAAACTCTCACTCATGTTTTAACTATCTGATAACTCATAACAAAACATCAAACATCCTAATTGCTTTTAATCAGAGTGAATTAAGAGTTAGAATAAACAACATGAAAGTCTTGGAAGGACTTACGAGTAATCTTGGAACAAATCATACAACAGTCTGTGAACAAACTATGCGAAGTCATGGACCAAACGATATAAGTCTAGGACCAAACTATGCATATGTACTATACCAAATCATGTGTGGAACCTAGACTAAAGAACGAGTAGTCAAGCCAGACTAGACCATGTCTATTAAACTAGATGATGTCTGAAGCCAGACCAGACCATGTCTATCAAGGCAGACCATGTCTAAAGCCAAACCAGACCATCTCTGTTAGGCCAAACAATGTCTTAAGCCAAACCAAATAATGTCTATCAGGCTAGATGGTGTTTGAAGTAAACTAGACTATGTCTAAAGCCAGACTAGACCATGTCTAGTGAGCCAGACAACGTTTGTGTTAATCTAGACTAAGTCTGTTTTGAATCTACTAAATGTACTGAGGAATATGCATTGATTTAATATGACTATCATTTAATAATGCACTATCTGTAACAAAAAGAGAGGAAGATACTCTAAGTTACTTTCCTCTATTCCTCGTATGTATGCTTACATGTCTCAAAATATGTGTTGTTTGCAAGTACAACTAAAAAGTCTATCAGCTTTGAGAAGCAAACCCAAAAGCTAGAAACCAGTTGTGACAAGACAGGAAACTGCTCCTATCAAATCAAACTCTGCAAAAACAACTTCAACACTCAACTGTGAGACAACGAACTTTTATCTTCTCCAACATTCAAATTCATGAAGCCCGCTATATAAGGATGCTTCCATGCAATAAGAAGAAGATGATGAATAGACTGATGAGTTGAAACAAAAACCATTCAAACTAAACTGAACAACAAGCAAAGCATCTTGAGAAAAACAAAGAAACACAAGCTAGGAGAAAAGAGAATGCCCATCTTCTACAAGCTTATACAGATTCAATACATTATCCTATCCTCTCTTTGAAAGTTATTTGAATCTTATACATATTTGTATAGAAAGCCAAGAGTGGCTTAGTGATAAAACAATACTTGGAAAGTATAATCTCAGGGGGAGATTCATACTTATAACCAGAAGTGGTTTTAGAATACTTGTAGTCAGTAGTGGCATAGAGAATAGTCGTAGCCAAAAGTGGCAGTGAAAAATACTTATTTTTGTAATCAGTTGATTATAGTGAAACCCTTTAATAGTTGTTAAAGGAGAATTGAATGTAGCTCAGGTTGAATAAACCAGTATAAAAACAAGCTCTCATTTGCTGTCTTGTGATTACATATATTTATCTTGCCTACTATGCTCTTTTGGAAAGGTTTTCAAAGCTTTGCTTTGCAAGGATATATTTGCTTATTTCAACTTACATATATCCAAGAAGGCAACTTGTGAACTAATAGTACTTACTGAAAAAGTTTTTGAACTCACTATTCAACCCCCTTTTAGTCCATTCTTATGTATTTCAGAGGCTTCGGGGCGACTGGAGTGACGATTAAAGCTGCTACAAACGCTGCCATCACTGCTCGGCATAATACATTGGTAAACTAATTCAACTTTGACATAAGTTTCAGCGACGACGGCATAATGAGGATACCACCGTTGTTTGTTAAGGACATGATGGAGGTGCGGTGAAGGAACTTGATTGCGTGGGAGCAAAGTAGAATCTGGATTAGATGCAAGTACACTTCATATGCGTTGTTCTTCCAAAGTTTGGTTTGTTGTAAGCATGACATTGAGTTGCTTTTATTAGAATGATGTAATTATTTAATGTGTGTGGGAAAAAGCCACACCTCATCTCTATTTATATTGAGGAAACCCTCAATAATTGATTACATCATATAATGATAAAGAGAAATAATAACTAATAAGATAATATAAAGATAATAACTATAAAGATAATATAAGGATAATAACTATAAAGATAATATAAGGATAATATATATTCTAACACCCCTCCTCAAGCTGAAGCATATATGTCATATGAGCCAAGCTTGTTACAAATGTAGTTAACCCTGGAACCTGTGAGAGACTTAGTGAACATGTCTGCAAGCTGATCTTTAAAATTGACAAAATCAGTGGTAATTGCTCCTGAGAGTATCTTCTCTCTCACAAAGTGACAATCTATCTCTATGTGTTTGGTTCGTTCATGGAACACCGGGTTCGATGCTATGTGAATGGTAGCTTCATTATCACAAATTAGTTTAGTGGCTGTAGTGTCTCCAAATTTTAATTGTCAGAGAAGTTCCCTAAGCCATGTAATCTTGCAAGCGGTTACTGCCATCACACAATATTCAACTTCAGCACTTGATCTGGCAACTATCTTTTACTTCTTGCTTTTCCATGAAATTATATTTCCTCCAATAAGAACATAATATCCAGAGGTGGATTTCCTATCTGATGATGATCCTGCCCAATCAACATTAGAGTAAAAAATGATGTTGGTATTGCCTTTATCTTCATACAATAGTCCACGACCTGGTGCATTCTTGATATATCGAAGGACACGGGTGACGGCATCCCAATGACCTTCACAAGGTTCTTTCAAGAATTGGCTCAGCACACTAACAACAAATGTAATGTTTGGTCTAGTGACAGTGAGGTAATTAAGCCTGCCTACAAGTCGTCGATACCTTCTCGAGTCTTTCAAAGGCGCCCCCTGACCCAGAATAAGCTTAACATTAGGATCCATAAGAGTATCACTTGGATGACAATCAAGCATTCCAGTTTCCGTCAGAAAGTCTAAGGTGTATTTTCACTAGAAAAAGGCAATAACAGATAAGGATTGGGCAACTTCAATGCCCAAGAAGTACCTGAGTGGACCCAAATCTTTAGTCTAAAATTGAGTGTGGAGGTGAGACTTGAGACGAGTAATTCCAGCGGAGTCATTGTCAGTGATAACAATGTCATCAACATATACAATGAGATAGATACACAAGCTAGACGGAGAATGGAGGGAAAATACTGAGTGGTTAGCTTCACAACGAATCATACCAAACTCAAGCAAAGTTGAGCAGAAATGACCAAACCAAGCCCGTGGGGATTGCTTCAAACCATAAAGGGAGCGACGAAGCTTACAGACAAGGTGTGAGCCACCAGAAATAGTAAAACCGGATGGTTGATCCATGTACACCTCTTCTTGCAACTCACCATGCAAGAAGGCATTTTTTATGTTCAATTGGTGAAGAGGCCAGTGTCGGATGGTAGCCATAGCAAGAAAAAGATGAACATATGTGATTTTGGTCACGAGAGAAAAAGTGTCAATATAATCTAGACCAAAAATTTGAGTATAGCCCTTGGCCACCAAACGAGCTTTGTAGCGATCAATGGTGCCATTTGGTGCAATCTTCACCATATAAACCCAACGACACCCGATAATGGATTTATTGGGAGGCAAAGGAGCAAACTCCCATGTGTTGCTAGCATCCAATGCAGCCATTTCTTCCAACATCGCTTGTTGCCAATTATGGTCAGCCATGGCTTCACCTATAAACTTAGGAATAGACACAGAATCCAAAGAAGAGATAAAAGAGTAATAGGAGGGAGATAAACGGTCATAGAGCAGAGTAAAGGCATATAAAGGATTAGCATTACGAATGGATCGAATACCTTTGCAAAGCACAATGGGAAGTTTAGGTGCAGAGACAGTGGTGGAGGGATGTTTGGAGCAGGAAATGATGCTGGAGGATCCGGTGGCACTGCCAATGGTGCTGGAACAATAGGTGGGACCTCCAAAGGGACATTTTCAACGGTGGAGGAAAAGAAAGGAGTAGTCTTAAAGAATGTAACATTAGTAAAGACAAGATATCGCTGAAGTTGAGGAGAGAAACATTTATAACCCTTTTGAAGGTGGGAGCATCCTAGAAAAATACATTTTAGGGACTTGGCAAAGAGTTTATTTTTACCTGGAGTGAGATCATGGACAAAACATGTACTCCCAAAGACACAAAGAGGAACATGGTAAAGATTCTATTTAGGATATAAGATGGAGTAAGGAATCTGATTGTTAAGAACTGATAAAGGCATGTGGTTAATCAAATGACACGCAGTAAGGAGAGCATCTCCCCAAAAATGAAGTGGAACATTATAGTGAAGAAAAAGTGTGCGAGTGGTTTCCACCAAGTGGCGATTTTTCGTTCAGCAACACCATTTTGTTGTAGTGTGTGGGCACAAGATGTTTGATGAAGAATTCCTTGGGAGTTTAAAAAGGATTGAAACTGAGATGACATGTATTCTTTTGCATTATCAATTCGCAAAATTTTAATTGAGGAGCCAAACTGATTTTGAATCTTAGTAGAAAAACTTTGAAAAATTAAAAAAAAAACATTTGAACGATTCTTCATTAGAAACACCCAAGTACAACGAGAAAAATCATCAATAAATGTGACAAAATAAAAATATTCTAATGTGGAACAGACTCGACTAGGACCCCAAATATCAGAGTGAATTAAAGCAAAAGGTGACACAGCACATTTATCGACATGAAGACTATAACTAGTACGACTATGTTTGCCTAGTTGACACAACTCACACTGAAAAGACGAAACTTTAGAAAGATTAGGAACTAAAAGACGTAATTTTTCCAAACTCGGGTGCCCAAGATGTTGATATGCAAGAGCTGGAGGGACAGAGGAGACACAGGCAACCAAAGGCGTAAGCTGATATAATCCTCTAAACTCATGTCCTACTCCAATCGTTCGTCTATTGCGTCGATCCTGTACAAGAACAGAATTATTTTCAAACAAAATAGAAAAATCAAGAGTGCGGGTAAGTTTGCTAATAGAAATTAAATTAAAAGGACAACTAGGAACAAATAAGACAGAGTGTAAAGAAAGTTGAGGAAGGGGATGGGTTTGTCTGATGCCCCGGACTTTAATTTGAGAGCCATCTGCGAGAGTAACAAAAGGCAAGGAGTTTGAAAAGGTTAAGGAAGAGAAAAGGGATTGGTTACCAATCATGTGATTAGAGGCATCGGAATCAAGTATCCAAGGTCCAACAGAGGGGGACTAAGAAATAAAAGCCATAGGATTACCAAACTAAGCCACAACAGTGACAAGTGATGCAGGTTTGTTGGCTGCTCGAAGCTGAAGAAGCTCATTATATTCCTCAGTAGAGACAGTAATATGGAAGTAGAAGGTTGCACTCGAGCTTTTCTCCTACATTTGGCTTCGATATGACCAAAGATTCCGCAATAGGTGCAACAAATATTACGTCCAGAACTATTACCACGTCTTCCACCACGATGAGAGGAGTGGGAGACGAGAGCAAAGGAATTCCTGGTAGACGTGGATGGGTGTCCAAAAGTATGCAGAATGGAGATACGCAATAGTTGTTCATGTACCATGTCATAGGTAGGAACTGTAGGATCCAATAAAATTTGATTGCGGACTGCCTCAAGGCCCGGTATGAGTCCAGCAAGAGCAACCACCATGAAGAACTGCTCGCATTGTTTGTAAAATGTATTTGCATCACTAGTAAAAGGCATGAGAGTGGAATATTCCACAATCAAGTGATCAAGTTTACCAATATATGTTTGCATGTCCATGTTCTCCAGCTTACTATTCATCAAGTTGGTGAGTACACTATAAAAACGATGAACATCGTTTGAATAAACTTTCTTAGCCTTGGTCCACACATCATAACAGGTGGTAAATGCCTGGAATTGTGCTTGGAGGTTGGGGGCAAGGGAGAACCAAAGAACGCTACATAATGAGGCGTCAATTTGTGTCCAATGTGTTTGCTCCGCGATGGGAACCGACGCTGTCAGAGTGGTCAAGTGGGCAACACGACCTTGGCCTTGAAACCACAACTGAACAAAAGCAACCCAAGCTATAGTTTGCTGTCCCAATTAATTTTTCGCACAAGATCAGCAGAACAGTAGTAAAAGTTACTACGGGAGTTGCGGCCATGAGAGAACTTCACCAAAAATGCCAAATAGGAGGGTGGAAAGATTCGTCGGAACAAGGCATACCCTAAAAGAAAAAAGAAAAAGGAAAAAAAAATTGACTTAGCCAGATTTACGAATTACTCATATACTCGAACATCCATTGATTCAACTTAACCAGATTTCTTAGATTCAAGTGTTAAGTATATGCACTTGCATTAAATACTTTAAAGAGAGTTTAAATGTGTTAATAGTGATACCATAGATCTAGCAAGATTGACACCAATGTAATATACATAGTTTATGTGTGAATGTAGTGTGTATGTGTGTTTAGTTCTGAGAAATTGGGTAGAAATTTTTTAATTTTAATTAATGTGAGTCGTCTTACACTTTTTTTTTTTACTACTAGGTAATTTTAATTCAAAATAGATATTTCATCGCATTTATCTTTGAAATTTATCATATAGTTACCAACTTCAGTATTAATATTATAAGAAATGCTCATTAGGAGTATTAATAAAAATAATAATAATATTATATTAAAAAGTTAAATACAACACTTATTTTGGATTTTTTTTTTCAAATACAGGTCATTTATTTTGGGACGGAAAAAGTAGTCTAAAATAATGATTTCAAATGTAATCGTACAATCCTCTAGCCTGGAAAGTTCCATAGGTTGTGCATTCCCTTGTTCACTCTTCATCATATGATTGACTTCCCATTCATAAGTAGAGATGTCTAAACTGTGCCCTTGTTGGCTTTTCATCATAAGATCCAACTGTGACTCATAACTAGAAATGTTGAAACTTTGATCCACTTGTAGCTCAGTAGTACTCTTCGTCATTTGATCCACTTGCCTATCCAAAATTAGGGATTTCAGAGCTTTGTGATGACCATTGATCAGCCTTTAGGATTTTGCTAGAAGTAGTGTTTTCACTCTTCATCCTATGATCTACTTGCCACTCAAAATTAGAAATGTTGGAGCTTTGCAATGGCCAAGAACCACTCTTCATCATTTGATCCACTTGCAACTCATAACTAATGATGTTAGAGCTTTGTGATGGTGATTTGTAGTCCTTTAGAGGCTCCTTAGATACATTTTCACTATTTATCTTATGTTTCCTTTGAAAATATAAGGTTGGTTTAGTGATAAAGGAAGAAGAATAGAATGATGAAAAAGTTATAAATTTGACTCCTTACTAACAAACTAATCATTAACTTTTGTTAATAAAAAAAAATCATCTAATCCACTTATTAGAAAATTAGAAAATTAGTTATACCAACAAAATAAATGAAAAATCTCATTTAACAACAATAGAAAAATCATGAGATAATCTAGGGAGATTATTCCATTGTATAATGAAATGGCCTAATAATGTTTCTTACTACTGCTAGTATTATTGATGAATTAGACGTGCATTTGGAAGTTGAAATTTGTAGCTTCTCACGTAACTGGACTTTGGAATGTGTGTTCACATAGTTAAACTGGGAAACAAACACACATTATACTCATACACTATACACTCTTGAAAATTTCTCACAAACTCTCTAATGTTCTTACTCTGAAAAGCTTCTTTTTGCTATGCTTAATTGATAATGTTTTGATGTTGCTCGCTTCTCTATTTGTAGAGAGGCCTAATGTAATGTGCTAAGAAAAATCGGCATCCTTCCATAACAAATAGTATGAGACGGTGCCCACTATTGTTGACTTGCAACCGACCAAGTAGTATACTCACCTTTCCGAATAAGGAATGTTTCGTGCCGATGAATTTTTATTTATATATAATATCAATAAGAGCAAAGTATTTTATAATATCCAAACATCTCGTGACCAAACAAACACCATCAGAATAAATAGATAATATTTCTATAGAAAACCACAAGTGTGGTAGAGTGTTTGATAACAGAATGCAAAATCAAAATTAGTCACCATATAACTGATTTGTGTTATCGATCTAGTGTTTGATAACAGAATGCAAAATCAAAATTATAGTCACCATATACGTAACTCTTGTAAATGTTGAGGTACTTCCGGTACCATTTATCAATATATATAGATTTTTCTGATTAAAAAAAAACATATACTTAACACTTATTCAGCTATCTTTTTAATCCCAATAATTTTAAAAAATATAAATATATATACTGTAATGTGCTTAGACGTTGTTCATTAAAGACTTTGTGACTAATTGAATATAAATTCTTATTTGTATCATTTATATAACTTCTAAAATAATTTAATAAAAATTAATCAATTTATCATAAATTTAATATTGTGATATCTAAATCTCTTGTTTAAATATAACTTTATAAGAGTTAAGTATTTATTTATAATACAATCCACCAATGAACTAACCATTTTAAAAAAGCGTGTGAAAGAAGACTAATGAGGCCAAAGTGTCTTCCACGTTAGTTGCATTTTGCGACCAATAAGTCCACCCAAAAATGAAAAAATATAGCCGAATAAATTTGACTGACTAACCACTACTACATACATATCTAAAGGTACAAAGGGCTCCATTTGCATCATTTCGAGTATATAATTAATTTGGAAATTACCTGGAACGACAACAGTGTCGTATGAGCGTATCAAAAACAAGATATTGTGTACATTTTTTTAACTATATGCTAGCATTCATCCATATTTTAATAGAATAGCATGTTATATAAAACCCGACATCGAGGTCTCTTTTCAAATTGTGAAACATTCCGTAAGCAAACACACCGGTGCCAATCAAACAACAAGCATGTCTCACGGCAATTCCAGGTATATTTTTGTATGTGTTTGAATGCATCCTTCTGTTCTTTTTCTGATCAGATTCTACTTTGCATGTAATCTTTGTAGAGTTGGCGATTTTTCATGTTACAGTATTTTTTAAAACTTTGTTTAACTGTTTTCTGTTTTCATTTTCTAAGAAAATAAGAAATGCAGATAAAAATGCATTTGTTTTAATTTTTAAAAATATTTTCGGTCAAAATATTTTCTAAAATATGTTAAAAACTGAAAACAATGGTAGAGTTTGGTTTCATTATTTTTTGTTTTCATTTCCATAGAACATAAAAAAAAAAAATACAATAGATGATACGTTTATTTTAATTTTTGAAAACATTTTCAAATGAAAATATTTTCTAAAAAAAACTGAAACTGATAATAAAGATTCATATTTTTAATATTTTTACTTTTATAAACATCCTTATTTTCAATAATTTCAATTTGTTTTCATATTTATAAATAAATTTTTTAATATTTAAAATTTAAAAATGAAAACTATTTTGAAAATGAAAATAATAAATATCTCCTCAAACCAATATAGAAATTAAAAATTTTCAGCATTTTTACTTTTATAAACATTTTCATCCTTTAATGATTTAGTTTTCAACTTTTTTTTCTTTTATAATCAAGTTTTCTAATACTTTGAAAATCTGAAAATAAATATTATTTTTAAAAAATAAAAAATAAAAATAGAAATAGAAAAGATCTCCTAAAATCAAACACCACCTTACATTGTTGTATATATATTTCCCGGAATGCATTTTTAATATGTAAAACAAACATCTCCTTAATCCTTGAACAAACATCTCGAGCTATTATCCCATTTATCGTAGATCACTCTTATTTACTTGCTTTAAGGAGGTTTTTCATATACTACACGGACGGCTACCTCTAGAAGGTATATATATTTTTATTAATGGTGAATTTTGAAGTTATATTTTTGGTTGTGTTTGATTAAAGAGTAAATTAAGTGGTATCTTTGAGATTTTATCAAATTACATGTAATTAAAGCAATATAATAACATTAACATACCCTTTGAATCACTATGCAAAGAAGATGGTTCGATACGGACTAATAGTACTAATGATAATAATATTTCTTATACTACAGGGACGGCTACCTCCAAAAGGTATATATATTCTCATTAATGATGAATTTTTAAGTTATATTTTTTGTAGTGTTTGATTAAAGAGCAAAATAAGTGATATCTTTGAGATTTTATCAAATTACATGTAATTAAAGCAATAAAATAACATTAACATACCCTTTGGATCACTGTAGAGAAAATGGTTCGATACGGACTAATAATATTTCTTATACTACAAGGACGGCTACCTCCGAAAGGTATATATATTCTCATTAATGGTGAATTTTCAAGTTATATTTTTGGTCGTGTTTGATTAAAGAGTAAATTAAGTGATATCTTTGAAATTTTATCAAATTACATATAATTAAAACAATAAAATAACATTAACATACCCTTTGCATCACAGTATGCAGAGAAGATGGTCCTTACTCTGACATTATCAACAATTCGATACTAACTAATAGTACTAATGATAATAGTATTTATTATACTACACATATGGCTACCTTCAAAGGTATATATATTCTCATTAATGGTGAATTTTTAAGTTATATTTTTTTGTCGTGTTTGATTAAAGAGCAAATTAAATGGTATCTTTGAGATTTTATCAAATTACATGTAATTTTATCTCTTTTTTTTCATACACTAACATTGCTTGCATATTTCAAAATATTACATCTACACCCCCTCAAAACATTACATTAACATATCCTCGAGGAGAGCGAAAATAATAGAATGTGTGTACAATTACATTAAACTTTGAGTTGAGGGGATGTTGCACATGCATTACATAATACATAGTAATGTGCCGCTCAATATTCAATATTAATAATTCATCCATATGACATTCAGATTAGAAGAATGTACGTCCCACAGTCACCTAAAAATAAAGACAAAATCAAAATAAGGTATATAAGTGTAAGAGTGAGACCATCCATCCCATGTGCTAATTTTTTTAAATTAGGTCTAAACTTACGTTCTAGTATATGCATTGAAAGTAGTGTCCGATAATTCTAATTCTATACTAAAAATATAAGTTTGGTTTAATATTGGGAGACCTCCAAACAACTGTTGAATTAAAAGGTTTGAATTCATACTTTTTTTTTTACAAAACGTGTATTGAAATGTGTATTTGTTTAACCTAAAGTTAAATCAAACACACCCTAACATTTGCTCCTTTATCTTTCTAATACTTGCTACACAGTCAATCGCTGCAAAGTAAACTCCACATGCAAGGTAAACTCCCACTCCCACGCAGTGAATCGCTGCAAAGTAAACTCCTACGCAGTCAAAACCAAACAAAGGAAGCGCTATTTCTATCAGGTGATGACTGTTATGATTAAATCTCACACTGGCTTCTAATATTAGTAACACTCTTTGTATTGTTGTGGAAATTTTTATATTGACTAGATCATATAGTTAAAATAGTGCATTGTGAAAAATTCTGCAAGTTAGCTTTTAGAAGTATTTCAGTCCAAATCTAAATTTTAGATTATGTGGTTTCATAATTTCATATAAATGATAAATCTAATGAAATAACCTTTTCACATTTTAAATTAAAAAAAAAATAATTCACAATCTCTTCACATAATAATAGTCCTAAATTAAATGGGACATGTTGTTTTGTTGTCACCATGGTAGACTTTAATATAAATAATGCTTATTGTCAATATTCCTCAAATCCGCATTGAGAGTGCCCTTTCCATTTTTCACGGTTTCAAAATTTAATGAATGCCATTTTTTAATAAGTTGTGATTGTGTGCAGAGCTAGCTAGTCCAAACAACCAAAGCTCTAGCTTCAGACCTACCAATAAAAAGAATTACTTTTATTTTTATAAAATAAAAAGAACCTCACATGGATCAGAAAGTTGATCAGGGGCTAGATTTTTTTTTAGGTATTTAAATATATAATTCCTAAAAAAATATATTTATTAAATATATAATTCTTAAAAAAATATTTATTAAATAATAAATTTTATAAATTTATTTATGATTTTTAACCATAAAATTAAAATTATTATTTTTATTTAAAATGATAAAAGAAGAAAATACATACATTTATAATTTTAAATTATTTTTTTTTATCTCAAATACATTAATAATAATAATTTCACACTTAAAAAACAAACTCATTAGATTTTATAACAATATATATATATATATATAAAAAACTAATAATTCACAAAATATAATTAATCTAAATAATAATAATAATTAATAAAATTAAAATCATGAGATATTTGTATCATATCTATTAATTAATATATTATATATTTTTGAGTTATATTATATATCAAAATATATTATTTAAAATATTATTAATATATAAATAATAATAATAATATATATTATATATTATTTTTTTTTTCTTTACTAAAAATAATTATATATATATATATATATATATATATATATATATATATATATATATTATAAAGAGAAGAGGGATTGGGGAGGAGGGGGACTGAAGCCCCTGCTTGCCCCCGTGGATCCGTCTCTGCTCACATGTTCATAAAGAGTTTATCTAGTGACAAAAACATCTATTATATAACTATCTTATTTAAAATAAAATATTTTTATTAAAATTTGTTTTAAACCTCACTCATCATTGAGAACCGATCCTAATTGTGTATGTATATGTATAAATGTAGATGAGCAAATAATGGAACAAAATGGGATTGACACAAAAACCTTGAGCCTCAAGGCAGCAGAGGAACTGTCAAAGCGACCAAAAAAATGGAGACATATACAATGAAGTGGCAGCCAATGTGCAAAACATAGAGAAAAGGTTGAAATATCTTTCTGAGAATTCTGAGATATTCTCAATTGACTCTGCTATTGAAATAGCTGATGCTGCATATCTTTTGAGACTTTTGAGAAAACCAAACCATGAGATTGAGATGGCGGGGCAAATGGCACATAGAGGAGCCCTTTTGATGCTTCAGGCAGAAATGATGTCCAAGAAAGGAAAGGATTTGCTTGAGCAGAGTAAAAACAAGTTAAGGTTTACTATGCTTTAATTAAGCCATCGAGGTTTGTGATGGTCAACTAAACGAAGAGTGTTAAAATCATGTACCGTTAAAATACTAATAAAATAATTATTGTATTGGCTTTATATATTATGTGTAATTATGATATGTTGAAACTAGAATGAGCTGAATGAGGTTTGGTTGTGTTCAATTATATTCGATTGTAGCTAATACATATTCGATTATATAATCGAATATATTCAATTATAGGAGAAAGATAGTTGATTAAGCATAATTGTATGAGTTGCACAAGGAAAAAACATGCATTCAAATTTACTAGCCATTGTGAAATGGTGTGCAATCGGTGCCTTAAATGCAAGGTTGAAATTTATTCAACCTCCAATCACAGTGCAGCTTTTGGTGCCTTTGAATTTTACCAGCTACTCCCATGAGACTAAAATATTAAAATATAAGAAAAAAAATTATATTTGATGAATAAAGTATAAACATTTTAAATAACTTTCTCCAACTAAATAGTTAGGTTGCATCTTGAAATAAAAATTAGTATAAATGTTAATTTTGGTCTTTTTTTTTATACATTAAATTTTAAAAGTTTTATTTTGGTTTAAACTAAATTAAAATTTTGATCTTCTATTTTTTTTCAATCCATAATTTTCATCTTTCTATTTTATAAAATAGAGGATTTTGATCCTCTTCTTAACGTTAATTGATTGACCGTTAATTTTTTGCTTCGATGGCCGGTTAAGTGAATCGTAGTTTTTGTGTTTTTAATTAACATATCATTAGTAGACCATTTAATTTTAAAAATAAGGATTAAATGTATTTTTCATACCAATAAAATACTAGTTTTTTATTTTGTTAATATATGACAAACAGAAAGTGACATGTCTTCAATGTTACGTTGATCTTTGTTTTTCTACCTTATTTAAAAAAAATTAATTTTTTTTATCTTCAAAAATCTTTTTTTATTATGTATTTTAAAAAATAATATGAATACACTATGTTCAATTTTTAAGTTAATTAAATATTTTTTAAAATACATAATAAAAAAATTAAGAATTTTTTTTATTTTTAAATAAAAAAAATTAGATGAAAAAGTAAAAGTTTACGTAACGTTTATTATATGACATTCTATTTATCACGTCATCTTAATTAACAGAAGTTGATTAATGATAAATAATAAAAATGGATATAAAATTTTCTTAAATACTAAAGTCAGAAAAATAAAAGTTGAAGTAGTAAGTAAAATTAAAAATTAATATTTTATAGGTATGAAAAAACATATTTAAACCTAAAAATAAAACATCGAAGTTGTGAGCACAACCTTAATACCTAACTTCTTCATCCTCCCATTTAAGTTGTATGTTCCCCTACACTAAACGAGTGTACATAGATCCTCAACACTAGATAAGAGTAGTATTTAGAGTATTTGAAGTAGTAAAGTGTTTATAGATGAATATTCAATTTTTATTATACACTCTACCACACCAAATTACATTATCGATAATTCATAATTATTAAAATTTCATATATTCTACACTTGATAAAATAGAGCATCCTAAATAACATTAAAATGTATATTTTAAAATTCAAAACAATTACAACTATTATAAAATAATTTGTTCATAACTACCACAAAATGGATGTCAACTGAGTAGAATTAGTTTGCAAAAAGAAACATCACAATATAATCATCCTAATAATACATAGTAAAATTAGTTTGCGAAAAGAAAACTATCAAAATGGATGTCTGGAAGAGACTATGTCCAAGAGCCTTTTCATTGATTTAGAAGGCCTACATAATCCATGAATCTGTCCAGCACATTTTATACAAAATGTATTAATTATGAAAAACATTATAACTTATTAATTTCCTTTAACTTAATGAAAACATGCAAAAGAGTTTACTTAAATATTCTCAAAATTCTTAAAAATAAAGTACTAAGAACAAAAGTATTTGAATCTTAGCTGCAAGAAAATAAATAAATAATAGTTAATATATACTAAAGAATCACACTTATGTTTAATGAAACGATGACTACACGAGATAATGGTGAAACGGTAACTACCTTTCGACTTTCTGTTTATATGAAATGTTTGATTTACCATGGAGACTTTCTTTTTTTGAGTGTTCTAAATTATTTGTTCTTCCTTTTTTTTTTTATTGTGAAATATCAATAGATTTTCAAAAGAACAAAAGGTAGAGAAAAAATAATAAATAAAATGAAATTTTAATAATTATCAATATTATAAAGAATATAATTTGATGTGGTAGGATGTATAATAAAAGTTGAATGTTTATCAATAAACATTCTACTACTCCAAATAACTCTCTTATCTAGTGCCGTGGATCTACATTCAAACTAAATGCCCCCTAAATTTATCTGTTATAAGCATCATATCTCTCAAGCACGCTCAAATTAATTAAACTTCATTTGATTAATTGATTGTTTATGTTGTTGCAGTGCAATTAGATTGATTATTTTCTTCTTTGTTGATTTTGGGATTGATTGTTAATTTGGGATTTAATTTCGTTCAATTTGAATCCCAAGGCATTGTCAGTTTGGGCCGAAAATGCCCCTAATTTTGACATCGTGTGTATTGTTTACAAAATTGTAATGTTGTGCTTTCAATTTGCTTCTCTTGTCTTGGACCACTGTTCGGGGAGAGGTTGGGATTTTACAAGATTGATAGTCATTTCAATTTGCATAGGTTATGTTGTAACTGAGAACATGGAAAAATGCAGGTGGTGCACCAAGACACATTATAACCTTGTAATTTTTTTTTATCAATTATTTGTAAAATCTAACTATATATATTCATGAATTAATATATAAGGTAAAAATTTTAATGCTTATGTACCGAACGGTCAATCATATTCTATCACTTTAATTACTTTTGAAATAATTTTAGAAAAATTAATTAAATTACTATAAATAAAAATTTGTGATTGATTGACAAGGTAAAATTATTTTATGTCATTGGTGTATAAATATTAAATTTATTTTAAAATTATTAATGTAAAATAGTAAACTTAAAAATCATCATTATCTTTATTTTATTTCAAATTATAAAACACTAAAAAAAATCCATCTCTAAATACGACAAAAGAAAATTATGTCTATCACCAAACATGTGAATCGAATGAGTTTCTTCGAGTTTAATTAGAAGTTTAGAATTTGAGTTCTGACATATGTAATGTTAAATACCTGTAAAAAAAACTTTTTGATGTTCACAATGATTCTACACAAATTGATCATGATTGTCTCTAATAAAAATTATATGTGATCTAGAAAAAACAAAAAAGAACTGTGTGGATGGTAACTAAATAAATCACAACTTAAATGGCATGGCGTTGGTTTGGATTGTCGTTAGGCAAATTCAACCTCAGTTTTCATAAGTATCATTCTCCTTTCTTCTATAATGAAAGTGCATTGAATGTCGTGTTACCGAAGTTTTGATCTTCCCTCGGACAAACCAAACACGTCCATAGACTACACTTTCTTATCAAAGTTACATTACTATATAAAATAAAATAATTCAATTAACTACATTTAAAAAGCGTGTGAAAGAAGACTAATGATGTCAAAGTCTCTTACACGTTAGTTACATTTTGCAACGACTTGTAAGTCTACCCAAAAATGAAAAAACCGAATAAATTTGAGCAATTAACCACTACGTTTTAGTAAAGGTAAAGAAGACACAAATAAAGTGCTCCTTTTTTGCATTATTTCGATCATAGAATTACTACGGAAATTTCCTGATTAGTGTAGCAAGTATGACATGAACGTATCCAAAATGAAATTGTATACATTTTTTTAACAATATTCTGAGCATTCTTCCAAAATTGAAGGGCCCCTCCTATGCTATAAAACCAGCTGCAAAGTGCATATGCCATCAAAATACTACTCGACTTCCGGTACTCTTAGTGAGAGAAGTGGATAATTTCCTTTCAAACAACAAGCATGTCTCACGGCAATCCCAGGTATATAATTTATTATGTAATTATGTATTTTACCTATTTTCTTATTCAACCATTTAATTTCAGTTTCTTTGATCAATTTTCTTTCTTCTCTCGTAGGCATCATATTCTTTTGTTTAGTAATATACTAGTAACTAATAATTAGAGTCAAGAGGCAGGACATGAGCTGGTGATATATACTCACTAAATGAGTTTTTCATGAAAATAAGGGATTTAAATAATACGTTCTACTTATGAGAATTTAACATGTCATTAAAAATATTTTTTTAATATATTTTTAATAATATTTTTAATTTATATGATGTGTCATATTTTTATTGATGTGATACAAAATGAAACATAAAAATGGGACAGATAATTTAAATTCAAAAATGAGAATCAATCAAACCAAGCCAAGGTTTTAAATTTGTTGGTAAATTTTGTAAATTAATTGTTCTTTCAAACTATTATCAAATTTTACTTTTTAAATCTAAAAAATAGAAGAAAAAAAAAGGTTACGGTGGTTTTCATTTTTTTTTTAAAAGAAATTAGTAAAATTTGAAAACACAAAGGAGAATATGATATTTTCATCAATGAAAGTTTGTAGTATTTGTAACTTTTTCGATAAGTTAAAATTTATCATTCTGTTTTTTAGTTTTAAAAACAAATTTTGGAAAAAAAAAATAACAAACAAAATTTTCTGTTTTTTTTTATTTCTAAAACAGTCTTCAAAATAAAATTACCAAATTTTTTTTTTCAAAAACAGTTTTTTAAATTAATTTACAAAATAGTTATTTTTAAAGGAATAGATTTTAAAAACTAAAAAACAAAACTAAATCAAACAATCCCAAAAACTCCAGCATTACAAGCAATAGAATAACATTAACATACCCTTTGGATGAGAAGATGGTCTTACTCTAACATTATCAACAATTCGATATAAACTAATAGTATTAATGATAATAGTATTTCTTATACTACACAGATAGCTACCTCCAAAAGTATATATATTCTTATTAATGATGAATTTTCAAGTTATATTTTTGGTCGTATTTAATTAAAGAATAAATTAAGTGGTATCTTTTGAGATTTTATCAAATTATATGTAATTAAAGCAATAGAATAACATTAACATACCCTTTGGATCACTGTGCAGGGAAGATGGTCCTTACTTTGACATTATCAACAATTCGATACTAACCAATAGTACTAATGATAATAGTATGTTTGATTCTACAAGGACGGCTACCTCCAAAAGGTATATATATTCTCATTAATGGTGAATTTTCAAGTTATATTTTTGGCCGTGTTTGATTAAAGAACAAATTAAGTGATATCTTTTGAGATTTTATCAAATTACATGTAATTAAAGCAATAGAATAACATTAACATACTTTTTGGATCACTGTAGAGAAGATGGTTCGATACAGACTAATAGTATGTTTGATACTACAAAGACGACTACCTCCAAAAGGTATATATATTCTCATTAATGGTAAATTTTCAAGTTATATTTTATATATATATATATATATATATATATATATATTCTAATTTTATCAATTTTATTGTGAGGGTTACACTTTATGGTAGTCATTCATTTTTTTAAAAACTTCAAAATCTAATAATTAAGATTAATGATTCATAATAACCATTAAAACTTTGAAAAATAATAGTCAAGATATCGGTTAATTCGAGTGTTATTGGTTTTCTTTTTTAGTTTCAGCAATCTATCGATAACTGAACAATCAAACGGTAACCAGCTGCCACAAGTACAAAATGAGATTGACATGAACTCGTTGAGCCTGAGGGCAGCAGAGGAACTGTACAAGCGACCAATATCCGTAGAGATATCCAATTTTTTTGCAAAGAGTTTGATAAACTTAGAGATACAAGAACAGCTGAAACATCTTTCTGGCTCAGTTTCAGGGCAGACTTTATCGGACACCGACGCGGCTATTGGAATAGCCGATGCTGCATATCTTTTGAGACGTTTGGGACTTTCACAGACTCAAATTGAGAAGGCAGGGCAATTGGCACACAGTGGTGCCCTTTTGTTGCTTCAGGCAGAAATGCTTCTTTCTTCGGGCAGTAAAGTCCAGTCAGATATGCTATACCGGGAAGGAAAAGAACTACTTGGGAAGAGTAAAACAGAGTTAAATGCTTTCTTTTCATCACACGGCTCCGTAGTGGGGAGTTAACTAAAGGCTTATATGTATATCATCATGCATCGTTGAAATAAACAACATTTATAATGTCGTATTGGCTCATATATACATTATGTGTTATTATCGTATTATTATTATGATGCTCAAACTCAGTGGTGAATTCACTGAATTGAGTGAGTATCTGCACCTCTAGTTAAAACCATGTATTGTTGAAATTGTTGAAGTAATAATAATCAAAACTATTATTATGTTGTATCGGCTCATTTTTTTTTTTTATTCATCAGAAAGTTAACTAGAGAACTACAACCTAGCAAAAGCAGTGCCTAAAGCATATGCAGCAATAAAATCAGAAATGTTAGGAGGATCCAATTTTAGCAAATCAATCAGCACTAATATAAGTCTATGTATTTAAATATAAGTAACAACACTCCTCCGAACTTAAGTAAAACTTATAAGCAATAAAAAAAAAAAATTTGAACTCAAATGGGATGTATTCGATTATGATTTTAAAAGATTATTTTTACATGAAAAAAAAAATCTTCGTAGAAATATAAAAACTTTTAAGATTTTCTTTTAAAAGATTTTTGTGATTAAGATTTTGTAGTTTGGATTTCAATAAATTTAAAAGACTTTTGTGATTAAGATTTGAAAAGACTTTCACATATTTATAAGATTCGAAAGGATTATATGGATTAAAAAAAAATTCAAAATTACTCAGTTGAACATAAACAAAATACCATGCTTAAAAATATAATTGACAAGCTGTTAATACATTTTGAGATATAGTTTTCACAACAATTACGCTTACTTTTAATAATAAATTTTCATAAAGTGATAATAAAAAATAATAACAAATTTTCAAAAATATAAAATGTTTTATTCAACATATAAAATCAATAATGCCATCAAAATATAAACCAAATAATTCAATAAAAAAACATCTAAAAAATTTATTAAGAAATGATCAAAATATTAATCATTTGTTTAACTCAAAGAATATCCAAGATAGAGATTTTCATTTCATTAGGAATTTATGAACCTAAAAAAGAATGAAATGGTGCATTACATTGATTAGGTGATGTAGGTTTCTAAACTGATTTATAATAATTTTGGGGTATGAACACATCACTATTAGAATTATATGAAAAGTCTATTGAGGTTGAATGAGATTGTTTGCTAAATTTGGTATTTATATAACTAACTAAAAAAGTCTATAAAATTCATTAAAATCTAATTAAAAAGACAATCTTGCAAAAATTTTATGATTTTGAATAACATATGACTTTTTTTAAGTTATTCAAAATTGCAATCGAATACCACAAAATTTCATTATCCTTTAAAAAAAAAAATCTTGATAATCTTAATTGAATATCGTTAGATTATTTTTTATTATTTAACAATCTTAATTAAATACTCCGACATTTTCATAAAAAAAAAAAATCCTAAACAATCCTAATTAAATTGTTGCTTATATTTGGGTAGTATATACAATGAGTTTTTTTTTTTTTAATTTAAATTTTCAACCCATTATCTCCAATTTCTCATGTTGTGTTGACAAATTTTGTTTTTTTATTGGCTTTATGAATTATGATATTAAAGGAGAATTATGATATACTTGTTAGACATTTTATTCCATCTCACAATTTATTATTTTATAATAATAATTATTTTTAATTTTTAAAATAAATTATCCCACTCATTCGGGTGTTGCCGTGTTGGATTGACATTATTCAAACTGGAATTAAAATGAATGAGATTAAATATATAACAATAAAACACACACACTAAACATAAATGTGAGAAATCATAAATAATTGATACATATGGAAGGTTCCATTATTTTATATTGGTCAAATTATATTTTTCGTGTTACATTTTTTTTTAATGCAATTTAGTTATTTATTTTTTAAAAAAAATATTTTAATTATTTATATTTTTAAATTAATTTAAATTAGATATTCTGTTCATTAAAAATTGACCTCGTTAATAATTTATTATATTTTTATTGATAGAACAAAAAATGAAACAATAAGAGTTGGCTCGTGATTTCAATCCTATTTATATTCAATTTGATTTCATTTTTCTTACATATGCTCCAAAAAAAATTAAAACAATAAAATCAAAATTCATTTTAAAAACAAATTGAATCCATTTTAAAAAATAAATTATTCTTCAGTTGAATTCTTTTCCCTCTTAAGATTTTGGTTATGGTTTAGTTTCTTACATTTAAAAAGTTTCAAGTCCAAGTGTTTCTAATAGAATAAATTAACCTTTTTGTCAGTTTAATAAATAACTTGTTAACCCAGTAACCATTGACAAGTTGAGAAGTATGACCTATTGGTGTTTGTTACCTTAGAAAAATCAAAACCCAAAATATATTAAATTGACAGAAGAGCATTAGTCTAGCAGAGACACTCAGAGTAATTAATTTAAAACTTCTTAAGCTTAACCTATCAACTTGAAAAAAAAAATGAGAGAGGAAAACTCTGTTTTGGTCTTCAGAAAATTATAAAATATTTGCATTGCACCTTTAAAAATCCAAAACTAGTTGGCTTGAAAATGTGGACCCTGGACCAGGTCTACACACTTCGATTCGACCAGCCAGTGGTATTGAGTATTGACTAAAAAAAACCAGTCTTCTTGGTTCCAATTATTTATTTCCACAACTCTGCTAAGAAGTAACAGAGAATCTTCGAACTCAGTTTCTTTTCTTTTTCCCATCGTTTTCTGAGAGCTTTCACATTCATAAAGGGCTTATAAGAATTACACATGGGACAGATAGGTGAGCTAAACTAAATCTGGTTTAGGCACTTATTTTCTTTATCAACTCTTTCTCCCTCTCTAAATCTCAAATCCTCTCATTCCTTTCATTTCAATTCTTTATAACCAATATTAAGATTGTATAGCTAAGTTAGTTGAATAGAACCGTTAAATTATGTCTTTTTTACATATAAAAGAAAAATTCTTAGTGCCCACTACTTGTTCTATTTATTCACATCCATCCATCCAACCAATTTTCCAGTTTAAGATGTGTAAATTTTGATAAAGTCGCTAGTATCTGTGTCCTACGAATACAAAAACACCTCCTTGTGTCCAATTTTTCATGAGTTGTTATAAATTTCTTAGTATCTACCTTCGATTCCTGCGGATAACAAAAAAACATCTTTGTGTCCACTTCTTGTTCTAATTTTTCACATCCATCCAACCAATTTCTCAGTTTAAGATATGTGAGTTGTGATAAACTTCCTAGTCTTCGATTATTGTTGATAAAAAAAAAAAAAAAAAACATCTTTGTGCCCACTTCTTGTTCTATTTCTTCCCATTAATTTCAACCAGTTTTCCAATTCAAGATGGCACAAGCACAAGCACAACAACCCGACTTCAGCTGGATGGTTCCCATCGAAGTGATGCTGGGTGCACTCTACCACGGACAAGTCCAAGCCTGCAGCATCTCAAGCGTCACCGACGAGCTCCGAGGCCGGAACGAGGCTGCCTTCAAGCCGAAAGAGGTCTCCATAGGTCCCTTGCACAGAGGAACCACCAGGCACCTGGAGCTAATGGAAGAGACAAAATGGCATTACATGCGCGAGTTCCTCGACCGAAAAGGCACGCCGGAGCAGAACAGAAGATCAGAACAGAGGCTCCGAGACTGCGGCACCGATATCCTCAAGCTGGATAAGATAATCATGGCGAGCTACGGAGGCAACATCGAATCGGAACCGCGAGAGCTGTCTAAGATTATGATAGTAGATGGCTGTTTTCTTCTGGAGCTTCTCACTAGGCTTGGCGATTTCATAAGCAACAACAACAGTAACAGTAATGCAAACGATCCTATACTGAAAAACAGAGAGAAAATGGTGTCAGTTCTGAACGATATCACAATGCTTGAGAACCAAATTCCTTTCATTGTTCTGAAGAAGCTGTACAGGAAGGTCTTTCCCGTCCACCGCGACATTCACATCGACAGTGATCACCGCGTTGCTGAGATCGTTAGCAAGGCCTTCGGTTACACCAAGGTGACGAACCCGGTCCACATACTTCACTCGATGCATTTGTCAACAGTTGAACAACTTACACAGCAAGAAGGCAAGCGCGTGGAGAAAGAGCTCCTGCGCTGTGCCACGAGGCTTCGAGCGGCTGGAGTGATGGTTAAAGCCGCCGCCTCCGCTGCTCAGCATAATAAATTGGTGGACTGGTTCAACTTTGAGATAAGTTTCAGGGACGACGGCGTGCTGAGGATACCGCCGCTGTTTGTTAAGGACACGACGGAGGTGCGGTGGAGGAACTTGATCGCGTGGGAGCAGAGTAAAATCTGGATCAGATGCAAGTACACTTCGTATGCGTTGTTCTTCCAGAGTTTGGTTTGTTGTAAGCACGACATTGAGTTGCTTTTGATGAACGGAGTGATAGTGAACGAGGCCGGGAAGAGCAACGACGAGCTGCTGGAACTGTTTCGAACGATTACGAACGGGGCAGAGCAAATGGATTTGAGTTATAGCGAAATCTGTGAAAGGTTGAACGCATACAGAGGGGGGAAAGTTGCAACGGCGTTTCAAGGATTGCCTGTGGTAACTTGGCACAAGTGCAGGTATGTTTTGCAGATCATTGTGTACTATTGGGGGAATTGGTATAGAATTCTGTTACGCGATCATATCCCCACTGTGTGGAAATTCATTGGAGTTTTAGCAGCTGCTGCGCTTCTTGTTCTCACTGTTATGCAGACCTATTACTCGTCCCGCAGCAGCAACAAGTGACCAATGAGTACATATTTTGTTTGATGTTAAAAATGTTGCGTCTGTGTTTCAATACAAATTCAACTGATAAAAAGTAAAATGAAAGTAGAAGATCCTATCTGTTGAGGATGGAATTATTTTTGACGCAAACGTACTTTTCCACCCTGGAATCCAATTTAGTGCTTTCTAATTTCAGCAAGTTTCCCTTAGAAAATGTGAAATCAGGTGTCTGTATATTGGCTTTTACCAAATGAATAAATAAATAAAAAATCTTGATTTTGTTCCAGGAATAATGTTTTTGCTGGTTGACATTATGGCAAGTTGACAATCACAGTTTGACTGATTTTGCTCCTCCATGACTTTCTATTAAGAAACATAAAAGTGTACAATTTAGATTGCTTCTCATCATTCAATTTTCTTCTTTAGGCCTTATTGTGATGGTTTTGTTGCAGCTAATCAAGGAAGGGTTTGTATCAATAATCCACTCTTTCACAAGAGAGAGAGAGAGAGAGAGAGAGAGAGAGAGAGAGAGAGAGAGAGAGAGAGAGAGAGAGAGAGAGAGAGAGAGAGAGAGAGAGAGCATAACAAAACAGACATTTCTCTAGTTTTGATGTTCCATACTAAATCCCCCGTTTCATTTACTAATCAGTAATCACATTGGTATTATATCTGATGCTTTGGTTACTAATTGAATCGAATAAGATACTAAGGTAACTAAACTTAAATGGTTTATATATCCTTATAGCACTGGAGATTGTTTTGCTACCTAAAATCATAAGCTGTAATTAATATTCTTTGATTTCTTTCCTTGGTTAGTACTAAAGTTACTAGATGGAAGCTCATATGTCCCTTGCATAATAACAGCTGGGAGATATAAGGAAATTATCATGGATTTTTTTCTTTTGCTTATTCAGACATGTTAATTTCTACTTTTTAATATCAGTTGTTGCTTACTTATTTTAACAAAGTTCTGGTTTATCCATGTGCAGATTATATGTGGATAATGTTCTCATAAAAGAAGTCACATGATTAGAATCTATGGGAGGAGATTTCCCCTCTAATTCAATGATTTTGCATTCAACAATATGGGAAGCATCTGATTGAGCTACTAATGGAGAAAAATTTAGAGTTAATTACAAGCATGCCCCTTATGGTGCTTAATTTTAAGACCTTCACTTGCATGGTTCTGTAGTTGATCCAAATGAGTAAGCCTTCACATGGGAACAATTGTTGCTCATGCTTATAATTTGGTACTTCACATGGGAACAAATGAACAATTACCTTTTTCATCAACTTGTTTTTAAAACTAAAAGAGAAAACTTGTTACATTAAATTCTTTTTTTTTATGAATTATTTAACTTATTAAAGAAGTTTTATATAAAAGTTAAAAAAAAATTAATGTAATCACAAGTTTTCTCTTTTTAGTTTTTTTTTTTTTTGAAATTCTCTTTTTAATTTTAGAAACAAGTTTTGAATTAATAAAAAGTTTTTTTTTCAATTTTTAAAACAGGTTTTTTTTAAAAAAAAAATTATCAACTAGTTTTTTTTTAACAATGTTCTTAAAAAAGTTTTTTAAAATTGACTTACAAAATAGATTTTAAAAACTAAAAAAATTAAATTAAATAAAACGTGTCCAAAAACTACTCAAATCTACTTTTGTTTTTTTTTAAGATTTTAAAAGGAAAATTTCTGAAGAGTTTTTAAAAAAGTTTAATATTCATGTGTTAATAATGTAAAAAATTTTATACCATAAATCAATTACATTCCATTTAAAATAATTTTATTAAAATTAAATCAATTAAAAAAATTATGATTGACGAATCATATAAAACTATTACACTTCTCTTTTTAAAATTTTGTTTGGTTGTTACTTATTGGTATTTTTTTTTTATTTTTGTTTAGTTTTATGTATGAATTCTTCAATTTCTCGAGGTACTCAAACCTTTTTATCTTAAGGTTTATATTATCTAAATTTTTTAAAATTTAAATGTTAGTCTTTAAAAAAAAAATTTGAAACCTATTTTTTTTTTTTAATATTTTTTAGAGACTAAAATCTGATTTTTTTAAAAAGTTATGAGACTAAAAACCTTAATATAAAGAAGTTTAAAAAAAATAAAAATTCACAACTAAAAACCTTAATAAAAAAAATTCACAAACTAAAAACCTTAATAAAATAAAGTTTTAAAGGATTTTGAGCCATCAAACAAAAATTTAAGAAATGAAAATTGGAATTAAAAAAAATTATGGAATAAAAACATAATTAACCATATTTTTATTTCTCTTTGTTTTACAAAAACTACTCTAGTTCCAATTGCACTACTATTCGAAGGCAAGCCACACTGCCTTATTTTTCTTTCTCCTTCCAAAACCTTATCTCTTCAGTTATCCTCACTCAGCCATGGCGTCACTACTGCTAGCATCACCTCCACCAGTCTCCGTTCAATTCCACAGTTCCACCTCTCACCTTTCCTTCTCTCACTCCCAAACTCTCTCCTCGCCGCTCTCCACTTCCTTCCCTTCTCTGTCAGCCTCTGCAACAACAACCTCCACTCTCTCCCCAACAACCCCTTCCGGTACTTGCTTCATCAATAATCAATTAACAAACACAAAAATTCAAAGTTTTTGCTGAATTCGCTTTGTTATGTATAAATTCTAACACCCCATTTCCCAATTTCGCGTTTTTTTCATTTCTACCAGTGTACTGTGGCAGAGGGGACCGGAAAACTGCAAAGGGAAAACGCTTCGCCCATTCATTTGGAAATGTAAGATGGCTCACTCTGTTTTCATTATGTTTTCTGTTTTGTAAGATTTGTATAAGAAACAAATTAAGTTGTTTCCAGGGTTCCTGTACAAACCTTAGAAAAAAAAATGAAATTAGGATGAGAGTTTTGTAATTAAAAAGTAAAAACAGAAAACAGAATTGTAAGCAAATGCCTCATAGACTTCTGCTTCAATTTTCACTTCTCTTCAATTCTTTTGTCTACTTTCTAGTTTTCATGTTGTGTTTTTCTGGGTTCTAATGTTATGTTATTGTTAGGCGAGGCCAAAGAACAAGAACAAGGGTAGAGGGCCACTGAGGCCTTATGCTCCACCGGCACCTTCCAAGAAAGACAGGTTTGAAGATAATGAGGTGGTGAAGATTGAAATCGATGAGTCCCTCTTTTCTGGTTGATTACTTTTAGTGGTGAAATTGTAATGTTGAGCCTTTCATGGTTTAGTTGTTTATATGTGATTCCATTGTGACAACACAATTTGGGTTTTGCTTATGTTATATTAGTTTTTAATTGTTATTGTCCTTAATTGAGGTTATTACTTACTGTGTTTTTTCATCCTAACTCACCTTTTGTATGACTTTTAAGCTAGTTTTAAAAAAGTTAACAGACTTATTATAAATAGAAGGATGTGATTGCCCGACAGCGTACTATCAGTGCATCACCCTCTTTCACTTTACATTATGTTGTGAATACTCTTGCTTCAAAGTTTTGTATTTGGGGATTCAAAAAACAGTAGTAATTTAAAATAAGAAAAAAGAAGATTGTTTTTGCTTAGGATTTGTGCTTTATTAGACCTTTTTTCTATTGGACAAAACATAGATATGGTTCCACGGGTGTTGATTGTTGTGTTGTTATCCAATCAGAATGGGAGTTTCATATCAGTAATCTTTGTTATCAAAGTTTGCATTAAAGGATTGTGCAGATTACTAAGGTAAAACTTCAATTCTGTTAGGAGAACAGTACAAACAGCACCTAAGAATTTGTATATAGGTTTTGTTCTTTTGTATTCTATCATTAAGCACTAATCAAAGGTTTCTTCCTGTGTTAAAGAAAAGTGAGATGTTAGTGGAATGAGACATGGGAAAAGGGAAGGATTGTGAGTGTGTCGTAACACTGGAAAAGTTCTGTTTTACCAAATTAAACCTGGCCACAAGAAGGCACATGCTGCCTTTATACATTAATTTTCTTGTGTTCAATTAGGGGCTTGGATTTAATGTTGTGTTTTTGTAGGTTAGCTTCAAAAGAAAAGTTCAGTCATCTTAATTGTTTTTTAATGGTGTTGGCCTTCTTAGTTTTGTCCGTTATGCTAGTTCTTCTTAACATTAAAAGGAGTAAAGAAACCTTTCAATTTTATTTGCATTATACTTTGAGTACTCTTGTGCACTTCATGTTTTTTTGTTTTGTTTTGTTTTGATTGGCAAATGTTAGTTTTGTTAGAAATGTCCACTGGTTTATCACCTCTGAAGATCAAAGGAATAGATCAGGAGGACTATATAAAGCACAAGAAGTTACCAATAGTTGTATTTGTCTTCTTCTTTGTTATCTTGAGCTGCTTCCTGTTGATCTTTCTCCTCAGCCTATAGAAGTAAAAGTTTGTTACCATTGAGGTAAGGAGAAAACACATCCCTTGGGAGATTCTTTGAAATGGAGCATACTAGCTTGGCAAACCATTGAGTATTATCATGGCTTGCCTATAATTAATTCCATATCTCCGTGGGAAATGATTCAGAACATGAATTCCAGGATCCTCGGGCAGTTATGAAGCAGATTCAATCCACTCATTTGTCAAGAAATGATAGAGAAAGTGGGTTAGGCTCAAATGGTGGATATGTTTGGTTGGAGATTTTGGCATTTAGATTGCCAAGATTCATTATGTAAAAATTGTGGAAAATTTAGATTCAGACAAACCTTACCTAAGATTTAGATTGCTATGTGGTTTTAAATTGCAATTGCATTGTGGTTGCAGTCGCGTTTTAGTTATAAAATTGAGGGAAGGTTGCAGTTAGTATTGGATCTTAAGCTGTTTTTATTGAAAGATAAAGGTAGAAAATCAATATCATAGAAGACTGAAAGCAAGTTCCTTGGTGATTGATTGCAGAGTGTTTCCTGTACAGTGGGAATAATAAAAAATAGGTATGCAAATAATTTTTTTTCTCTTGATTGATGAAATGCCCACCTTTTTCATGTCAACAACTATTTACCTAAGAACTATACTTATTGTTGCAAATGACACAATAATCTGATACAAGTCTTCCTATGATACTTCCTTCTTCAATTGTCGATCTGCTGCTATGTTTGTTCCATAAATGAATCCCATAAGTCATTCTACTGAGCTGAAGCAGTTTGGCTTCTACCCATTTTGATTCTTCCCGAGTTTTTGGCTTCATAAAGAAGCCACTTATCTTGTTCCAGTCCACTGGATAAAAGGCCATAGGCTGCATGATTGTAAAGTTGAAATCATGTATTTTCCCCAGCCTCTTAACCACTCTGGAAACCAGGTAGGGACCATTATGCCCCCACTTGTTTCCATCAAAAGTTAATGCAAATTCATTGATGAATCTATGCAGAAGTGGATGTCCAAAATCAAAAATCAGAACTGCATTGTTTAATCTGGTCCAGTGCTTACCCGAAGTCATGCTCTGTGCTCCAATAGAATTCCTTAATCCTGTTAAGGGTTTCAGAACTATAAAATCTGTGTCTATGTAGACACCACCATATTTGTAGAGAACTGCTAGTCTCATCAGATTAGACAGATTTTGAGACAGAGAAATCTCACCAGGGTCCTTTCTTCCCTTCCGAAGCTCACGAAACCAAGCTTGAGCCGGAGTCCCCTTGACTAAAAACGACAAGTCTGGGGCCATTGCCTGCACTTTGAACCCACGATCAAGCAGCGGTTTCAGGATCCTGTAGCCGTGTCTGGTGTCCAGAGTCCTCGACAAAATTATCAGACACGCCTCGGGATGGTTCTTGAAAATGCTCTCTGCAGACAGCAGTTCCCTCCCTCCAAATAAACCTGCAGGCGAAATCCAAGTCATGAAAAACTGAGCCTTGCATTTGTGGCCGAGAAATCCCAAAACTCGGGCATGGAATTGCCGGGTCAAGTTGTTCGACTTGAGGATCTTGAAGTTATGCAGCTGTTCTTGAAACCACGCAATTCTTTCTTTTTCTGTGACATTCAATGGTGCAGCTAGACCCTTCTGAATTCTACCACCATCAGCTTCATTCAATGGTGCAACTAGACCCTTCTGAATTCTACCACCATCAGCTTCATCTGTCTCTCGAATGGAACATAAAGGTATGCGAACAAGCGATGTTGACCGCATTCCTTCTTTTGTTCTATGATTAGTTGCTGTATTAGCTGCTGCAGAGTGTAGAGAATCATGGTAGATAACACCATCTGCATAGATAAGAAAAATTATAGCAGAGAAAGTGATTATAGAGAAGACAGATAACTTGACATGTTTAAGCAGCCGATGAACAAACATCTTTTAGATTATTGTGTCTGATGAAACTTGAAAGTTGCAATTGCAAAGAAAACTTATGCAGAAAACAACATATGGCCAGGGATTGGTTTCCACGTTTTGTTTTCCTAAGCTATACTATAATAAAATTCTTTTATAATTACAAAGTCAAAGTTCATATTAAATGATACATGAGGATGATGTTAATTTCATAATTTGTATCCATATATAATAATGTATAATATAAGACATGTCATAAACATAACTATTTGTAGTCAACTTCTAGGAGGATGTATCAAAGGAAAGGACCCATCCCTGATATAGACGGACGGACGGATCCAAGAGTGTAGGCATTTACTTTCTGCACCCCTACAGTGTGCTTCTTGCACCAATCAAGTTAGTGTGTTTTGGGGTACATTACTTAAATTTTGGGTGTAGGAAATAAATGTCAGGAGTGCATAAAAGGAGGGAACATTTTTTTTACACAATTATTTAAATATATAACTTCGGCTAAATAATTATTTAATAAATAATATATTTTTCAAAAATTATTTATTATTAATTTTATGTGTAAAATTAGAGATATAATATTTATTAGTGTTTTTTAATTTTGTATTTATGTTTAATATAAATAAATATGTAATTTGTATATTTCTTATTGATAAATAACTTTAAAAAGCAACTAGTAGAGAGAAGGGAGAAATCATGCAATAAAGAGATAAAAGAGGATTAAGGGCACGTATGGATTTTTACTCATCCCAATTCGTCTTCTTTCCTTGCTTCTTTATTTCTCTTTTCCTCAAAATCCCATCTAGGTCCTAATATTAACAATAAGGACAAATATTATTAACAATATCTAATTATATTCTTAACCATTAATATAATTTTATTTCTATTTCTCAAAATTGGAGATGTTACAGGCTGATGTGTTGTTCAAACACTAATTGTTCAAGGGAGAGAAAAGACAAAAAAATCAAAACTAACATTGAATCATATAATAGAAATAAATTTTCACAAAAAAAAAAAATATAATAGAAATAATGTCAACATAAAAAGGAGTTAAAAATGAGAATACTATACCTGGCAACAATTGTGGCTATGAATTTCCAATTTTTAAATTTTACATTGAAATTTGAAAAAAAAATGGAATCTAAAAAAAGTTGAAACTAAAAACTAAATAAATGTTTTTGGGGAGAAATGGGTTATAGAAGGAAGGTGAACAAGGAAGTTTTGACTTTTCAATAACATTGTGCGTGAAGCAATAACAAGGTTTAAATCTAGAATTTTGTTGTATAAATGATTTAAATCTCCACCGCTAAAAATCGACTTTATTTTTAGATATTTGTCTAGTATTTTATTTTTATTTTTGTGCTCTAATACACATCTTTATATAGAAAAAAAAAATCCAGTACTTCAGGAATATGTATTATTTTCATTAAAATTATGATACATGATATGATATGTGTAGTCATTATTTTTCTTATTTTATTTTTTATAAAATGAGAAAATTATTAAATTAAAAATACTAATGGTCAAAGATTTACTACATTGCATTGAATATTTGCTCCATTATACGCCTGTTTAATTTGTTAAAAAAAAAAAAATGAAAGACAAGACAACACATAATCATTAGTATAAAGAATGATTATAGATTAGCATTCTGCAATTAATAATTTATAATTATTTTATTATATTTGACTTCAAAAATATTTTTCTAATTCATTGATATTAATTAAAATACATTTAATGTCTTTATAAATAATTTATAGTAAACATTTGATACATTTCTTAAAATAATTTGAATGTCTATTTTTTTTAATATCTATTGAAATGGTGTGTTGAATGAACATTTTTCACATTCTGAATGTCTTATTCAAGAACATGAATTTCATTCTCATAAATATTTATTTTTAGGAATATAATATGATAACATGAATATTTATTAGAACAACTCTTCCCCGTATATTCAATAACATTTATCAAGTTAATAAATAAAATGAGTGAAATGTTATTTAATAAATATATTTTTATATTAATATATGATATTTTATAAAATTACAAAATAATCTTATTTTATATTTATAAAAACATTATATTACTATTTTCTATTTTTATTTTAGTCCCTTCTTCCTCTTTTCAATTTTTATTTTCCCAAGTAATAACTTTGTTTTTTTTCGTCATCTGCTTTTTTATTTGTTGCTATTCTTTCTATTTTATAAGAAAATAAGTTTCTTTTATTCATTATTATGCTCATTTTTTATTCTTTTTTTTTTCTTTTAAAATATATTTCTTTATTATTTTTCATTTTACGTTTTCATTTTTTTTTCTTTTATGTTATTTTCTTTAATTTATATTTCTTCTTTTTTTCTCTTTCTTTTTACATTTTTATTCTTTTTTTTATAACTAAATTAAGATTTTTTGAATTTAAAATATTAAAACTGCAAGAAATATTATTCATTTGTCGTTTTCCCTTTGTCTGATTGCTGGTTCTAATTTTTGCATCTCCCTATTGCTTTTCCTTTATCTGTCTGGGCACTTTTGGTGATTAACCCCCAATTTAGGGAAATAGTTAATTATATTTTGAAGAAAATTATTAAAAATCTGAATGATAAATAATTATTTGACTTTAATTAATAAAATACACTGATAATGAAAAAAAAAACCAAATTATCTTGACCATCATTTCTGTTAATAAATAATTATTTGAATTTTATTTTTATTTTTTTGAAGAAAATTATTTTGAGTTTAATTAAATACACAGATTTATGACATATATAAAGCATACTTTGGTTGAAATTAATGGAGACAGAGAATAAAAGAATGAACACGATCTTTCTGGTCCACTTGTTACAGGAATTGGAAACCAAGAAAATCACTTAGAGAAGAAGGTTTTTAGATTCCTCAATTCAAGAGCAATGGCAAATAAATCCAGATGGAAGACCATTTCTTACATCTAAGGTCTCTATTTGAACACTTTTTTTGTTTTGATAAATAAATGTTGGTGGTTAATTTGTTAGTTTTTGTTAATTGGAAGGAGTTTAACCATGACTTCTCCCTTCTCTCAACCAACCTTGTAACTCTTTATCTCTGTTTGAACATAAAGTATGCGTGTATACCATTATAGATGTGTCATTTGTTATGATCAAGATGATTTAATTAACTATGTTTTTGTTTTGTGATTTTCAGGAAATCAAATAATTGAGAGAATTGCAACAGTTGGTATGATGGCAAATTTCATGGTGTATTTGTTGCATGTCTTCAACTTGGGTCAGGTAGAAGCTTTAAATGTTATTGGCATATGGATTGGACTGAGCAATTTTGTACCAATTATTGGTGCTTGTGTTGCTGATGCCTATCTAGGAAAATTCAAAACCATTGCTATTTCATCATTTGGAACACTCGTGGTATATTTTCAGTCTCCATTATCATAGAGAATAACTCATTTACCTTACATCAGTTTAATTTGGCACTGATTTGGGGCATTATGACTTTAATAACCACTGGGATTTCATTCCGTCAACTTACAAATTCATAATTTTATTAACCGAAATTTCAATTTATCAGTTAAAAGTTTTTTTTTTCTTTGTTAAATATTTGGATCTGTTTCCTTCAGACAGCATAGCTTATGTTTGTGTAACTATTAAAATTATAGGGGTAAGAACTTAATTCAATCATGATTATTACTTGGGTAAAATGAATTTTACATCTTTCAAGATTTGGTCAAAGTTAGTTTTGGTCTTTATGAAATAAATTTAGTCCTCGTATTTTCCACATGTGGTGATTTCGTAAAAAATTCTATACTTCATTTTGATTTGGAATGAAATCCAACACATTTAAAAATATTAAAGGACTTAAATCACATTTTATGCTTGTTACTATCTTCTTAATTATCTGTGTTAGTGCCAATTAACCATTTGCTTTGTTGGTGATTAATTAGGAAATGATGATAATAACACTAACAGCATGGATGCCGCAACTTCATCCACCAAGTTGCACTTCATCCCAGAAATGCATTCCCCCAAGAAGTACTCAACTTGGTATCTTAATTGGTCTATGCTGGTTGGCAATTGGAACAGGTGGGATTGGACCATGCACTATTCCCTTTGCCATTGACCAGTTTGACACAACTTCTTCCAAAGGAAGAAAAGGAGTGAACAGCTTCTTTAATTGGTACTACATTTCGCAAACAGTGGTCCAGTTGATCAGTTTGACAGCAATAGTTTACCTCCAAAACAAGAACTGGATCTTGGGTTTTGGCTTACTAAGTGTGCTCATGTTGTGTTCAATTATCATATTTTTTGTTGGTGCGATTGTTTATGTTTACATTCCACCACAGGGAAGCATATTTTCTAATATTGCACGGGTGTTTGTTGCGGCTTCTAAGAAGCATAACCTCAAAATTCCGGTAAAAGAAGAAGGTGTTTACTATGATCTGCTGGTGGATGAACAAGCATCACTCAATATTCCTTTAACTAAACAACTTAGGTAATGTGCCTCAATGTTTACTCCTCATCTAATTAGATTAATAATGTTTCTTTAGTACCTTTAAGGATTTGACAATTAAAAAGTGAGTAAGGATTAAGTGTCAATCTGAGTTACTATTGGAAAATATACATCTGAATTATTTTTCACATACAAAATATTGACAATTTGTTTTCTTGTCCATAATTGATCGAGTTCATTTACTTTAACATGAATTACTCACTTCATAGGAATCGGATCTCACCCTTTATGATAGATAAAGAAGAAGAAAAAAAGTTGATATACCTTCCTCTTTTACCATAGACTAAATTTTAAAAACACTCCATGAAGTATTCTTAAAAAAACATTATGATATCTCTCATTTTTTTACACTTACATCAACCCACTTATTATCGGAAAAATGTTACATTGGCGTAACATTATATTAGTCTCCTCAATATTTGAAAAACATTATACTATACACCTAGGTTGTAGGTTAAAAAACACATGAATTCATGTGTATTTTCAAGAAACCTCAGAACATAAAATTCGAGAATTAGTAACACTCAACTACCTATCCTATAAAGACTAGTTGAGACTAATGGTTCTGAATCTTGTAATAATTTATAGTTTAACAGCAAATTAACTTCTTGGTAATAGTAATCAATAAGCTATTTTGATTTTTGCTCAGGTGTTTAAACAAAGCTGCTCTGATACAAGACAACGAACTCAACACAGAAGGCTGTGTCAAAAAACCCTGGAGTCTTTGCAGCATTCAGCAAGTCGAAGAAGTCAAATGTCTTATCAAAATGCTCCCAATCTGGGCTTTTGGTATCATCTGTCTAATTCCCGTAACACAACAAGGCACCTTCCCAGTATCTCAGGCCTTGAAAATGGACCGGCACATCGGACCGCACTTTGAGCTTCCGGCGGCATCATACAACGTCGTCTCCCTACTCACCATCGGCATATTCCTCCCATGCTTCGACCTTTTCCTGCAGCCAGCACTGACAAAAGTGACCAAAAAAGAAGGCCTCACAAGCCTTCAAAAGATAGTGAATGGTGACATATGCTCAATTCTCACTATGCTAAGTGCTGGCTTGGTGGAGTGGCGAAGAAGGGGTGTGGCTAATTCACACAATGCACCAATTGCACCCATAAACGCAATGTGGTTGGCACCACAATACGTGTTTTTGGGACTGTGTGAGATGTTTACACTTATTGGACACATTCAGTTCTACAACACTGAATCACCAGAGAAAATGAAAAGCATAGGAAACTCTTTGCAGTATCTTGTGCAGGCGTTCTCTATTTACGTTGGCACCTTAGTGGTGAATGTTTTGCACCAAGTGACTCGAAAGCGTGGTGGAGTTGATTGGTTGAATGATGACATCAATGCTGGAAGATTGGACTACTATTACTTCCTCATAGCAGGATTAGCAACGATGATCTTGTCTACATCTTGTTCTGCGTTAAACACTACAGTTATAGGGTTAATTCCAAAGAAGAAGCTGTGGAGAAACTTGAGCCCTGAGGTGCATTGAAAAAAAAAAAAACCAATTATTTGTTAGATCAAGTTTGTTGAGGATAAATACAGGATATATAAGCAACTATTTTGGTCCATTATGCTTTCAAATTCATAGGTTTTAAATTTATATATCTATTCATATACAATATAATAGTTAGATACAAATAAATGGTATTGACACCTCATATTTATAATAAGCTGAAATTTTTCCATGTTTTCTTTTCTGTTTATTTGACATTTTCTTTTTAGTAACTCCCATATTTATAATTAATGTATTTTTCTTTATTAACTCCTATTTTTAGGATATGTGTGTTATTATTATTAATGCATTATTTTCATTAGACTTTGTATTACAAACTTAACTCTCTTCCACTCAACATGTATATGGTTGAGAAGATTTTTCTGCCAACAAAAGTAACTAAAATGAAAATATTAAATTGAAACATAAATATGAAATTAAAATAAAGTAACCACAAAAAATCATACAATCACGTAATTATGAGAGCTTTCACAAATGTGAAATGTGGGTTTTCAACTACACTTTTATTGCTTCGAAATGGTCTAATAATCACATAATAAAGTAAGTATACATATGGTAGAATCTTAAACTTCAAATTAGTCGTTTCTATATTCAACCCTTTTATTTTTTTACTTTCAACTTTTTTTTCTATGTCACAACTTTCATGTGATCACTTTCATTTCTGAAATAGATTTTACAATTTTATAATAATGTTTGATACCCTGCTGAGGACATTATCATTCTTTTCTAAAGTATTCATATACATTATTTTAAGATTGGAGAGGGTGTTTAAACATTTTGTAAGGATGACTCTAAAGGTTAAAATCAAGAAAAGTGGATCTATATCAAATTACAAATCATGTTTGTGCAATTCGGATTGGCAACATCACGCTACTTTTTGGGATTATGATTTTCAATATTTCAATTTTTTTTTCTCATTAAAGAGGTAAGTTTGTTTTTAGTAAGGCATTTTATTGCATTTCTTAATGAACATATACATTTCGGTTTCATTTTATTTGATTTTTTTTGAGTTTCTCTATTATAACATTTTTGTAAAATTACATTTGAATTATTAATGATTAAAAATGTTCACTCTCTAATTCTAAATTTTGTGGTTTATTTCTTGAATTCTCTTCTCGACTCATGTTTATTGTATGTGTTCAGTTTTGTACTCTAATATTTAATCTCTTATATAATGTTTTCAAGTACATTAAAATTATTGTCTTAATTGGGGATCTATGTTAGGATCTTATACTTGAGAAGTGGTATTATATTTTCAAATCAACTTCATTCTCTTTGGATGAAAAATGATAAAAAAAAATTTCTAAACTTGTAGAAAGATGGATTAAACTTGGAGATAAATGGGAACAACAAGGAACAACTTTGGTTTTCTAATGACCTTCATCTTGTTGTTCATATATGATTCTTAGGTCCTACAAGTTCTTGAATGATTGATTGAGGAAGCTAAGGAATGACAAATTAGATATGCCTTAAGAAAGTAACTAATTATTTAAATTTGTATAATTAGTTGTATGTTTCCTACATTTAAAATATAATAATCCTATATGAATAATTGAATTAAATATTTGCCTTAATCAAATACTTTATCGTTATCAAAAGATGTCTGATTCTTTTTCTTAGCATTTGTGATTATTCTAAGTGTTGGTCTATATAACCAAAAGAAAATGACAATAGTTCTTTAAGAATTTGAATTTAAACTACACAATGAAAAATAATATGAAACCTAATTAAATTCAAGGTATTAAAAAGAAAGAAAGTCAAATAGGATTTGAAATAGAAAATAATTGACTTATCTTTTACGCTAGTAGTGGATTTCATCATCTTTTGTTTGACAATTGAAGCAACATATGCTCCACATCCTTATGTGATTTTATGGTGTCTATCCAATGAGATAAAAAAAAGGAATTATTCTATATGATAAAATTGATTAAATTTTTATTTTCAAGTGGAGTTTTGTTTCTTACCATGATAGGGTGACAAGTATTTTTCAATAGAAATCATCAAGAAATACATTTTTCAACCAATAATGTACATGTAGAGGGAGGTGTTTTTTAGAGATATATTTAGGGTTTCAAGGATGCAACCATAAGGATTTAGAGTTTTGTAGATGTAATCCTAAGAAATTTAAGGTTTCATAGATGAAACCCTTAAGATTTAGGGTTTCACGGATGAGACCCTTAGGATATATGGCTTCGTTGATGCAATCTTGTGAATTTAGGGTTTCGTGGATGTAATCATTAAATTTGCATCTATGAAATCGTAAATCCGTAGGGTTACATCCATAAAACCCTAAATCCTTTAGCTTACATGCACGAAACCCTAAATTCTCAAGATTTCATCCACTAAATCCAAAATCATTAAGGCTTCATCCATGAAACCCTTAACCCCAAATCATTGGGGTTTTATTCACAAAACCCTAAATCCTTAGGGTTACATCCATAAAACCCTATATTCTTAGGGTTGAATTCACTAAATCCTACATGCTTAAAGTTGCTTTCACGAAACCCTTAATCCTTAAGGTTGCATCCATCAAACCCTAATTCTTACAGCTACATCCACAAAACCTTTAATCATTTGGATTGCATGCATGAAACTCAAAATACTTAGGGTTTTATTTAGTAAATCCTAAATCCTTAGGGTTGCATCCACGAAATGTTAAATTCTTAGGGTTGTATCCACGAAACCCCACATCATTAGGGTTTATCCATGAAACCTCAAATCCTTAAGGTTATATCCACGAAACCCCAAATTCTTAGGGTCGCATCCATGCAACCCTAAATACTTAGGGTTACATTCATGAAACCTTAAATCCTTAGGGTTGCATCCAAGAAACCCTAAACCATTAATGTTGCATTTACAAAACCCTAAATCCTTGGGCTTTCATTCATTAAATATGAAATCTTTAGGGTTTCATCCATGAAACTCTAAAGCCTAAATCCTTACGCATTTATCCAAGAAATAAAGAATCCTATAGGGTTTTGAATACAAGATACCCAAAATCCTTAGGATTGCATCTATGTAATACTAAATCCTTAGGGACACATTTATGAAGGCATAAATCTATTGGATTTTATCCACAAACCTTAACTGTTGCATTTACAAAACCTTAAATTCTTAAGGTTGCATTCATGAAACTATAAATCATTTATATTTTATGCATGAAACCTTAAAATCTTAGGATTTAATCTATTGAATTTTAAATCCTTAAGGTTTCATTCACGAAACCCTCTAATTCATTAGAGTTTTATCCACGAAATCATAAATCCTTAAACTTTCATTTTTTAAACACTATCTTAAACCATCAAATCCTAAATTAAACCATAAAGATTTACAGTTTCATAAATGAAACCCTACATTAGTATTTATCATTTAAAGTTTTGGGATTTTTAGGTTTATGGTTTATGATTTTAAGATTTAGAGTTTTCAGGTTCGATGCTTTAGGATGTAATGTTTAGGGTATAAGGTTTATGCTTTAAAATTTAAGGTTCTGTGCTACATTGTTTACACTTTCATAGTTTAAGATTTAGGGTTTTATTCCAAGATTTATGATTTACGGTTCCATGGTTAGGGATTTACGATTTTATTTCATAGTCTTTGATTTAGGATTTATAAATGAAACCCTAAATTAAGATTTAAAGGTTCATTCATGAAACCTTAAATCCTTATAGTTTTATCTATGTAATCCAAAATCTTTAAATCCTTAGGGTTTTATTTACAAAACCTTAAATCCTTAAGGTTTCATTTACGAAATCGTAAATCCTAAGGTTTTCATTTATGAAACTATAAATCCTTTAGGTTTCATTATGAAACCCCATATCCTTAGGGTTTCATTCTTAATTCATAGGATTTCATGAACGAAACCCTAAATTATAAATTCCAAAACCCTAAATGAAACCCATAGGATTTAGGGTTTTATGAATAAAACCTTAAGGTTTTAGGGTTTCATGGATGAAAGCTTAAGTATTTAGGATTTATTTAATGAAATCTTAAGGAATTAGGGTTTCATGCATCAAATCTTAAGGATTTAGTGTTTCATCAATGTAACCCTAAGGATTTAGGATTTAATTGATAAAAGCCTAAGGATTTTGGGTTTCGTGCATGCAAAACTAAGGATTTTGGGTATCATGAATACAACACTAAAGATTTATGGTTTCATGAATGCAACCCTAAGTATTTGGGGTTTTATGGATGCAATCCTAAGTATTTGGGGTTTCATGAATGCAACCCTAAGGTTTTAGGGTTTGTGGATGCAACCCTAATTTTTTATGGTCTCATAGATGCAACTTTAAGTATTTAAGGTTCCGTGGATGAAACCCTTAGGATTTTAGGGTTTCATTGATGCAACCTTAAAGATTTATGGTTTCGTGGATGAAATCCTTAGTATGTAGGGTTTCATTGATGCAACCCTGAGAATTTAAGATTTCATTAATGCAACCCTAAGTATTTGGGTTTTGTGGATGTAATCTTAAGGACTTAGGATTTCGTGGATGTAACTCTAAGCATTTAGGGTTTTATTTATGAAACCCTTAGGATTTATGGTTTCTTTGATGCAACCCTTAAAATTTTAAGGGTTTGTTGATGTAACCTTAAGGATTTTGAGTTTCGTTGATGAAACCCTTTTGTTGATGGAATTCTAAGGATTTAGGGTTTCGTGAATGAAACTTTAAATCTTAATATAGGTTTTATTTATGAAAGCTTAAATCCAAAAGCATGAAATGAAACCCTATATCATAAACTGTAAGAGACTAACTTATATACTAATTGAAACCCTAAACATGAAATGAAACCTTACATTCTAAACAATGAAACCTAAATCCTAACCCATGGAAAGAAACCATAAATCCTTAACCATGGAATGAAACCCCAAATCATAAATCATAAAACCATAAACAATGTAACACAAAACCTTAGACCATAAACACTAAATCTTTAAATATTTAACTATAAAGCATTAAATTCTAACCCATCATACATGAACCATAAACCATATATCATAATGTAGGGTTTCATTTATGAAACTCTAAATATTTAGGGTTATACCCACGAAACCCTAAATCCTTAGGATTGCATCCACGAAACCTTAAGCTCTTAAGGTTGCATCCACGAAATTCTAAATTCTCAAGGTTGCATTCACGAAATCCTAAATCATTAGGGTTGCATCAATGAAACCCTAAATCCTTATTGTTACATCCTAGAAACCCAAAATCCTTAAGCTTACATGCATAAAACATTAAATTTTTAGGCTTTCATCCACTAAATCTTAAATCATTAGGATTTCATCCACCAAACCCTAATCCCAAAATCATTAGAGTTTTATTCCAAAACCCCTAAATCCTTAACGTTACATCCACAAAATATTAATCTTTAGGGTTACATCCACAAAACATTAAATCTTTAGGGTTACATCCACAAAACCTCAAATCCTTAAAGTTGCATTCATGAAACCCTAAATACTTAGGGTTGCATCCACGAAATCCTAAATCATTAGGCTTTCGTGCACGAAACCATAAATCCTTGGGCTTTCATCCATTAAATCTAAAATCCTTAGGGTTTAATCAATAAAACCCTAAACCTTAAATCCTTATGGTTTTATTTAGGAAATCTTAAATCTTTAGGGTTGAATCTTAGAAACCCAAAATCCTTAGAGTTATATCTATAAAACACCAAATCCCTAGGGATGCATTTACGATTATATTTTAAGGATTTTATCCACAAAGCCCTGAATCCTTAGTGTTGCATCCACAAAACCCTAAATCCTTTAGATTTTATGCACGGGACCTTAAACTCTTAGGATTTAATCCATTAAATCTTAAATCCTTAGGGTTTCATCCATGAAACCTTAAACCCTAATTATTTAGGATTATATCCATGAAAACCTAAATCCTTACTATTACATCCATGAAACCTTAAATCCTTACTATTACATCCACAAAACCTTAAATTTCTTAAGGTTACATTCATGAAATCCTAAATCATTTGGATTTTATACACAAAACCCTAAATTCTTAGGATTTAATCCACAAAATGCTTAGTGTTTCATCCACGAAACCTTATACCCTAAATTCTTTGGATTTTAATCACAAAACCCTAAATCCTTAGGGATTTATCCATAAAGTCTTAAATCTTTAGAGTTACATCCATGAAACCCTAAATCCTTGAGGTTTCATCTAAGAAACCCTAAATTCGTAGGGTTTCATCCATGAAAACTTAAATGCTAAGGGTTTCATTCTCATAACCGTAAATAATTTGAGTTTCATTTACAAAATCTTAAATACTTAATTTTTCATTTATGAAACCTTAAATCCTTAAGTTTTCATTTACAATACCCTAAATTCTTAAAGTTTCATTTTTAAAACCCTAAATTTTTAATGTTTCATTTATGTCACCTTCATTTCTTAAGCTTTAATTTGCAAAACCCTATTTTAAACCATGAAACCCTAAAAATTTAAGGTTTAATAAATGAAACCCTACATTTGTATTTAGTGTGTAGATTTTTAAGGATTTAAGGTTTACAATTTAGAGTTTTAGAATTTAATGTTTTAGTATTTAGTGTTTAAGGTATAGGATTTATGCTTTAAAAATCATAAATTCAAATATCAAAAATATTAAAATCAATTAAAATCACATGCTAGTACATGATTCATAAAAAAACATAATTAGTATGTTTTCTTTGTCTGGTTATTTTTCTTATCATATTTGTTACAAATAATAAAATACTAACCTTGTTCTATTTTATTTCATTATCAAGAAAAAGATTTTATAAAAAAAAGTTTCTTAAAGATATTAATCATTATAGTTAACAAATAGAATCTTAACTACATTTTATTATTGAATATGTTATTGTTAATTACATTAGAAGCTTCCATAGACTACCAAAAAGATGCATTTCACTTATATGACAAATAAAAAATGTAGAAATCCATAATGTATGAATAAATTTTAATGTCAATTTAATAGTTTAGTTACTGATTAAATACATTCATTAGATTGGAGAATAATGGCTAAAACATGAATTTTCTAAGATGTGTTACAATGTGATAAGTGAATGTGTAAAGATTGGGTGAAAGTATAAGATTGAATCATGAAATAACACCTAACCAATGTATAAAAAATCAATAAATTGATGTGATGACGTATAATTTTGCGTCTCAATATTTATATTATATATAAATATAGATATATTGTTTCAATGTAAAAGACCAACAAATTATAATAATAACCTACATTACATAATTCAAAGAAATGACAACAAATTACAATAATAATTTATATTGCATAATTCTTGATTTAAATAATTTACTTATTTATCTGTATGATGGTTTAAAAGTGTAAAATTAGTTTATATAGTTAGCATACTACCTTTAAAAAAAAAAAACTTAAAATAACAAAATGTAAATTTAAAAACATTATGAAGCAAAATAAATAAAAAATGAGAAAATCAATAGATTAAAAGTGACACAAAACATAAAAGGCTTAATACCATTTAATTCCTAAATTTTATTTAATTGTCCGCTTTTGTTCTTAAATTTTAAAAAAATCAATTCGATCCCAAAGTTTTTTTAAAATATTTCAATTTAATTTTAAGTTTTATTTAATTTTCATAACGTATTAATTTTTTTCTCACATGCAACTTCATATTATTATAATTTTTTTATTTTTCAGACAGTTTAATTATATTTATTATTATAATATCAATTTTATGCACGGTTAAAAATGCTTCAATTCCATAACTTAGAATTAAATTAATTTTTTTAAAATTTATGAACAAAAACAGGCAATTAATTAAAACTCGGGTAATAAAATGGGTATTAAGCTCACATAAAAACATAAATGTATTAATTTTATACAAAACTAAAATTAAATTTCAAAACATTAAAAAAAATCAAAATATATATTTTTCCACTTAAAAAAAAACGTGAACCAGGAAGTAGGAAATCCCACTGATACCACCACTTCCAGTCCACATGACACATACACGTGGATGGTCCAATTTCCCATTTTGGTTTTTCTTCAATTGCATGCATGATTTATTCCACAACAAAACAAAATAAAATAAAATAAACAAACTTCATAAACCCCACCACTATATAAAACGACCCCACATCACTTCTCACAAACTCACTCTCACCGCCAATACCAGATAAAGATTCCTGATTCTCAGCAAACTCTGTCTCACCCGAGAAACTCGTTGTTGTTGTTGTGTGACTCACCAAAACCAAAAACTCTCACCACACCGTTCTTATTCCAAGTGATGATGATGAAAGCTCTCACAACAAGCTTTTATTCTGTCGAGACTCTAGGACTCTTCTCTCCCAGAGGAGTTGTTTCTCTTCGCGTTTCTGATAAACCAGAGTTCTGCTTCACTCTGCGTTCTAGAAATAACAAAAAAGGATGCAACTTTTTGCTCCTGAAACTGGTTCAGAAAAAGGGTGGTGTTGTATACCCTGTTCATGCAGTTCCACCAAAGGATCAGGTTTGTTTTCTTCTATGCTTAGTTTCACATTTTGCTTTTGTTTGTTTGAACAATCATGGGTCTTTGTTCTTGTCTTGTTTGGGTGTTTCATGTTTGCATGTTTGGAACATGATTGTTCTCATGTGGGCGTGAAATTCTTATTGGGTTACCAAAATATGCTTCTTTTTCTTTTGGGCTTTTTTTTCCTTTATCTGAAATTTTGTGTACTCTAGTCTAACGACTCAAAAGTTGAGCTTCTTCAGTTTTCTCTCACCTTTTTGTTTCATTTTTATACTCTAAAGTCTAAATGTTCTCCCTTTTGTATGTGTATGCGTAGATCCGAAACTTGCTGTTGCTGCTGAACATTTCGTATTACTGATATGCTATTCTGATTCCATTGTCAATTTTTTTTGTTTCCCTTTTTTGGGAATGATTATTTATTGAAATGCTTGACAATTAAACTACAATTTTGTTTTGCTTTAGTTTTTTTATCGCTTGGCACGATTATTTCCAACATATTTTGTGTTTGAAGTTTTCTCTGTTGCATTGATGTTACTGGTGGAGGCTCTTTTACTGTCTTTGGATTTTTATTTCCATGATTTTGTGTAATTCAAGAGGATATGAGCCAAACTAAACACAAAAATTTAGATGCATGTTTCTTAATACTTTTACCACTCTTTTTCAATCGAAGTTGGAGTTTCCCTTCAATAATTCGTGTAATAAATGTTTGCATTAAAAATTCACATAGATTACTTAGCTGAAACACCAATTCTGATTGTAGAACACAACTAGAAGTGTCAAATTCGGATTGCAGAACAACACTAAAAGTGTTTAAACAACTAGTACATTTTAAGTTTTGCTCCCAACTAATTGTTTTTTTTTTTTTATGTGGGGAAATTTGTTAAGCAATGGTTGTCTGATTGTGGTACTAAAAAAATGTTGCAGGTGGACTTGGAAACTGCAGAGCCTGAGGCTCAACAAAGTGAACAAACAAGTGGGTTTCTAATGGCCTTTTGTGATTTTTCTACTACATATCTTGTGGAACTCAAAATAAAAACATTGTAATTTGTTGTGTGCAGATGAATCAAAGCTTGTTCGTGTATCATTTCAGTTAGAAAAGAATTGTGACTTCGGTGAACAGTTTCTTATAGTTGGAGATGATCCTATGCTTGGTTCATGGGACCCTTTAGAAGCATTACCAATGACATGGTCTGAAGGACATGTATGGGTTGTGGATCTGGTGAGTAATATCTGTTGAGAAATTGAAAATGTTGTCAAGAAATGCTAACAAGACTCTCTCTGACGCTCTCTTTTGGACTCACCAATGTAATGTTTTCTCTCCTGATTTAACTGTGAGACCAACCAAAATTGGTGATTTCCAATAAGTTTCAACCAATTACAGGAAGTGTATCCAAAGGAGAGTATTAGAGAGATTCTCATTTGCACTTCTCAGTGTTGTCTGATAGAGAACTTTTATAAATGTTGTTTATGCTTTTCCTTTATGTATTCAGGATATGCCTGCTGGAAAGTCAATCCAGTTCAAGTTCATACTGAAAGGAAAAGAGGGGGAAATCATTTGGCAGCCAGGGTTGGATCGAATGGTCAACACTTGGGAAACTATGAATAGAATAATTGTTCTTGAAGATTGGGAGAATGCAGAACTTCAGAAAATAACAGAGGAAGATCAACTTGCTGAGCCAAATGAGGAACCCTGGGTTGACTTAGAAGTGCCGACTTTAGCTGAAACTTTGGATAATCCTCAAGAGGAACTGGATCCCAATGCATCCAAAATATCGGATGTTGAAGATACTCAAATTCATGCTGTGGAGGAACCACTTGCTGTTGCTGAACCATTCATTCAACAAAACACTGATAATACTACTTCTTCCTCTATGGAAAATCCGATGGCTATTGTTGCAGAAAACATAAGTTCTTTGGAGGATCTCATCAAGAGTACTACAAGCCATGAAAGTAATAAAAAGAATATACTTCAGCCAAGTGAAGAATCTTCAGATAGTCCAGGAAATGATGATATAAATATAATACATGATCTTGGACACAATAGAAATGCTGCTTCACTCGAGAATCCAGAAAAGACAATTGTGAAAAGCAGCTTATTTGATCTTGAAGGAGGTGGTCCTGTTCTTGTACCTGGCTTAACAATACCACCAACTGGGCCAGCCGATGAAGCAGGCGAAGGTGAAGTTCAAGAAACAATTACCATGGACGCTTCAGTTGGAGCTTTTGAAACTCCAGAGCAGAACATACCTGAGGTAAATGCTTGATGAGTGTGACCTTCCCTTCTAACCTTTTCCCTACTTTTCTTGTACACAACTAGCTTTGGCAGAGAATTTCTTGATTATGTTTCTTTTGAAGAACAATTTGTTTGGAGCTCAGGGTTTGAACTTTGAAATCCTGTATGAAGATATGTGAAATTAGATAATAAACAGAAGTATCCTGTTTTGTTTGTATCATCATCATCTATGTTTATCAATGAAGGGAATTTTGTCCTTCTCCACAGTGCATCAGCATGTTTCTCATACATAATGAAAGCATCTAAAGGCTAAGAAGGAAAACAGAAAAAAATGTTTCTATTTTAATTGTTACCATTAATTAAATGTTTAAGATTTTACAATTAGTTTTGATTGTTTGAATAACAGAAGCCATACCAAATGTAAAAAAAGAAAATCATAGTCTGAAACTGGTTAGAAAGACTAATCAAACACTTCATCTAGCATTGCCATAAGTTATATTCACATCTTATAATAAAAGTTCCTCCATTATTATATAAATACAATAACTCCTTACCCTTGACTACAAGCAACTGACACGTGTTTTGCAATAAATTTCCAATAAAGTTTCCCCTTTATATAGCTACAATAACTCCTACCCTTCACTACAAGCATCTGACTCTGGTTTTGCAATAAAATTCTGATAAATGTAGAGCTTCATAAGGATGTGTTGAGAAGACATATAAGACCAATTTCTAGAGGTAGAGAGAAACCAAGAAAAATTATAGGCAAAAACCATTAAAAAGGATGTACAAACCATTTACAATAGAATATTATGACATCATTTGATTCATGTAGTCAATTTCATCTAAAGAAGGCAATTGGTAAATTTGCACTTTTAAAATAGTTGATGCTAGTGTTGATATATATCCATCTCTTTAATCTTACTTTTTTCATGTGCTTAACTGAAAATGTTCAGTTCAGTAAGGAGCAAGAACTTGATGATGCCACTCTCCAAGAGATAAATGCAACCATCAATAATGAGCCACATGAAGAAGAGTCTCATTTGTCCCCAGAAATTGAAGACAGGCCAAATGATGACAAACTCTTGCAAAATGACATTAAATGGGGCCAAGACACAGTAAAGAAGTTTCTAACAAAACTTGGATTCCTTTGATTGATGCCAGTCAAACATTACAGAACCACCTGAAGAAAACTTCATTGAAACTGGTCATGAGTTTTGTGATCGTTTTGATCCATTTGCCTAAGTGTTGGTTCGTTGGAGTGAGAGAGCTGAAAATGAGTGAAATAAACAGTAAAATGAGGTGGAATTCACACATTTACATTCTACTTTATTTCGAAACTTTCATCTCAATTTACTTTCATTCTACCCTACAAAACGGACCCTAAATTTTGTTGGATGGGGGGCTCTAGATGTTGTGTGATGATATGGTTGTTTGAGTGTATACTATGCTTTCTTGTATTTAGATTGCACCATTCTTTCAGTTTTGGCCACTTCAGTAATCTGTATAGTGCTACTAGGAGTTTCGTGGGGGATAGAGAGCTTTGGTCATGTATAACATAGTTGATAGTGATTTGTAACATGTATCTGTTGTAATAAGTTCTATGAAATCCTTCTATCTTTTTCCCATTTCTTTCTTATGCTTTAAAATTATGGAAAATGTAGAAGTTATGCACATAGAATTGTGTGCACTGATTGCTAATTCAATGTAGTAGACAATTTGAAACCACTTTGAATTTCTGTCTTCACATGTATCTATCTGTATGCTCAGATTTCTCAATTCTTGCCTTGCATATTGCCTACAGCATTTAATTTTATGATATACTTGATTTTTTTTTTATATATAAAATTCTTTTAGATAACAGCAATCATATTTTAAAAATATACAATTAAGAGTTGTAATTAAAAAATTAAAAAAAATAGTAGGAGAATTTTTCTGAAGTAAATATGGTGTTAACTCTCATCTTGAAAGCATACATGCCAGCTACCAAACTACCAAAGCAGATGGGTTGGTGTAGATAATCATTAAAGGTGCAAAGAAGATCGGGGTAACATGCTGCCTCAACGGTGGTATCCGTGCAATATTTTAGGGCTATTACTAAAATAAATAATAAAAGATGAATGTTGTGGGTAATCATCTTCTAATTAATAAATTACAAGTGCAAAATATTATTTAAAAATCATACCAATATTTTTTTTTTAATTTATAGAATAAAATATCAATATGTTTGATCATAATAAAAAATTTGTAACATATTTTTAATATAAAAAAAATTAACACCAGTCAATAATAAACTGTGAAAATAAAATGGTGAATAGACAGTAGATGTTAAAAACTTGCTTTGAAAATTTAAAGTGACAGTGGTTCGTGATATGTGTGAAGTTGACAACGTACGACAGTGGGAGTCATAACTTTAGGCGTATCTTGTGACATGTTTGGAACTTGGAAGCTGTGTCAGATACCAGTAATAAATTTTGGATTAACACATTCGGCAGATACAGATAGTTCTTTATTAAACTGCATGAATCTTAACAACCATTAATTCTTTATGGGAGAGAAGAGAGAAGAAAAATCTCAAAAGTGTTCATCGCAGTATCAAAAAAAGTAATAATAATAATAATAAATGCCCATAGTCTTTTTACTCATCATGTGAAAAAATTGTGTGGTGTTGTAAAGTGTGTACCCCTTGCCAACATTCACTAAACGAGGTCAATTTAATGAATGAAAGTAAAATGATAGAAAAATAAGGATTCGTTAGTAAAAATATTTTTGTTTTAAACATATTTTTATTTGATTTTCAATCATGCACGATGTCCCAACCTTTGTAGGTACAAGAAACCATTCAAGTATTCCACATTCATGAAGATGGGAACCTATGGAAGGGGGACCGGAGTTTTTGAAGTGAAATTTTGGCAGTATGGCGAGTGGAGAGGAAGTCTTAAAGTAAATCATTAACTTGGTGGAAAGATCTATGTATTGCATGTGGGCGGAAAAAGCTCACGGGCAAGGGTGGACCTAGGTTAAGGGTTTGGGCCATGCCCCTTGATTTTTTTTCAAAATTTAAAAATATTATATTAATATTTTTTATTTAAAAATATTTTTAATTATAATTTTGGTTTTTATTTTTTCAAATTCATGATTTTATTCCTAAATTTTAAAATGGTAATTTTGATCCCTCTAATTTTAAAAAAATGATAATTTTGATTCCCTCGATCAATTATTAATTAATAATTATGATTAAAAGAGTTATTGATTTAATTAAAAATTATTATAAAAACTGTAATAATTTTTTACATAAATAAAAACAATTAAAAAAATAAAATAAAAAACATTTTTAGCATTAAAAAAATTATTTTTAATATTAAAAATAATAAAATAAAAATAAAAATCATTTTTAACATCCTTTGAATAATTCATATTTTTTAATAAATTTATAATTAACTTAATAACTCTGATTATAATTATTAATTAATAATTGATTTGGAAACTAAAATTAATGATTTTTAAAACTACACAAACCAAAATTTTCAATTTAAAATTAGAAGGACCAAAATTATGTATTTGAAAAATTAAAGGATCAAAATTACAATTTAGTCTTAAAAATAATATTAATTTTTATTAATAAAAAAATATAATTTGAAACTAAATATTATATTTTATTAAATTTTAATTATTATATAATTATTATTTATCACTTTATTTTTTAAAAAAATTATAAAATCAATGGTAATACTAATTTCTTCTAAAAAAATCTTATATCAATATTATATTTGTTAAAATTACTAAATAATGATATTTTATCTCCTAACCTTTTCAAAATATAAAATAAATATTGATTTTATCTTTTTTTAAACATATCTAAATAATATATTTTATCAAAATTTAATTATTATACATATAATTATTTTTCTTTTTCCATGTTAATATCTAATTGTTAAATCCTATTTTCTTAATTGAATTAGCCACGACAATTGCACATATCAAAGCAATTAAAAAGATTGTAAGATAATCTATTTAAATTGTTTCATAAGACTAATAACTGCTGTGATGATCTCTACAGGTTTTGGTTAACAGCTTAAAAGCAAATCAAACTACAATAACAAATAGATACAACTAAGAATTAGGAGGACTAAAGTAGCTCACACACGACAATAAGGTGGTGACATCAGAACCTACAAATTTCAGACATAATACATTTACCTGAAAGTACTATTTTAGATTTTTTTTATCTGATCACATGGCAAGGCTCTTCCTTTTCGTTTATTTTATTAAATTCTTGTCCAGCTTCAGTTTCCGAATTACTTAGTTGTTGATGCTTCAGATATTCTCTTTTGTAGGCATTAGTGCCATTTTTTTAATTTCTTTATTCATAAAAAAAAAGTAATTAAAAAGATATGAAAACTTACAATAATATCATTTTAGTTACGAGTTACAACATTAACAAAAAGTAAATGCAGAAGAAGTTGCACTTAATAAAAAGAAAAATATTTCTAATTTTCATATTTTAATTTTAATGCTTAGTAATAAGAATATATTTTATTAAGATGGAAGATGAATTTTTTATTAAATATTTGCTAGAATATATTTAAAAAATTATTAAAAATTAGTATAAACTCTATCTATTATTGATTATTTGTGTAACATATTATTTACGTAATTCAATACATTCAAACATCAAATTAATATTTATTGTAAAAAAATGAATGATATATAATTGTTATTAATTTTTCTAAAATAAAAGACTTCATATTATATTATTATTTTTTTCTTAATTTTCTTTTAAATTTCACTTAACTTAAATCGTCCTGATTGTCCCCTTTCTTATCGGTCTGGGTTAGTCCCAGTGGCAAAGTGGAAAGTAAAATTGGTTTTGGGGATGATAATTGGGTGGGGGAATTGTCTTTGCCGGTTATGTTCCCTAGAATTTTTCTGAAATTTGTAAACAAAGAGGGAACTATTGAGAGTTTTGGGTCGTGGATAAACGGGATTTGGAAATGAAATTTTGTTTGGAGGAGAGAGTGGTTTGCTTAAGAATTACAATTGTTTTCTTATTTTTGCAACCTCATTAATGGGGTAGTGCTGTCTCTTGTTAAGAAGGATACACGGTGGTGGCTCTACGGATAGTTCAGGGACTTATTTTATTAAGTCCGTATATGGTGTTCTGAGTGATTTAGAATTGGTCTTTGACAACTCAGAAATCTTTGCAGTATTTGGAATTTGAAGATCCCTCCTAAGATCAGTATATTCTTGTGTGGAGATTAAGCATGAATAGATTGCACTATGGGGCGAATCTGATTAGAAGAAATGTCGAAGTACAAGGTCGTAATTAAACTGTCCTTTTTGTAGGATTTTTGTTGAGACCATCAATCATGTGCTGTTCTGGTGTCTCTTTGTAGATCTGGTCTGGAAAACATGTTATGCTTGGTTTGCTGCATAGGTCAATGTTGGTTTGTAAATCTTGTTCGCATTTAGATTGTTCAATTCTCAATTTGTTTGATCTATTTTAATTGTAATTAGGTCTATTGTAGTATCTATCTATATTGATTACGTTGACTACGTGAGTACAACTTAGGTTGAGCATAATAAATATAAAATAAAAATCAATAATAAGGTTAAAATAACCATTTATTCAATTGATCAATTTTTTTCATACTTTTCTTACTAAAATACCAAACACACAACAAGACACTTATTAAATACGCAATTTAATTTTTCTTATAATTTTTTAAAAACTTAATTTAATTTCTTAATTATTTAAAATACGTAAATTTAAAATGGGATGGGCCAGAAGGCAAGAAAGCAAAAAGGTGTAGAAGAGTACAAATCTTTATCTTGTACTAATACACTCAGCTCCACATTACACACCAACAACACGTCACTACTACAGTGGTTATTATTTCTAGATACTTTTACTCCACGTCCACACTAGCCCAGTCAACGAACACAAGTCAAAACGGCGTCGTACCAAAACACACTCGACCGCATTCCGGAAAGCCCCTCCACCCTGAAAACACGCGCTTTCGTATTCCCCACGCCACCTCGCCTCGCCGGAGAATAAGTTCGCCATGTCATCATCCTTCGGAAGCTCCGGCCAGCCGTTCGATGACGACGTCGCGTTCGCCGGCTATTCGTTCTCCAACTTCGACGGCGACTCGGTCAAGGACTCCGCCGGCGACTCGTCCCCGATTTTCGGCGGCGCGTCGTACGACGCTGGAGAGGACGCGTTCTCCTCTCAGGCGGCGCCGGAGTCTCCGTATCCTTCGCCGATCTACTCCGCCGCCGCGTTCTTGTCGGGGCAGAACGGAGATGGCGTGGATGGAGGTTTCAGTGCCTCCGATGGCCCGATCCTGCCTCCTCCGACGGATATGGCGGCGGAGGAGGGATTTGCTCTGAGAGAGTGGCGAAGGTAAGAGCGTGATTATCACTATTCACTTATTTCCTTTCGAATTTGAGATTATTATTATTATGATGATGATGATGATGATGCAGGCAGAACGCGATTCAATTGGAGGAGAAGGAGAAGAAGGAGAAGGAGATGCGGTTGCAGATCATAGAGGAAGCGGAACAGTACAAAATTGAGTTCTACAAAAAGCGTGAGGTTAATGTTGAGAACAACAAGGCTTCTAACAGGGAAAGAGAAAAGGTAAATATTGTGTTGCACATTTCTTCTGTTGTTTTTACATTTTTTTTCTTAAGAAATTCGATTCTGTTATTTGATCGAGTCCTCTGAGTATTTCAATGGCAATCTGTGTGATAATTGAATAGGTTATAACGATAATTGAAAAGGCAATCCTAGCTTTGTCACTATCAATGTTGGAAAAAGGTACACTATAACACAAGAAGTGAAGAATTTTTAGGTTTGCTTTAAGAAAAAAGCACCACGAAGGATTATTAAAGTTGGAGAAATAAGTGTGGAAGATAAACCATATTAATGCGAACTTTGAAATTTGACCTTGTGTAGACAGAACTAGGAGCAATCTGAGAGGGAAATAAATTTGAAAGTCAAACCATGTAGAGTTGTAGCCACAAAAGAAGATGGACTTTTGTCTTAAACATGTATTGTAAATTGTAGCATAAGTAACTTGAAGTTTGGCCATGAGAAATATATTAAGATTGAGTTGTGCATTAGGCAAGTAGAATACAAACACTTGTATCTGATATAGTTAATCAGTGCTCATAGTGTTGAATGTTGATGTAATAAACCTGATAGTAGTCTAACCTAGTATAATTTTTTATTTATTTTATTCTCAGAGCCCAATTTTGTGTCTAGCATCGGCCCAGCTGTGGTAATTACAATGTTACCAACTTCAGCAAGAATAAGAGTTACATGTACAAATTTGCCCATAGATTTATTTACAATCAGATTATAGAATTAGTATCTTGCTATTTGCACATATGTCGGATTTTCAGCTGTACCAATGGCCTATTGTATGGTAGTTCTGTGTAACTATCTACTCTGGTGTGTGTGTGTGTGTGTGTGTGTGTGTGTGTTATTGGAACATTTATTTTCCTCTCCCTCTTCATCATTCAAATATTTCAGGTGGTAATTTGATCAACTAGCTCAACTATATATGACTGAAACCAAATTTACGATTATGTAAAGTGACAAATATTTTTGGATTTTATTTTGTGAACTTTGAAGCCAATGTGTGATTAAATTTCTCACTGTATGGCAGCTATTTTTGGCAAGCCGTGAGAAGTTCCATGCCGAATCTGACAAAAACTACTGGAAGGCAATTGGCGAACTCATTCCACACGAAGTGCGTGCAATAGAGAAAAGAGGGAAAAAGGACAATGAGAAGAAGCCTTCTATTGTTGTAATTCATGGCCCAAAACCAGGGAAGCCAACTGATCTTTCGAGAATGCGCCAGATACTACTGAAGCTCAAGCATAATCTCCCTCCACACATGAAGCCCAAGCCTCCACCATCTTCAGAAACCAAAAAGGCCGCCAAAACTGGACCTCCCGATGGAGGAGCTAGCACGAGTTATAATCCTCCCAAGGTTGTGCCTGTGGCCACTCCTGAGGCTGTTGCTGCAGCTTGAGGTTGGTGCTATTTAGTGAAATCTACAAATGAAAAACCAGTATGTCAAATTTGTAACGGTTCAAGTCTGTGAGTATCTTAGTGTAATTCTGTATATAGCAGTATTATATGTAGAAATTACCTGAATTGGTTTCTGTTGCTTAGTATATTAGTATATTCTCCTCCCTAGAACTTAATTTTGGCTGCGATGTCTTGTTTGTGGCCTATCTATATTATCATTGCAGTAGATATGTTGCAAATATGCACTACTTTGTCCTTGAACTTAGCCTAGTCTACTGATATATTGTGATTATCGCAACTACTTCTCTTTTATTCTAAAAGCAATTTTTCAGGAATGTCTCATTCAGTATTTGAAGTTAGTGAGCTTAAATTTTTGTGGGTATACCTAAAACGATTGATGATACCTTCCAACTTCCATCATAATGCATTAATTGCTGAACTAGAACCATGGGCAGCCCTATATACAGTTCAGAGGGTGCAACTGCACCCCTAAATTTGTGAAAAACACAATGATATATATATTGTATTATTGTTTTTTGCCATCCCTAATATTATAATTTTGATCCCCACTGTTTTTTAATGTTGTAGTTATCAATTTTTATCTTTTATTGACTAGTTTTTTTTGTTTTATTTTTTACACGTTTAATCGGTTGGACATTTCTTCTCTTTTAGGACAGATTCTACTGTGTGTAACTAAAAATCTTACCCGTATGCGAAAAATCATATTTTTTTCTTTCCCATTGTACCCCTTTCCCTTTCCCTTTCCTCCCCTCTTTCCCCATCGCCTTCATGTTGGCCAAGTTCCGCAACGGCTCCATCCAAGCAACCCAAAGGTTTCTGCAAGAACAAAGAAAAATAAAATAATAAAAAAGAAAAGTGAAAATTTTGAATCATTAATTTAAAAGTGATAAAATCTAATGGTCTAAAAAATGAATGTGAAAATTCTTTATTTACGTATAGTAAAATCCGTCTTCTTTTAGAGTATGTTTTTAGTTATTCTACAAATTTTGAAACTCAGTTTTAGTTTCTTTATTTATTTTTTTTATTCATTTTTGTCACCTAATTTTGAAATGCATCATTTTTTTCCTAAAAAAATGTTTTAGATAGTATTTTGAGGATAAAAAATAATGCATTTCAAAATTAAGTTGCAAAAAACATAATTTAAAAAAAAAATTAAAATCAAACTTAAAATATTTTAGAACAAAATATGTTTTACATTATTAAATAATTTATTTTCATAAGTATGATGAAATTATTATTATTTCTTTAAAATAAGTTGTACTTAATAACTTCAGAGTTCACATAAGCATGCATGTTAGGATTAAGATGAGAGTTAATCACATGATCTATTATCTATAGTACTTAGAGTATTTACAATGTATAGTTGCTTAAAATGAATTTTGTACACTTTCAAATTTCACGTAGATTTAAATTTTCTATTTAAAAATTTATTTCAATAGTAAGATTATTTAAAAAATTGTTTAATTTAATTTTACAGGTCCTACAATATTTGAAAAAAATATATATTATTTATGATAATAATTTTTAAGCAACGGTTGCTTAAATAAACACTTCAATATTATTTATTTCAATGATAAAAATTATTTAAGCAACATTGTTTAGAGTTATGCAATTCATTTAACACGTCTATTACAACTCATTTAACACTCCATTAGAATGGAAGATGTCTTATGATATATTTAAGGATTAAATTTGAGTTTTTTACCTTTCAAAAATTAATTTATCAACATGTCGCATTTTCAAGGAATAAAATGAGTGTTTATCTTAATACAATAAATGAGAATTTTTTTTTGTAACTAACCTCCTATTTTAGTCTATCATTGATCTATCCACAGTGACGAAATATTAATATTATCAAAAGTTTTGGGAGAATGGTCCAAGATAATACTTAAGTCAGTCTACTATATTACTATGATTTTGTTTTTATTAATGGGAATGATGACGAAATTTTGGCTGCACCTCGTGAACTTAACTTGGTCTTTTTTTATTCAATTATTAAAAAAAATAAAATAAAATAAAATATATATATATATATATATGATGGAGTTGACCAAGACTCGTGAAAGCAATCTCATTTAAACAATTACACTTGTTGAGGACTGAAAGCATGCATGATATATTATTATTAAAAGAATCAAGTGGCATGAGTCCATTCATGAAAATCGAACTTAAAACTATTTTTTTTCCCACAAATTTCCTAATTTTTTTTTCAATTACAAGACTTTAACTTAAAGGACCTTTAAAGGTCTTCTTTTAATTACATTTTTTTTCAATTTGAGAACTTGCTTAATTATACTCGTACTAACAACAAGTTGATTGTTAAAACAAAATTTCGTAACATTAAATAAAAGAGAAATGATATATATATTTATTGATAAACCCCTATGACACTTTTTTTTTTAATTTTATTTTTTTCTATTAAATCATATCTCAATTTAATTCTTTTCTCTTAAATTATCTCTCAAAATGTCTGATAACACATTACACATGGGTCATGGGTGTGCATACATCTTTATCTTTACGAAGAAGATGAAAATCACAATAAAAAAATTATTCAAATTAAAAAATAATCATTCAAATTTATAATAACGTCACAACCTGGCAGGTAAGAAGATGTGGATTGTTTGTCTCATTCTTCTGTTCACTAGCTGAAAAAATATACTGTGATTTCTTGTTCTTGCGAGATCAATAGTTTATCCAATGTGCACTTTTATTAAATCAAAATCAAATATTAAAAACAAAACAGAAACCATCTTACATGTTTGGTACATCGCCCTTAGTACTCAAACGAACGAAATCTACTATGAGTATGTTGGAGTACAGGGTTCTTCAAGGAATTTTAGGAAAAATAAAATAAAATTCTAGAGTAACTTTTATAATAAAAAAATATGAAAAAAATGATAATAACTTATTTAGAAGTTAAAATTATTTTTTTAATAATTAATTTATAAAATTTCTCCGATATAATTTTTTTTCTAAGAGATAAGTGAATTTTATAAATTAATTATTAGAAAAATTAATTTTAATTTATAAAAAAAATAATTTTACTTACTTTTTGTATTTTTTTTTCAAAAAATCATTGAGCCTCTAAGATTTATTGGACAAGAAAAATATAGAAAAATAATAAAATTAGTTTATCTTAAAATTAATTTTTTTCATAATTAATTTATAAAAGTATTACATGATTTAAACAAATTATATGTGAAAGATTCTACAAATTAATTATAAGAAAGGTTAATTTTAATTTTTAGAAAAATTAATTATTCTTTTTTCATAACAATTTTAACTTCTAAAATTATTCTAAATTAATTATCGAAGAAATAAATTTCATACTAGTTTTTTGAGTGGAGAAGATCTTACTATCCCTTGTAATAATAACGAATACACGAGAAGCGGTTAAGTGTAGCAAGATACTTCTTGCAAAGCATTCATCCAAAAGAAACACGAAAATCAACTTCATAGAAAGGACGTAATGAACTAATGTTCAGCTTTTTTTGAAATATTCTTTAATTAAAATTAAAGCTTGGAAGTGATTTTGACCACAGGCTTTCCGAATATATTTTGAAGCAGAGGTTGGTGCTGCTGAGAAAGCAGTTTCTCGCCGATCTCACGAAAAGTCTCTTCAGGGAGAAACAGAAGGCCTGCACTTTGAGTCATTTGCTTTGTGTCTTCTTCTTCTTCTTCTTCTTCTTCCACTTTACCGGTTGAACTTAGATTCGCATTGCTCTGCCTCCACATCTTCAAAACATACTCTCCATCGCGCACCTCAAGGCTTATAAAGACTCCTGTCCCTGCCTCAAACTGTGGTCGTCTTCTCCGTGCTTGGTCCTTGTTCTTGTTGTTGGACATATAAACAGCACCATCTAATCACACAACATGCGAAAATTTGTATATGATCAACAGATTTTTTAAGAGTGATCTCACTCGTCAAAAGAAGAAAGGTAAGGTAAAAATCGCGCGATTTTTAACTCGTTAATCTGTTATGAACGGAAGTAAAAATATTTTAAAAATCAGAATCAATTCCAGAACGTGATTAGCGTTGGAAGGAGTAGAGGGAAGAAATTACCTTCGGAATAAGGAGACGACGATAGAGCTGGTGTCATCCTGTTGATCACACCATGCTTTATGGCGTCGTTTATTTTTTTCTGAACGAAAATATTGGGCATTGGTTTATCTCTTACACTGGCCATAGGCTATTCTAATGGCATGAGAAAGCCGGGCATACAGCCATTTATATTAGATTTCGGATTATTAAACGTCGATAACAAAGCTTTATTTTATAATTAGCTCTCTTTATTTATTCAGAAAACATATCTAGAAGAATATGTCTCATAATAATAATGTGTTTATAACATTTCTTTATTTAAAATATTTAATTTTATTTTCAAAAGTTTTAATTAAGTCTTTTAATTTTTTAAATATCTATCAAGGGACGTAGCGTGCCCTTACAAGCATGGGCAACAATTTTAAAAAATAAGAATATAAATACAGGTCAACGACTCATAAGAAAATTATATTTTTTTACGTAAGAATGAGAATGATCGTTAAATTAAATTAGACAGTTAAGATTAAAGTAGTTAAAAAAAATTAATATGTATTTATCTCATTTAATCTCTATTTTTTCTCTTTAGTGCACCTAAAATTATAAAAAAAAAAAAAAAAACTTCACACTTATGACTCACACTTATGACCACCGTCTTCACCACCAACATGGTCACTACCGTCGTTCTTACTATTGCCAGGGTCATTATTGCCGTCAAAGGTTGTCAGCATCATTATGACCACCGCTGTTACCATCAACATAGTTACCACCGCCAAGATTACCATCATCGTCATTATCATAGTCGTCGTTCTCATTATTATCGCTATTATTATTGTTCATGGCGATGATGGTGGCGACAACAATGGAGACGACAACCATAATAATGACAATGACGATAATTCTAGCAACGACAATTAGGTAAGTTGAAAAAGAATAACACCCACACAATTAGATAAGAAATTAAATAAAACTTATTCTATTTTGATTCTTAAAGAAATTATGCTGTCAAAAAGAAAAGAAAATTCTAACTCCTTTTTCCCTTACCATTTCTGGTTACATCCTTAGCAATATTATACAATGCAATTGTATATTGTATAAGCATAAAAGAGTACAAAATAAGAATTATGATTTATGATTATAACAGGGAATGTAAGTTGTATCCTAGATATGTTAACCTTCTCTTAAACAAAACAAAAATGTCACTTGTTAAAACTTTTCTAGTCTTTCTAATCAAATCTAATCTTAGTAAACACTTGAAAAACATATATTGTGAGCCAAATCTAAATAATAAAGAGTGGCCACTTGTAATTGTTAATAGATAACAACCTTGAAATGAAATTGTAAAAAATAAATAATAAATTGTAGATGTTTTTTTCTTAATATTTTAGTAAAGGTGATACATCAAATGTTCAAAAATATAAGTGTGTTATTGATTTCTCAGTAATATAAGTTATTTACTTTGTTTTAATTTAATTATTAATTTTTTTTATGTTGTATAATTCTAACCTTTTCTTTTTTTTTATCATATTAGAAATTAAAATTGCGTAAGCTTTAAATTGCTACTAAAATGGGACAGACTCAACTTGATATATGTTTAGATAAATGAACTTTGGATGTGTTACAATGGTGAAAGATTAATTGTTATTTTTCAGATCTTCTCTTAACGGCCAAGGATTTGCTAAACATTCCTATTATTACAGTTGCATTTGAGTTTTCATTTAGCATTGGTTCTCAAATTCTTAACAAATATAGAAATCATCTTTTACTTAAAAATGTGGAAGCAATTATTTGTACTTTAAGTTGGAAGCATGAATTTTGTTATGATATTTCATTTTAAATTGTTATTTATTTTTTCAATCTAATGTAATGTAGAAGATGAGTTGGAGCTGGAGGGTGACAATTAAAGATGGACAAGAGGAGAAGAGTTCTTCCAAGACAGAATCTAATGTGTTTGAAATCAAAATTAATGAATGATTTTTAGTTCTTTTAAGACATTTATTTTGTTAATGTTTACTTATTTTGTATGAAAAGTTTATGGTTTAAGACTTCTTTTGAAATTAAATACTTAAGAATTTTATATTTTTAAAGACTTGGATTATGTGATTTTGAGGTTATGTTTGCATATGAATGCATATGAACTTTTTAATTTTGTTATGTTTGCAACTGTCTAAGTTTTAATTATTTATTTTTATAAACTAGTTGACTAATTAAGTTTCTTAATTCTTATGGATTTTGGAACAATATTTTTTTATTATTAAATAAACATTTAAGACAAAATATTACATTTTCACAAATTATAAAGTTTAAATTAAACTAGACCAATAAAATATTTATGTAGTAATTTTCTTTAAAAAAATTTCAAGATTGGCGTGACGAACCAACCTGACCTAGCCCATTTTTGTTGGGCTAAAGGCTGACCGAATTAGCTCGTTTTGACATCCTAATTGATTTATGTGTTCCAAAAGTTGATCTTTATCATAACAAATAAGACGGTTTAATATATAATTATAATTATGACAAAAATCATTATTGAATTAACAATGTTATTTCACAACATAAAAAATAAACAATAAATTATTCAAAATTGATAGAGAAAACCTAGTGAGACCTACACACGTTTTTGTTCTTGCTAAATCAAACATGGTGAGTTGAGTTTCAAAGCTCACCACTACCACCAGGGCGCACACTGCACACATGGAATAACATAGAAAGAAGTCTGGATGACAAAAGAAAGGAAACAACTTCTTCTTAAGTACATACCTATTTTAAAAATAATAGAAAATAAATAAAACATTATTGACGACTGTGACTGAGTACTGCAAAAACAGTTTGGACAATAGTGCAACCAAGCCCCAGCGCAGCTGCAAATATTGCTATTAGTGTCCACCCGGAAGGAAAATAAACACGTCTCAACCCCAGACACGCGCGTCCCAATTGGCACAAAATCCACGTTATAAAGCATCTTAAAATATGCCACATGATTTTACCCGTTCCCACCACACCATTTGTGACGATTTTATCGCCAGCAGGAGTTGGGTATTTGTTCAATTTCTCAATCACCTGAGCAAACTGCAAATCCATATCAATCTCGGCTACAGGAACTTCTTTTGTGATATTACGGAATAGTTTCATCAATTTTTTGTTGCTCATTATTTTCCTTCCACTCTCCTCCACCTTTTGTACCCGTATAACCTCTCTATCCAGAAGCAGTTGAACGTCGTGGACGGAACAAATCAAACTTTGAATGAACCGAGCATAAGAAATGAATTGACAACAACTAATTCTGTCTTCTCTTTTCCCACTCTCTTTCTCCAGCGTAGTTCTGTTCAGCTCCCAAGCAATCAAGTTCCGCCACTTTGCTTCCGTGGTTTCAGTAATATATAGCTGCGGGATTTCAAGTATTCCGCCAATGAATGTTACCTTCAAGTCAAACTTGGTCTGCTCTGCCACATTTGAAGCCTTGCTCTTTGCCTCTGAAGGCTTGATTGTAACCCCTGATGCTTCGAGCCTGGTAGCACAGCGTCGTAGTTTTGTTCTTCGATTTGCTTTTACTTCTTCACCCGGCTTCTTAGAGTTTTCCAAATCCCAGTACCCTTCATTGTCTTCCACAGTATTTTTGTCCTCTCTTTTCCTATATACAAAGGAGTGAATAAGTTCAAGAAGATTATAGCCTTCGAACTCGGAGAGGGAGTTATCACTGTAGCCCAAGATAGAAAGCGCGTGCTTATGTATCAGTATGATATCATCATTGACTTCTTTTTTCTCATGGGTATCATCTTTGCGTTCAACATTATTGCGAAAAAGTACTGCTGACAAAACAACTAGAACGACTGTGGGGATCTGGTTTTCAAGCATCATCAAATCCAACAACACCTTTTCCATTTTCATAACTTCAACTCCAGGACTAGTAGTTTCTGGAGTCACTCCTGCCGGCCTGTCATGGGAATCTGTATTAGTTGGATCCTCTCTAACCCTGTTTCTTCACAAAAATAAAAGTATTCAAGGGAAGTATCAGTAAGTAATACATTTTTCAACACACAATATTTTTGTACCCGTTCGAATAAATATAGCATCAAAAGAAATTTACAACATTGATTTAATATTGAAGGGAGAATGAAATGAATGAGAGATATCGTACCTCTCCCTCCTTCTCTTCTCCCTTCACCATTCACCAATTGAATTAACTTATACTTTCAGAGATAGATTTTTAATTCGACTTCTTCTTTTGTTTAAGAAAAAAAAAACTAACAAACTTACACAAGAAAAAAGAAAGAGATAGAGTGAATCCAAACTCTCTTACATGATTTTATCGTTTAGAACTGTTCCACTGATGAGAAGCTCTAGCAGAAAACAGCCATCCAATACCATAATTTTGGCGAGCTCGTAACGATTGAGGTCAATGTCATCAGCGTAGCTAGCACGAACCAATTCATCAATATCCAACATAGCTTCGATGCAAGCCCTCAAATTTAAATTCTCCTCTGCTTTTGTTCGGCGAAAAAGGTACTTCACACAGCGCAATTTGATCTCTTCCATGTACAGCAGGTCCGTTCTGCAGGTTATTCCTTTTCCTTTTCCTCTGTGCAGGGGTCCCATGGAGACCACCTGCGGCCTGTAAGCTTCCACGTTCAATTTTCGAAGTTTCTCCGGAACAACGGAGATGCTACATGCTTTAACTGTTTCGTCGTCCACACAAGCCAACTTGGCTTCTAGAGATTCAACACATTGCTTAATATTTTCTTCTGCCTCGACCTCTTGCTTGATGTCTGTTGTTGCATCTACAGATTTGTCTGCAAACTTTGATGCACTTGTTGTTATTGTTGTTTCTTGTTGTTCCTGGCTGCAAATTTCGGCATCGTCCGTGTCCCGCAATTGGACCATAATGATGACCTTTACTAAGGAGATAAACTTATGAACACTCTAAAAAGTTGACACTTTGAATTTTGATATACAACAAACATTTTTCCATCATATTGTTATTCTTCTTATACTGTCTTGTGTCGTATTTGTTCTTCTTCTCATTGATTCATTGATGGTCTGCGAGTTGGTTTATTTTAATTTAGGGCTTAATTGTATTTTTTTTTGTCTTATTTGCATAAATCTACAATTTTCATTATCTTAATTTCTAATTCAGGTCTTCCATCTCCTTTTTTTTTTTTTTTAATAATACAATTTTTATTCGATCGTTAAATTTGAATGATTAATCTTCAAATTTGAGTGGCTCAACCATTAAAATTGACTCGATTGTTTTTTTTATTAGTAAAAAAAATAATTAGATTAAATTTAGTTAATTCTTTGATTAGAAACAAATAAATAATGAGAACCAACAGTCCAAAACTATATGATTTTAAAAATAATGGAATTAAACGTGTGAATTAAAAATTAGGAACCAAATCGCCAATTTATAAAAGTAAGTAAATAAAAATGTAATTAAACCTTTAATTTAATATGTTTTACGACTAACATAATTTATTCTAATTTAATACTAATTTGTTTATATATAAGAAATAAATTATTATTTAATTATTATTTACTATTTTTTTTCTATATCCGATCCATATTTATTCTGTAGACTATTAATCAAATAAGTCTTTTCATTTATGAAAAAAGTTATCTTTTAAAAGATGAGTAGTGTCATTAAATACAACCACCGCTTAAACAATTTAATTCAATGAGTATTTTTAGCATAAAATTTAAACTGATTACATTATTAATTAAAATTAATTAAATTAACTATTTTTATTGGTTTCTATGAATTAAATATTTGTTTCTTATATATTAAAAAAATGTAATAGGTTTCATAACATAACTAGTAGGATTATTTTCTGTAGATATTTTTTTTATTATCATTATTTTCTATAATATATATTCTTGTATTATTTTGAAATTTTTTTTTAAGGCCTTATTTGATAATTTATTAAGGCATATGTGATCTACGAAAAGTTGAAATTGAAGATAAATCTAACGTTTCTTAATCTAATAAACAAAATTACATAGAAGACTGCGAATTACTTGTACAAGAAAAGTCATTTGTTATTTACTAATTAGTAATTAATTCTTGCTATGATCAGCCTATGACCATGTATATGAAAGTGACCTCTCATGGTTGTCGTCACATTCCGTCCCGAGAGAAACGTCATAGATGTTGCTACATACCTACAACTTTTCTAATAATTTATGTTAAATCTAACGTTTTTCAATCTAATAAAATAAATTATAGTAAAGACTGAGAATGGCATGTAAAAGAAAAGTCATTTTTTATTTACTAATCCTACAATAGTCCTACTCTGATCATGTATGAAAGTGGCCTCAATCCCTGTATGCAGGAAGGATCTAGAAATTTAAGATTGGGTTAGAATTTTTTTCATAAAAATTAAAGATAAAATTAAAAAAAAATATTTAATATAAAATTTATTAAAAAAAAAGAGAGAAAAAATTTGTCAATTTTTTAAAAAATTAAAAGTAAAATCTGTAATAATATAATATAAGAGTAAAATAATATATTAAAATTGATAAGATTTTAAAAAATTGTAAATAAAAAATGTTAAATTAATTTATTAAAAATAAAACTTGTAAAAATAAATAAATAATGAAACCAAATATTTAATAGGTATAAAAATTAACATATTATCTATTAATAAAAAAATTTAAATAAATACTAATTTAAAATTTTAATAATTTTTTATTAACATTTTTTATTTTATATATATATATATATATTAAAAGACGGAAGGGGGTGGAGGGGGGCGAAGCCCCTCTCCTCCCCCCCCACACCAAAAAAAACCGTATGGCTGTCATCCCAAGAGAGACGTCACAGACGTCACAGGCATATCGTTACAAATTTCCTAAAATTTTATTATAAATAAATCTAACGCGATCAATCTAATAAAATAAATTATATAAAAGACTGAGAACAAATTTTAGTATTTTGAAAGAAAAAGTCTTTGTTATTTCCTAATGTACTGGTGAGTGATCCTACAGTTACCATGTATGAAACACACACACACGTTAAAAAACGGGGGTTACTATCATAATTGGAGGTTGATATCAACCACATCAAAATTTTTTGATTAAATTTTTTTTAATATTTAATTAAATATAAATTATTTCTCTTTTCTATTATGATTAATTATATTTTCTTAAAATAAATTTTATCATAAACGAAGAAGAAAAATATATTTTTATAAGTATTAAATTATTATAATATTTTAAAAAAATTATTTTAAATAAAAAAAATTAATCCAAATATTTTGATGATGATAACATCCTTTCACTAGGATGAACATAACCAATTCTTTTTAATAATTAAGTGATTAAATATATACATTATATTAAAATAAACGTTTTCAAGAAGAATAATTATTAAATGGTGTAATATCACTGCATCATTCATGATCCACCCATAATGATGTGGTATATGGGTAATCTTACCACCTAATCATTTATTTTTTCATATACATAGTCACATTTTCATAATATTTTCAAATAATATCATCCGGTGCAGGCGGACCCAAATTTCAATATTAGGAAGAGTCAACTATGAAATAGTTGATTCATATGCATATTAAATTTCATATATTCTAAAATATTAATTATTTATTATAATAAAGAGAAAATATAATTTAAAAAAACAAATTAAAATTTTTTAAAAGACTCAAGATTACAAAATTTAATCATTCACATGTCACAAACAAAGAATTTTCATGAATTTATAATAAAAACTAGTATTTACATTAATTATATGTTTTTTAAGAAAATTAATAGAAAAATAATAATGTTATGGTAAGACAATAACCAATGCCATAGAATTTTGTCTTATTTATAGTATAACTCTTTGATTTATTTTTCAAGATTTATTAAACTACGTACATGTTTAGATTCATACACTAACCCTGTCCTTATAAACAAAGATAAGTGGAGAAAAGAAAAAAAATGATTGAAAATAGAAGATATTTGTTAGTGAATATCAAAAGCTCAATTTGTCAATATCTTATTGAGGAAGAATATAATAACAAACAATACTTAGATCGCAATTAAAAAAATTAAGAAAAATACGTGGTTACAATTAAAATTTTATTTTTGAATTAGCTTTTTATCACACTCGGTATATTATTTTTAGTGTAATACCGTCTCATAATTTATGTCATATAACATTTTGATGATATTATTTTTTAAAAAATATTTTCTAAAATTCATTTCTTTAATTAAAAAAAAAACATTATCAAAATAACACAGTAACATAAGTTGAGAGATGTTCAAAGTAAAAATATTTACCACTAACATACTTTAGGAATTATAAACAAAATCTTTCAAATACTTTAAAAATAAAAAACATATTTTGCACTACATTTTTTTTGATAAATGTTAGTTTTATTAATAATATCAATGGAAGAGATTCAAACATCCTAACTATCCCTTGTTCTCTCATCACCTTAACTACCAAACACCTTATATATCCAACTAAAAAAAAGTAAAAAAAATAAAATATATATTAACGATTTTAATTTATTTTAAAATTAACCTATTAACTAAATTATAAAATTAAATAATAAATTAATTTATATAAAATTTAAATAACAAGTTTTTTAACTTCTTATATAAAACTTATTATTGTTATGGTTTATTTTATGAATGCGATGAATTTATTATCGTAATGTTATGATCAGTATGAAATTAAAAAATATAAAGGAAATTGATTTCGGTCAATTGTCAAATTATTAATTAGCAAGATAGCTTTTCATTCCATTTCTAGATACTATGGTAATATGAGTGCGAAATTTCTACTTTTTATTATAACTCCACTCATTAATAAAAGAAGGTAAACTCCTGTAAATTCTATTTGTGTATTTTTGTCTATTCTACTCAAACATTATCCGTTCTACTAATTAGTTATAGAAGTGATTGAGAGTAATTATATTAGTATTGCTCATATTCATTTACTAATTTCTTGCACTGTGTTGCTTCACGTTTGTCTGCTCATTAGCAAGTATCATAGAAATATAATAAATACTCTATCCAATTATAAATATGGATAGATAAATACAAGTATATGTATAATAATGTGACATATATTGTGATATACTCTATATATTGTTTGCAAATGATCTATTATGTTTTTCTTATCTTTTATGTTTCTAATTTTATAGGACTCTTGATTATTATAAATTAATTTTTTTTTAGTTTTGTACTTTGTGTTTTTTAGTTTAATTACTAGACTTGTACTTTGTGTTTTTTTAGTTTCATTCATGCATTAACATAATTTATGTATAATTTTTATTTGTTCATTATTTGACTTTATTTGACATAAGAAATTTCAATGAGGCCTTGCAACGTGTTTGAGATAATTGAAAGGTTAAAAGTTGAGTTCAGGTAAAGAGAGATAAGAAAAAAAATACTTGAATAACAAAGGATGCAAAATTATGAAAAACAAAGAGAACAAATTCGTATATAAAATGACGTTGAGCATGATACTCATGTGCTAGAGATGATTGAGTTTACATTACGTGTTTATTTTGATATTATTAGTTTCATGGTTGCACTTTTTCTTACATTGTATTTTGAAAATTCTTCGATTATATTATTTATTTTTATCTTATATTGTGTTTTGCTAACTTTTGGATTCTGGTCAAGCACTTTTGAAGTTGAGTTTTTATAAGTATTGAAATTACACTTTAAGTATTAAGCAAGTTCAAATTATATTAAAAAATAAATAAAAGTTAAATTTCATTTAACGATCGAATCATTGATTGATAAACACGTTTAATTCAACCATCAAAATAGAGACGAAATATTTTTAAAAAGTCATCAAATAGCAACTGAAACAGGTGCACTTATTAGTCACCGAAATTAAACGATCCCTAGACAGCCATCGAATAGAAACTCATGTTTATTTTAAATGTTTTTTTTTTAAAGAAAAATGACAATAAAATTTGAAACTGACAAAAAAAAAATCGTTGAACAGTCATTTAACATAAAAGATGAACAATTTGAATGCTACCGAAATATTATATCCCAACTATGTTTGAAGGCCTTATTTGATAATTTATTAAGGCATATGTGATCTACGAAAAGTTGAAATTGAAGATAAATCTAACGTTTCTCAATCTAATAAACAAAATTATATAGAAGGCTGAGAATTACAAGCTTGTACAAGAAAAGTCAATTAGCTATGATCAGCCTATGACCATGTATATGAAAGTGGCCTCTTATGGCTGTCGTCACATTCCGTCCCAAGAAAAACGCCACAGACGTTGCTACATTCCTACAACTTTTCTAATAATTTATGTTAAATGTAACGTTTTTCAACCTAATAAAATAAATTATATTAAAGACTGAGAATGACTTGTATAAGAAAAGTCATTTTTTTTAGGGAAGAAAGTCATTTGTTCCTATGAAAAAAATAAAGAAGAAAAGAAAGTCAGTTTTTATTTACTAATTAATCCTACAGTGTCTTACTTTGACCAATATGTATGAAAGGCCTCATAGTCATATGGCTGTCATCACATTCTGTCTCAAGTAGGTGAGTATACCGAATAATTTCGGTCCGTTAGTTCAATTTATAAAATCTGTATTTTAAATGTATCGAATTAATCTTAATCTGTTTTGTAAAAATAAAATGAATTTTTTTTATAAAATTTGTATTTGATTTATAAAGATCACGGAACAATCGGACTGATCTTTTTAATATGTTTAAGTATTTTTTGAAAATTAAATTTTTTTATTTATTTTACTTTTATTTAATTTTTTAAGTTATAAAACTAATTAAAGTACAAATATCATGTATCAATATTTTTAATAACAAATATTCAAACATTAAACATTAAATAAGAAATTAGTAAATAAAAATATTAATAAAATTATACACTTACAATAAATATTTTTCTTTTAGGATTTAACGAGTTAAATAGATAGTTCACGGGTCCGTAAATTTAGTTCGTTTAAATTCAAATTAAGCATATATAACCTAAATCTTAATAAGTATTATAAAAAAAGAAAAAAAATCACATTCATTATCCATGAATCATTCATTAAATGGAGGAGTGCACCTACTCCAAACCATAATCCACCCCTACTTCCAAAAGAAATGACACATACATTATTACATTCCAACAATTTTTCTCATATTTTATTGTAAATCACATTTAAGGTTCAATAATGACTTTGATTGAAAAAAGTTTCATGAGGCTTTGATAGAGGTTGAAAAGAGGAGAGATTCAATTGGTTTACATGGTGGTAGAATCAACAAAGATAGTGGCAACAAGGAGGGTTGAGAGAGAGCAAGATGTAGAGAGGTAGAAAAGAAGACGATAGAGAAAATGAAAAATGGGATTTTGAAATTATGAACGAGGGTTTTTACTTTTCAAATTTTTTAGGATTATTGATTTAAAAAATTGCACCTAAAATGAGAGTTGTTTTGTAGTGAAATTTTTTTTGTTGAATTTTGTTTTTTTAGTGATAATTCTATTACTTAAAATACTTCATTTTCAAAAATAAAAATATTTTTAAATTAAAAGAGTATCATGCCTAAAAATTAATTTAATATATAAATAAATTTAATAAGTAATATTCAATTTTTATTTATTTATTAATTTTATTCCTTACTTTTAATTTAAACATAGAAAGTGTTGAGAACAAGTGTGAAGGTGAAGTCCCACATCGGATAGGAATGGGAGAGTTGAACACCATATAAGTGAGGGAAAGACCCATAAACCTAAGCCTAAATCTCCCCGGTGTTTAACCCCCTATGTTCCTATTTTTAAGTGAAAAGTTAAGCATGACCGTGTTACAAATTAACACAACTGTGTTAAATCTATGTTTTCTTTTAGTGAAATGAAACTTTCAATAGACAACTTTTTTGGGTTTGGTCTTGTTTAATGAAGTTCCATTTCCTAATATGGACATTAGAAACCAAATATTTAGTGTCTAATATGTGAGACCAAATAATTAGTCTCTAAAATGATTAAAATATTGGTCTCTGATTAAATATTTTTTTTTCTTATAATAATATAGATAAATTTAGAGACTAATAATTTTCAATTTCCAAAATAGTATCTAAATTAGTCAATATAATGATTGATATTTTTATTCTTTAAATTGGTATATATTTAGTAATTTTCTTGTAGTGATTAATCATTAAGTGACCAATTTTATATAAAAAAAAAAGGTTGCAAATACACGATACTGAGAAGGTAAACCCAACAAAAAAAAAAGGAAAAAAAAAAAAACGCAAAGTAAGGTCAATTATAATATTATAGTTGAATGTTGATTCAAAAATGGGGAGAAAGTTTATTAATCTTTGTTGTCCTGTTTTATATAACCAAAGTTTATATCTAGCAAACATTCTAGACAGGTACACTTCAAAAACTTAAAGCACATTTTTTTGGGTATTCAAAACCAAAAAGGGGGAGACTGAAGATTGACACCTCACCTCTTCCTTTTAGATTTTTGGTATCCTCATATCTTAAGTCTTTTCCATTTTCTTAGTCTAGGATTTTCTATTTTATGCCATAACATGTATATGGATGATGACATTGTATTATTTGTTATAGACTAAGGCTTATTATTCTCGCTTGATGCTTGATTTGCCCTATTTTTATTATCTCTAGCATTACTAAATGATTTACATCTTAAGAACTAATTCTGAGTGATTGCAATTGATTACAAGTTGTAGGAATTGATTATTAAATGACCAAATTAGTTTTGAAACCATCTCTAGTATCAGGTTAATTGACTAATCAACCATTGCAATCGATTATAATGCTAATTTTAGAATTCAGATATTGCTCTGTATCAATTGCAATCGATTACCATCGAGCTACAATCGATTACCATTGAGCTACAATCAATTACAAGACAATCCTTGAGATTCAGAAATTACTTTGTTTCATTTGCAATCGATTACCATCTTGTGGCAATCGATTACCAGATGATCTTTGATATTCAGATTTGGCTCTGTCTTGTTTGCAATCGATTACAAGTCTACTGCAATCGATTACAATAGTTGACAGCAAGTGTCAATCATATTTTGATACACGGGATAATCGATTACACCTTATTGCAATTGATTATATATGGTATAACGGTCATTTCAAAAGATCTCCAAAACTTATTCTTTATCTAACTAACTCCGAATCTTTTTGACCCATCCTATATATTTGAACCCATACAATTCTGTGTAGAACAACCAACTTTCACAATATCTTTTCATTGTTTCATTTGTCAAAATCAAAATCTTTGATTTGATTTTTAGATTTGATATTGTTTTGAACATTCTCTTCTTTCTTCTGCACATTCTTTAATCTCTTGAGTTTTAAAAAAAAACTCAATCTTGCTTTTACTGCTATACCTATTTAAGATTAAACCTTTGAGCCTATACAACTCTTATTCTTTCATAAATTGAGGTGATTCAACATTTGTTCTTGACTACTAAATTTGCTCAAATTGGAGTTTCTTGTATTGATCTCATATCGATTATATCAACACATCAAAGTGTTTTTGTTCTTTAATCTTTTTCATTGATCTTGTTTGATTATCATTGTGGGAATTTCGTTCCTAAATGCTATGTTGAAATTAAATGGTATTTCCAATTTTGTTTGTAGTATTGTGTTTAGAAATTAGATGGTGAATGGTGTTTTCACATTCAATCTTTTAGGTTTCTATTTCAGGTTGTGAAATCAGGATTTGTTGTGAATTGTGTGCATGGTGTATGTAGTCAAATTCATGGTGGAAACCCTTGGTGAAAGGGAGAACTGGATGTAGATTGGTGGTTGATCGAACCAGTATAAATCAACAGGCTCAATCTTTCTATCCCTTGATCTATTTCAATTAAGTATTTGATTTTTATCAAGATAATTTGTTCTAAATCATTTCTATCATAAGCTGAAATTGTTTTTCTGGTTATTCAATCAATATAACATCCTCTGAAAATGCTTTTATTAAAACTTCAAGAGCAGTGGTGAAAAACCTTTTTTTAAAAAAGAAAAATCTGACATTTTACGTTAAATCAATTCACCCCCCCTCTTGATTGATTACCCAGTTGATCCTAACAATTGGTATCAAGAGCTGGTTCTTGTTTTTTAATCAAGGATTTGTAATATGGCCGGAAATTGATTACCATTTGCTGAAGGCGGTTTAATCAATTGGCCTCCCCTTTTCTGTGGAGATAACTATCCGTTTTGGAAAGTCCATATGAAAATTTTCATGGAGTCAATTGATCAAGGCGTTTGGCAGGCGGTAATCAATGGACTTATGCTTTCAATTGTTGTTATTGATGGAAAAACCATTACAAAACTAACTGATGAATGGACTGAATTAGAAACAAAAAAAGCTAACTATGATTCAAGAGCCATGAACATATTACACCCAGCTTTGAATTCTGATGAATTTTTCAGGATTTCAGCTTGTTCTACCGTTAAGGAAATTTAGGATATGATAGAAGTAACCCATGAAGGCACTCTGGAAGTGAGACGATCAAGGAAGAACACACTCATACAAGAATATGAGACATTTCGGATGCTGCTTGGTGAATCCGTATCCAACTTTCAAATGATATTTACTCATATAGTGAACCATCTCAAAGGCCTCAGAAAAATGTTCGAAGATGAGGAGATGAATGCCAAAATCCTAAAGAACATGAACAGAACATGGCAACCAAAGGTCACAACAATTTTAGAAACACAAGACATGACCACCATGATGAGTGCTGAGCTGTTTGGAAAGTTGAGAGAACACGAAATGGATATGACTCGGATGAACGAAGAAGAGCATAAAGAAAAGAAATCGAAAGGGATAGCCTTGAAAGCCAAAAAAATCAGTCAGACCAAAGCAACGATGATGATGATGAAGAAACCAATTTAGATTCAGAAAACTTAACTCTCATTGTAAGGAAATTCAAAAAGTTTCTGAAGAAGAAGGATTTCAAAACCAATAAAAGCAAAGGATACCCTACCAAGAAGATTGTGAAGAAAGGCGAAGTATCCTCAAATAATTACATATGCTTCAAATGTGGTAAACTAAGACACATCAAGGCTGACTGTCCAGACATAAAAAAGAAGCATAGTGAAGAAAGAAAGAAATTCAAAGGAAGCTCAAAGTAAAAGACAACATACATAGCTTGGGAAGACAATGCTTCCACTACTTCATTCGACAATTCTAAAAGTGAAGAAGCCAACATATGCTTGATGGATAATGAAGAATCGGATAAAGAAAGCAATGTAAGTATTTCAAATCATGAATCTTCTTCAGATTGGGAAACTGAAATAGATTCTAATATTAAAGATAATTCTCAACTGCATAATGCTTTCAATGAATTAGTTGAAGAGTCCAAATGCCTAGCCAAAGCTAATAGTCTTCTCAAAGGAAAAATTAAATGACATGTAGACAAATTGGCTTAAATGGAGAAGGATCTTTCAGAGGTTAAATCTAAAAGGGAAAAACTTGATTTTGAACATTCCTTTTGCAAAACCAATATTGCTTCTACAAGTCATTCAATTCCATGTGAGCTTTACAATGATTTAAAACTGAAAAATGAATATCTTTTGAAAACTTTGGCAAAGTTCACAATTGGAAGAGATAATCTTGACACTTTGCTAAGATTGCAAAAAGGAGCTCTTAACAAAACTGGGATTGGATTTACAAATGGCTTAAATGAAAAACCTTTTAGAAACTTTGTGAAGTCATCCCAAGTCTCATTTGTTATTTACAATTACTGCATGCATAAAGGGCATACTTCAAATAATTGCATCATTAAGAAACATGGAGTACTTAAAGGAAAATTTGAATGGATTCCAAATGTTACTCATGTTAGCACTAACAAAAAAGGACCTAAGAAAGTCTGGGTACTTGTTAGAATTCTTTGGCAAGTGTACCAAATTTGTTAAGTAATACAACGGATAAAGTCCAAGGATCGTATCCATAAAGATTTGTTGGTATTAAACTATCAATCTAATATTATATTTAAGCAAATAATAATTTAATAAAGATAAAGATAAAGAAAATATGAAAAATTAAAAGTAATCAATAAACTAAGATTAAGATAAAAGATGTGATTTAAATTTAAAATAAGATAAAAGATAAGATTTGTAATAAAGAGTAAAAAACGTTGGGGGGTTGGTTTCACTAGACTTCCAAGCAATGTAATTGTATAGATTTTTTCTACTCAAAATTTATACACATTGTTCCCTAACCTATAATGATACTTTAACCGTGATGTCTCACATGAAAAAGCCTAAGTTGCTTAACTCAACTCTTAATTCCTTAACAAGTCAAGCTAAACAACTTGATGAAGAGCGGATGTTCATAAAAAAGGCTAATAGACGCTATGTCTAGCAATAGAGTCTAATAGGAACCTCTTTTAGTTCGTAGTTTAAAATTATTTTCCAATAACAATTAAAGCTATAAAACATGCAATTATAGTAGGCCTAGCTATAAAACAAGAATTTAAGAGTAGAAAAAAGAACAAACAATGAAATAATGCATTGTTTCCTAACCTATAATGATACTTTAACCGTGATGTCTCACATGAAAAAGCCTAAGTTGCTTAACTCAACTCTTAATTCCTTAACAAGTCAAGCTAAACAACTTGATGAAGAGTAGATTCATGACCTAATCTGATTAATTTTTAGTGAGTTGGGTTAGGTTTGCATGATTTTATTTTCAAACCCAACCCAACCCAACTCAATCATTGGATTAGGTCACCGGGTCAGTGATGTATTTTAAAAAAAATTAATATTTTTTAAAAAATTAGAATAGATTTTCAAATTTTGCTCATTTTTAAAAAAAAAAAAATTTCAATCACAAATGAACATAATCATATATTAATGTACAAAATAAACTAGATATAATAACACTTCCAAACTTAATTATTGATCCCTTCGACCGTAATTCACCTAATTCGAAAAGTTCAAAATAAAATGGTTATCAACCCAAATAGCAAAGTTCACTTAATTTAATATAGTTAAGAAAATTCAAATAACATTGCAACATTGATACAAAATAAACTGAAAACAAATTTGCATTTTCTTGGATAGTTGACTAGTTGTAATATCCATTGTTGGAAAATTATAAGCTTCATTTGTCGAAGCACTGCAAGGCAAAGGATAAGATCAATTAGTCTATATTATAAATAGTGTAGAAGTAAGAAATATGCCTAAAGTCGCTAAAGAGGTGAACCCAAAATTACATCATAAACTAATTTGTAAATATTAGTATATTACCATATTCGCAAAATGAAAATTTTTAAAAAAATATGGCAATCTCATATTTATTTTTAGAAAGTCCTCGTCAAATCACAAACAATAGCAGGAACTAATGTAAACTATATCAAGATGAACTATATTGATTTGACTTTTTAAAGACTGTGGAAGAAATTACCAAATAAAATTCAATAAAAAAATTACTAGTGCTTACTGTTGTGTTTTAAAAGTTGTTTATCATGTAATAAACAATAGCAGAGGGTGATGCACAGTGGAGGGTGACGCAGCGGAGGATCGTGCAGAGTGAAATATACAAGAACACACTAGAAGGGGGGGTTGAATAGTGGGTTAAAACTTTTTCGTAAATACTATTAGTTCACAAGTTGCCTTCTTGGATATATATTAGTTTAAATCAGCAAATATATCCTTGCAAGGCAAAGTTTATAAAGTCTTTTCAAAAGAGCACAATGAGCAAGATGAATGTATGTAAACACAAGATAGCAGATGAGAGCTTGTTTTTATATTGGTTCACTCAACCTGAGCTACATCTAGTTCTCCTTTAACAATTGTTAAAGAATTCCACTATAATCAACTGATTACAAAACAAGTATGCTTTACTGCCACTTCTGGCTACAAGTATTCTCTATGCCACTCCTGGCTACAAGTATTCTCTATGCCACTCCTGGTTGCAAGTATGAATCTCCCCCTTGAGATTATACTTCCCAAGTATTCTTTTATCATTAAGTCACTCTTGGCTTTCTATACGAATATGTATAAGATTCAGATAACTCTCAAAGAGAGGATATAATTAAATGTTGAATCTACGTGAGCTTGTAGATGATGGGTATTCTTTTTCTCTCAGCTCGTGATCAAGGCCTTATCTCAGAATGCTTTCTCTTGTTGTTTAGATTGATTTCATTATTCTCTTCTAGTTCATTAGTCTCCTCATTTCATAGAGGTTTCATTATAAAGTGAGCTTCATGAATTTGAACGTTGGAGAAGACTTCTTTCCGTTGTCTCACACAGTAGAGTGTTGAAGTAGCTTTGACTGTGCTTGATGTGATAGGAGCATATTTCTGTCTTTGTTACAATTTGTCTTTTAGCTAAAAGTGTGCATCCCAATATTGATTGGTTCTTTTGGCTGTACCTACACACTTTACATAATACGAGACATGCAAGTAATACGAAGAATCAAAGAAAATAATATCAAAGTGCATCTCCCTTTCTTTCTGTTGCAGTAGTGCCTTTATTTGAGTAAAAAATTAATTATAATGCATAAATTCCTCAGCACATATGATAGATTATGTTCTGTTCCTACATAGACAAAGTTTGGCTTAACAGTCATAGTCTGGTCTTGATTAAGTATGGTCTGTTCGTGCACAGTTAGCGTCTGGCTTAATAAACACATTCTTAATTAAAAGACATGGTCTGTTCTAGCCTTAGACATTGTCTAGCTTAACAAACACATTTTTAATTAAAAGACATGGTCTATTCTAACCTTAGATATCGTCTGGCGCTTGGCATCAGACATCGTTTAGCCTTACATCAGACATTGTCTGGTATGGCCTCAGACATCATTTGACCTTGGCAACTTTGCATGATCCGATAATAGCTTATTTTAATTTTTTTTATAAGCAATTTCAGTGCTAAATTTAACCATTATAAGTTATTAGATAGTTAGAGCGTAGGATTTGAGTTGAGAGATTTTACCATTGTTTATTCTTACTTTGATTTCCTGATATTGAAGATAATTCTGAATTGCATAATGCTTTCAATGAATTAGTTGAAGAGTCCAAATGCTTAGCCAAAGCTAATAGTCTTCTTAAAGGAAAAATTAAATGGCATGTAGATAAATTGGCTCAAATGGAAAATGATCTTTCAGAGGTTAAATCTAAAAAGGAAAAACTTGATTTTGAACATTCCTTTTGCAAAACCAATATTGCTTCTACAAGTCATTCAATTCCATGTGAGTTTTGCAATGATTTAAAACTGAAAAATGAATATCTTTTGAAAACTTTGGCAAAGTTCACAGTTGGAAGACATAATCTTGACGCTTTGCTAAGATTGCAAAAAAGAGCTCTTAACTAAACTAGGATTGGATTTACAAATGGCTTAAATGAAAAATCTTTTAGAAACTTTGTGAAGTCATCCCAAGTTTCATTTGTTATTTGCAATTACTGCATGCATGAAGGACATACTTCAAATAATTGCATCATTAAGAAACATGGAGTACCTAAAGGAAAATTTGAATGGGTTCCAAAGGTTACTCATATTAGCACTAACAAAAAAAAGGACCCAAGAAAGTCTGGGTACCTAAGACCAGTACCTAATCTATTTTGTAGGTATGCTTGAAAGCCATGGAATCACAATGGTATCTTGATAGCAGCTGTTCAAGGCATATGACAAGTGATAGGAGGAAATTTGTCACTCTTATTGAGAAACTAGGTGGTTGGGTCACTTATGGAGACAACAACAAAGGGAGAATTTCAGGTGAAGGTAACATAGGTAACTTCTTCTCAACTATAATTGAAAAGGTCTTATTTGTTGACGGGTTGAAGCACAACCTTCTTAGCATTAGTCAACTTTGTGACAAAGAGTATGGAGTATCTTTTGATCATTCAAAGTGCTTGATTAGTGATAAGCAAGGCAATGTTAAACTTGTTGGCAAGAGAATTCAAAATGTATATGTGCTTAATTTTGAAAATTACATTCCTTTTGATAACTACCTCATGAATAAGGTTGATACCACATGGCTATGGCACAAGAGAATGACACATACATATGAACCATCTTAACAAGCTCATTTTAAGGGACCTAGTGATTGGCCTCCCTAAGCAAAAATATTCACAAGAGAGCTTATGTAAAGCTTGCCAAAGAGGGAAACAAACTAAAACTTCTTTCAAAGCTAAAAACATTATTTCAACTATTAAACCTCTTGAGCTTTTACATTTAGATTTCTTTGGTCCTTCTAGGACAATGAGTATTGGAGGAAATCTCTATGCTCTGGTTATAGTTGATGATTTCTCTAGATTTACTTGGACTTACTTTCTAAAACATAAGAATGATGTTGTAAAGTCTTTCATTAAATTTGCCAAACAGATTCAAAAAGAGAAAAATCTTTCAATTATTTCATTAAGAAGTGACCATGGGGGAGAGTTTCAAAATGAAATATTTTCTGAATTTTGTGAAAATCATGGTATTAAACACAATTTTTCTGCTCCAAGAACACCACGACAAAATGGTGTTGTTGAACAAAAAAATCGATCTTTAGAAGAATTGGCTAGAACTATTTTAAACGAAGTCGGTCTTCCAAAGTATTTTTGTGCTGATGTCGTGTCAACTGCTTGCTATATTTTGAATTGTGTTTTAATAAGACCTATTTTGAAAAAAACCTCTTATGAACTTTTCAATGAAAGAAAACCAAATATCAGTCACTTACGAGTTTTTGGCTGTAAGTGTTTTGTTTTAAACAATGGCAAAGAATCACTTGGCAAGTTTGATCCAAAGGCTGATGAGGCTATATTCTTAGGTTATTCTTTGTCCAGTAAAGCCTATCGTGTTTACAACTAACGGAGTATTTGGATGAAAGAACCAAAACCCAAATGGAATGAAAGTTGAGGGACCAAAACCAGAAATGTGTAAAAGTTGAGGACCAATTTCATACTTTACCCAAAAACTTAAGAACAAACAAGTTTGCATGTTAATCAACAATCAACAAACTCCAAAACTTATGTCAATTACAAAGAAGATAAAAGTAGAAAACTTATTATTTCCACACAAGTGGAAGCTTCTTGGTCTTCTTATATTAACAAGCAAGGCGGTGAATCCTGCTCTCAACCAAAATCAACCTGAATTTAGAATCCTTGTCCTTCCTGTTCCTTTCCAAGTGCTTCCTAATAGAGACAACCTTCTTGATCAAGTGATACGGATCTTCAGGGATTTCAGGTGCAAGCCCTAGAAAAGAGAAAAGCAGTACATTTGTCAAATTCTAAAAGCTACACAATAACATCACAACCACTAGAAATAAGGAAAAAAGCATACCATGAGCCTTCAATATATGAAGAATCTTGCTTCTAATGACCTTCTCACTTGAGCAATTCCATGAGTCACGAAGAATAACACTTAACTGAGAAGGAGCAAGACCTTTCTTAGCAAATTTGCAGATGTTCTCTTCCACCTGTGAAATTTAAAACACCACAAAACTAAAGGAAAAAAATCCATACGCACTCCACCATATGACTCAAATTCACAATAATACAACCTAGCTTGATAATTACTACCTATTAAAAAGACAATAGATAATAGACAATACATCTTGTTCACTTGATTTTCCATAAAGTTAAATACAAATTTGATAATTACTAGTATCTCATTTCTAGGTGAAAAAATCACATTGCTATAGAAAAGAAAAAGCTTAAGAGAACATAAAAAAATGTTGACATGACAGAAATGCCTACTGATATTGTTGAAAAACAAATGATACATTTGAAGGAATTACTTCAACAGAGCATGTTCAAGGAAGGTAGTGAGTTATTAACTACATGTTTCATAAGCCATTGCCAAATTATGTGTAATCCTTCTAGACAATGTCAAAACTCAATCAAATTTACAACATACATATATCTTTAGAAAAAGAATTAGTAATTATTTGGGTCAGACTTCCCCAAGCCAAGTGAAACTTTTACCAATTTGTGATAGCTTAACCTTTACTTACTAATTGGATCATATTTATTCCAGAGTTATACATAATATTTTTGAGTGAATCTAAGGTCATTCGTTAGTAAACATCCATATATACAACTTTCCTAAAGACTACATTTTCAAATTCAAACCCTAAGACTAAGTTTATAGCTAAAACCGATTGAGATCCAAAAAGAAACAGTCCATAAAATTCCAAACTATAGGGCACAGTTTTTGGACCAAGATTTTACTTTCTTACAACAACATAGATTCATTTTCAAGCAAAGTTCCAAGATAGCAGAGACAAAGTTATATGGCAGCGAAATTTAGAATCTTAGGCAGTTAAGAGAAAAGTTCCATGAAAGAAAAATTAGGAGTCTCATGGCAACAAGAATAAACTTTAGTGATAGAAAATTCATACTTTCTATAACAGAGGAATATAACATCAGTGGCAACAAGAATAAGACTCTACGACAACAAATTCAAACTTCCCTAACAGTAATAAATCAAGGTTGGAACGGTAGCAGGAAATTAACATTCATAGCAGCAAAATTTAAGACATGAAACAACCCCAACAAAATGGCATTTTATATCAGTAAAATTAGCACATGAGGCAGCAGCAAGATTGCACTTTATATCAGAAAATTTTAATCATGAAACAACAGCAAAACTAAATTTTATATCAATAAAATTCAATGCCAAAACAACAGTCAAATTATAATTTCATATTAGAAACTTCTAAACAACGAAAAAACACAAACACATACACAACAATTTAAATCAGAGAATGGAAGAGAAATTAACAAGCTTCCCTTGCCTAATTAGCTCGAAAATCAACTTTTTGGGGGAATGAAAACAGAGCAAGCTTGATAACTAAATGTGAAGGCTCTACTCTAGGAAACCACAAACACCCAGACACTTCTAATTTCAGAATCTTAAACCCTAACCTAAGGAGAGGAAGTAACGAAACTTCGAACACTAGGGCTTAGAGAAACTCGCCGAGTCAAGGGGAAGAGATGGGTCCTTGCCAAGAGTGTTGATTGAGCTCCCTAGGTGCTTCGTCTGTGGAGAAGAAAAGAGAAGGCGAGGGAGGGTGAAATGAAAGAGAGGGGTTCTGTTTTTGTGTGTTTAGATTGCTTTCGATATTTGTACTAAGACTCTTTACTAGGACACCCCGTTTTGTTCTTGTACAAAAAAAGGTGAGTATTTTAAATATTATAAAAAATATATATAATACTATATATGTTCAAAAATAGATAATCAAAAGAAAATAAAATATGCTAATAGTAAAAAGAAAAAAATATAAATGAAAAATAAAAATGAAAAAAATACAAAAAGATAAAAGGAAGAGTAATGAGTGATTGATTTGACGGATATATGGAGACATTCATCACTCATGACTTTAATCTTTTAATATAATAATATATGATTACTTTTCTTTTTCACTACATATATAATAAGAAATTTGAATTGTCTACTAAAATACTAGTAGCAATTACATATTTAAATTAAATTGACCAAGTGTTAAGTAAATTAGTTTAAATGTATTATAATTTTTTTTAAAAATTAACATTGTTACATGTATATTATTCAATAAAATTAAAAATAACATAAAAATAAATAAGAAAAAAAAGGTATACATAAAAACAAAACAAAAATGAAGGGAAAAAAAAGGAAGGGAGGAAATAGAAAAAAAAAAATTACAATTCGGTGAAGTAGAAAAGAAAAAAAGAAGGGATGGAGATCAAAAAGTTGGGAGAAGAGGGAGTGACACTCAACTGATTACTCTTTTTAAAGTAAGTGAAATACGATAGTGTTTAATATAATAAGTGCTATCTATATATTCGAAATATTAAAATCGTTGTCTATGTATTTCATCAAAATAAAAAAAGTATTATCTTTATATTCTGTATGTAAGTTCATAGCAATGAATCTGAATAATCGCATACAATCGAACTAGTTGTATTAAACAAAAAAGATGGGTTGCACAAATAAAAAATAAAATAAAAATAAAATTCCTTTTCTTCCACTCGACAAACGAATCCTATAGAATTGACTATCGAGTCAAACACTATTAAACTAGAAAAAAGGTTCACTGAACAACAATGAACAAAAAAAATGGAAAAAGAAAATAAAATTCAGCACCAAACCAATTTGGTGAGTTGAAAAAGCGTGCAAACAAATTTTAAAAAAAGTAAAATTGATGAGAGAGAAGCATACCTTTGATATTGCATATAGTGAACCAAATGGGTTGGAGAAGGTGTTGGGGATTTAGGGTTTCAATTTTATAAAGAATGGGAAATGGGATTTAAGCTTTGGAAGTTGGAAGCTTTTTCCAAAAGAATTTTTTTTTTAACAATTATTTCAAAAAAGATTTTATATAGAATGGTAATGGTAAATTTGTTATTTTTTTTATAATAATTATTTTAAATTTTATATTAAAACTACTTCTAACTAATTCACATTATAAACAAATTTAAGCTATTAATACTTATATTTATTAAAATTAAGAATGAAAATAACAATGAAAATCTTCATAATCGAAATAATAATATTGCAAAAAAAAATAAAAATAGCAATCTCAAAATGTTTGATGCAAGATTTAAAGAGAATGATAAAGATAGGAAATATTTGAATTAAAAAAGTAGTTAGATAAGTAATAAAAAAATATTATACAATTATTAAATCCCAATTTTACTCCAATTGGAAAAAAAAAATACTTGCTTTGTAATATGCAAATTATTATTTTTAATTCATATGTATGCATGTGCTAACAAAATTGATTATGTGTGTAACATTTTGATTATCCTTAGCATAAATAATTATGCTCATCGATTTTGGCAATAAAAATGATGTGAGGAAGTTTTGGTAAGTTGGCATAATCGATTATGATCTTAGCTTAATCGATTATGGCCCGAAAAAAACACATATAGTAGAAAAGCTCAAGCTCAAGGAAGTTGTCATCGCCAACGATGCATCATGTTTGCGTCAAATACATACATATTACAAGGGGACATTGGATGCAGTTGAGCATTAGTGATTTCTCATACTCCTTCTTTGAGTGAATAAATATTCTCTGTCAAACATGAGATCTTACTTAAGAGATCTATGTCTAATTCTACGTAGAATAAAGACATGTTGGTGTAACATTTGAATCTTTTCATTATTGCTCACTTTCTTGCAATAACAACCTAAGAAGATCGGTGTATTTATGTACCTTTTGTTTAACAAATCTCAAAACATAAATCACACAAAAGTGCATTGATGTATTTCATTTTGTATTATCTTTGGGCATTTGGGTTAGGTTAGATTACATGTTTTCATCACTTCACTACAAGAAAAACATGAATTAATGAGGGAAAGTTCATTTGTAAATCTACCTCAAAGCCCTCACTAAATCGATTTGAGGCATTAATGACAAATATCCGAGAGACCATATCTCTCATTAAGTCCAAGTCACTAATTAGCTACAAAATGTACTATTGCTAATCCATCGTCACTCTCACTAGTTTTTTGCTATTTCCTCTCAAATCCCATGTAAGATATCATTCGTTAATTTGTCACCATTCCCTCGCAAAAACATTGACTATTAGTCCTTGTTAATCTATCATCAATCTCTTAGTTTATCTCTGGCTAATTGTTAATTCCTCACAATTAGTTCTCGGTAATCTCACACAAGTCCTTCGTTGGTTATTCTTTGCAATTCTTTCACTAATTATCCCTCATCAATCTCTTGTCATTCTTTCACTAATTACCCCTCGCAATTCTTTCATTATTCTCCCACATTACATAACAAATGTTTCCCCATTAATCTTTCACTAATCCATAGTAATAAATAACATGTTTTCACATTAATGTTTTTGCCAATCCCTTGGTATTCACATTAATTTTTAAATAAGTTATTTTGATAAAATCAAATTAATTGATTGCAACTTACACATAAACATATAATTCTACATTAAAAAAATATAGACAACTAAATAGTGTGATTCAAATAAATATAACAAATAAATGAACTTCTAGTTTTGTTGAGGTTTTGACAAAAATATCATATCACTGCTCAAGTAACATAATAATAAATAAGTATAGTTTTCACAAGGATTTATCATACGATGATAATAATAAATTTAGTACTTTACAATGTTTAAGGAAAATGAAAATAAAGACAAATACATAAGCATATAATTGGTGCACTAGTGTAAGGATATGTTGTATTCACATGTAGATGGACAATCTATTTAGTGAGATGGAATTTATATTTGACTTTTTTTGTGCAAATATTCTTTGGACATTCATGGATGTTAGATGAAAAAACTAAAAACTAAAATTATTTAAAATTGATTGATATTGTTCTCGATAACAGATCTCCAACATTAAATATAACTGATAAATTCAATGGTCAATAAATATTAAACTTTTCACTTAAAAATATAAACATTAGGCATAAAAAAGACACATCTTTTTATTTGAATTTCATAAAAACTCATTACCTTTTTATGTTTAAATTAAAGGTAAGAAATAAAATTAATAAATGAAAAAAATTAAATTTGAATATTACTTATTAACTTTATTTATATATTAAATTAATCTCTCCTCTTCTCAACCTCTATCAAAGCCTCATGGAACGTTTTCCAATCAATCAAAACATGTTTATTATAAGAGATGAGAAATTTAAATAACTACCATTAGTTAAATCTTAATAGTTCAAATGTAATTTTAAATTAAAATTAAATGTGATATTCATCCTATACAATCATATCTCTTCTAATTATTGTACATTTACACACAATTACCCCATCATCATGACTACTGCTAACGGTGATGACAACAACAACAGGGATGATGACCATGATAGTGATGGTAATGGTGATCCTGACAGTGGTTCTGTTGGTGATCGTGATAACGACGCCGCCAAAAACTAGTAGAGTGTAACCACACGTAACCAAACTACCAAATATCAACTATTATTGTGTCAATGTATAATTAACTGTAGGTCTATAAATCTAAAAAATAACCTTTTTTTTACTTATTATTTGGTCACTTCAAGTTCCCAAATACTTGGTTAGATTGATTATTTTTGTCATTTGAACTATAGGTATATTCATACATATCTAATAAATGAAACTATTAACCAAAAACGGAAAGAAATCAAAATCAACCGGGGGGTGGTTTCAAGGTCTAGAAAACATTGCGTCACTTAATGTTTTCAACCAAAATCAAGTACTAGAGCAGATGGAAAAATAGTGCTCATTCTATTAATTCCAGAAAGTCCCCTTAAAGGACATAGGTTGCTATCACACGATGATTTTATAGCACCAATAAAGCTTTCATCATAGCATCAGTTTAGCATCCTCTAGAAAGAACTAATTACTCATTAGGCATAAGCATTGGCAAGGCATCATGAAGATTAAAGATAAACTCACCACCACAAACAAACAAAGACACCCAAGATGATAAACTACACACATTAATCAACCTAGCTTTTCCATAAATGTTTCAACCAAGGTGTGGCCATTGACTATTTTTGTTGTTGCAATAATCAAATCATATGTCATGCCCTCCTGCAAAATAAACCACATCAAGAATCAATAATTAGGATACAAGAACCAATCAAGAAGATTTATTCCTAATGCCTAGTCAATTGGACAAAGCAGGATATAAGGAAGAAGAGATAAAATAAAGTTTCTTGTGCAAAACATACTTGGGGTGGTCCAACATATTTTGGTCACACAAATTTACTAAGCAAGGAAGTCTATTTACCTAATATATATTATGGACCAATAGCAAGTGTCTAGGAGACATTAAAGAATAGTCAACAGTTATGAGTTATGACACACCTGAGTACTGAAAAATCGAAGTGCAGAAATCTCTGCAAAGGTAACACCCCCCACAAAGACAAGTAACACCACGGCACGCCTTCCATCAGGTACTCTGAAATATAAAGTCCCATGAAAAAAATGATTAAATAAAATTACAAGATTTCTTCCTTGAAGACTCCAAATTTCAGTAAATTTTGACACTCCAAATGTCAAACCATCCAGTTTTACTAGCTTTCATTTTTAAGAACCTGTCACCAAAAACTAAAAAACAAATGAAAGTGTTGAAATCTACCCTGCAGTTAGCCAATTTTTCAAGGAATTTAAACCACACCTTAGGTACTAATTGATATTGGTATCATTCATAACCACATGTAAAAGTAAACGATTGTAGATAAAATATCGCATATATAAGTTGAAATGTTTATTGTAGTGATTTAACCTTTTATATGAAATGATAAGCATTGAACTCCCTAAAACTTATTATATTTTTCTGATAACATTTTAATAATGATAAAGGAAGAGATGCAGAATTTTAAAAACTGGCACTGTTGTTAACATACTTAGCGATGTTGGTTGAAATCCCTGATAAAGTATCAAATGATGGGCTATGTGAGAATCCACCCTGTGCAAGCAATAGAGCAAGCAGAACTTAAAATATAACTACTATGATTCAAACAATTGAAAAACTTAGAAACATGATATTAGAAAAGAAATCCAGTAAGAGTTGACAAATATAACATGAACAAAATTTTCAATAGGTCAACTTGACTAGTACTAACCCTCTTTGTTTCCAAATGAGGTCCAGGTAGCAGCTTCAAAATTTCTTCAATAGGACGCCTAAAAGATCAATGGCATTCAGTAATGTATCAAGTCAACTACTAAGCTTACATTCACTAATCACTACCCAAGAATAGAAATTTACTTAAAAATTTAACACAATCACTCAACCAATTAATAGATATATTCAAGCAAAAGCAAATGTATTGCATACAACAATATACCAAAAGGGAAAATGTGAAGCTATAATAAACTGTAATTGAATATAAATAGCTGTTTAATATCAAACAACCTTCAATTTTATCATATGATATGGATTGTTTAAAGGCATTTCATTGCTAGATATGTAGGGAGATTGGCATGTCTTATTAAATGACTAAATCATTGTTTCTAGGTGTTTTTTCATATTTTATACCCAATTCTCAATGAAAATGTTCTTCCTTAAAAAACACAACAAAAATGTCGAGTTGTATTCAATGTTTTAACAAGCCAAGGAACTGCGCAGCGATGGTATTGCATCAAGTAATCATTGGAAATTATCTTCAAATGAGAGTAATACATAAAAATATGTGAAAACAATGATATATCATCTTTGGAGCCTTGCTTATTAAGTTACCACATTTTAACATAACTAATACAAAGCCCATAAAATATCTTGCTTTCTATAGCATGCATTGAAATGTGATTGTTGACATAACTGTATTAAAAAACTAATGTCTTACAATAGATAAGAGTGTTTAACATTTTAAACTAAGACTTTATGGTCAGCACAGACCCATTTCTAACAGCAAAGCATTTAATAAAAGCCACTGAGAGATGCATGAGATGAAATTTACAGTTCCATTAGCTGAGCTTCTCTATAAAATTCATATACAATTATGTATGTAGGTAAATAACGAAATAAGAAAGTTAATTGTCATGTTCAATAATAACTAGAGAAACCTTCACTATTAGAGATTCAAATTTACCATCCAGATCGAATGGCGTGCTGGACCAGTCGAATGCTAAGTGGTGCATATCCAGAAAAGACATAAGCAATATCAGTAGGGCTGTCCAAGTGGGAAACCATTTTAAGAGTAAGAAGGGAAACAGGACAACAAAAAAGTAGATAATTCTATAACAAGTTGCTTATCAATAATCAATAATGACAACTTAATAGAGCTCTCAGATTTGAAAGAATTTCATGCATACAACCGCTTTGAACCAACTACCAAACACTACACGCATGAAGACAAATTAAAAAAAAATACAAATGCTAGAAGCTTCATTAATTGTCATTGCAAAATGAATTAATTATGAATAACAGAAAATTTTGGGTTATATAGGCACCAAGAATACATAAATAAACAAAGGAACAACACAAGAGATAGCATGGTTTGAAAACTGGGAAAATCATTGCTTCAAACCTGCAACAACAAATTAACCTTAACAGCTATTTGAGATGCTTAGTTCTATATTTTTATCATCTCAGAAAGAAAAAATGTATATGATGTTTTATTTCTATCGCAAACATACCCCATTACCATTTTTACATAGAAGATCTATATTGTGACCACAGACTTAATATAAAATTTAAAAATATAACAAATTTCTAAGGATCACATCATTTATAAGAAATTACTTGGCCGTATCAGTGTCTTCAACCACAAGTTGCAGAGCACGCTTTATAGTAAGCCAATTGCTTTTTGACTCCTAAAAGGATCACATGCACAATAAGAGTTAATTATTGCATAACAAACACATAATCCATCTGCATTTGCAACTAAACACCTAGTGTAATATACCTGTTTTTTAAATAATCCAGCTTTCTCTAAATTGTTTAGCATTGCTATATGCTCAAATCCATAGCTGTGGAGTAATTCTCTCCTATAAAATGGAAGTTACAAATATACAAGAAAATACTGAATACGACCAGTACAATGTCCAGAAGGAAAAATGAGAATAATACTATAGGTTATTGATTCCCAAGGATCTTCAACAGTAACAAAATAAAAAAAAGGAATAGGACAAGGTATCAATGAAGCATGTGAGCTTGCCTGAAGTAGTCAAAATGCTTCTTTGGCAACCCAGCATTAGTAACAGACAATAGGATTAGAAGGCGTAAGACTATTGTCAAAGGCTCTTGCTTGTGAATCAGTTCTTCAATATATTCAAAGCATCTGCAAATATGAATGACCTAAGTTTCATGTTATAGAAATCTTAAGTTATGTACATGCAGACATGAAGCAATCTATGAACTGTAATGCACCAACAGTAAGTCAATTACAAACACTGACCCAGCTAACAATAACATATTAATTTGCTTTACATATCAAATCATTCATATTCTAAGTTCATTCCATGTAATTTAAAATCCATCCATAAAGTAATAAGCTGCTTCATTTACATCATAGGCTGTAAATTATATGAAGTCAAATATTATCAAACAGCAAATAAAGCCTAATTGTCTATTATAACCTAAACTATAATACGACATTATGCACATGAGCCAATTTTAAGTCATAATTTACAAATTACTATTGGCAGTTAAGAATAACAGAAGCTCAATGCACTCACTACCTTCTTGTTCATAAGTAAAAACAAAGCTTGAATTGTAGTATCCCAAAGGCAACATTCAAATCATGTCTATGATGGTAGAATTCCTATATTGCATATGTTTTTATTCACGTGTATGATGCCAGTCTAAAAAGTTTATTAAAACTTGGTTTTAAGTTTTGACTCTGAAAATTAATATTGAATGAAATTTTGAGCATAAATTGTTTTCCTTAGCAGAAAATTCCTCAGATTTTCATGGTGAACAAGAAAAAGGCATAAAATATAAACACCAAACAGAAACATGAAGTTTTCAAGTACAAGAACCTATATAGCTATATGTTCCAAACAATGGTACTAAAGTACTAGTTCCTACCTTGAGCAATTAAATATAAGTCAATAACAGGTGCTATTTAAAAAAGATTGTTTGAAGTTTATGTTTTACAATTGTCCTAATAAAATTTTGGGACTAGCAAGTCAAAAACAAGTGGCTCTAGCCAAAACAACTTAACCTGTCATAAACCTAAGTATTAGCCACCTCCAAAACACAAGATATCACAACCTACTTAATTCATCACGTATATAGAGAAAAAATGTATTATTTTAAAATATAATACCATGAGGTATATATAACTTTTTGTATGAAAAATTAACTCACATGTCATAACTTTGGGCCTCCACAATTGTATGTTCCATATCAAGTTGCCCAAGAAATGAAGGCTTTGATGTGAATGTTGATAGATGCTGAGCAAGATTTATGTGCCTCTGGGGAAATAATTTAAAGCATATTATGATTTGATAGTCATTATAAGAATCTTGTTAATGTCTTAATGAAATATCAAATTACAACAAAAATGTTCTTACAGTCATCTCTGGCAATGAGTTCAACTTTTTCACAAAGTCCTTCAACTCGGAAACTGACTGTTGCTGGATGTCATGGAAGGCAATATATAAGAAAGTTTGTACAAATCCATTTTAGTTTTGAAAGAAATAAAAGGAGACAACAGGACTTTAGTGGATTCAGTATAAAAAAAAAAAAAAGGACTTCAGTGAATTCACTGCTATTACATTCACATGAATAGTTGGTTCAAAACATACTTTTGCAAAATTGACAGTAAAATCAATGTCCATGTATAAGACCATCTATACTTACAGTGGTTGTCATTTCTGTGTAGTCTTGCTTCATGGACGTAGCTTTTTGACGCAAAATCTGCAATACTGACAACAATTAAGAAAATAGAACTACGAGAGAGCCAAAGATTTTTTTTTATCTAAATACAACTCTCCTTGTTCCTCTATGTGTACATGCATGTGTGTGAGAGGGAGAGAGATTATTAAGTGACAACTACATTATATGTGGTAAAAATAAATCAACCTGGACTACAACTTCAAAGTTGAGATCCCGTATCTCCTTAAAGAGCTTGTCACTAACACAATCACCATGCAAGTAAACGTTATTTAAAGAAATACTATGAGCAAAAGGAAAATGAACATCAAATAAGAGGTGTAAAGAAGCAGAAAATGGATGTATGAACTATGATTAAAAGAGGATTCAGAGCAAAATGGCATCCAAAAGCATATATTTCTTTTTGCTACTCCATAACAGAAAAAATAAATTATTGTAATATAGACGTCATTCAAGGTTCACATCCTCTTACAACCTCGATTACATGCAAACTGATATTCAAGATAGCCACTATTCAAGAGTTTCGATTCCAACAAAACTAAAATATTGCTTAGTAAAAAATCAAGCTCTTAGTACAATGTATTTACAAAATATCATGTGAAAGTACAGATCACATTTATTACAACAATAAACAATAACCCAAAAACCAAACACTATCCCATTAAGTGAAGTTGGAAACATGGATTAATTGATGCCAAAGTGTTCTATCAAAATGACACTAAAACAAGAATGGAACAAGTAATAGTAGCCCCTTATGTTTGCTTGAGTTAGTAGTTTCTGAAACATATATGTTGGAAATAGGAATATTTTAGGGATAAATATCTTAAATGATAGATAATGTGAATATTTGACAAACCAACACACTCATTAACTAACAGATTGGAAAAGTAACAAAAAACATGATAGAAACCATTGAAGTCATAGAAAAAACAAAGCTTGAAAAAATATAACTTACCTTGAATTAAGTGGAACTTTAGTTTTTTTCCCTTCTTGTTGAAGACCCATAATAGATGAGTCAAGCTCTACGGAGCCAGTGTTGATGTGAAGAAACTGCAAAAATACAAACTCAGCAAAATAGCCATTATCACTTCAAACCTATACACACTATAATAATATTTTTCTGAAGATCAATTCATGGCACTAGAATAATCCATGAAGCTTACATATAATTCTAAAGCTCCTTGACAAAATCACCAAAACATGTATTAGAAAAACTTCTGCATTGTAATTTGCAACATCACAAAGAAATGAAAGGAAATAGATTATTAAGGTGACACACTAGTTTAAGGGATATTTCAAAGAAAAGGCCTCATTAAATAACAACACAACCAAATCTTTTATGCAATAAACATTCATTCATAAGAGTGTAGGCTGCTTTTGCATTAACTTGCCTCATCAAGTAGCCCCTCATATGTTAATTGGGAACACAAAGGAGTAACCATGTCCACCTGTATTCAAAGAGTACCCAAATTCAATGACCATCATTTATGTGGACACCACTCATTCAAATAACTAAAATAGTAGGACCTCAAAAAGAGAAACGTGAGTTAATGTGCAAATAGAAAATTAAGCATGAATGTAGCAACAACTAGTAATGATTTGTTTAAATTCCAATATTTCAATTTCATTTGTAGACAAAAATCTTTAATTAAGATTTTTTTATGAAGTAGTGAAGGATAAATCTATTGGAAAGGAAATGCCCTCTATAAGAGGCAGCAATCAATATCATAAATTACACAGTACAAGGGCACCTAGTATAAAATTCTCAAAGACAATACAAATCATGAATAATATAGATGAGATGGAAAACAGGATATACCTCTCTATCTAAAAGAATTAGTGTATTTATCTCAGGCACAACCATCTGTATAAATAAAGAAGAAAATCAAAGGATTATGGTGTATTTTAAATTAAATACAATTTAAACATAGCTTTCGATTGTTCTTCTACTATTCTAACTTGAAGAGGAAAAAAAAGTAGAGCATTAGCATGTTTAGTTAGCATGTGTACATCAGATGAGTTAACTGGTTCCTCAGCTTGCATTCGGTTTAAGATGTCCGCAACACGCACAGATGATTTTCCTTTTGCCCTCACATTTGGTATTACTCCAAAAGAAAACTACAAGATACAATCAAATAAAATAATTATACGAAAGTACATACACACAGAGATTAGGATATGTTAGATTTCATGTTAATGATGATTAAGGTACTTCATAAAGTGACAACTCTACGGGATTATCTCCTTTTTTTGTTTGATGCTAATTGTTTTAAGTCCAAAGAAAATTCAACAAAAGGCATTCTAAAGTACAACCTCGAGTTTGTGAATAGCTTTAGCAATGTGCCAAATTGAGCTTGTATCACCATCAACTTGGCATTCCTGCCACAAAGAGAAAGCAAACAATAAATAACTAGGAAAAGTAAATACTAACCATAAGAAATTATAAATTCAATACATAACAACACTAAAAGAAACTCAATAAATCAATTAGCAAGAGCAGAAATAGTAATATGCAGCTTACTTTGTAAGAGAGATCAAGTTCAAATGATAATACATCCTCATCCATTGGTACAACATACAAAGGATATTCCCCTATTGTAACCATATGATGTAATTTCTCTTCCTCGAGAACCTACACAAGAAAAATATTGATTTATGCTGTTGACATAAGATATCATGTTTAAAACAAAAAAACAGCATGTCCGAGTTAAACAGAAATAGATTCATTTCCAATGAGAGCTTACTTTCTCACAAACAACCGTGCGGCGGGGGACAAAATAAACATGATATTCTCTTTGCAGTCCTTTCGATATGTCATTATGAATATTAGAACATATAAATTTCATCAATTTAGGCTGAGCATGCACAAGATAAACCACTTTGCTGCAATCAGTTTGAACTGGGTCGCCAGAAAGATGTCGCAATTCGGCTCCATGCTCCTGTTTGTAATTTAATGGGACCTCTCATTAAAATATTAAAACACACAAACAGGACAAAAAGTATAGACATTGAATTTTCAATAAAAATCAATTACACAACCAACATTGTATTAAAATGTTGGAAAAAAAAAAATTATAGTAATAGATTATTAAATAAACAAATCCAGCAAATAACTAAGAACAAGAGAAAATGCCTTGAGAATGGATGTCTGTATGATAAGCGAGAGAGAGTCCCCCAGCTTGGGATCAAAGACCAAACACTTCTTTCCTCGAACCTACAACAACACAAGATGAAAAATCACAAACACTTACAAACTCAATTTTCAACACCGTTACAGTAAAAGCAAGCAAAACCAAAATCCTAATTTGAAATCAATAGCAAAAACGATGAAATTCAAAAGCAATAATAATAATTACATTCTTGAGGATGTTGAGGAGCTCCTTTTGTGAGTGTTCCCTGAATGCAAAGAGAAGAAATAATGATTATTAAAATGAGTTAAAAATTGAAATTGTGAATAGCATGACATGAGGTTGAAAACAAAACGGAGAATGAGTGAGCAAGTGAGGAATTGACCTAATAGATATAAGATTAACTGGGGCATTGTCTAGATTGGGAATCTGAGCCATTGAGAAAAGGTAGCTCTACTCTGCAGCAACAACAATAGACAAATTTCGTTTTCACAAAAAGTTGAATTAAAAAATGAATCCTGATTCTCTGATTTGGGCAAGAGAGCATCCACAACTACAATTGGAAGGAGAAGAATACTCTTAACTTGATCTTTGGTTGGAACTCATCTACAAAACTCCATGCCTCCTGCAGTTTCATTGTTCATCATGCCCAGTTCATTGTCTTGGGTTTTGGACTAAAGAAAATAGAAAATTTACTTAATGCAATAAATAATTAAAATACGGTGAACCATGTAGTTAGGTGGTCCATTTGGACCACGTTTTATTGACCGTTGGATTTATCAGTATTATATTCAACGCTAGAGATGTCTTACTGGGAACAATTTCAATCAATTTTAAATAGTTTTAGATTTTAATTTTTTCATCTAACATCTATGTGTTTTACTGTTTTGCCCTTTTATATTTCGTCTCCCTCCATTCATTAAACTTGCTGCCTCCAACTCCCTTTTGTCTAACCTTCTTCAAATTTTGTATTTATGAAAATATCACATTTTTATATAAGTGGAACAAGACTGCCCATGGGGTAATTCAGACATTGCTATTAGATTCCATTCATCAAATTCAAGCAACCAACTCAACATTCATACCTAAATTCCTGGTTTAGATGTGACCCAATTTGAAGAGAGGAAAGGGGGAAATATTATTTCTAGCAAATTCAATGTTTGTAATTCCAATAACAACAACTTGAGATCTAAGAAAGTTTCCTGAAAAGATGGAATGGAGTCATAGGAATCAAATCTGCCATGCACACTGCTAACTAGGGGTGTTCGCGGTGTGGTGCGGTTCGGTTTTTGGACAAAAAGTCATCCGAACCAAATACAAAAAAATACATGTGGTTCGGTTTGGTTTAGTTTTCTATTTATAAAAAAATATGAACCAAACCAAAAGGAAGAAAAAAAGCTGCAAAATGGAATCAACAAAGAGTTTTCAGACATCAGAGAGGTAAACTAAAAAACATTCAAGACTTCCTCAAAGATGCAGAGAACCAAATATCACAAGATGCAAATGTCACATAGAACTGAACTACTAAATATTTAACAAATTAAGGTCTGGCTAATTTAGTAATGTTAACAAAATGGTAAACCTCTACTCATCAAAATTCTATTAGAATAGTTTCTTCATTCACAACAAATCAATCAAGATTCAACAATAATCAATCAGTACACATACAGACTATACATTTGGCCTTGCCTTGGAAGAACTTTTCCAATTCCCAAAAGAAGAAACAAAGCTGCAAAATGGAATCAACAATGAGTTTTCAGACATTAGAGGTAAACTAGAAAGCATTCAAGACTTTCTCAAAATGCAGAGAACCAAATGTCACCAGATACAAAATGTCACATAGAACTGAACAGTGAATATTTAGCAAATTAAAGTCTGGCTAACTTCCTTATCTATATGTATGCATATTATAAAGTCATAGAACCTACAGAACCAGTCACAGAGAACAAATAGGCAAATATCACAAACACAGAGAATGTAGTCACAGAACAAAGTGTTTAGTAAATTAAGGTCTATATGCATATTATAAAGTCACAGAACCTACATAACTGGTCACAACAGAACCAGTCACAGAGAACAAATAGGCAAATATCACAAACACAGAACTAAAAGTCACAGAAATAGGCAAGTATCACATAAACAAAAGTCACAGAAAACCAAATCACATAGACACAGTCAGAGAGAACCTAGTCACAGAACCAAATATTACAAAGAGAACTAATCAAGAAGCAAACACAGGGAACTAAACCAATAAATCTCAAAGGCAGAGAACTAAACATTAATAAACCATTAATAGGATGGCAGATTAGACATACCAAGCAGGCAAAGTGGTCCGTGACTCGTGGTCCGCGCGAATAGAGAAGGTCGTCTGCGAAATTGAAAACGCAACTGCCGCAGTGATCCGTCACCGTCGATACCTCAGTGGTCAGCGGTGGCGCACCGCAAAGAAGAAGGAAGAACCGTGACGAAGCTTCCAACTCTGAGATGAAGGCGCCGTTCGTGCGCCGGCGAGGCAGAGGGGGAACGAGAGATTGAGGAGAAGAGAAACTTGAATGGCAGCACAGAGCTTCAACGGCGCCAGCGAGATGAAGATGACAAGATGAAGGTGTTGGCAAGATTTAGCGCACGAGATGAAGGCACCAGCGGGGATGAGGCGCGAGATTGAGAGACGAGAGGCACAGCGGCACAGAGCTCTTAGGTTTCTAATTTTTCCCTCTTCACCCTAACATTATGAGTATATCAGCATAAAAATAAAATTTTACAAAGCTGTACGTGGTACGGTTCAATTTGGGATTTCAAACGGCAACACCAAACTGAATCGCTCGATTCTCAAGAAAAACATAAAAATAAAAAATTTTAATTAGGTTTGATTTTATTTGGTTTGTGATTTTTTTTTTGGATAATTTTATAATTTTTTTCATATCGGTTCAGTTCATGAACATTCATATTATTCCAAATTTACTGTAGTTATCCCACCTCCTATGAGAACAAAAATGATGACGTTTTAGTTGGAGAGCAACAATTATGAATCAGGAGTTAGAGAAAGGAATTTGTGAAAACTGAAAAATCATATTTTCCTTATTCCTCTTATCAAATAATTTTAATTAATGTTTAAACTTTTTGCTATTGGTCCTTTTATTACAAATATATTTTCATTAATGGTGACCTCATCAAACATTTTCAAGTGTAAGTATGTAACAAACATCTTTAGTTACAATATCATATGTAAACCACTTAGATATTTTTGCAACAAAGGGACAAAATGAAAATATATAGTTTAGATTTGGTTAGGTCACAAATGTTTTTTTTAGATGAAATAAAACAATGAGACATTTATAATGAGTGGTGCACTAGTGCTAGTGTAGTATTTTACAAATTAGATAGCATTATGTATTAAGATAGTTTCTAAATTCCAATCTAAGTTGTAGTGCGCACTAGTGCTTGCTTAGTCCTTATATTTGTTTTTAATTATTATTATAAGAAATTAAAGTATTAGGAAAAAAAAAATTCAATAATGACAATTTTTTGTTGTTAATACTTTGTCACAAATGTTTTAGTGGTGATTTTTAAAAATTTAAATGTAAATTCTTTTATCATTATTGATAAAAATAAATTGTAGTGTATTTTTTTTTTAGTTTTAATAGGGTGAATTCATGGCTTTTATCTTTTTTATTATGCAAATAATTTTTTTTAAAAGGAAAAATCATAAAAACATCACTGCAATCACTAAGTACACGTTGTACATAAACAAAAAAGGCCAATGACTATACTAAAAAATTAAATGGTTCTATGTCTATAACCCTTATGTAGATCATTTACTGAAAAGTGCTTAGAGAGAGATTAATGAATTGGAATTAATAGTTGTTGATGACATTGTATTCTTTTCTATTCGATGCGAACAATAGATGTAAAATATATAATTTTTTTTAGAGGATATAAAATAGATAATTAAAACAAATAAAATAATTAATTTGTATATATGAAAAGAATTGAATACATGACTATTGTCGATTAATGATTGCATGGAACAAAGGAATTAGTACGCACGAGTCAATAAATTTGGGTCCACTAGCAAATCATTGACCTTAGTGCTTTCCTAGGTGAAGATGAGTTGTTATAATAATTAACTTTAAGTCCCATAATTAGAACAAAAAATGTAACTTTGGCCAAAGCCAACTAGAATATTTAGGACATATCATTTTTGGGAAGAAGTGGCTGAAAGACCCTAAGAAATTATGTTATAAACAATTGGCCTGTCCCAAAGGATGCTAAATCCTTGAGAGGATTCTTGGAACTAATAAGGTATTATAGGAGATTTGTCAAAGATTATGGCAAAATTGTTAGACCTTTATACCAATTACTAACAAAAGATGGGTTTTAAATAGGGGGTAGAGGTAGAAAAAACTTTCAATATATTGAAGAAAGTTATGACAAAAATCCCTATTTTAATTGTCCCAAATTTCAATCAACCTTTCAGTGTTGAAACTAATGCCTCTTATAAAGGTTTAGGTGTAGTATTAATGCAACAAGGGAGGCCATTAGCCATTTTTAGCCAAACTCTATCAAAGAGCTCAAAAGAAGTTCTGTTTATGAAAGAGAATTAATGACTATTGTCATGGCTATTCAAAAGTAGAGATATTACCTTATGGGTAGAAAATTCACAATCCTAACTGACTAGAAGAGTTTCAAATTTCTGACTAATCAGAGATTATTGAGGGAGGATCAATTTAAATGGACCTCAAAACTCATGGGGTTTGATTTTGACATAATTTATAAACCTAAATATGAGAATACAGTTGCACATGCACTATCTAGAGAATGACATATTCACCTATCTCAATTGTTCAATTGACTGATGAGGAAGATTGGGAATCTGAGATTACAACTGATCCTAAATTGTAGAAAATAATGCAAGAATCGTTAGTTGATGGTTTTGCATACCCTTGATATACCTTACAAAATAGGAAGCTTTGGAACAAAGGTAAATTGGTGATTTTTAAAGTTTCTCCTAAGGTCCAGACCCTTATGGTAGAGCATCATAACTCTGTAGTAGGAGGGCATTCAGGATTTTTCAAGACATTTAAAAGATTGGCCTCTCTATTTTATTGGGAAGGAATGTGGCAAGATATATTGAGATTTGTTGTTGCTTGTGATACATATTTATTATAACCACTTCTCATTCCCACCCAAGTTTGGTAAGACATTACCATGGATTTTATTGAAGGTCTCCCTTGGGCTCAAGGAAAAAATGCCATCCTAGTTGTTATGGATAGGTTGACTAAGTATGCAGATTTTATTCCTTTGAGTCACCCTTTCACTACAAAAGATATAGCTGAGATATTTGTGAGGGAGATTGTGAAGCTACATGGATTTCCAACAACAATTATTTCAAATAAGGACAAGATTTTTCAGAGTCACTTATGGAAGGAATTGTTTAAGAGTGCTAGCACTAAGCTGAAATTTAGTTCAGCCTATCACCTATAGACAAATGGGCAAACAAGTAGTAAATAAAAGAGTATAGAGTTATCTTAGGAGATAAACCAAAACAATGGCCATCTTGTCTCAACTGGACAAAGTTTTGGTTCAACTCTGATTATAACAGCTCTCCTAAAATTATTCTGTTCAGAGCCTTATATGGAAGAGACGCCCCACGATTGTTGAAAGCAACAACTATACCCTCCTCAATTGAAGAAGTAAACCAGTTGACCTAGGACAAAGATTCTCTATTGAATCAGCTAAGAACAAATTTACTCAAGGCTCAGGATCACATGTGAGCCTACTCAGATACACATAGAAGGGACATTAGTTTTGAAGAGGATGACTAGGTCTACCTAAAATTACAGCCTTGTAGATTGAAATCTTTAACTAAGAAGCTAAATGAAAAGCTAAGCCTTAGATTCTATGGACCCTATCAGATTTCCAAGGTTATTGAAAAAGTTGCTTATTAGTTAAACCTCTCACCAGACAGCAAAATCCATCCAGTGTTCCATGTTTCATTACTAAAGAAAGCCATTTCTCATGTTGCAACACCACAACCACTTCCAGCTATGTTGACTGATGACCTTGAGCTGAAAGTCAAACCAATTGGTGTTAAGGCTATCCATAATCAAACTTCAAGAGCAGCTGAAGCACTGATTCAGTGGAGGGATTTCCCAGATTTCGAAACAACTTGGGAATCGGTTGTTGTAATAGAAAAGCAATTTCCTGATTTTCACCTCGAGGACAAGGTGAATCTTTTAGGGGGGGGGGGAGTATTGTTAGGCTGCCCATTAAAGAAGTATATGTTAGGCATACTCATGGGAAGCACAAGAAGAACAAGGAGGCAAAAGCAAAGAACTATAACTGACTGACTTAGGTCAATTATAGTTAGTTGTTTACTAGGTTTTCGATAAATAGAGCTGACCTCTTAGAATTATTGATTAGGTAATTCAGTTGGAGGTTGGTTAGGAGAGGCTAGGCTCTAATCCCTAGACATATCTTTGTCATATCAGAAACTTCTAAACAATGAAAAAGCACAAATACATACACGACAATTTAAATTAGAGAACGGAAAAGAAATTAACAAGCTTCCCTTGCCTAATTAGCTTGAAAATTAACTCTTTGGGGAAAAGGAAAATAAGGCAAGCTTGATAACCAAAAGCAAAGGCTCTCCTCTAGGAAACTACAAACACCTAAACACTTCCAATTTCAGAATCTCAAACCTTAACCTAGGGAGAGGAAGAGATGAAACTTTGGACACTAGGGCTTAGGGGAACTCATCGAGTCAAGGGAAAGAGATGGGTCCTTGGCAAGAGTGTTGATTGAGCTCCCTAGGTGCTTCATCCATGGAGAAGAAAAGAAGCCCAGGGAAAGTGAAATGAGAGAGAGAGGGGTTCTGTTTTTGTGTGTTTGGATTGCTTTTGGCACAACCACTTCTAGCTATGTTGACTGATGACCTTGAGCTGAAAGTCGAACCAATTGGTGTTAAGGCTGTCAAGAATCAAACTTTAAGAGTAATTGAAGCCCTGATTCAGTGGAGGGATCTCTCAGATTTTGAAGCAACTTGGGAATCGATTGTTGTAATACAAAAGCAATTTCTTGATTGGGGGGGGGAGGGGGAGTATTGTTAGGTTGCCCATTAAAGAAGTATATGTTAGGCATACTCATGGGAAGCACAAGAAGAACAAGGAGGCAGAAGTAGAGAATTGTAACTAACCGATTTAAGGCAGTTATAGTTAATTGTTTACTAACTTTTCTATAAATAGAGCTAACCTCTCAAAATTATTGATTCGGTAATTCAGTTGGAGGTTGGTTAGGAGAGGCTAGGCTCTAATCCCTAGACATATCTTTGTCATATCAGAAACTTTTAAACAACGAAAAGCACAAACACATGCACAACAATTTAAATTAGAGAATGGAAGAGAAACTAACAAGCTTCCCTTGCCTAATTAGCTCGAAAATCAACTCTTTGGGGGAAAGGAAAACAGAGCAAGCTTGATAACCAAAAGCAAAGGCTCTCCTCTAGGAAAAAGCAAACACCCAAACACTTCCAATTTTAGAATCTCAAACCCTAGCCTAGGGAGAGGAAGAGACGAAACTTTGGACACTAAGGCTTAAAGGAACTCACCGAGTCAAGGGAAAGAGATGGGTCCTTGCCAAGAGTGTTGATTGAGCTCCCAAGGTGCTTCATCCATGGAGAAGAAAAGAAGGCTAGGGAGAGTGAAATGAGAAAGAGAGGGGTTCTATTTTTGTGTGCTTGGATTGCTTTTGGCACAACCACTTCTAGCTATGTTGATTGATGACCTTAAGTTGAAAGTTGAATCAATTGGTGTTAAGGCTATTAAGAATCAAACATTAAGAGCAATTAAATCCCTGATTCAATGGAGGGATCTCCTAGATTACGAAGTAATTTAGGAATCGGTTGTTGTAATACAAAAGCAATTTCCTAATTTTTATCTTGAGGACAAGGTGAATCTTTTTGGGGGAGTATTGTTAGGCTGCTCATTAAAGAAGTATATGTTAGGCATACTCATGGGAAGCACAAGAAGAACAAGGAGGTAGAAGCAAAGAATTGTAACTGATTGACTTAGGTCAGTTATTGTTAGTTGTTTAGTCGGTTTTCTATAAATAGAGCTAACCTCTTAGAATTATTAATTCAGTAATTCAGTTGGAGGTTGGTTAAGTGATGGGAAAATCACATGCTTGGTTCGAATTGGATCTTCTAGGATGGAATTCGCGCACCAAAAGAAACTCAAAACGAGTTTTAAATTTCAATCGTATCTCAGTCTACAGAACTCGGATTTGAACGATGCCAAATCGAGAAGAAAGATGATGCTCTGAACTGCAATTTAGGGTTAAGAAACACTGAAAATAGATACATAAAACTTGCAGAACGAACCTGAGAAAAATCAGGCTGAAGGCACAATTCAGAAACGCGGAAATGAACAAGTAAGAAGAATTGGGAAAGAACGAAAATCAGAATAAGCACCACAAACAATGACGTTTGATAAACCTAGGGGATCGCCACAAGAATTGAGTGAATTCCTGATAAGATCAGTTGGTTCAAGGAAGAACCTTAGTAGAGACAATTCGCACACTTTTGACAAAACATCAACATTCTGCATTTTCATTCAGTTCCAAATGATTTATACAAATTAGTTCTCAACGAAATAAGAGAAATGTAAAATCCCAACACTACAAGCATAGCTAATATGTCTTAGTGGTTAAATGAGGCATAGTTTAGTTTGAGGTTAAGGGCTTAAAACTAGCTGCAAGTGTTGGGCCTCTTCTTACATTTGAACTGCCCTCAGATTAGTCACCATATGTTCCAAAGCTTCTAGGGCCTTTTTAGCTCTTACTCTTGTCATGGGGTCTCCTATGCCTTGTATTGAGTCTTGGGCTTCCATCTGGTCATGAGCTTGGGTCTAGTGGTTGTCATGGGCTTGGGCTTTCATGTCCACATCATTAGGAGAGGCTAGGCTCTAATCATTATATGTATCTTTGCCATATCAGAAACTTATAAACAACGAAAAAGCACAAACACATACACAACAATTTAAATTAGAGAATGGAAGAGAAATTAACAAGCTTCCCTTGCCTAATTAGCTCGAAAATCAACTCTTTAGGGGAAAGGAAAATAAAGCAAGCTTGATAACCAAAAGCGAAGGCTCTCCTTTAGGAAACCACAAACACCAAACACTTTCAATTTCAGAATCTCAAACCCTAACCTAAGGAGAGGAAGAGACGAAACTTTGGACACTAAGGCTTAGAGGAACTCACCGAGTCAAGGGAAAGAGATAGGTCCTTGACAAGAGTGTTGATTGAGCTCCCTAGGTGCTTCATCCGTAGAGAAGAAAAGAAGGCCAAGGAGAGTGAAATGAGAGAGAGGGGTTCTATTTTTGTGTGTTTGGATTGTTTTCAGTATTTGTACCGAGACTCTTTACTAGGATGACTTATTTTGTTCTCCTACGAAAAAGCTGAGTATTTTAAATATTATAAAATAATATATATAATACTATATATGTTCAAAAATAGTAACCAAAAGAAAATAAAATATGCTAATAGAAAAGAGAAAAAAATATAAATAGAATTGAAAAAAATACAAAAAGATAAAAGGAAGTGTAAAGTAAGAAAATATACGGAGTTAAAATAGGGGAAAAAAATAAAAATAAAGAAGAAAAAAATAAGTGGTTGATCTGACGAATGTATGGGGACACTCATCGCTCATGACTTTAATTTTTTAATATAATAATATATGGTTACTTTTCTTTTTATTTTTATATACTATTACCTTTATTTTTTTAACCTATACGACTACCTATTAATATAATAAGAAATCTAAATTGCCTACTAAAATGCTAATAGCAATTACATATTTAAATTAAACCGACCAAGTGTTGAGTAAATTAGTTTAAATGTATTATAATTTTTTTAAAAATTAAAATTATTATATGTATATTATTCAATAAAATTAAAAACAACATAAAAATAAATAAGAAAAAAAGGTATACATAAAAACAAAACAAAAGTGAAGGAAAAAAAAGGAAGAGAGGAAAAAGGAAAAAAAAAAAAGATTACAAATTGGTTGAGACATTGAATTACTGAGTTAATGGTCAAACTAGTGGGTTCCTGGTTGAACCACATGAGGATGACTCAGTCTTTCTTAAAAATGTCAGTATTAAAAAAATATTAAAATTTATACTCTCCCTTAAAAAAAGTAAACAATAATCATATCGATCACAAGTTAATATAATTTTAAAAATTTAGTTTTTAAATTTAAATTCATTGATATAATAATGTTTTAAAAAAAATTATATAAAAATTAGTCATTAACATTTAATAATAATAAATATGAATAATAAAATTATAATAAGAATAAAAATACTTATGTATTTATGTTTACTTATATACATAGTATATTACACTACTATAATATTAAATATTCAAATATAAATAATGATTATATATTATATATTATTTGTAATATAATTATCAATTAAACATTGTGCTTCAATGATTAAGCAGTCATGATCTCACTAACAACGTTCATCCTGATTATACAATGATAATGATGGGCATTGCTGTTGTAACTGTGTTCAATATTTTTTTTCAAATTAAAAGTGGGTCTCATCTTGTATTCTAATTAAGACATATAATTATTTAGAATTGTCAATTGTTGAGTATATATATTGCATGTATACTTCATGGTTGTTTAACTTTTGAATAATTTTTAGGCCTTGTTTGGGGTGGTTGCTAGAGTTTCCTCTTTATGGTTTTCAAATACATTTTTGAAACAAAACGTGTTTTTAAAAAGTGGTTGAGTTGGTTTTTTTTTTATTTAATTTGAAAACAATTTTGACTCATTTTTAAAAACAATAAAAATAGGTTTCCTCTTTATTATTTTGGGTTTGAAGTTTAATGTACGCTTTGCTCTCTCTCACACATACGTTAATCCTAATCTTGCTTCAACATCTTCATTCTGCTTGCTTTCTGCTACCATCTTCTCAACTACTTCTAAGTGGATTTTTGAGGATTTTACGCATGTGACTTCATTACTTCTCTTGTGCTCGTGACTTCACTGTCCCTTGTTCTATATGCCATTCTCTATTTTTTTTTTAATGTTTTCTCATTCGTGTTTCCTCGTGCATTGCTTATGTTTGTGTTTTCTTTAGGTTTTTTAGGGGTTTTTTTTTTGTATGCATTAGGGTTTTTTTTAGAGTTTCCTGTGCCTTTAAGGTTTTTAAAGATTTTTAGTGCCTTGTTATGTCACTATTTTTTTTTGTCAACACCTTGAAATGTGTTGAAATGCATTCATTGATTGATCTTTTAATAAAATAAAATTGTACGCACATATGATGTATGTGCAATAATTTTTCATTGTATGAAATACTTTAATGTCAATTAGTTTTGTAGAGTTTTGTTAAGTTATGTGAATTCTTAAAAGAAAGGAAAAAGGTATGAAATACTTTGATGTCAATTAGTTTCATTGTACGCAGTACACATCTATGATGTCATCTTAGTATATTAAGTTTTGTGAATTGTTAAAAGAAAGAAAACAAAATTAAAGACGCTAGGTTCTTAACGGTGAGCAGGTTACCATATTTTTTCTCATTATTTGCCAAATTGTGTGCACAAGATTAGCAGCAAATCTTTTTCAACACTCAGTAGACACTATTCGTAGGCATTTGCTCTCTTTCCAAGGATTTTATTTCATTGTTCCTATTTCTTTAGATGAAATTGTTGAAGAAATACAATTGAATCCACGATATAATTGTTTTTTCAAGATAATTATTATTCTTGTGTCTTATTCTTAGTTCAACTACTAGTTTATTATAATCATACACTATTATTATTTTTTTAAAAGGATTGTGTGGGAGCTCTGGATGGTATGCATATTTCAGCATGTATTTCAAAAGATGACCAAATTCTTTATCATGGTAGAAAACTTGAACCAACTATCAATGTGATGTATTGTTTAAAGATTGATGCCTCGCCTCTTCCTTTTAGATTTTTGGTATCCTCATACCTTAAGTCTTTTCCGTCTTCTTAGTCTAAGATTTTCTATTTTATGCCATAACATGTATGGATGATGACATTGTATTGTGTGTTATAGACTAAGGCATATTATTCTCGCTTGATGCTTATTTTACCCTGTTTTTTTTTATTATCTCTAGCATCACAAAATGATTCACATCTTAGGAACTAATTTTGAGTGATTGCAATCGATTAAAAGTGGTAGGAATCGATTATCAAATGACCAAATTATTTTGAAACCATCTCTGGTATCGAGTTAATCGATTACCAACTGTTGCAATTGATTACAATGCTGATTTCAAATTTCAGATATTGCTCTGTATCCATTGCAATTGATTACCATTGAACTGCAATCGATTACAAGACAATCTATGAGATTCAAAAATTGTTTTATTTCATTTGCAATTGATTACCATCCTGTGGCAATTGATTACTAGATGATCTCTAATATTCAGATTTGGCTCTATCTGGTTTGTAATCGATTACAAGTGTGTTGCAATCGATTATAATAACTGACAGCAAGAGTAAATCATATTCTAATACACGGGATAATCGATTACACCTTATTGCAATCGATTATATCTAGTATAACGGTCATTTCAAAAGATCTCCAAGACTTATTCTTTATCTAACTCTGAATCTTTTTTACCCATCCTATATATTTGAACACATCATTCTATGTAGAACAACCAACTTTCACAATATCTTTTCCTTGTTTCATTTGTCAAAATCCAAATCTTTAATTTGATTTTCAGATTTGATATTTCTTGAACATTCTCTTCTTTCTTCTACACATTCTCTAATCTCTTGAGTTTTCCAAAAAAACTCAATCTTGCTTTTACTGCTACACCCATTTGAGATTAAACCTCTGAGCCTATACAACTATATCCCTCTCCTATTCGTTGATTGACTGAGGCGATTCAACATTTGTTTTTGACTGCTAAATTTGCTCAAATTGGAGTTTCTTGAACTGATCTCATATCAGCTATATCAACACATCAAGGTGTTTTCGTGCTTTAATCTTATTCATTGATCTTGTTTGATTAGCATTGTGGGAATTTCGTTCCTAAATGTTGTCTTGAAATTATATGGTATTTCTAATTTTGTTTGTAGTATTGTATATTAGAAATTGGATGGTGAATGGTGTTTTCACATTCAATCTTCTAAGTTCTTGTTTCAGGTTGTGAAATCAGGATGCTGTGAATTTTGTGTGCATGGTGTATGTAATAAAATTCATAGTGGAACCCCCTTGTGAAAGGGAGAACTAGATGTAGATCGGTGGTTGATCGAACTAGTATAAATCAATAGGCTCAATCTCCCTATCCCTTGATCTATTTCAATTTAGTATTTGATCTTTATCAAGATTATTTGTTCTAAATCATTACTATCATAAGCTAAGGTTGTTTTTGTGGTTATTCAATCAATATAACATTCTCTAAAAACTCTTTTATTAAAATTTCAAGAGTGGTGGTGAAAAACCTTTTCGAAAAAGAAGAATCTGTCATTTAACATTAAATCAATTCACCCCCCCTTTTGATTGATTATCCGACTGATCCTAACAATAGATTCCGATATGGAAGATAATTTTGAACTGCATAATGCTTTCAATGAATTATTTGAAGAGTCCAAATGCCTAGCCAAAGCTAATAGTCTTTTTAAAGGCAAAATTAAATGACATGTAGACAAATTGGCTCAAATGGAAAAGGATCTTTCAAAGGTTAAATCTAAAAAGGAAAAACTTGATTTTGAACATTCCTTTTGCAAAACCAATATTACTTCTACCAGTCATTCAATTCCATGTGAGCTTTGCAATAATTTAAAACTAAAGAATGATTATCTTTTGAAAACTTTGGCAGTTTTCGTAGTTGGAAGAGATAATCTTGATGCTTTGCTAAGATTGCAAAAAAGAGCTCTTAACAATATTGAGATTGGATTTTGATGAAATATGTTGGCAAGCGTACCATTTATCGCATAAGTAAATTAAAAGGGAAGATCCCAATATCGAATCCACAAAGAATTGTCCGTATTTGACTATTAGTAAAGTGATCAATTCCTAAACAATAGTTTGGTTTTTAAAATTGATTGTTCTGTAAAACATAAGTAACAACAAAAAATAAACTAAACACTACAATTAACACTAACAATAAACAATAAAAACGACAATGGTGATTTAGGACTATGATCGAACAGTTGGCATGCTTGAGTTTGAGAAGGGAATGATGGATATGTTGAGGATTTGGTTTAACCAGTTTGCTTCCCATGTAAACACATAAGATATATTCTCCATTCACATTAATAGTTTAGATTAACTTTGATCTAAAAGTGCTCAAAACGTGATTTCTCATTAAATCAAGCCTAAATTGCTCAACCTCACTTTCGATGTCTCAGTAAGTTCAGTTGAGTGGTTTGATGAAGCTCAAAGATCTTTACGAAGCTAATAAAGTCTATCCTATGTCTAGAAATACACTCCATTAGAGTCCAAACTCAGTTCCAAGTTCAAAAGCATTTGTCAATGGCAGATAAACTCTAAAACATGCATATATAACTGATCAAATCATATAACACAAATAAAGATAGAGAAATGAACATTAAACTGAATATTTCAATGAATAAATATGAAGGAAAGCGTTTACATGATCAGCACCTAGTTCCAAGTCCTTAACACTAATGGATTAGCCTCTCATTGTCATGAGAAGCTTTGAAAAAGTTACAAAATGGGAGAAGGAGAACAAAGGAAAAGCAGCTCAAAATATCCAACCAAGTCTGAATGCCTAAAAATTATTACAAGTGCAGCTTATATAGTCGAATACTTGCTTAGCGCAGTATTTCTCTAAGCGCAAGATACTACATAATGCATATCAAAACAGGGCTTCCGCTAAGCGCAATATTCTTCTACATGCATCTTTAGTTCGAAAGGAACTTCTGCTAAGCGAGGTGGACCGTTAAGCGCAAATTCAATTCGAAAGGGTCTTCCGCTAAGCGTGATGCCACACTAAGCGAGTCTTCAATTCAAACGAAGAGGTCGCTTAGCTCAAGATGGCGCTCAGCGTTTCATAGGCTGCCTAGCTCGCGTAGCTTGATTTTGCGCTGAGCGAGTGGAGCGCTGAGCGAGCTGTGTCGCTAAGCGAGATCTGTCTTCTTCTTGTGTTCTCCATTTACTGTTGAATCTAGGCTTGCAAACATAAATTAGAGTATATTTCTCACAAAATAACTTCCTAAGGTTAGAATTATCAAACTATACAAATCTATATTAAATGATTTCAAACAAAGCTAAAAGACTTGAGAACGTTGGAGAATCGCTACAAAATGTGATACTATATTTACGTATATAAAGCGATTATCAGATTTACAAATGGCTTAAATGAAAAACCTTTTAGAAACTTTGTGAAGTCGTCCCAAGTTTCATTTGTTATTTACAATTATTGCATGCATAAAGGACATACTTCAAATAATTGCATCATTAAGAAACATGGAGTACTTAAAGGAAAATTTGAATAGATTCCAAAGGTTACTCATGTTAGCACTAATAAAAAAAGGACCCCAGAAAGTCTGGGTACCTAAGACCAGCACCTAATTTGTTTTGTAGGTATGCTTGAAAGCCATGGAATCACAATGGTATCTTAATAGCGGCTGTTCAAGGCATATGATAAGAGACAAGAGAAAATTTGTCACTCTTACTGAGAAACTAGGTGGTTGGGTCACTTATGGAGACAACAACAAAGGGAGAATTTCAGGTGAAGATAACATAGGTAACTTCTCCTCAACTATAATTGAAAATGTTTTGTTTGTTGACAGGTTGAAGCATAACCTTCTTAGCATTAGTCAACTTTGTGACAAAGGGTATGGATTATCTTTTGATCATTCAAAGTGCTTGATTAGTGATAAGCAAGGAAATGTTAAACTTGTTGGCAAGAGAATTCAAATATGTGCTTGATTTTGAAAATTACATTCCTTTTGAAAACTGCCTCATGAGTAAGGTTGATACCTCATGGCTATGGCACAAGAGAATGACACATATACATATGAACCATCTTAAGAAGCTCATTTCAAGGGACCTAGTGATTGGCCTCCCTAAGAAAAAATATTCACAAGAGAGCTTATGTAAAGCTTGCCAAAGAGGGAAACAAACTAAAACTTCTTTGAAAGCTAAAAACATTGTTTCAATTGTTAAACCTCTTGAGCTTTTACATTTAGATCTCTTTGGTCCTTCTAAGACAATGAGTATTGGAGGAAATCTCTATGCTCTGGTTATAGTTAATGATTTCTCTAGATTTACTTGGACTTACTTTCTAAAACATAAGAATGATGTTGTAAAGTCTTTCATTAAATTTGCCAAACAGATTCAAAAAGAGAAAAATCTTTCAATTATTTCATTAAATAACCATGGGGGAGAGTTTCAAAATGAAATATTTTCTGAATTTTGTGAAAATCATGGTATTAAGCACAACTTTTCTGCTCCAAGAACACCACAACAAAATGGTGTTGTTGAATGGAAAAATCAGTCTTTAGAAGAATTGGCTAGAACTATTTTAAACGAAGCCAATCTTCCAACGTACATTTGGGTTGATGTCATGTCAACTGCTTGCTATATTTTGAATCATATTTTAATAAGACCTATTTTGAAAAAGACCTCTTATGAACTTTTCAATGAAAGAAAACCAAATATCGGTCACTTGCGAGTTTTTGGCTGTAAGTGTTTTATTTTAAACAATTGCAAAGAATCACTTGGTAAGTTTGATCCAAAGGCTGATAAGGCTATATTCTTAGGTTATTCTCTGTCCAGTAAAGCCTATCGTGTTTACAATAAAAGAACTTTAGTTGTTGAGGAATCTGTACACATTGCGTTTGATGAGTCTGACTCCAAGTTGGAGGAAGATGCGCCTTTTGATGATTATGCAGGTCCCATTTACAGTGACTTGACTGAGCTTCAAGTACAAGGGCCATCTCCATCTACCTCCACTAAAGATCAAGTGTACCAATTACCTCTCCAACCATTCATGATCTACCAAAAGAATGGAAGCAGCCAAAAGATCTATCTATTGACAATATTTTAGGAGACATTCAGAAGGGAGTCACAATCAGATCTTCTATGAACCAAATTTGCAATGCAGCAGCCTTCATTTCTCAAATAGAGCCCAAGACCATCGAGGAAGCCATCCTTGATGAATTTTGGATGATGGTGATGCATGAAGAGCTGAATCAATTCAAACGGAATCAAGTTTGGGAACTTGTACCTCATTCCTCAAAGATGAACATAATCGGTACAAAGTGGGTGTTCTGCAACAAAAATGATGCTTTAGGAATCATCACTCGAAACAAATCCAGACTTGTAGCAAAAAGCTACAATCAGCAAGAAGGAATTGACTTTGACGAGACATACGCTCCAGTTGCAAGATTAGAAGTTGTTTGTCTCTTTCTCGCCTTTGCATGCCATAAAGAATTCAAACTATTTCAAATGGATGTAAAGATCGCTTTTCTGAATGGATTTATTGAAGAAGAAGTGTATATGTCACAACCTCTTGGCTTCATTGATTCCACCTATCCTAATCATGTTTACCGTCTCAAGAAAGCACTCTACAGCCTCAAACAATCCCCAAGGCAATGGTATGAAAGGCTAAGTAGTTTCTTAATTGTAGATAACTTCATAAGAGGTTAAGTAGATAAAATTCTCTTTATAAAGCATACCAAATATGATATTCTCTTAGTGTAAATTTATGTTGATGACATTATATTTGAACCTACTAATGAGATGCTTTGCAAGAAATTTGTAGAAGGTATGCAGGGAGAATTTGAAATGTCAATGATGGGTGAACTAAAATACTTTCTTGGACTTGAAGTCAAATATATGACTTAAGGAAGTTTTCTTCACCAAAGCAAGTTCTGTAAAAGATCTACTTAAGAAGTTTTAAGATGGACAACTGCAAGGTAGCATCAACTCTAATGGCAACCAATAGCTATTTGGATGCTAATGAAAGAGGTAAAAGTGTTGACCAAACACTTTATCATGGTATGATAGGGTCTCTTCTCTATCTAATGTTTAGTCGTCTTGATATTATGTTTAGTATTTTCATGCATGCTAGGTACCAATCCAACCCTAAGGAATCCTATCTCACAACCGTAAAACGTATCCTTAAGTACCTTAGAGGAACCATAGATGTAAGTTTGTGGTATCCCAAGGGTATCCAACCAACACTCATAGGTTATTTTGATTTAGACTTTGCTGGCTGTAAAATGGATAAAAGAAGCACAAGTGGTACTTGTCATTTCTTTGGAAATAGTTTTGTGTCTTGGCATAGCAAGAAGTAAGCTTGTGTAGCCTTATCTATAGTTGAGGCTAAGTACATAGCTGCTGGGAGCTGTTGTGCTCAATCTCTTTGGCTTAAACAACAACTCTTAGATTTTGGGTTGAAGCTAGAAGCCATTCCTTTGATGTGTGACAATACCAACACCATTAACCTTACAAAAAATCCTATCATGCATTCCTGGACCAAACACATCGAGATTAGGCACCACTTTATTAGAGACCATATATAACGGGGTGATTGTAGTATAGAATTTGTAGAAACCAACCTCCAACTAGCCGACATTTTCACCAATCCTCTGCCTAGGGAGAGGATGTATTTTTTTAAGAATGAGCTTGGCATCATAAGTGAGTCTGCACTTACCTAGCCATAGGAAATACATTATTCAACTTAACCTTGCTTGATTGTGAAATATGCTGCTTTTGCTGTTGATAGTGATATTGTTCCTTGCTTCTTGCTGAGCCATGACACCATGTTGCATCCAATGAAGTGACAACCTCCACTAGTGCTTTTCCTTTCAATTTTGTCTCCAGCATAATCAACATCACAATAGCTTGTCAATTTATACTCTTTCTGTCTTTTAAACCAGAGACCAAGATTAGAAGTACCAATTAGATATCTACAAATTCTTTTAACAGCAGATAGATATACTTCCCTTAGGTCAGACTGAAATTTAGAGCAGAGGCAGACACTGAACATTATGTCTGGTCTGGATGTAGTCAAGTAGAGTAAAGACCCAATCATTCATTTGAACTGAGTGACATCTACTTTCTTTGAATCTTCATCAGGTCCAAGTGATGTAGTTGGATGCATTGGTGTCTTCATAGTCTTGGCATCATCCATCTTAAACTTTTTCAGGAGTTCTTTCACATACTTGGTCTGGTGTATGAAGATTCCATTGTTGGCTGCTTGATCTGCAATCCTAGGAAGAATTTTAGTTCTCCTATCATACTCATTTCAAACTCAGTCTGCATCAACTTTGAGAACTCTTCACAGAGTTTTTCATTAGTGGCACCAAAGATAATGTCATCCACATAGATTTGAACAATAATAAAATCAAAAGAGTAGTTTTTGTGGAACAATGTAGTATTTATCTTTCCTCGGTTAAAATTGTGTTCTATTAAAAATGAACTGAGTTTTTCATACCATGCTCTAGGAACTTGTTTAAGACCATACATTGCTTTGTTTAGTTTACATGGTCTGAAAAGATAGTACTCTTAAACCCAAGGGGTTGTTCTACATAAACTTCCTCTTTGATTATACCATTGAGGAATGCACATTTTACATCCATTTGATAGAGTCTCATATTTCTATGAGTAGCAAATGAAAGCAAAATCCTAATTGCCTCAAGTTTGGTTATTTGAGCGTATGTCTCTGTATAATCTATACCTTCCTATTGTGAGTAACCTTTGGCCACTAATCTAGCCTTGTTCCTCACAACCTTACCATTCTCATCTAGTTTGTTTCTAAAGACCCACTTAGCACCAACAGCTTCCTTGTTGTCTGGTAGCTTCACAAGTTTCCAGACATCATTCTTTTGAAATTGGTCCAGCTCTTCTTGCATTGCTTGGACCTAGCTTTCATCTTCCATGGCATCATCAATGTGATTGGGTTCTATTTCAAACAATAGAGCTGTTTGTTGGAAGGATGATCTTGTTTTCACTAAAGCTTGAGCTTCTCCAATGATCTGAGAAGGAGGATGGTTCTTAATCATCATTCTATTGCTGCTATGTGGTTCTTTGACTTCTTCTTCATCATCTGAGATGGTCTGATAGCGAGCAGACGATCTAGGAGCAGACGATGTTGTGCCAGACACAGACGATGGAGAGTCAAACGATGGTCTGGTCTTAGTTATCGTGTCTTCTAGTCTGATATCTGCAAATGAGTCCTTTAACTTTAATAGTTTCCTATCAGGTTGAGTGTCATTAAATCTTACATGAATGGCTTCTTCAACAACTTTGGTTCTAGAGTTAAACACTTTATATGCCTTGGATGTTTCAGAATATCCAAGTAAGATGCTTATATCACACTTCGAATCAAACTTACCCAAATTATCTTTTGTGTTAAGAATGAAACATTGACATCCAAAGGGATGGAAGTATGATATGTTGGGTTTCTTTCCTTTCCACAGTTCATATGAAGTCTTTTTAATAATAGGCCTAATATAAATTTTGTTTTGTAAATAATAGGAAGTATTTACAGCTTTTGCCCAGAAGTGCTTAGGAGTCAAGTTATCATTCAACATGGTTCTAGTCATTTCTTGTAATGATCTATTCTTCCTCTCAACAACACCATTTTGCTGTGGTGTTCTAAGTGTTGAGAAGTTGTGAAGAAATTCGTTCTCTTCACTAAACCTCTGAAAACTTTCGTTTTCAAACTCTCCTCATGGTCACTTCTGATAGAAGTTATACATACTCCTTTTTCATTTTGAACGCGTTTGCAGAATTTATAGAATTCCTTAAAAACCTCATCCTTGTGAGTGAGGAATATAACCCATGTTCATCTAGAATAGTCATCAACTATTACTAGTCCATATCTCTTCCCTCTAAGAGAGGTTGTCCTTGTTGGACCAAAAAGATCAATATGTAACAGTTCTAATGGTCTGGAAGTGGAAACAGTGTTTTTACTTTTAAAAGATGTTTTCACTTGTTTCCCCTTCTGACATGCCTCACAAAGTAAGTTATCCTTATATGACATTGTTGGCAATCCTCTTACAAGGCTATGTCTTTGCAATTTTGAGATTAATCTCAAACTTGCATGGCCAAGCTTCTTATGCCATAACCAATGACTTTCTTTGACAGACAGTAAACATGATACATTTTGATCCTTTAGATCACCAAGGTTAATCTTATAAAGATTGCCTTGTCTCTTTGCAGAAAAGAGATGTGTACCTTTGGAGTCTTTGACTATGCAAGATTCCTTGTTGAAGGATACATCATATCCACTATCGCAAAATTGACTTATGCTCAGTAGATTGTGTTTTAACCCTTCAACAAATAACACATTTTCAATATAGAGACTAGGAAGAATACCTATCTTACCAGTACCCCTGATTCTCCCTTTCTGATTACCTCCCAAAGTGACTGTACCACCATGCATTGGTGTCAGGTCTTGGAACATAGACCTTGTGCCCGTCATGTGATGTGAGCAGCTATTATTACATTTGTTATCATCAAAACCTATCAAGGTATTAGGGGTCAAGACATCATCAAATGTCTTGGTTCTAACACAAAGATGGTCATGTAGCAGTTGAAGAAAATGATAAACCTATCGCACTGCTAGAAGCACAAGCTGAGCAACCTCCTCAAGCATCTACATTCGAGATATCGATGCTGGACAAGCTAAATCAAATAATGAAGACACAGCAAGAGCTCGCCAAACAACATGAAGAACTCTCCAAACGAGAAAACAAGCACTACCTAGAGCTTCACTACAATCTCAACGAGATTTTTGTTAAATTGGAAGCAATGCATCCTAGTTACTTTGATGGCGATGAAGATTGACACTAAAGATGTCTTATTAATCTTTTAGCATTCCATTTCATATTTTCTTTACTACATTTCTACACATTTCATATTTTGCTTATGTTTTATATTTTGTTATTAATCTAAACAATTCTTAAATTATATATATATATATATATATATATATATATATATATAACTCATTTATTTTCTCCAAGATTTATATCTGTTTCAATTCTTAACCTTTTGGTGATTTGAAAACCAAAAAGGGGGAGAAAGTTTACTAATCTTTGTTGTCCTATTTTATGCTAACCAAAGTTTATATCTAGCAAACATTCTAGACAAGTAAACTTCAAAGACTTAAAGGATTTTTTTTAGGTATTCAAAACCAAAAAGGGGGAGACTGAAGATTGACACCTCGCCTCTTCCTTTTAGATTTTTGGTATCCTCATACCTTAAGTCTTTTTTGTTTTTCTTAATCTAGGATTTTCTATTTTATGCCATAACATGTATGGATGATGGCATCGTATTGTTTGTTATAGACTAAGGCTTATTATTCTCACTTGATGCTTGATTTACCTTGTTTTTATTATCTTTAGCATCACTAAATGATTTACATCTTAGGAACTAATTCTGAGTGATTGCAATCGATTACAAGTTGTAGGAATCGATTACCAGATGGCCAAATCAGTTTTGAAACCATCTCTAGTATCGGGTTAATCGATTACCAACCATTGGAATCAATTACAATGCTAATTTCAGAATTCAGATATTGCTCTGTATCAATTGCAATCGATTATCATCAAGCTAGAATTGATTACAAGACAATCTCTGAGATTCATAAATTGCTCTATTTCATTTGCAATCCATTACCATCCTGTGGCAATCGATTACCACATGATCTTTGATATTCAGATTTGGCTCTGTCTTGTTTGCAATTGATTACAAGTCTACTACAATCGATTACAAGAGCTGATAGCAAGTGTAAATCATATTCTGATACACGGGATAATTGATTACACCTTATTGCAATTGATTATATCTGGTATAACGATCATTTCAAAAGATCTCCAAGACTTATTCTTTATCTAACTAACTCCGAATCTTTTTAACTCATCCTATATATTTGAACCCATATCATTTTGTGCAGAACAAACCAACTTTCACAATATCTTTTCATTGTTTCATTTGTCAAAATCCAAATCTTTGATTTGATTTTTATATTTGATATTATTCTGAACATTCTCTTCTTTCTTCTGCACATTCTCTAATCTCTTGAGTTTTCAAAAAAACTCAATCTTGCTTTTACTACTATACCCATTTGAGATTAAACCTCTGAGCCTATACAGTTATATCCTTCTCTTATTCTTTCATGGACTGAGGTGATTCAACATTTGTTCTTAATTATAAATTTGCTCAAATTGGAGTTTCTTGAACGGGTCTCATATCAGCTATATCAGCACATCAAGGTGTTTTTGTTCTTTAATATTGTTCATTGATCTTGTTTGATTAGCATTGTGGGAATTTCGTTCATAAATGTTGTGTTGAAATTAGATAGTATTTCTAATTTTGTTTGTAGTATTGTGTTTAAAAATTGGATGGTGAATGGTGTTTTCACATTCAATCTTCTAGGTTCCTGTTTTAGATTGTGAAATTAGGATTTGCTATGAATTATGTGTGCATGGTGTATGTAATAAAATTCATAGTGGAACCCCTTGGTGAAAGGGAGAATTGGATGTAGATCGATTGTTGATCGAACCAATATAAATCAACAGGCTCAATCTTTCTATCCCTTGATCTATTTCAATTAAGTATTTGATCTTTATCAAGATAATTTGTTCTAAATCATTTCTATCATAAGCTTAAATTGTTTTTCTGGTTATTCAATCAATATAACATTCTCTGAAAATGCTTTTATTAAAACCTTTTTGAAAAAGAAAAATCTGACATTTTACATTAAATCAATTCACCTCCCCCCCCCCCCCCCCCTCTTGATTGATTACCCGGCTGATCTTAACACAATCTTCCTATATTCCCTAAGTAGTCTAAGATGAGTTGGATAGAATCTATAGAAGCTTTATCTGGGGAGACAAGGATAGTAGTAGGGGCCTTCACATCGTGGCATGGGAGAGGATATGCAAACCTAGGAGACTAAGAGGGCTTGGAGTTCACATAACTAGATTGATGAATGATGCATTTATGCAAAAGATAGCTTGGGACTTGTGTAACAAACCGAATAATTTGTGGGCGCAAGTCCTTCGTGCCAAATATACAAATGATGATGGGGTCATCCTTTCTCTGAAAAACTGTAAGGCCAAATCAAATTGTTGGTAAGGAGTTTCAAAAATTTGGTGTAGTTTTAATGGATCCACGTTTTGGAGTATTGGCAAGGGGGAGGATATTTGGGTTTGGTTGGACCCTTGGGCATTCTTCATGATTTCTCTCTAGCCTCGATAATTGACTTAAACGTGAATTTGGTGCTCTGTCAGGTTTGCGATGCTAACAAGAATTGGGACATGAGCTTCTTCAAATCGCATTTGCCCTCCTATATTTGTGATATTATTTCAACAATAACACCCCCCTCCCCCCCCTAAAGATTTGGTAATCCCGATTGGAAGGAAACTCCTTATGGCAATTTCTCAATGTCTTCTGCTTACAATAAAATCCTTAATCCCACCGATAGTCCCGATAGTTTGTTTTGACTTGTTTGGCATTGGTCGAGTCTTGAGAGAATCATGTGCTTCCTTTGGAAGGTTGTTAGTAAGGTGCTAGTTACCAACATGTATTGCATGGGGTGTGGTCTATCAAATTCAACTGCCTATCCACTTAGTGGGACTCACGAGGAAAGTATAGAGCACGTGCTCCGTGATTGTCATTTTGCAATAATTATTTGGAGATTTGTTCCTAACTCTATCCTTCGAGGTTACTTCTCTAAAAACCTTCGTGATTGGCTAGAGTCTAACCTCAAGTATTCCTCCAATACTAGTTTGACTTGGTAGATTACTTTTGGCGTGGGAATGGATGCTATTTGGCATAGAAGAAATATGTGGGTCTTCTCTCGATTATGGGAGCATGATATTGGTGTGGTTAGGAAATGTATTTTGAGCTCAGGAGCCATTAATAGTCAAATATCTATTGATAGAGCTCTACAACACGTTTCACATGCCAGTGGATAAGTGCACCATCACCCTACAAGACGTGTCCCTAATGTTAGGGCTTCGTATTGATGGTGAGCCTGTCACTGGACAATCAACGAACACTTGGGTACAGTTGTGTGTAAAGCTCTTAGGAATAGAGCCACCTCCTTCTTCTTTTCACGAGAGTAGATTGAAGATGAAAGTTTTGAAAGAACACTTTAATGACATTCGTCTTCATGTAGTTATGTCCCGCTAAGATTCCTCCCGTTGATGCCAAGACTTGGAATAGTGCGACAAATATTCATTGGTGTCAACACCCAATTTTGTTCGTCTAATTATCTTTTATAATTGTTAATTATTATTATTATTATTGTTGTTGTTATTGTTATTATTATTATTATTGTTTCACAAGTGGTATCTTGCCACATCAAAAAAAGAAGAGAGAAAGAAAAAAAGAAAAAAGAGAAGAAAGACACAGAAAATCAATCTTTTGTCATTTCTTTCGTGTTCCTCTATCACAAGGCTATTACAAATTTTTGCTACACTACAAAATTGAAATGAAGTTTCAGCAAAGCTTACAAATCTAAAAATAGTACAAGCCAAATTTGTTCAAGGCAAAAAGAAATAAAGGAAGCAACATGAGAAAAAGAAGAAAAAAGAGACCAGCTTTATCAATTTAAAAAAAGGCAGGCAAAAAATAATCAGCAACTTCATCCCAAGCAGCTCCATCAATAAAGCTTCATCCCAAGTAGCTCTATCAGCAGCTCCATCAACTAGCAAGCTCAATCATCCTAGCTAGCCACTCTAGCAAATTAGGCTAGGCACTAATGGTGGCTAGGCAGCTGCAAGAAGATAAAATGAAATGATGAAATAAGGAAAACTTCCTAGGAAGGAATGCTTGGAGCAAACCCTCATAGGAAGGAAGCCTCATGTCTATATATAGGAGGCAATAGACCAGAAAAGTAGAAAAAGGCAAGAAAAAGAGCAATACAAAAAGCACAACAATACAGAAAAATGGAGAGATCAGTAGAAAAAAGATGCAGGACAGCAAAGGAAAATGAGAATAGAAAATAGAGAACAATTTTCTTTCAATCTTCATGTAATCTTCATCATGTATTAGCTTCTTCTTTTTTTCTATGTTTGATTGTAAGCAATATACTATTTTGCAATCTATTTGTTGTTTGAATCTATCTACTTAAAACAATAATAAAGAGACATGAATCTGAAAGAAAAATACCATGTTTAAAATAATCATCCTATCAAAGATATAAGCTTGGCCTTAGAATTAGAATCATGGTGAAATCCAAAAAATATCAGAGACATAAGCAAAGATAGATATCAAAAACAAAAACAGATATAGAAACATAGAGGCATGAGCAGAGACCAGTACCAAAAACACCAACACCAAAATCATTAGAATCATTTGAGTTCAAATTCCCCAATCTTAGACAACACAAACAAAACCACAAAGGCATGAACAAATCAGAGAACCCAACCGCATAAACCAATCAAATAATCAAATAGAGCAATCAGTTCCAAGCCAAAGAAAAGAGAAAAGGAAAAGAAATCGAAAGAGAAACAAAGAAAAAGGAACACCAACACCTGGGTTCCAACCACCGTGTGAGCCGTCGCCACTTCCCGCGACCCCAACCCCACCGCGATCTCCTCCACTACCGCCACGACCTCCCCTACGACTTCCCTTGAGACCTCTTTCCATCCCGCCGCCACACCCGCCTCACTCACCACCCTGCGACCTTTGCCAAACACCTAAACACCATCCTTGTCAAGCCCTCACGCCACCTACCCTCCTCCTCCTCAACCCACCATCGCGACTCTCCTCCGTCGTTGCCATCGTGGCCGCATGGTGTCGTCGCTGCAACACTGCTAGTCAGGCCTCACCACTCCTCGTTCCCCTTTCTCCTCTCTCGCGAGCCTTAAGTTCACTTTCGTGAGCCAAGCTACCAAGGGAGGAGGATGGAACCGTAAGTTTTTAATTTTGTGTTTTGGACTAGCCTTCTATTTACACCGCCAAATTACTAAATTACAACATATTTGTTTTGAGCCAGCCTTTTACTTACAATAGCATGTAAATTTACTAAGTTGCACTTTCTTTTTTTGGTTTTCGTTTACCTATCAATAGTTGTCTAAATTAAAATAATTTCAAAAAAATAAAAATGAATTGACTTGGGTGTACACCTCTATCAATTTTTCAAATGTCTTTTTAAGATAAATGAGTTGCAACAGTTCAAAAATCCTAAATGAAAAGGTAATAAAAATAAAAAAATAAAAATAATGTCTCTCCTTCTCTTCTTTAATAAAATTAATCTTTATAGAAAATAAATTATTCTTTTTTAGTAATGTTTTGGTGAGATAAATATCTAAAAAGTTATAAAGATTTTGCTTAATTTATTAAAGGTAACTATCTTTATGACAGACGTTGTATAGTGCTAATACCTTCCCTACGCATAATGGATTCCCAAATTCAAATATGGTTTCAAAGACCAGTTTTTTTAGAAAAAAATGTTTTTATGATGTTTTCTTTAATAAACATTGGTGGCGACTCCTCTGATTCCATACACATCAATTTTCTTCACCATCCTGCTATGACCCTAGTTGCAATAATGGGGTTCAACTGTTCTTGCATACCTTTACCAAGAGTTATGTAAGGCCACCAACCCTAAGGTGTCTAAAATTGGAGGGGACGGGGTGTTACTAATGCTTTGGGTATGGGAAAGGTTTCCCATAATTGCACCATTAGCTCAAGTGGACCCTCTTCCAGGATTTCTCCTAGGGGCAAGGTATGTTTTGATTGCATATTTTTTCAAGGGATGTGAAATTTTCTTAATAATTTTTCAATATTATGAAATCATTGTAAAAATAGGTATCGAGGTGGAAAGAATTCCAACTTTACTCCTCATAATTTATCTTTGTCTACTTTGCATCTTAAGTTTGACACAATAAAGACTCATGATGTATGTTCTTGATCCCAAATTTTGTCATTACCATTTTTTGTTTCCCTTTTATATAATAATTTTATTTTCAAATTAAATAAGTTATCTAGGATCCGTACACTCGGCACGCCAATCTTTTTCCTCTTGGATTTTTTGAAAGGAGTGCTTTATGGAGAGCAATGGTGCCACTAATCAACTTTCACATCATTGAGTGGCATCATCCCAACTGAGTCCTAAGGAAGTTTAATCTTGCCTAACACATTCCTAACCCACCATTTCAACAAGACGATCACCATGATCTTACCTTGAGAGGTAAGGAAACAAAAGATTAGGCCTAAGTGCACTCTGTTTTTTTTTAATTGTGGAATGCACGATTTGCTAAGGTCATTTCTACCATCCCCATTGACAATCCTTTTCTACCACCCACACATAAATACATGGTATGGTACCAAGCCCATACACGACGGTGGATTAGACATTTTGGGGCAAAAATTGGATTTGCGGTAAGTGACTTTTAGTTTATGTAATTATGTTTCATTATTTTGTATCATTTGTACTATCATTAAGTTTATTAATGAAACAAATATTTATAAATGTAGACCAACACTATTGAACAGGTGTATCATCACACTACTGATCAATAGTGGAACATGAGTTCCAATGAAGAAGTCAAAACTGGATTGGCTAACGTGTTGCATGCATGGGGTGGCATTGAACATGTTATTATGCCCTCATAGCAAACATATCGCCTAACTGAACATGTGCCCCTACCTCCCCAAAATGTGAACGTTGGGGCTAGAAGCAGAGAGGGAAAAGGATTGGGCCGTAGAAGGACAGTTCCCTAACATGAACCGATACGCTTTCCACCGCCTCCACCACAACCAGTAGGTGGTACATTTTATGTTTCACCATCTCAACATTATGGTGATTATACTCAGTATACATATCAATCACAATCGGTCTCTCCTTCATCACAACCACCTTCCTTTAGTTCAAATGATTGTTATGTACTACAACTCACCCCCAACACCCTGACGGAGCGCGTTGAACACGCCGTCAAAAGCAACTAAGTTCCCCAATAAATTTTGCAATATGGGGTTAACTCAGGTCATTTTCTCAAAGATACAATTCATCAAACACCTTGCATTCAATTCAAAATAGGGGGGATTTTGTGTGATTTTCAAAAATTAAAGCAAGAGAACAACTGTCTAAACAATAAACAGAAATAGAATTAAAGAGATACAACTCAAGAACCTATGCTTATAGAGAAATAATCATAGTTCCAACAAGGATAAGTCAAATTCATACTCATGAAATTCCCAACAATACGAAATTTAAGGCAATCACCTCACATTCATTTGGAAAAATCCGAATTACTATTGCATTCCTAGTTTTCCCAAATTCAAGCACGTATCGTATTAAATCACAATCAATCGATTGTAATTGACCCAAATTTAGATTTCAATTCCTTAATTATCATACATTAAACAAGGAAATTGAGAATTAGAAAAAGGGGGAAAAGGGTTTTCATGAGCAAAATTCAAAATTGAGAATAGAGGAACTCATATTTATCCACAAGCACATGATTCTTGGGTTGCAAATGGGATTTAGCCCTCCATGAAGATCCTCATGGTGGCTGCAAGGGACTACACAAAATTTATGAGGGAGAAGGGGAAAAGAAGAGAAGAGAAAAGAGAAGAGAGAGAAAAGAGCAAAGGTGAGATTTTTATTCAATGAGTTGTGTTGTGTAGTGTAATTGTTGTCTTGTAAAAGGGGAAAAGCTTAAAACAAAAAGCCAAAACAATGCTCCCCCCCCCCCCCCACAAGGTCTAAACCCATTAAATAAAAGCTACCTTGACCAATTACAATTACCAAATGGTCCCTAGTTACAAACTAAAACGCGAAATTATTACAAGTGTATGACTATAACATTGAATCCAAAATTTGACCCCTTAAACGTCCAAATTAGAAAATCCTTGTGAGACATGAAATTGTATATCTCCTCCATAGATTTCAAAAAAGACAAGAATAATCAAAATTGGATACCTGTGTCAAAAGTTATAAGCTTCACAAGAGACAATGTCAAAAGCATCAATAAAACATGATAAATAGCAATTTTTGACACTTGGGCCCACCATGACCCAATCTTACAAAACTCGGCTAAAATGGTCAAAATGAGGTATAAAACATGTCTAGACTTTGCTAAATGCAACTCTAGACTATGCTAAAATACACTCTATCACACCCTTACCAATTTTACTCAGCTCATAGATTATACACCCAGTCCATATGTATTGAGTTTAGTAATGCTTGGTGTGCCCACTTCCTATCCTAGTAATTTCTATGATTCGTTGACTTTTTCACCATCCATGTTCTTAGGACAAGGACTAGCTTCATCCTAGAATCCTCATCTTGGCATTGACTTAAATGAGGTTTTCCAAAATGAGACTAATGATCCTTAGATACATTAAATGTGTACTATTAACCTTTTTTTAATTGTCGGAGAATCACTTGCTTAGAATTTTAATGTTTCAATTACCTTTTATGCTCATGTTTTCAATTCAATTTTTTAGCTTAAAAATTTGAATTGTTTAAATGAAAATTATTTATGCTTAAATTAAAATTCTACAAACATTCATAATAACAATGCAATTACAATTAATTTAAACTATGATTACATTTAAAATAAACTAAACTAAACTTTAATTACATGATTTATAAAATAAATATAACTTTCACCAATCAATTGCATTTCCTGGGTGGAGAAAGTTAGAGAATGGACAAATGACTTATAAAATAAATATAACTTTTTTTTTTTATAAAATCTCAGTTACTCACGTAACTTGAGATAAAATAACAATATATAAATATAACTTGAGATAAAATAACAATGTTGATAGGTGTTATTTTTGCAACACCAATTTTTTCGGAACATAAAATATGATGGTCATTCAAAAATAAATTAAATTTGGCGGCCATAATTGGGAAGAAAGAAAATAACCATTCGGCTAGACGTGACGTTTACTTGGTTGGGGGCGTGATACTTATAGTTTTAGGTGGCACCACACACATACCAATCTTCCAGCTATCTCATGTGAAGGCAACACGTAAAGAGCAGTGAACATTGGTGGCACCACAAGTTCAGGATCATGTGCAAAGATGGCACCACACAATTTAGAACATGCATGAAGGTGGTGCCACATATTTTTTGGGACATGAAGGTAGCGCCACACATTTAAGGACATGTGTCAAGGTGGCGCCATACATTGTTGAGCACTATAGGTATTTGGCACAATTTTAGTATAAAAGTTGTGTCGCGGCAAATGATTCAATTTTCTCCTTTTTTATTGTTTTTTCGATAAAAAAATTTGTGTTTTCGGTTTTTCTTTTTCTTTTTTTGTTTTAAAAATGGTTTTTCAAATGATTTTAGTTTACATGAATGGTCAAAAATTGGTAGGTCCACAAGGAATTACATTTGAAGGAAGGAAGAAAAAAAATGATAAAAGTCCCTTCAAATATTTATTTTCTTGCGTTAAAGAATAAGGTTATTGATAATCGCTTTATATATGTAAATATTGCATCATATTCTATAGCGATTATCTAATGCTCTCAAGATTTTTAGCTTAGTTTGGATTCATTTAATCTAGATTTTTATAGCTTTGCTAATTCTAACCATAGGAAGCTAGTTGTAGAAAATATACTCAATTTCATGTTTTGCAAGCCTATGTTCATCATCAAGGGAAAATAGAAGAATTGTGACTTGGAGAGCGTTGAGCGCGAACTCGCACTGAGCACGATCTGTGGTTTATGAAGTGCTAAGCTCAAGTTTGCCCTAAGAGAATTCTTTTCTCTAACTTGAAGAATTCGCTAAGTGCTTAGGTGCGCTAAGCGAGAACCTTGTATTTGAAGTAAAGATTTGCAGAATCGCGATGTTATGCTTAGCACACATGTGTACTAAGTGAGCCTTCAGTTATAGTATAAAAGTCTCACTTTGTAATTTAAAAGACATTCATAATTTTTAGTGATTAGGGATTGTTCTATAAGCTGCTTCTTCGTCCATTTCTCTTCTCCCTCCATTGCAACTCATTTTGAATGCTTCTCATGTTTATGAGAGGCTAGACCTTTTGTGTTGAGGGCTTGAGAACTAGGTGCTAACATGTAAACTCTTTCCTTTATATCTATTCAATGAAATATTCAGTTTAAAATCCATTACTCTACTTTTATTGCTTGTTATATGATTCAGTCCGTTATATATGCATGCTATGGAGTTTGACTATCATAAACATATACTTTCGAACTTGGAACTGAGATTAGGAAGGAGTATATCACTAGACATAGGGTAAACTCCATCCTTTCTCTATTTTTATTATTTGTTATATGATTGGCTTGTTATATATGCATGTTGCAAGGTTTGGATGTCATAAACATATGCTGTTGGACTTGGAATTAAGTTTGGACTCTAATAGAGTGTATTTCTAGACATAGGATAGACTTCATTAGCTTTGTAAAGACCTTTGAGCTTCACCAAACCACTCAACTGAACTTACCGATACATCGGAAGTGAGGTTGAGTAGTTTAGGCTTGATTTGATGAGACATCACGTTTCAAACACTTCTAGGTCAAAGGTAATCTAAAATATTACTTTGAATGGAGAATATGTTTGTATGTTTACGTGGGAAGCAACCTAGTTGAACCTAACCTTGAATATATCCAATCATCATCGTTTCACATTCACGCACTCCAACTATTCGATCATTGTTTTGAATTAAGTTTCTTGTTTTATTATTTACCTTTACTTACTATCTTTGTAGTGTTTAGCTTACTTTATGTTGTTACTTATGTTATGCAACACAAATCAACCTTTAAAACCAAACTAGTGTTTAGGAATTGATAACTTTACTAGTAGCCAATACAAACAAATTCCTGTGGATTCGATATTGGGATGTTCCATTTTATACTACTTGTGCGATAATTGGTATGCTTGCCAAAATACCTCAACAAGTTATTTGGCGTCGTTGCTGGGGATTTGTTTATAGTATTTGACAATTAGTATTTTTGTCAAGTCTTATTCATTAGTTCAATTTTGTTCTATTGTATAAAATTCGACTTTACTTAAATTATGTTTTACATTTTTCTGTTGTGCATAGTTTACTACATAATTTTTCTGTATTGTATAACTATTTAGTTATCTTCTTCTGCATAAATTTGCTACATAATTTTTGCCTTTTCTGCATAATTTTGCTACATAATTTGCTTTCCATTTTGTTTCTTTATTTTCTGCATAACTACATTTCTTAAGTGTTTGCTAACCTAATTTTCAGTACTTAAAGTGTATGTGAGGTAAAATCCCACAAGCTGATCTAATTCCATTGGACTTGGAGATAGAAAGCACTTGTCAGAAGAACAATGTCACACGAAGAAACTGGGAAAGGTAAGCAGCTTAAGAAGTCTCTTCTTCTTCACAACCACAGATTGAGGTCCCTTCCACTACTAAAAAACCAATCATGGAAGACAATCAACCAAAACACACTCTGAAGGATTATGTGGCTCATGCCATTCCGGCTTACTTCACAAGCATAATGAGGTCGGAGGTACAAGCTGCGAGTGTCTCATATCCATCCTCACTCATCTAGCTCATACAAGCCAATGTGTTCCATGGTTTTTCTAATGAGGACTCGTATGCTCATTTGGCCACTTATATGGAGATTTGCAACATAGTAAAATTGGCTAGGGTTCTCGATCATGCAATCCGCTTCAACTTGTTCTCATTTTCTCTAGCCAGTAATGTCGAGTAGTGGCTCAATTCTTTAAAGGTCATACCTTCCAGACTTGGGATGATATTGTAGCCAAATTCCTCAATAAGTATTTTCTAAAGTCCAAGACTACTCAAGCAAAGACAAATATTTCCTCTTTTACTTAGAGGATTGAGGAATCTTTAAGTGAAGCGTGAGATCATTTTAGAGGACTATTGAGGAAAATGCCAACCCATGGCTTTGAGGAGCCAATTCAAATTAATATGTTCATTGATAGGTTAAGGGCACATACCAAGCAAGTGTTGGATGCTTCAGTTGGAGGAAAGGTCAAAATGAAGACCATGGGGGAAGCCACAGAGCTGATTGAAAATATGGTTGTAGGTGATCATGCTATCACTCATGATAGGACCCAGATTCCTCCACAGAAAGGTGTTTTAGAGCTGCATTCTCAAGATGCCGTTCTAGCTCAGAATAAGATCTTAACTCAGTAGATCAAGGCCCTGACCAAGCAATTAAACAACCTTCCACAACAACTTAAAAGTCTTCACACCCAAATCCTTCCTTCAAGGAATTTATGCTGTCAAGTATGTGGAGGAGATCATGAAAATGGTGTGTGTATGACCTTAGAAGGGCCACATGAAGAAATGAACTACATGGCCAACAACAACAATAATTATGGAGGGTACAATCATGGCTACAAGGGAAACCAAGGCAAAGGCTATAACCGAGAGTGGCAATCACATTCTAGGAACAACTATAATAAGGATCATGGAGGTCCATCGAATTGACTTCAACATCAAGGACCTACATTGTATGAGAGGCGATCCAAGATAGAGGATACTCTCACTCGATTCATGGATGTGGCCATCTCCAACCACAAGAGCACTGAAGTCTCCATCAAAAACTTAGAAGTCCAAATGGGATAGTTGGCCAACCAAGTGGCGGAAAAATTCAAAGGGAAATTCATTGCCAATACGAAAGTGAACCCAAAAGAGCAATGCAATGCCATTATGACTAGAAACAAATGCAAGGAAGACACCACCCTTGAAGCACCAAAACCAAAAGCAGCTGGAAATAATGTTCGAGATGGGGTGGTAAAAGATGTATTGAGTGAGGAGTAGCAGCTGACCAAGGAGATAATTCATGCAAAGATGGTGTAATTTTAAATGAAGAGGCACCACCAATTCACAAGCCCAAGCATCAATTGGTAAGGGAAGCCAAGAAAGCTTTAGAGCAAGAGTTCACAAAGAATTTACCTTATCCTCTTATTCCTTCAAGGAAGGACAAGGAGAGGTATTTTACTAGATTCCTTAAAGTCTTCAAGAAGTTGGAAATCACCATCTCTTTTAGTGAAGCACTACAACAGATGCCACTATATGCCAAGTTCATGAAGGATTTGGTCACTAAGAAGCGGAAGTACATCGAGAAAGAAACAATAAATGTCAATGAAAATTGTAGCACTATAATTTAGAAAATTCTTCCTCCTAAATTCAAAGATCTGTGGAGTTTCACCATACCCTGCACTAGGGATGGCAATATGGACCCAGACCCTACGGGCACTCGCAAAAATACCCATACGCGGGTAGAGTAATAACCCGCATATTTGGGGATGGGGATGGGGCAGGTATTTACCCGCAAAATCTCACGGGGATGGGTGCGGGTATGGGTACTATAGTACCCGCCCTGCCCCGCACCTTATGTATACACATATTAATTAATATATTATAATTTTATTATTTAAATTATTCAATTAAAATTATTTAATTATCTATTTGTTATTTTAATTATTTTTTTATATGTTAATTTTGATATTCTATTATGATTTAATTTTTATTTGTATTAGTAGTTCAAAGCAATATAGAAATTATGGAAATAAACATTTGCAAAATATGGAGAAATTAATTCAGATGATGAAGTTAAAATATTATATCTATTTGTGTTTTATTTTTAATATATAATTATAAACTAATTAGTTTTAAAAATATATTAGTTTTTCCTGTTTAATTAGAGTTTTTGTTTAGATTTATGTTGAATGATTATTTTTGTAATGTTATTTATTTACATAAATCAATATTTGTTTGATTTTAATATTATATAAGGGTGTATTGTATTAGGATTTTAAAAGACTTTTTTAACATAAAAAAGTCTTGAAAATTTTTAAGATTTTGTAGGAAACTAAAAACTGTTAAGACTTTTTTAAGAAGACTTTTATGATTAGGATTTTATAATTTGGATTTAATAGATTTAGAATATAGGATTTGAAAAGATTTCACATATTCATAAGATAAGATTTTAAAAGACTTTATGGATTTCTAGAAAAAAAAAACATTCAAAACTACTAAATACAAGCCAACAAGAGTGTGCTTGGAAATATTATTGAATACAGACTAATAACAAATTATCATGAATCTCACCTACTAATAATGTAGGTGAATTCAAAATCAAAGTTACTGGCTATTAATGCATTTTGAGATATATTTTTCACAAATTTTCATAAAGTGATAATGAAAAATAATAACAAAATATTAGTAAAAAATATAAAATGTTTCATTTAACTCATAAAATCAATAATGTCATCAAAATATAAATCAAATAATTCAACAAAAAATATATGATGATAAAAACATTAATCATCTGCCTAACTTGAAGAATATCTAAAGTTGTGTATGTTTTATAGCATCCCAAACATTACTCTTTGTTTTCTCTGTTAAGTTATATATTTTTTCAAAATTGACTGTAATAATTTAGAAAGGTCTTTTAAAATTTTAACTTGATTGTTTGCCCCGAGTTAAAACTTCTTCTAGACTTAGATCTACTTCTCTTATGAAAATTTTCATTTCATTAAGAATTTATGAACTTAAAATGAATGAGATAGTGGACTACATTGTAGGCTTGTAAATTGATTCATAGTGATTTGGAGGTATGAACACATTACTATTAGAATCATATGAAAAGTCTCACCTAGAAAAAAAAATGTGTGGGTGAGAGATTATGTCACTGCTTTCAAAGCAAAGAAAATGAAATAAATAAAAAAAAGTCTGTGATGAGAAAGAAAAGTCTATCGTAGTTGACTGTGATTGTTTGCTAGGTTTGGTATTTATATGATCAACTAAAAAATTCATAAAATTTACCAAAATCCAATTTTAAAAAAAAAGTCCATAAAATCTTTATAATTTTGAATAATAGATAACTTTTTTTGCGTTATTCAAAATCCCAATCGAATACCACAAGATTTCGTTGCCCTCTGAAAAAAAATCTTGATAATCTTTATTGAATACCATCAGATTATTTTTTATCATTTAAAAATCTTGATTGAATACCCCAAGACATTTTTACAAAAAAAAAAAAAAGTTATTCAAATCTTAAATAATCCTAATCCAATACACCCCCTAAGTTTTTTTTTATAATTTATAATTTTATATATATGGAAAGTGCGGGTCGCGGGTGCGAGTATGGGTATATAGGTACCTAGAGGGTATGGGGATGGGGATTGAAATTGCTACCCGCATGGGTATGGGGATAGGGATGGGTACTTTTTTCAAACACGAGTATGGGGACGAGTACTATAGTACCCTACCTATACCCTACCCATTGCCATCCCTACCCTGCACCATAGGTGATCTTTATTCCAAAGGCATTGATTGACTTAGGAGCAAGCATCAATTTGATGCCCCTCTCCTTACTGAAAAGGATTGGAAGTTTGGAGGTCAAGCCCACCAAAATGACATTGTAACTAGTTAACTGTTTGGTCAAATGCCCATATAGGGTGGTGGAAGATGCCCTAGTCAACGTGGGGCATTTCACTTTCCTGGTCGACTTCATGATCATGGACATGGAGGAGGACCGAGAAGTTTCGATGATTTTGGGAAGGCTGTTTATGATGTCTACCAAAATAGTTGTAGACATGGGAGAAGGTCGCCTTTATTAGGCATGACAATCAAACTCATACTCGCGAGTATCACCCCATCCTCATCTCAATATTGAAGAGTAATCCCCACTTTGACCGGGTATGGGTATGAGTAATACTCGATTACAAAAATCGGATATGAGGACGAGGATAGGGATGTGCCTACTCACCCCGTACCCGTACCCAATACATATATTTATTAAATTATTTTTATTTTATATTATATATTTTACTTAATAATTTTTAAGTATTTACACTTATTTTATGATTTACAATTTATACTTACTAAATTATTGTTTTAGGTTGTTTCAATTTGTTTTTATATAGTTTAGACAAAAATTATATAATTTTATTAGATAATAAATAATTATACGGTTGTTATTAACATATTATTAGTTTGTTATGAAGTCCCTTTTTTTTTAGATTTTTAACTTATTATTAGCTTGTTATGACTTTAAGTAATTATAAAAACTGATTTTTTTTAAAGCTTATAATGACTTAAATTTTTTTTTTTATGTTTTTTTTTAATTATAAATGGGTATGGGTACAAGTCAGGTATACTCGATACCCGACGGGGACAGGGATGGGGATGGGGATGTGGATAGGTATGCAGGGACAGGGATGAGGAATCACAAACCCGTCCCCAACCTACCTCGTTGCCATGCCTAGCCTTCAGCTGAAAGTCAAAGAGGAGGCATTGGCATTCAACATATTTGAAGCCATGCAACATCTGAAAGATCTAGAAGAATGCTTCAGAGTTGATGTCAATAATGATCGAGAGGCACCTAAAGATGTCCCACCTAGGGAAAAACTTGTGGAGGAATTGCACCAACATGAAGAACTCCTGAAGACAAAAATTGAACTGAAGCTGCCCCCTTTTAATTTGAAATACTTATCTCTTATGGATAATGAAGGGGATCCAGCCATTATCAATAGAAAGGTGTCCCCAATGAAATAAGGGAAGCTCTTAGGAATTCCCCAACACCACAAGTAGGGAATAGGATGGATTCGTTCTTACTTTAAGGAAACAAGTCCACCCTATTAGATGCACTCCATCAAGAATGACTTCAAGCCCATCCACCAACCTCAGAAGCTAAATGCTTATGAATCCTCAAGGATTTACACACAACAAGCTAAAACCTGGCATAAGAGAAAGATTCTGAAAAGAGAGTCCAAGTCGAGTCAGCAAGAGGTTAGACTTTATGGAGTTATGGTGATTTAGGACCCTAAATCCCAAAGGAGTTGGGTGGTGAATGACTAGCGCATTGAGTACAACCTTGGTAGAAAAATGGAATGTCCCACCACTTTAATTCATTTGGTGGATCCACCTTGATGATCTTGGGGTTATCAATCGTTAAGTTAGTGATGTTAAAGAAGCGTTTGCTGGGAGGCAACCTAGGTTTTTTTCATTTTATGAATTTGGTTGGAAGGAATTGGAGAGTGTCAAGTCTCCTAAGACATGTAGTCTTGTTGCATGATTTGGTAAGCGTTTGTTTAGACTTAGCGCAAGTTTTGCTCTGACTTTCCATTTTTCAATTAATTTCAAAGAATTCGCTAAGTGCCACTTCTCACTTATCGCAAACAAAAAACAAAAAAAAAAAAAATCATCTGAAGAAGTCGCACTAAGCGCCATTTAGCGCTACACGTGTGAATCATAAATACAAAAAGGGGAAGTTACGAAACTACTCCCCTCCCTCTTTCCTACTTAATGTTTAAAATTTGTTTACTCATACACACACACACACACAAAAAAAAAAAAAAACCCTACGGTTACTCTTCCTCTTCTCACGTCGTCACACACCCACTCACTCGCACAAATTCAAAAATTTCTTCTTCTTCTTCCTTGCCTTCTTTGCATTCTCAATTTTCTTCTTGATTCTGCATGACCAAGTAAGTCTCATTCTCCTTTTTAATTTCGTTTTCGTTTTTCTCTTTTTGGTTTTGTTAGTTTTGTTCCTTTTGTTTTGCATTTGCATTTATCTTGTTGTGTTCTTGAGTCTGGGTTGTTTGTTGTTAGATTAGGTTTTTCTATTTTCTTGTTTTGTTTTTGCATTTTTACATACTCTACTATTATTGCCTAGCATTTTGAATGCGTGCGCTAAGTGCATTCTTGTGCTAAGCACACCTATGCAATTTCTGGGTTTTTGTTCATGTTATTGAATCTGAGTTTTGGATTCAAGTGTCGATAAGCACTTCCTCGCGCTAAGCACTTCTTCATGTGTTTAGGTCTTTTCTAATTCATTATGTTCTTATGATGTGTTGTGTTCATGGATCTATAAAATTCCCATATCCAAGCGTCGTTAAGCGAGTCACCTCACTAAGCGCATATTCACATTTTTAGGCTCACTAAACGTGGTTGCGCGTTGTGCAAATTTTTCCACCTGACTCCATTAATTAAGGGAATTTGCTAAGCGTGTAATGGAACTCAGCGCGCTTGCTTTATTTTTATTCAATAAGTATTTCTAGATTCAATGCTGTTAAGTGAGTATACTCGCTAAGTGCGATTTGTGTTGTGGCTCACTAAATGCAATTACACACTAAGCGAATGTTTCTCCCTGACTCCATTATTTTGGGAAATTCACTAAGCGCACAGTAGAGCTTAGCATGCCTGCTTTGTTTTTTCTTTCTTTCTTTGCTCTACTTTATGTGCTTCTTGGGTGTTCGCTTAACATGATCCAACGCTTAACGAACACCTTCATTTCTCACTTATTTTCTTTGTTTGTCTTATTTGTTCCTTTTGAATATAGATGACACCTAAATCTCACCCTACTCGTGGCACATCTTCCTCTAATGATGCACCACATCCATGTCACTTACCAATATGATGTCAAACGCTTCTCCTCCTATGAGGCCTAAGAACGATTCAAGAATGAACTCATGGGTCAAGGACTCCTTTTAGAGCGCCCTGTCAAATTCGCTTCAGGTGACTATGATGTGTTCCGTGACAAGCTAGACTATCATGGCTAGTTGAAAAAGCTGTGTACTCTCCTTGCCAATTCCATTGACAAACCCGTTGTCAAGGAATTTTATGCCAAAATATATGACAAGAAGGGTTACTATTTGGTGGGTGACCAGCAATGCAAGATCAGGGGGAAGACCATCCGCTCGAATGGTGCCACTATTAACCGCTATCTTCAAACCCCACCAATCCTTGTGGGCAACATTGGGCTGACACAGTTTGACATCTTCCTCAACCACCACAAAGACTACAAGGCTATCACACAGCTGCTTTGCATACCGGGCAAAGGATTTGTTAAAAATCGAGGATGGAGTCAACACAAAAATTGTGTGACTAGATATGACCACCTTGACTCAAGCATGGTGTGCACTCTCCTACTTCACCCTGGCACCCACCTCGCACACTTCAAATGTTATAGTGGAGCGAGCTAAATGGATATACTCCCTGATTATGAAAATGAATATAAATGTGAGTAGTTTCATATACAACCAGATTGCCTCCATTACCCACTCCAACTTCAGTCGATTGGGCTTTTCGACCCTCATCTCTACATTGTGCAAGGCCAAAGGGGGCCAACTCCAATACACAGGTCCTCCAAAAGCTCAACCCCCCTCCCATCACCTTCAAATAGATATACACCTTCTACTACAATGAAGCCGATCCCAAAAGACCCGAACTTTCTCCCAAGACTAGAAAGCAACCTCGCACCAAGAGCATTTCTGGGAGTTCTTCCTTTGTTGATTCAGTTGTCACTGAAGACATGTTTCAGACTGCTCTCGTGGTCTCCAACTTACACTCAATCAGTAGATAGAAGAGCAGACCAATGCTCTGTATCATGGTCAGTGCACTCTCATTGAGAATTTGCACCACCTCTCCCTTCAACAACCAAGCATATGTTTGGATGACTTCTAGGCCCATATACAATGGCTTGCGGATAGGCCCTCTTTTTCATAGGGGGTGGTGGTGGTCACCAAGGAGTAGAGGAAGAGGGAAATCAAGAAGGTAATGAAGAGGAAGGTGATGAAGAGGAGAACCAAGTGGTGGATTCTTTAGGAGAGGACAACTTAGAGGACTTAGATGAAGACTAGCCAGGATAGGCATCATGGCTGTCTACACAAGGCCAAGTGTTTTAAAATTTTTGTCATCTGAACCATTTTTACTATTTTTGTTTTTATTTTACTTTACATATTTTGCAATAGTATAATTTAGCATATCTGTAGTAGTTAATCTTTTTTGTGCAACGTTGAATGTCTTTGAACATTTGGTTCAGTTTCATTGTTTGAATCACTATTTTGTTTTGAACCTTTGGCACAAATCTTTTGTTTTCAAACTAAATGAGAGCAAGCATGTTTTTAGGTTGCTTAGTCTTGATGTCGATACATGCATGTGAGTTTGGTGAATTAATAATTATGAGCATTTGAGTTTTGAAGGACTTGTGAACATTGTGAAAATTAACCGATAAGTGTGAGAATCATACTGTGAGAGAACCATTGAGTTGTTGCACTAATTTTTGAATGATTCTCTAAATTGTTGTGTGCATAATTAATGTGGAAATGATCAAGGCCTTGTTTGCTTAGAGTGATTCCCAGAGCCAAAAAGCCAACCCAGTAAGGTTGAGAGAATTCTCTACTAAACCCTTGAGTCTAATAGATATCTATTTTGTCTTGTGAAGCTAGAACCTAAATAATTAAGAATTGCCCACCTTACCTTAAGGAATAGGAGAGCATATCTTTATGGTTTGAAGTAAATTTGTTCCAAATTTGGGGGAGTCAAGTGAAGATCCACACTAAAGAGAAGAAATAACAGCAACACATCTGCTACAATGTGAATCACATGAGGCAAAGCCTCCACCAAAAGAAAAAAATTGAAGATTTAATCAAAATTGTGATTCAAGAAAAATGTAGTTGTTGTCCAACTGTGATAATGACGATGAGGCATATGAAGAAATTGGTAATCAAGGAGGGAGATAAAGATATACTTTCTTAAACCCTTAGGAATTTTAATTCAAGAAAAACCAATGTTCTTTGTAGCCCAGCCACGATTCAACCCAAATAAAGACGTTAGTGATCCACATTGTTTGTACATGTGCAATGAATTGAGAAGAAGTTCAAAAGTCTAAGTGCACAATTTAAATTGGAATAGTTTGACCATCTCATACTATTTATACACTAAGTGTTGAGTGAAATACTGACCTTATGAGGGTCATGGTGTTTTCTTCGACTTCAATTGCTGAATGCTCCTTTGTTGGTTTGCTGAATTTGTGTGCATGTTGAAAAATCTCTTTGTGATACTAATGCATTTGATCTCAATTGAAAACACCTTTTGCTCAATGTGTCATTGTTCTTAAAACTTGATTCCAATTCTATTAATTGTTCATCTGCATCCACTCTGTTGCTATGTAAATATTCTTCTTCCTTGAGGACAAGTAAATCTTTAATTTGGGGGAGCTTGATAATCGCTTTATATACATAAATATTGCATCATATTCTGTAGCGATTATCCAATGTTCTCGGGATTTTTAGCTTAGTTTGGAAATTTAGATTTTTATAGTTTTGCTAATTCTAACCATAGGAAGCTAGTTGTAGAAAATATACTTAATTTCATGTTTTGCATGCCTATGTTTATCATCAAGAGAAGATAGAAGAATTGTGACCTGGAGAGTGTTGACCGCGACAGGCAATTTATGAAGCGCTAAGCTCAAGTTTGCGCTAAGAGAATTCTTTACTCTAACTTGAAGAATTCGTTAAGCGCTCAAGTGCATTGAGCAAGAGCCCTGTATTTGAAGTGTAAGATCTATAGAATTGCGATGTTGTGCTTAGCGCACATGCGTGCGAAGCGAGCCTTCAATTATAGTATAAAAGCATCACTTTGTAATTTAAAAAACATTCAAAATTTTTAGTGATTAGGGCATTGTTCTATGAGTTACTTCTTCGTCCATGTCTCTTCTCCCTCCATTGTAACTCATTTTGAATGCTTCTCATGTCTATGAGAGCCTAGACCTTTTGTGTTGAGGGCTTGGGAACTAGGTTCTAACATGTAAACTCTTTATTTCATATTTATTCAATGAAATATTTAGTTTAAAATCCATTACTCTACTTTTATCGCTTGTTATATGATTCTATCTGTTATATATGCATGCTGTGGAGTTTGACTATCATGGAGGGCTAAATCCCTTTTCTCCCTCATTATTTCTATGTAGCTCCATGGCAGCCCCCCACAAAGATCTTCATGAAGGGCTAAATCCCTTTTGCAACCCAAGAATCATGTGCTTGTGGGTAAATATAAGTTCCTCTATTCTCAATTTCGAATTTATCTCATAAAAACCCTTTCCCCCTTTTTCTAATTTTCAATTTCCTTGTTTAACGTATGATAATGATTAGATTAGGGAATTGAAATCTAAATTTGGGTCAATTACAATTAATTGATTGTGGTTTAATACAATACATGCATGAATTTGGAAAAATTAGGAATATGATAGTAATCCAAATTTTTTCAAATAAGTGTGAGGCAATTGTCGTAAATTTCATATTGTTGGGAATCTCATGAGCATGAATTTGATCTATCTTTACTAGAATTGTGATTATTTCTCCATAAACATAGATTTTTGAATTGTATCTCTTTGATTCTATTTTCGTTTATTGATTTAAGTTGTTCTGTTGCTTTAAATTTCTGAAAATTCCCCCTATTTCAAATTGAATGCAAGGTATTTAATGAATTGTATCTTTGAGAAAATAACTTGAGTTAGTCTTATATTGCAAAATTTATTGGGGAACTTAGTAGCTTTTGACGACGCGCACTCCGTCAACCATCCAACATACTTCAACATGAATTCAAAATCATCCTTTAGTCTTAAAGTACATAAGAAAGGCCAATCAAGGTACCTGGTGGGTAGCTTGGCACACTGTTCTAGGATTGTGTATCGTTCTTGCTGCTTAGGCCCAAAAAATTGAAGCTCAAGGACTATTTGCTTACTTCCGTGCATTCCTGGGTTCCATGAGGGAGTTTAGGTTGAGGGAAGTGTGAATGATGATTATAGGAGAAAAGGGGTGAGGTCTGTGGAGCATTTGAGGGAGTGTGTTAAGTGTTAAGTGATGTTTGTGAAGTGAAAAATAAGTGGATGGTGAGTGGATGAGGGTATAGTTGTGGGGTTTTGGTGTGGCCAGAAGTGTAATACTAAGATAAGACTCTTAAATATTCTTTTTAGTCTATTTTCTTTGTAATTGATTCAATTTGCACCCATCACACATTTAATAATTCTCTCACCTAAATTTGTAATTTTCAATGAATTTAAATCAATCACAAAGAGAGTATACTAAAGAGAGTATATGATAGACTCATTTTAGCATTACTCTATGGTTGGAATGTGAGGAAGGTTGAGTGTGTGAGGGGTTAAGGGTGCATGAAATCTGATTGGCTAGGGAGATGGTGAGGTGATGATGGTTGAGTGTATTAGTGGTGTTAATTTAAATTTGTGAGGGTGGAGGGAATATGGAGATGGTCGTGAGTTTTAGGCTATGTTTGTTTCAGTAATTGCTATGCCGATCAAACTTTCATCTTCTCTTGAACATTGTGACAACATGTTTGACAAGTTTTTTCCGCGTTCATTCGTATGCGTATTCAAGCAAAATTTCTGTTGAATCCAAAAGTAGGAGTGGGTTGCTTTTGCGTTAATGTTGATGGGATGTGTTTTCTCCATGTCAAATTTAATTTCAGCAATCATTTTTACCTACCAACATTAAAAGGTTCATAATTTCAATTGGATGCTTCTATTATTTGAAATTGGTTGTTACTTTATTTTAGATCTGACATTCGCCCTCTCTGCTCTGCTTTAGGTGCTTCTACTAGCTCTCAATTGGGTGCTTTGAAATTTGTTGCTTTGGTTATTTTCATGGCTGCAATATTTACTTGAATTTCAAAACTTGCATATGTGCTGCTACGTTGTGATTTGAGCTCTTGGGTACATGCGGATTTGAATTGAAATTGATTTTAGTTGGCTCAAAGTAATTGGTAAGTTTGCATGATGTTTCTTTTGTCTTGATCTTTGTCCATTTAGTTTCAATCTTTTATTTCAATCTCTTGATTCATTTATTGTTTGACATTTCTATTTTTTTTCATGATTTCTTGCTAGATTTATTATATATTTAGTGTCATGGGTAAGTGAGAATGTGAGATTAGTTTGAATCTATGTGTTCGAATTGGAGAGGATTAATGGTAAGTATTTTAATTGGGGAGACTAAGGTACTAGGTGTTCTAATATGAAATTACTCATTTTAATTAAATAAATGTTAATTGGAATTTCAATTGAAATAAAATTTAATTAATGGGAAAAAAGTTTATGCATCACCAGTGTAAAACTATTTTACACTATTAGTCTATTACAATCCTCCATTTATAGTAAGACAATTGACTTTTATAAAATTATTTTAAAAGTCATTACAATGGTAGGTTATGATTAACTAACTCTGTAAAATGATTACACTGATGATGTATGAACATTTTACTCTTAATTAATTAAATAAAAAAAAATCAAATGCACGAAAATTTTTAATCACACAATTATCTAGTATCTTCAATGGTAAATTTTAAAGTAATTTATTTTTTGTTATTCAATTTTAAGCAACTCAACTAATTTTTTCTCCAATAGTAATTTTTGTTAACAAATTGTTTAATTTCTAAATATTTCTTTTTTTACTCTTATATTTAATGAAAAGTTAAGAGTTGTTTATACTCTCAAATTTTAAACAACTCAAAATCACATGTGACACACTAAATTAAGTCATTCCTATGCTTAAGCAATTTTTTTAAACAACACATTAAATAACTCCCACTCTAATCTAATTAAAATTAAATCAACTGAGTTGTAATTCTCATGACCATAAACTTTAAATACAAACCATTCCTTCCAAATCAACATATTCATTTATAATTTATTAAGAAGTTCATTTCTAGAATTGTCACATACATAATTGTAAAAATTAACTAAACTAATTATTTAATTAAAATCTTTAGATTACATATTGAAATAAATATCACAACCTATTCAAATTATGAATTTTTTATTTTATCCTAATTCTATCATTCTCTTATTTACTTAATTAATTACTAATTATACTTAATTATTCAAACTCTTTTCTTTTTCCTAAATAATGTATAATTAAATTCAAATTAATTTACCCACATCCTTAATTACTAAGTTGTAAATTTTGGAGTGTTAGTACACATGCACCACACGAACCTTCCAATCCTTTTCCCACCAATCAATCCTGGATTGTCTTCACCATCAACCAATACGGGTGATGAGGAACAACATCATCCACAACAAACTGCACCATTACCTTTGAGTCGCATTCCACAATCAACATTTGATTGAGACTTCAGGTTTGGTCTTGGTTAAGAAATTATGATACTAACTTTGATTACTCTTTTGCACAATGGACTTGTAATCCAAGGTTGTGCTTAAGGGGTTAGTTAATGATAATCGCTTTATATACGTAAATATTGCATCATATTTTGTAGTGATTATCTAATGTTCTTAGGATTTTTAGCTTAGTTTGAAATCATTTAATATAGATTTGTATAGTTTGATAATTCTAACCCTAAGAAGTTATTTTGTGAGAAATATATTCTAATTTATGTGTGCAGGCCTAGATTCAACAGTAAAGGGAGAATGCAAGAAGAAGACATGACTCACTAAGCGACACATCTCGCTCAGCGCTTCCCTCGCTGAGCGCAATAGCAAGCTACGCGAGCTAGGCGGCCTATGACGTGCTGAGCGCCACATTGCGCTAAGCGACATTTTCATTCGAACAGAAGACTCGCTTAGCGAGACATCGAGCTTAGTGGAAGTTGCTTTCGAACTGAATATGCGCTGAGCGGAAGATTGCGCTTAGCGGAACACCTGTTCTGAGATGCATTATGCAGTGTTTTGCGCTTAGCGGAAGGTTGCGCTAAGCGAAGCTTTGACTATATAAGCTGCACTTGAAGAATTTTAAAGCATTCAGACTTTGGTGGATTTGGTTGAGCTACTTCCTCTATTGTCTCTGTTTTCCTCTGTTCTCTTCATCCCCTTTTGTAACCTTTTCAAGGCTTCTCATGACAATGAGAGGCTAATCTATTAGTGTTGAGGACTTGGAACTAGCTGCTAATCATGTAAACGTTATTCTTCATATCTATTCATTGAAATATTCAGTTTAATGTTCATTTCTCTATCTTTATTCTTGTTATATGATTGGATCAGTTATATATGCATGTTTTAGAGTTTACCTGCCATTGACAGATGCTATTGAACTTGGAACTGAGTTTGAACTCTAATGGAGTGTATTTCTAGACATAGGATAGACTCCATTAGCTTCGCAAAGATCTCTAAGATTCATCAAACCACTCAACTGAACTTACCGAGATATCGGAAGTGAGGTTGAGCAGTTTAGGCTTGATTTGGTGAGAGATCACGTTTTGAGCACTTTTAGATCGAAGTTAATCTGAACTATTAATGTGAATGGAGAATATATCTTATATGTTTACATGGGAAGCAAACCAGTTGAACCAAATCCTCAACATATCCATTATTCCATTCTAAAACTCAAGCACGCCAACTGTTCGATCATAGTCCTGAATCAACATTGTCGTTTTTATTGTTTATAGTTAGTGTTAACTGTAGTGTTTAGTTAAATTTATGTTATTATTGATGGTTCAAGAACAACCAACTTTAAAAACCAAACTAATATTTAGGAATTGATTACTTTACTGATAGTCAAATACGGACAATTCTCTGTGGATTCGATACTGGGATCTTCCCTTTTAAACTACTTGTGCGATATTTGGTACGCTTGCCAAAATAGTCCATCAAGTTATTTGGCGCCGTTGCCGGGGAATTGTTCATGGTATTCGGCGATTAGTATTTATGTCAATCTTAATCATTAGTTCAATTTTGTCTATTGTATAATTGTACTTAGTTTATATTCATTGTATGCTTTGTTTATATTTTGTTATTTCAAAGAAATCTTCCTCTGCCTCTGTTCTACATATTCTCTGCTGCATAATTGGAGTTGCTACATAATTTGCAGCAGAAAATTCTGCATAAATTTGGAGCACTGATTGGTAGAACTTGCTTTCAATTGCTACATAATCTAGAAATACATTGCTACATGTGCTCTGCTGCATAATTGGAGTTGCTGCATAATTTTCATGTAGAAAATTCTACATAATTGTCATTCTTGAGTGTTGCTAACCCACTTTTGAGTACTTGAAGTGTATGCGAGGTAGGAGTTCAGAAGCTAATCTAATCCCATTGGATTCAGAGATAGAAAATACCTGTCGGAAGATCAAGGCCGCAAGAAGAAAAAGAGAAAAACAAGCGACTCAAGAAAGCTTTTTCCTTCATACAACCACACATTGAGATTCCTTCCAGTGCCAAAGAGCTAATCATGGAAGACAATCAACAAAAACGCACTCTAGAAGACTATGTGGCTCCTGCTATTCCAGCTCACTTCACAAGTATCATAAGACCAGAGGTACAAGCCGCAAGTGTCTCATCCATCTTCTCTCATCCAGCTCATACAAGCCAATGTGTTCCATGGCTTGCCTAATGAAGACCCTTATGCTCATCTGTCCCCCTATATGGAAATTTGCAACACGGTTAAACTAGCAGGAGTTCCTAATCATGCCATCCGTCTCAATTTATTCTCATTCTCTCTAGCAGGAAATGCCAAGCAATGGCTCCATTCCTTCAAGGGTAACACATTCCAAACTTGGGATGAAATTGTTGCTAAATTCCTCAACAAATACTTTCCGAAGTCCAAGACTGCACAAGGGAAGACAGAGATTTCCTCTTTCACTCAAAGGGCTGAGGAATCTTTAGGTGAAGCATGGGATCGCTTTAGAGGATTGCTAAGGAAGACACCAACCCATGGCTTTGAGGAGCCAATACAAATTATCATGTTCAATGATGGGTTGAAGAACCATACCAAGCAACTGTTGGATGCTTCAGTCGGAGGGAAGGTCAAGATGAAGACCGTGGAGGATGTCATAGCACTGATTGAAAATATGGCTGCAAGCGATCATTCTATCACTCATGATAGGACTCATATTCCTCCAAGGAAGGGCATTTTGGAGTTGCATTCTCAAGATGCCGTCTTAGCTCAAAACAAAATCCTAACCCAGCAAATTGAGGCTCTTACAAAGCAACTGAGCAGTCTTCCACAACAACTGAAGAGTCTTCACAACCAACACCCTCCTCCAAGGAATTTCTGCTGTCAAGTATGTAGAGGAGACCATGAAAATGGTGTTTGTATGACCTCAGAAGGGTCACCTGAAGAAATGAACTACATGGCCAACAACAACAACAATCGTGGAGGTAATTACAATGGGTACAATTAGGGTCAAGGGGGAAACCAAGATGGAAGCTACAACCGGGAATGGCAATCACATCCCGGTAACAACTATAACAAGGACTCGGGAGGCCCGTCAAATAGACCTCAACATCAAGGACCCTTTGTGTATGAGAGGCAGAACAAGCTAGAAGACTCTTTCGCACGGTTCTTAGATGTGACTACTTCCAACCACAAGAGCACTCAAGCCTCCATTAAGAACTTAGAAGTCCAATTAGGGCAGCTGGCCAATCAAGTGGCCGAAAAATTCAATGGGAAATTCATTGCCAACACGGAGGTGAACCCAAAGGAACAATGCAATGCTGTAATGACTAGAAGAAAATGCATAGAAGACGCTGCCCTTGACACACCAGAACCGACAACAACAAAAGCTAATGCCCCCAGTGGAGTGACAGAAGATGTGTTAGGTGAGGAAGAGACTGATAAAGGTCAGGAAGAAGGGATAGCAGCTGACCAGGAAGATGGCACAAGCAAAAATGGTGGAATTGTGACTGAAGAGGCATTACCAATGCACGAGCCCAAGCACCAATTGGCGAAGAAGGCAAAGGAAGCTCTAGAACAATAGGTCACCAAGAATCTACCTTATCCTCTAATTCCGTCAAGGAAAGACAAGGAGAGGTATTTCACTAGATTTCTAGAAGTCTTCAAGAAATTGGAGATCACCATTCCCTTTAGTGAAGCGCTACAACAGATGCCTTTATATGTCAAGTTCATGAAGGATCTAGTTACTAAGAAGAGGAAGTACATTGAAGAGGAGACCATCAACGTTCAGGGCAATTGTAGTGCCATCATCCAACGGACCCTTCCACCAAAGTTCAAAGATCTGGGTAGTTTCACAATTCCTTGCACCATTGGAGAGATTTCCATAGGGAAAGCCCTAATTGACTTAGGTGCAAGCATCAATTTAATGCCACTCTCAATGCTTTGGAGGATTGGAGACTTGGAATTGAAATCAACTCGGATGACTCTCCAACTTGCAGATCGCTCCATCAAATATCCTCATGGTGTCATTGAGGATGTCATAGTTAAGGTAGGAGAATTCACCTTCCCTGTTGATTTTGTCATCATGGACATGGAGGAGGATAAGGAGGTGCCCTTAATTCTAGGAAGACCCTTTATGATGACGGCTAACGTGGTGGTAGATATGGGAAAAGGACATCTCCAATTGAGCGTCGCTGATCAAAAGGTCACCTTCAACATCTTTGAAGCCATGCACCACTAAAATGACACCAAGGATTGCCTCCGCATTGATGCTTATGAAGAGGAAGTAGTAGAAGCTACTCAACAACTGACTTTACACTCTCCTCTAGAGCGAGTCCTGGTTAATTCCATGGACTGCCTTACTATAGAGGAAGAAAATGAAGTCCAAGAGTACAAACATCATTTGGAAAAACTAAAAGAAATTCCTTCAAATGATAATATCTATGAAAAGTTGAAGAATGACAAGGCGAAGAGGCCCAAGCTTGAGTTGAAGACCTTACCTTCTCATCTTAAATACATTTTTTTGGATAAGGAGGAAGGCAAACCTATAATCATTAGCAATTCTCTGTCTTCTAAGGAAGAAACGCAGCTATTGGAACTTCTCAAGCGTTATCAAGAAGCTGTAGGTTGACATATCTCTAATCTCAAGGGAATTAGTCCATCTTATTGTATGTACAAAATCATGATGGAAGCCGACTACAAGCCAGTGCGACAGCCTCAGAGGCGCCTCAACCCCACCATGAAGGAAGAAGTGAGTAAGGAAGTGCTGAAGCTTCTGGAGGCTGGGATGATTTACCCCATCTCCGACAGTAGCTGGGTGAGTCCAGTGCAAGTAGTGCCAAAGAAAGGCGGAATGACAGTGATCCGCAATGATAAAAATGAGTTGATACCCACTCGAATTGTCACAGGGTGGAGAATGTGTATAGACTACAAGAAGCTGAATGACGCCACAAGAAAAGACCATTTTCCCCTGCCTTTCATGGACCAAATGCTAGAAAGGTTAGTTGGGCAAGCTTACTATTGTTTTCTTGATGGCTACTCTGGATATAATCAAATAGTAGTAGACCCGGAGGACCAAGAGAAGACTGATTTCACTTGCCCTTTCGGAGTTTTTGCTTACTGGAGAATGTCATTCGGATTATGTAATGCTCCGGCCACGTTCCAGCGCTGCATGCTTGCTATCTTTGGCAACTTGGTAGAGAAATGCATTGAAGTATTCATGGACGACTTTTCTATCTTTGGGGCTTCGTTTGGCCTGTGTCTCTCTAACCTGAAGTTGGTATTAAAAAAATGTAAGGAGAGTAACTTGGTGCTGAATTGGGAGAAATGTCACTTCATGGTTCAAGAGGGAATTGTGCTTGGGCACAAAATTTCAATAAGAGGAATCAAAGTGGACAAGGCGAAGATTGATGTGATTTCCAAGCTACCACCACCAACTAACGTGAAAGGGGTGAGGAGTTTTCTTGGTCATGTCGACTTCTACAAAAGATTCATTAAGGACTTCTCCAAGATAGCCAGACCACTTAGCTCCTTGTTAGCAAAAGAAGTCAAATTCAGCATGAGCACAGAATGCTTAACCGCCTTTTACGCCTTGAAGGACAAGCTTACCTCTGCACCAATGATAATTGCTACTGATTGGAGTCAAGATTTTGAGCTAATGTGCGACGCCAGTGATTATGCAGTAGGAGCTGTTCTAGGACAACGGAGGAACAAAGTCTTTCACTCCATCCACTACGCTTCCAAGGTGCTCAATGACGCTCAACTCAACTGCGCTACCACAGAAAAAGAGCTGTTGGCCATAGTATACGCTCTGGAAAAGTTTAGATCCTATTTGGTAGGATCTAAGGTGATTACTTATACTGACCATGCAGCCATAAAATATCTCCTCACCAAGCCAGACTCCAAACCCAAACTGATTCGATGGGTGCTACTTCTGCAAGAATTTGATATTGAGATCAAAGACAAGAAGGGGAGCAAAAATTCAGTTGTAGACCATCTATCTCGCCTAATAAATGAAGAAGTCACCAACAAAGAGCTGGAGATCAGAGAGGAGTTTCCTGATGAATTCCTCATGATAGTGCAAGAGAGACCTTGGTTTGCAGACATTGCCAATTATAGAGCTGCCCATGTGATGCCAGAAGGGATGAATTGACATCAAAAGAAGAAATTCTTGAGGGACTGCACTTATTATGTCTGGGATGATCCTTTCCTGTTTAGGATTGGGGCCAATCAACTTCTAAGGCGATGTGTTCCACAAGAAGAGGCCAAGAATATTCTGTGGAATTGTCATAATTCACCTTATGGAGGTCACTATAATGGTGGACGTACAGTTGCCAAGGTACTTCAATCAGGCTTCTACTGGCCAACTTTGTTCAAGGATGCTTTTGAACATGCTCAAGCGTGTGATAAATGCCAAAGGACAGGGAGCATATCAAAAAGGCATGAAATGCCTCTCCAAAATATCCTTGAAGTAGAGGTCTTTGATTGTTGGGGTATTGACTTCGTTGGCCCTCTCCCTCCTTCATTTTCAAATGAATACATATTGGTAGTCGTAGACTATGTGAGTAAGTGGGTTGAGGCTATGGCATGTCAGAAAAGTGATGCCAAGACCGTCATCAAATTTCTAAAGCGGCAAATTTTCAAAAGGTTTGGAGTACCTCGCGTCTTGATAAGTGATGGAGGAACACATTTCTACAATGAAGCTCTTTCAAAAGTCCTCCAACATTATGAAGTGCGACACAAGGTAGCATCGCCCTATCATCCGCAAACCAATGGCCAAGCAGAAGTTTCCAATAGAGAAATCAAGAAAATCCTGGAAAAGACAGTGGCAGCATCAAGGAAGGATTGGAGACTGCATTGAAGACTCCAATTGGTCTCACACCATTTCAGATGGTATATGGCAAGACCTGTCACCTTCCAGTGGAAATGGCTCACAAAGCTTGGTGGGCAATTAAATTGCTAAATTTTGATCCAACATTGGCGGCCAACAAGAGAAAGCTGCAGTTATTAGAACTAGAGGAAATGAGAACTCAGGCCTATGAATCCTCAAAGCTCTACAAAGAGAAGACCAAGAGATATCATGATAAGAAGCTGCTGAAGAGGGAATTTCATATAGGGCAGCGAGTGCTCCTATTCAACTCAAGACTCCGACTTTTTCCTAGGAAATTGAAGTCCAAGTGATCCGGTCCCTTCACCATCAAAGATGTCAAATCTTACGGAGCAATTGAGATCATGGATCCATCAGCGGAAAACCCACAAACAAGTTGGGTGGTGAATGGCCAAAGACTCAAAGGCTATCATGGTGGAGAAATTGAGAGGCTTACAACAATCATACATCTACAAGATCCTTGATCTTGTCAACCGTCAAGCTATTGACGTTAAAGAAGTGCTAGCTGGGAGGCAACCCAAGTTTGTCACTTCATTTTTTTTCAATTTTTGGCATCAATAATAAATCCCTACATAGTTCGCTTAGCGCTTCTCTTCGCTGAGCGCAACATTGGCTCGAACTGTTTTTGTGCTAAGCTCATGTTCACGCTTAGCGAAAACTCAATTCGAGGTGAAGTTTCGCTAAGCGCTTACTCGTGCTTAGCGCACTATTAGTTCGAATGAAATTTTCGCTAAGCTGGAACAGGCACTTAGCGCAAATTCATTTCGAGGTGTGAGGTCGCTCAACGCGCTATGCAGCTCAGCACAGTTTTGGCTCGACTTAGAATGTCGCTAAGCGTAGGGCGGCGCTCAGCGGTTCTTTGGCTCAAACACATTACTCGTTGAGCGCAAGATCGCGCTAAGCGTGATCTGCATAATTATGCAGATCTCGCTAAGCATGTATCTTCGCTAAGCAGAGTTTAAAAAAAATGAAATGAAGGGGCACGAGATATTGCGCTAAGCGCAACCATGCGCTAAGCGCGAAGTTCGTAACTGTTGGGCAGTTTTGAAACCGTCCACTCTCCCTCTTTCCCAAATTAAATTTTCTCTCTCACTCAAACCTAATTCAGTTACTCTCTCACGCCGTTCCTTTCTATTTTCTTCACTCTCACTTTTCACTTTCATTCACTCACTCACACACTGCATCTGCATCTTCTTGGATCCCATTCTTCTTCACTCTCCACGCCAGGTAAGCACTCCAACTCCTTTTTAATTTCATTTTTCTATTTTAATTGTAGCATTGTTGCATATTTAGTGTTATTGAGTCTGGGTTGTGTGCTGAGTAGATTAGGTTTCGTTTTCGCTTTCTCTCCGTTTGATTTGCGTTGTGGGTCTAGCATTTTTTAGGTTTCCCTGTTGGGATTTTTGATTTTTTGCACTAAGCGCATTTGTGCACTAAGCGAGAACATGCATCCTGGGTTTTTGTTCTTCAGTTGCTTGATCTGCGCTTAGCGCTAACTAGCGCTCAACGCAAATTCATTGGATGTTCATCCTGATGTTTCTTGTGTTCATGGATCTGGGAACTTTCCAAATTCATGCGCCGCTAAGCGAGTCTTCTCGCTAAATGCGACTATTGTTTTTGTAATTCGCTTAGCGGGAAGTCTCGCTGCGCGAACATTTGCTTCGAACTGAAGCATCTAGGAGGCTCGTTAAGCGCAGACTTGCGCTTAGTGAAAGTTTGCCTCGAACTAGAGGCTCGCTAAGCTCAAGCTTAAGCTTAGCGAAGGTTTGCCTCGAACTGGAGGCTCGCTAAGTGCAAGCTTGCGCTTAGTGCTTGAGCCCTGTTTTGCTCTGTTTTCCTTTCAATTTTTGCTCTATTTTTACTCTGTTTTCCTTTTCACCTCTGCTCTGTATTATTATGTATGTTTTCCTTTTTGCTTTCAATTTCCATGTAGTGACAGGTGTTTACTGAGTGCGACACAGCGCTTAGCAAACACCTTTGTTCTAATTGATTTGCTTTGTTGTTGTAATTTTCATTTTGAGTACAGATGGCTCCTAAATTTCGCAACAACCGCGGCGCCTCTTCTTCTAGAACACCACCTACACCACCTATGCCACCTACATCTCCTGCACCTACTGCCACGCACGAAAGGGTTATCTATCCCTATGACGCCGACCGTTTCTCTTCCTTTGAAGCCCAAGAGAGATTTGAGAATGAACTCATGGGTCGAGGACTCATTGCAGAGCGACCTGTAAAGATTGCTCCAGGTGACTATGATGTCTTCCGCAATGAGCTGCATCGCCGTAGCTGGCTCAAAAAGCTATGCTCCCTTGCCAGATAAGTCCATTGATGAGCCTCTGGTCAAGGAATTCTACGCCAACATTTATGAACCGGAGGGAGAATACAAGGTGGCCAACCGACAATGCAAGGTTCGGGGGAAGACCATTCGCTGGGATGGTGTAGCTATCAACCGTATTCTGCAAACCCCTCCGATCCTCGTAGGCGACACTAGGAAAACTCAATTTGACATTTTCCTCAGCCAATACAAAGACCCCAAGGTTATCACAGCGCTGTTGTGCATACCAAGCAAGGGATATATCAAGAACAAAGAGGGAGCCATTACGAAGATTATGCGGCCAGATATGACCACCCTAACTCAAGCGTGGTCTGCTTTCTCCTATTACACATTGGCGCCCACCTCGCATACCTCTGATGTTACAGTGGAGAGAGCCGAATGGATATATGCCCTTATTATGAAGATGGATATGAATGTGGGTAGTTTCATATCCAATCAGATTTCTGTCATGGCTCACTTCAGCGTTAGCCGATTGGGTTTTTCGGCTCTCATTTCGGCATTGTGCAACGCAAAAGGGGCTAGCTCCAGCACTCCAGTCTTGCTTAAGATGAGCCCTCCAATCACTTTCAAGTACATCTACACCTTCTGCTACAATGAGGCCGATCCTAATAGACCTGAGCTCCCTCCCAACACTCGGAAGCGACCTCGCACGAAGACAGTTTTTAGGAGTTCTTCATCTATCGCTGCAACTGTCACTGAAGACATGCTACAGACCGCTCTCAATGGTCTGCAACTGTCACTTATTCAGTAGATAGAAGAACGAACCAATGCACTATACCGGGGTCAATGTACAATCATTGACAATCTACACCACCTCTCCCTTCAACAACCAGTCATGTCTTTGGAGGCCTTCCAGGCCCATATGCAATGGCCTGCGGACAGACCTTCCTTTTCTCAAGGGGGTGATGGTGGTGGTGACGAAGTAGCTGAGGAAGAAGGGAACCAGGAGGATAATGAAGAAGAGGCTGTAGGAGGGGACAACATAGAGGCCACAGGAGAGGACAACATGGAGGCCGACCTGGAGGAGGAGTAGCAGATGTGAATCATGGCCGTCTACAAGAGGCCAAGTGTTTTAAATGTTTTGTCATCTGAACTATTTTATTGTTTCTGTTTATTTTACTTTACATATTTAACAGTTTTATATAGTTTAGCATTTCTGTGGTAATTAAATTTTTTGTGCAACGTTGGATGTTTTGTGAACATTTGGTTCAGTCTATGTTTGAATTATTGTTGGTTTTGAACCTATGGCACAATTGTTTTCGAACTGGGTGAGAGCGTGTTGTTAGGTTGCTTAGTTTTGAGGACGATGCATGCATGTGAGTTTGGGAAATTAATAACTGTGAGCATTTGACTTTTGAAGGACTTGTGAACATTGTGAAAATTAACCGATAAGTGTGAAAATTATACTGTGAGAGAACAATTGAGTTGTTCCACTAATTTTTGAATGATTCTTTGAATTGTTGTGTGCATAATTAATGTGGAAATGATTAAGGCCTTGTTTGCTTAGAGCGATTCCCAGAGCCAAAAAGTCAATCCAGTAAGGTTGAGAGAATCCTCTGCTAAACCATTGAGCCAAATAGACAACTATTTTGTCTTGTGAACCTAGAACCTAAACAAGAATTGCCTACCTTGCCTTAGGGAATAGGAAAGCATATCTTTTATAGTTTGAGACAAAATTTTTCCAAATTTTGGGGAGTCAGGTGAAGATCCACATTAAAAAGAAGAAATGATAGCAACACAATTGCTGCAATATGAATCATAAGAGGCAAAGCCTCTGGAAAAAAAATTGAATAATTGAAAATTCAATCAATTGTGATTCAAGCAGGAAGTAGTTGTTGTCCAACTGTGGAAAGTATTGAGGCATATAGAGGAAATTGATAATCAAGAAGGGAGATAAAGATATGTTTTCTTCAATCCTTAGGAATTGTAATTCAAGAAAAACCAATGTTCTTTATAGTCCAGCCGTGATTCAACCCTGAGTAAGACCTTAATGATCCACATTGTTTGTACATCTGCAATAAATTGAGAAGAAATTCAAAAGTTAAGTGCACAATTTCAATTGGAATGATTTAACCATCTTATACTTTATACACTAAGTGCTGAGTGAAACACTGGCCTTGTGAGAGTCATAGTGTTCACTTGAACTTTGAATTGCTGAATGCTCCTTTGTTGGTTTGCTGAATTTGTGTGCATGTTGAAAACTTCGTTGTGACCTTAATGCGTTTAATCTCAATTGAGAACACTTTTTGCAAGTGTCATTGGTCTAAAACTTGATTCTGATCCTGCCAATTGTTCCTCTGCATCCACTTTGTTGTTATGTAGATATTCTTTTGCTTGAGGACAAGCAAAGCTTTAATTTAGGGGAGTTTGATAATCGCTTTATATACGTAAATATTGCATCATATTTTGTAGTGATTATTTAATGTTCTCAGGATTTTTAGCTTTGTTTGAAATCATTTAATATAGATTTGTATAGTTTGATAATTCTAACCCTAAGAAGTTATTTTGTGAGAAATATACTCTAATTTATGTGTACAGACCTAGATTCAACAGTAAAGGGAGAATGCAAGAAGAAGACATGACTCGCTAAGCGACACATCTCACTCAGCGCTTCCCTCGTTGAGCGCAACAGCAAGCTACGCGAGCTAGGCGGCCTATGACGCGCTGAGTGCCACATTGCGCTAAGCGACATTTTCATTCGAACAGAAGACTCGCTTAGCGAGACATCGAGCTTAGCGGAAGTTGCTTTCAAACTGAATATGCGTCGAGCGAAAGATTGCGCTTAGCGGAACACCTATTCTGAGATGCATTATGTAGTGTTTTGTGCTTAGCAAAAGGTTGCGTTAAGCGAGGCTTCGACTATATAAGCTGCACTTGAAGAATTTTGAAGCATTCAAACTTTGGTGGATTTGGTTGAGCTGCTTCCTCTGTTCTCTTCATCCCCTTTTGTAACCTTTTCAAGGCTTCTCATGACAATGAGAGGCTAATCTATTAGTGTTGAGGACTTAGAACTAGGTGCTGATCATGTAAATGCTATTCTTCATATCTATTCATTGAAATATTCAGTTTAATGTTCATTTCTCTATCTTTATTCTTGTTATATGATTGGATCAGTTATATATGCATGTTTTAGAGTTTACCCGCCATTGATGAGATCTTTGTTGAACTTGGAACTGAGTTTGAACTCTAATGGAGTATATTTCTAGACATAGGATAGACTCCATTAGCTTCGCAAAGATCTCTAAGCTTCATCAAACCACTCAACTGAACTTATCGAGACATCGGAAGTGAGGTTGAGCAGTTTAGGCTTGATTTGGTGAGAGATCACGTTTTGAGCACTTTTAGATCGAAGTTAATCTAAACTATTAATGTGAATGGAGAATATATCTTATATGTTTACATGGGAAGCAAACCGGTTGAACCAAATCCTCAACATATCCATTATTCCATTCTAAAACTCAAGCACGCCAACTGTTCGATCATAATCCTGAATCAACATTGTCGTTTTTATTGTTTATAGTTAGTGTTAACTGTAGTGTTTAGTTAAATTTCTGTTATTATTGATGGTTCAAGAACAACCAACTTTAAAAACCAAACTAATGTTTAGGAATTGATTACTTTACTGATAGTCAAATACAGACAATTCCCTGTGGATTCGATACTGGGATCTTCCCTTTTAAACTACTTGTGCGATATTTGGTACACTTGTCAAAATAGTCCATCAGTTAACTTGGAATTGTTTGATTTACTCGCGGGATCATGTTGGAATGCATTTAGTTTCCATTAGTGAATTTGCAGGTACATATTAGTTTTAGAGTGCAGGGGATGTTATGCTTATGGAGCAATGGGTTGATTTTGAGGGTAGTATTATGGTTTAGCTTTTAGTAACTTCAAGTCCTGATGTAAGTAATTGGGTTGGTGTTGTCAAGATTTACATAGTCCACCGCCTTGTCTCTAGATGACCTTGCACCTTCATTTTCGAAGGTTGCAGCTTCAAAGTCTCCAAATCCCTAAAGAATTCTTTCAAAATCCTTAAAAGCTCCTTTATCCTTAAATAAATTCTCCCCCTTAAATGCTCCTCCACCACAACAAATCAATACTTGACAGAAAGACGAGACTCACAAACCCCTAGAATTCCATATTAAAAAGTCCTATCAAAAAATAATTTCTTTGGAACCCAAATTTGAGAATTCTCTCTTGTGGGATAGGGATGGATGCTAAAAGACCAAGATTTAAAGAAAAATAAAAATTTTGACCAAATCATTTTGATAGACTGAAATAATCTTGGAAAAAGATAAGCGGGATCCCTCAATAGTCAATTATTCTAAATTGAAAATCCTAAGGGTTCTAACCTTAACGGATTGGAACTAAAACCCAGCCACAGAAAAAAGGTTCTCCCAACCTTTTGACCCTTTTTATTTTAATTACTTTGATTACCAAGAAGCTTGGCTCAAGGTGCTCCTTGAACTTAACCCCCAACATTCTTGATATATCTCTTTTAAATATGCCCTCCCAACTCAAATACTAACTTGGTTTCTGCTTGTTGGGCTAGTAAAAGCCATCTACCTAGTAAGGTGGTTTCAATTTATGAACATTATAAAAAGTTAACTTCAAAATTGCCTGTGCATGAAAAGTTAATCAGCTTTTTCTCAACCATAGGTATGAGCTAATTAATGCAACACCTATATGAATTTCATCAATAGAATTCAACCCCTTATCTGAGGTCCTTTGTCAATGGGTAAAGGTGTTCTGGTGGAAGAAGTTTGAATTAAGGTTCCTGGAAGATAAGTTTTCTCATTGGAAAACTGGAAAATCTTTCCTCCCCCTACTCCAGAAAAGAAGGCCTCATCATCTCTTGCGGTGTCTTTGCAAATGGCAAGAAAACTAAGAAAGAAAAAAGGCAACACTTGTTGGCAGCCTTGTCTTCCTTAGACTCAAATGAAGAACAAGAGGCTCTTGAAGAAGACACTCAAAGTAGTAATCCATACTTGAATAATGAGGATGACTACTTTGGAATTCAAGATATCCCAGATATGGATCAAGCATGAATCGGATTTGCATAAGTAATTACAAAAGAAATTGACACTTTTGGCCTTACCACAGTATATACCAGAAAAATATTAATTCCCCTGCCTTTAAAAATCCAGCTGGCAAATTGGGCTAATAGATTAAAGAAGATTCCTTTAGAAGATAAGGTGGGACCTCCCTGTCAGTTATGCAACAAAATAGGTACCTACTTTAAATTGAAGTGAAATTTAGTTTGAAATCCAATTAAAAAATTCGTGTTTGGATTGGAGTCCAAATAAAGTATAATTTATATTTTTGACATTCATTTGTGGATGACTCTCTATAAATAGGAAGAGTTAAGATATGAAGAGACACAACTCTTTTAAGCCTTAAACTCTCCCCTCTCTTAGCATCTCAAAATATCCTTGTAATCTAAAGCTCTTTTCTTTTGTAAGTTGTTCGTTTAAATATCTCTTGATGCATTGTTTAAATAGTTGTTCTAACTACCTCCTTACGCATTATGCACTGTTTAAATATTTGTTTTCTAACTACCTCCTTCGGTAGTATCTAGTATCAAAGCCTAAAGTAAAGTAAAAAAAAAAAAAAAGTATATTTCTATCATTATTTTAAGTATGTTCTATGGATATGGCTTAATATGATCTTACACATTAGAAATCGTGTTGTATTTTTGAAATTTAACTTTAAATTGTTTTGATTTCAAATCTATACTTTAAATTTCTAATTTGAGTTTCATATTAATTAATCAACACCTTAAGAAAAGTGAAGCATTACTCTTAAGAGTTGGTTAGCTGGTAAGGGTGGTCCCAGTTGTAAGTCCTAAAGAGAGGCAATGAATCCATTGGTTTAGCTTGGTGGTCCTAGTTAGTGGTAAAGCTTACCTTAATTAATGGCTAAATTAATTAAAATGTTGTCTCAAAAAGGAAAAGAAAATGAAGAAGATATGGAATTAGAACAAAAATAAGCTAAATCTCATATAATACATCATGAATTAAGAATTCCATAAATAGAGCATCAAATTCAAAAATGGAACATACCCAAATTAGAAATATCTTCATTATATAAAACTTCATTAAAAGACCTATTCTCAAGAGAATATGTTATTAAAACAATTGAAAAGGAAATAAATATGAGAAATAGTCATCAGACCATACCCTTAGTTTCAAATCAATTAATTAATACACATATCAAGAATTATAGATACCTTCCAAATAGCAATAAAACCCTTGTTTAAACATGGTCTAGACACTCCAATGTTTGTTGCGTTAAGAGATAACAGACCAAAAAACCTTAAAGACCAAATTTTAGCATTATTTGAAACAAACCTTCATAATGGTCTGGTTTACATAAATAATTATCCTAATTATTCTATTGCATTAACCAATTTTCATAACACCCCTTACAACGTCATGTTGGATGCAAAAATGTTAGATGAAACCTAGAATCCAAATGCAATACCTATAACCATAGTGTAGCAAATATAATACAAAGTAATGAAAATTTAATTAGCTCCAGAAGCTCTACATCTAGCCCCCACATATGAAACAACCTTCCTATTCATATTAGTAAATCCAAAGAAGGTAAATGCTTCGGTCCCAAAGACTTTAAATCACAAAAAAATAACTAGTGGGTTAAAATGGAGACTCTAAAAGATCTCTTAACCCTAGAAAAACTTGTTCCTACTATGTTAGATGGCATAGTAGAATATAAGTCAGGAGTAGTTGAAATAAGCTTCACTCCTCTAAAAAGATCTAATTCCCTAAGAATCGGTGAATCCTCCCTACCTAGAATGGCTAGACAATCCATAGATCAATCTAACTTCTCCATACCTATGAGTTTAAATCTAAGAAAAATTAGGACAGATCCTACCATTCTTGTCCCTAAATATGAGGAAGAATAACATTCTTCCTTAATATGATTTGAGTCAACTAGAACTCATAACTCTCCAACTCAATCAAAATTCAACTAGTTAAATATGATAAGAGCCTTCCAAATAGATAAAAATTCATTAAAAAAAAAAAAAAGAATCCTTGTAAAAAGAATAAAGAAAAGGGAGATTGGTTATTTGCAACCTTTTCTTAACAAGAATTATTAAAGTATAGGGAAAAATACTATAAGAATTTAAAAGATTTACAAATTCAAGTATCTTATTTTGAGTGGTTTGAACAAAATTATTTAGACAAATTGAAGGTAATCAAATGTGCTAAAAGAATTTGAAAAACAGCTAAGGGACATAGAACAGAAACAATTCTCCCTTTGAAAGAAGGAAAAATTTATAATATTCAAAATAAATAAGTTATTGTTTCACTTTTAAAATAATTAGTGAAGAAAGAAAAATAACTCAACCACCTTAAACTCAAAGGACATTAAGAATTTGCATTAAAAATGGTTAGATTTTTAAAGTGATATCTTCTTTCCATTAAATCTCATTATTAAGTACAACTTAATATAATTATTTAACTTTATCATTAAAAAAAAAAAACTCACGGCTTACAGTTCAGTTCACTAGTACCATTGAAAAGTTATTTTAAATTTGATACGTGAATTTAAAAAATCAATGACGGGATTACGTTAGTTATCATTGAGTCTTTTCTTATTATAATCCCATCAATTTGCACTAGACGCGGCACTGCTAAAAGCAGCAACTCCTATGTTGCTACTTGCTATGTTACTTTTACCTTGAAACGCGTAATTCTCCTGTTTAACGCGATTTTTGAAAAGCATTTAGCAACACACTTATGTTTCAACCAAAAAAACAAAAGTAAAATGTACTCACACTCACACTCAGTCCCTTATCAATATGCATAGTGAAATACCTAGGAGGGTGCGGTGGCAAGCAAACAGAGATGTTGCGGCTGCGCCTGTGAACTCTCTCTCTCTAACACACACTTTTTGCAGCCATGAATTCTTCTGGCCACGAACAATGATCAACAACAACAACAAACTCAAACTCAAACTCGAACTTATGATCAATCATCACAACCTTATTATCCATATAATTATGCACGAGAAGACCCCAACTCGATCCCAGTAATAGCCCCTGAACAACAACAACAACAACAACACTCTCATTCTGCTGCCGAACCCGCCGCGCCGAACCCGCTCCCGGCTGTGCCGGTTGCCGGTGCCATCAACCCTGAGGCTGTGGCGGTTGTAGCGGGAGCTCTCGCGCAGCTTGTGGGGAACCTTGACGGGCCGCAGCTGGTAATTTTATTTTTTATTTTCTCATTCTCTCATTGTAGAGTATGTTAAGGAACCGCATTGCATATTCAACTTTTGTGTCACTATGAGTGGATGCCAATTGTTAGTAAAAAAATATACGATGTTCTAATTGTTATATCCAATTGTGAGTAAAAATTGGAGATATAAGGGAGAAGAGAAGGAGGGTGAAGTCGCGTGTTTGATTCCCTCTTTCTACCAAAAAAACTAAGAAACTAACAAGTATTTGTTTTGAGTCTCTTTGGATATAAGGCTAAAATGCTTTATATTTTCAATAGAGAAGTTCTCAAAATCCAAACAGACTGACTCTGTATATTCTAATTTTTATTGTATGTTTTATGAGATGACCTATATATGTATGTATATAGGTTTTATGCTCTTCCTGTCATATACATAACCTGATGTTGTATTTCCATGTAATGCTGGAATTGTATCTGGATTTGTATTTGTGTATGTGCATAGCATTCACTTTTGATTTTCGAACTCGGATGATGTTCTCTGAAATGAGTGACTTGTGAGTTATGATGCTTCATTCTCTTTTGACGATTGATTGATTAACCTTAATAATTGGATTCGTATTTGGTTGATGTTGAATTGTTGATTAGCTAGCCTTGTGTTTCCAGCTTTTAGGGGGTTCCTGTAAGCTGTGTCTTGTATTGAACTATCATTTCCAAACCCATTTGAATTTCTAATTTCTATTGCTGTTATTGCCATTAGCATAGTGAACTTATAGCTTCATGCTGGAAATATAACAAGGAGTTTGGCCAAGTGCTTTATATTGTCTGCATTTGACTTGGCTTTACAGCGTATACCTCATGATGTACATAAGTGAGATTGTTGGAAGGAACTCCAGTATTCTGCTATAGATTTTTCTCATTTTTGTTTAAAATAAAGGCTTAAAAATGGTTCTCATTCTGCATGAGATATTGCTATTGTGAGATCAATGAAAGAGGTGAATTATATTCTACTCAAATCAGCTCCTTTTCTTTAGTTAATTAGTGTATCTGAAAGAAGATGACTTAATATAGATTGTGTCAAACAAACCATACTCTGATATATTACTTATTCCTCCTTGATTTGGTTCAGAAAGTTGCTGTTAGAGGGAATATCTTGTTTTTTAGCTTGTTTTCTGAAAATAGTTTTTATGCTTTTAGAGCGGATGTTTCAAAAGGTCCCATAGGCTGGGACTTTCTTTGGACCAAATATCAATTTTGGATAAGTATTAAATCCTCAGCTTTTCATAAAAAAATTGGCCACAGCTCCCTAGAGTGACCATCACTATTTGCCTTGTATGAGCTCATAAGTAATTGTGGCTCATACCTTTGATACCATATCAATGTTATGCATGGTGGTGATTCTTTTCTGGTGCTTTGGAACCGATGTGGTGTTAAATCATTCTTTGTTGTCGTTCTCTTAAAAAATAATTGATTTGCTTTACAAACACATTTATGTTATGTTTCTACTTTTTTAGTTAAGATTTTTGGGTTTATATGTGACTTGTAAATGTTTTCCTTGTTGTGCCACTTCTTTTTAGTTCTCTTAACTGTCTGGCCTTATAAAGAATTGTGTTGTGCCTTACAGTAAAGGGAAAGAAAATTTTACCCTTACAGCTATGCATTGTATATGCTATTTTTTATTTTCTTTTTTTCTTCCTTTGTTAGAGGGCTTTTGTGAACGGTTTCAGACTCAGTGGGGGTGCATTGAGCATATTTTTGGGACCTTATTCTGTACACTTGTTGAGGATTGTCTGATTGGCCAATCCTAACCGGGGTTTTAAATTGGAGTGAACCCATGAAGGTTTAGAACCTTTGAACTCACAAGTCACTTGGATTATACCCACTCCAAGAAAGTTAAGAATCAAGTTTGGTGATCCACTTGAACCCTTGAGTACAAATCAAAAGGACCCAAAGTGTTTGAGACGCCACAAGGATGTTCAAACCCTCAGAAGTCAAAAAAGTTTCAATATTCTGAACTCTCAGAAAACTTAATTTCATTCAACTTGGTTGCAAAGCTACAAGGTTATCTCTATTTATAATTGTCCATGAATTCTCACTAAGAATTAAATTCCACTTAGCATTGAAAATCCACTAGAAATAAATCCCCACTAATCATCATAATGTGGGAAGCCTAAAAATCATATAAACTGACTTAGATTAGAACATATGAAAAGTCATTGAATTTATACATCAAAATCAAAATAAGTACGAAAATTCATGGACAATTACAAAATGGGCCTTAATTAATTCTTCAACCCAAAAGCTAAGTATTATGTGTGTCCTTCAAACTATTGCCATTAAGTTTTCTGAATTTATCTTCAAATAATAGAAATGAGACAATTCTTGGATTGAGCTCTAAATTAGCTTAACCTTCTTTAGCTTTCACCTTCATGATTAAACTTTGGAAAACCTTTTTGCTTCTTTTGGCTCTTGCTCTTGTCGACAAGCCTTCCATACATTGCAAAGGATCTTTGAAATCATTGCACCTTGACAGATTCATATCATAAAACTATGCTTCCTTGCATGAATATTAGTTCATTGTTTCTATATTTCCCTTGAAAATATACTGATTTATTAGAAGTTCAAATAGACTAGGGTGAATTTTAGGAATGTGGGAACATCACTGAATTCTGGATCCAACCGCTGTTATAAGTCTGCATTTTTTTTTATTTTGGAATTGGCAAACACAAGTAAATGAAAGCAATTGAGGTGCATAATCAAACTGTCAAGTTGCTTTTCCTTTTCATTTATCAATTTGAGATTCAAGTTGAGCATTATAAAAATGTTCCTTGTCAAGCACCAGAAACATTTCATTTTCAATAAAGTTGATGCCTGATGGATGTTCAAGAAACCTTGTTAATGTTTCATTTTAAAATTTTGATAGGCTAATATATATGAACTAGAATAATATAAAGGATGCCTTGAATGCAGTCAAAATGCCATCATGGTCTATCTACTTTGTTCATCTTTTTTACATTTTAAAATTACTTTCTGTCTGAAAGTTTCCCTTCGTTATCAACTCATTGAACTGGATATTTCCTTAATTTTTTTCTTGGAGTGAGTAGCTGTTACTGCAACCTTTATTGAATTCTTCATTTTTCACTAAATGAATTATTTTATATTGCATCTTGTTGACAGCTTTTTTTGGATTGAACTCCTTTAATGCTATGTTAGAATATATGAAAATGTCTTGTCATATCATAGAATATCGTAGGTTATCCTCTAGAATTAGTTTCTCTATTTCCTCATTATCTCTTAGAATTGTTTACTATATTTCCTTATCTTATCATGATTTGTTTTCCTATTTAATTAAAAGTATGATTAGTATAAAAGGGTAGTGCTACAAGCTTTTGTATTTAATTCATTATTCATTCTTCACACCAATTTAGATGAATTTCTGAAAGTTCTCATTTTGTCAAATTTTCTTTATTTCTGTCATTCTTTCTTTCAAACTATCTTCTCGTGTTTATGGTGCCACTTATGTGCACATTTTTTTTTATCTTTCCCACCTCAACTTTGCATATATTTTGTAGCTGAAATTTGCTGTCTGCAACCATATTACTGTATACTTGAGTTCATATTTGAATGCTTATCTGCAGATTGGGCCATCTCAATACAGAGGTGCAGGACTCAGGGGTGGTAGATCATATAGAGGCTATGGTTGTGGCCAATTCAATCACCACTGTGGTAGGGGACGTGGCAGGAATGGTGATGGCAGACAGTTCTCATCTCATTCTTCTGAAGCCACTATTGCTAATCTAGCAAATGCACCTGCTGCTGATGCAACCATCATCAGTCTCTGGGCCCTCATCATCTTCTAATCCAGCCCAAGTTCCATCTGCACCATTGCAGGCAGGTCCATGTAAGTTATGGTGTGAAATTTGTAAGGCTGAGTGCAATACTCCAGAAATGTTGGAGCAGCATAAGAATGGAAAGCGGCATAGGAAGAACTTGCTTGTGCATGAAGAAGTACAGAGACTCAAAGTTCTAAATGGACAACAGGGTGGAAACATTTCTACTTCTGAAACGAATTTAACAATCCAACCTGAGAACGTTCAGGAATCTGAGAAAAAAGGATTACCAGAAGAAAATATGAGTTCTGAAGCTACAACTGATAATCACAATGATGAAACTAAGCTACAGAATAATGTAGAAGGGGTGTCTGAAGTTCAAACTAAAGTGCCTCAGGAGGAACCTAGAGGCAACTCTGCCATACAGGGTCAGGGATTGAAGTGTAAGATGAGAGGATACGGAGGAGGTAAATACATGAGGAGTGGTGATGGGTCAAGAAAATCAGTGGAACCTCCAAAGCCTAAGCATTTCATATGTGAGTTGTGCAATGTTAAATGTGATTCCTAGGTTGTGTACAATAGTCATTTGACGGGGAAAAAAGCACTTGTCAAATTTCAAGCATGTCCATGGATACCAGCCTTTGAATGGAGAAGTGGGGATTCAACCACTTCATGCTCCTGATATCAATGCTCTATCAAATGCAAATAATTTTCCGATCCAGCAGGGTGTTAGCGCCCCTCTAGGTGTCAATGATCCACGAAACCTTCTGGCTCCGCTCCTGATGAATGTGTTATCTAATGTCCAACTACCAGAGGCGGCACCACTGTTAGGTGCCGTGGCTGCTCAGATACAAGTGCCAACACTGAGGGCCAGATCAAGTCATGAACCCCTATCTCAAAATTTGTCACAGACACAAGTCTCGGATTCCTTGGCACATTTTGAGAGCAAAAATCCTACTGGGGAAGCAAAAGATCCGATGTCTTCTGTCACATTGCAACTGGATGAGACCACAGGTTCAAGCAATAATGGTAACATCAAAACTGCAGATGGAACACATGCAAAGGAAGAAACGGCATTGAAACTTTCCCAGGATAGTTATGACACCAGCAGAAGCAAATAAACAAGTACCTTGGTAATGTGAAGCTCCAACATCATAACCATTTAGTAAGGCCAAAGATGTCATCATTTTTTTTCTCTTTCCATGATTTCATTTTTCAATACTTTCATGTGATTAAAAGTTCAATATTTTAACACTGTTTGAACTAACATAGGTGGGGTTCCCACACCTAGCTTTATAAACTATCTTTAAAAGTTACCAGGTAAAGTTCATGTGTACTTATGTTTGAAACATGTTCTCCTTAATCTCTACTTGCCAGAAATGCAGTATGAATTGCTGTTAGAAGTAGCTCCAACATTGTATCTATTTATCAATGTTCCAAAGTGGCTTATTATAGTTGGATTAAATGAAGGATTGAAGCAAATTTTTGGATTGTGTCCTTTGCTTTTCACATGTCTACTACTAGTTCACGTTAAGAATATTCTTTTCAAAATATTTAGTAAAATAATTTTAAGGTTAATTAAAATGACATTATTGTCTCAAGTGGTAACTTGTCGATGGGTAGATAATTGAAGAGAAAGTGAGCTTGATCTGCTTTGGTAAAGAGGGTTTACCTTTAAGTACTAAAACGCTTCTATGAATTCAGCAAAGGATTGTTGGGGATCCACATATTTAAAATTGAAGGGTGAATAAAAGGTGAATATTAATGAAGTCATATTTGATACAAAATGATCCATAAATTTGAAGTCTTAAGGTTTTGTTAAAATGTGATCAGTCTCACTGCTATGGTTCCTTACTTCTTTAAGAAGTGGAGTCAGTAATGACTCTTAATGCGTATGAGCTCTAATTTGAATTGCAATTTGATTTTTTATTTTTGTTCATGGTATGCTCATGCTGTGTAAGAGAACTCTTATGGATAATAGTTTTTGTTCATTTCCACATTTGCAACATAATGCTGTCACTGACTTGACTATTTTTTAGCATTCGAATTTGTTGCTTGAGATAATATTCTGAAGAAGCTTCAAAGTGCCATTGATTTGTTGTTGCCTGGATCGTTCATTGTCTCTTGAAAGTCAAACTATTGAGGTGTGCATAGAGATGGTTGCCAATCAATTATGAAACTTCTCAATATTCTGCTGTCATTAAACTGTATATGAATAATAATGACTTTTTGACTAATTTGTAACTCTTTTAACAATTTAAATGCAAACTCATCTATCTTGAAATAAATAGTGCTAGAGATACTCTCTTTTTGGAGACTCTGTAATTGATTGAAATTCATTTAAAATCACAAATTTTATTATATTTAATATATCATTTAACGATTATATTTCTTGATTTAATTGATTTCAATAAATTTTTTAAAATCACAAATTTTATTGTATTTAATGTATCATTTAACGATTATATTTTCTGATTTAATTGATTTCAATAAATTTCAACCAATGATAAGGAGAGCTAGCATTCCTCATCTTGAAATACATGCATATGGGAAGAGCTATTGCATTGTGCGAGAACAAAAAGTTTATTAGTTCATCTTCTTTTTGCTACATTTTTCTACATAATTTTGCAATAGTACTTTGATGAGCAGAATCCTAAATTCACTTTAATTTTTTTCTGGATGATATACATTGCAAAGGTGCCATTTCAGGAAAACTCCACGTGTCATCTTTGGCTGCATTTTCACTTTTTTTTCTTTTGTTTGTATTTTAAAATATTAGTCACTAATTTACTTTTTTTTCTTTTGTAAGCACGAGTCATTGGTCAAGTTTCATGTATACTTACACGTGAGTTGTATGAATAAAATGAAAAAAATGTCATGTACATGTTCTGATATGAAAAGCATATGACTTTCACTGTCTTTTTATTTTATAATTTTGTTAATTTTAAATTAGAGCTTATCTATATTATCATAACTGTTCTTCATATTCTAAATAAAGCCCTAGTCAAATTGTAACTTCCATTCACCTTCATCTTGTGGTAGAAAGAGAGAATCTGTATGATTGTATTCACAAATTTAAATAATACACATAGCCTAAAAGCATGGCTGGTGCCTAGAAAAGTAAGCAATTTACCCTCTCTACAAACACCCATATAAATAGGAAGAACTAAAAGTACACACAAAAGCTAATTAATTTATTAACAACAACCACCTTTTTGTTTTCCACCATTATTATCTATCTCTTGGTTGGGAACAATTATTCTGCTTCCCTTCATAAGCCCTGAAACCCCATTATCATCATCAGTGGCAGAGAGTGATTTCTTGGCATGAATCTGGTATGTGAGTTAGAATTGTCAAAAAACAAGTTTCAACATTAGTGGACTCAAGTGCTGATGTCTCCATGAAGAACAGGTTCTCTCTTTGTGCAAACTCCTCTGCATCTTCCATTGGCACTGCTCTGAGGCTCCCCAAATCACACTTGTTCCCAATTAGCATTATCACAATGCTTTGGTCTGTGTGCTCTCTCAACTCTTCCAACCACCTTACCATATGGTCAAATGATTGTCTTTTGGTCATGTCATACACTAACATTGCTCCTACAGCACCTCTATAGTATGCACTTGTAACTGCCCTGTGCCTGAATCACATAAAGAGGAGTCAATTTTCACAGGCTCGATGAAACTAAAATACTAAATAAAATGTTCAAATGTGTTAAGTTTTGTGCTAAAAAGATTCAATGAAACATGATATTTAACCATTCAGAAAAGAATTCAACAAAGATGTCACTCGTGAGAACAGAGGTATGTTGTGAGAGTCATCCCACCAAAGTATTATGTTTTAATCTTGGTTTGAGCCTTCACAGTTATGTTCTTAAGAGGTACCTTGTTGAGTTAAGTGAGGAAGATGTTCATAAACTTTCCTTGGTTTCGATTCCTAAATGATGTGAAAAGATGTTTATAAACTTTTCTTAGTTTTGAATCCTAAACAATGTGAGACTTTTTAACATAAGAGAACAGTATCCAAGCCAAAGCAAAAGAGGTCACTTTGGTTAATGCATAAAGTCAAATTAATAACTACTTCATTAATGCAAGTCTTTATTGCAAGACCAACCTAAGTAATTTTCACAGAAAATTTGGTAGACTCTTTTATTGTTGATTTTAAACGATAAACTCTTGTATGTAGGTTTGCAAAAAGTATTCCAGCAAATGATACATTGGTTGAATTGGGAGAAACTAAATATGAAAAAGGAATTTTAAGGTATGGTTTCAAGCAATCTAGAAATCTCATTGATAGTGTGATAGTGGCTAATGAGATCATTCATGAGGCAAAATCTAGAAAGAAGTCATGCATCATCTTCAAAGCAAACTTTGAAAAGGCTTATGACGCGGTGAGATGGAGCTTCCTGTACTATATGCTAAGAAGGCTCAGGTTCTCAGAGAAGTGGATACACTGGATTGAATCGTGTGTGGAGTTGGTGACTATGTCAATACTAGTAAACGGTAGTCCTACAGATGAATTCATGACTCAACGAGGTTTAAGACAAGGAGATCTTCTTGCCCCCTTCCTTTTCCTCCTAGTCATAGAGGGCCTAACCGGCCTTATGAGAGAAGCAACAACAATAAATTTATTCAAAGGATGCAAGGTAGGTGATGGGGAGATGTGTGTCTTGATTCTCCAGTTTGTTGATGATACTCTTTTTATAGGTGAACCTTCTATTAAAAACTTACTAACATTGAAGGCGGTGTTAAGATTTTTCAAGATGGTATTAGGATTGAAAGTCAATTTTAACAAAAGCAAAGTGGCCGGGTTGCTGTCCAAGACATGTGGGTGCAAAGATATGCAACTGTTCTTAATTGTAAAGTTATGGCAATCCCATTCATCTACTTAGGTATGCCAGTGGGGGCAAATTATAGAAGTGAAGGAACATGGAGACCAAACATTGATAAACTAAAGAAAAGACTTGCATTGTAGAGTCACAAAAATTTGTCTTTCGGAGGAAGATTATGTCTGGTAAAGTCTGTCCTTTCATCTCTATCCCTATTTTATTTGTTTGGGTTTAGGGCTCCGGTTTCAATAGTATTAGAATGATGTATTTTATTGAATGTTTGTTTTAGAAAACCACACCTCATCTCTATTTATATTGAGGAAACCCTAGTAATTGATTACATCATATAAAGATAAAGATAAATAATAACTAACAAGATAATATAAAGATAATAACTACCAAGATAATATATATTCTAACAAATAGTGAAAAAGATTACATTTCCTATGAGGGGGAAAAGGGAGGAGAGGAAAATATGTTGGATAAGTTGGGAGAGGGTTTGCAGAAGGAAAAAAAAAAAAAAGGAGAGGGGGTTGGGAATTAGGGAGGTGGGGAATTTCAATAAGGCCCTACTAGCTAAATGGATGTGGAAATTCTTAACAGAGAAGGATTCTTTATGGGTAAAAATCATTAAGGAAAGAGGGAAAAAATTAGAGGATTTAACCTAAGGGCATTCAACTTCCATTTGGTGGAGAGAAATTTGCAAAGTGTGTAAGGGTGAGGTGGATAGGGAGTGGTTCTGGAGAGGTATTGAAAGAGTTTTAGGTAATGGGAAAGATATTTCATTTTGGCAGAATAAATGGTTAGGCAGTGAGAGCTTAGCATATAAATTTCCTAGGCTGTTCCTCTCATCTGTCATCTGTGCAGCAAGATAGGAATATTAATCAAATGGGAGCATGGTGCGAAAATAATTGGGTTTGGAATTTTCTATGGCGCAGAGAATTATTTGTGTGGGAGAACCAATCATTGGACGAGTTGAGAATTCAAATCAGTTGCATCAAGCCTAATGCAACAGTGACGGATTCTTGGTCATGGTTGGGGGGTGCATTCACGATCAAGAGTGCATATGATCAACTGATGGATGTTGAGATAAATGATAATTCAGATTTTTTCAAAACCTTATGGTCTATCATGATGCCTTCAAAAATGCTAGCCTTTGCATGGAGTGGCTATAAACAGAGTGCCAACAAAGATGAACTTTCAAATAATGATAGATTATGCAGATTCTGTGGTGTGGCTGAGGAGACTAGTAATCACATGTTTTTCACCTGTACTTTCTCTTCTGTTATATGGGCTAACTGCGGTCGATGGCTTGGGATTTCTACTGCAAGACCTCAGGAAGCTATAAATCACTTTTGGCACCACGGTGGAATGGTTAATAATAAGGAACATAAATTGAGATGGTGGGGAGTATGGATAGTCACTGGGATTTTATGGCTACATAGAAATGATATACTCTTCCATGGAGCAACCCCGGATGGGAACCAAGTATTGGAAATGATAAAGCTTAAATCGTGGAACTGTTGCAGAGCAAACATGAAACTCATAGACATATCACTGTATGTATGGTCCAATTTCCTACCACAAGTCTTAAATGTTGAAAAGGTTTAGAAAGGTGGTCTGGTTTTTAGATGTCATAATGTACAATGGATGGTAAAAGACTAGTTTAAGTAATAGGTAGTAGTTAGTTTTCATTTGTATCTTTGTCTTGTATTATATTGTAACTTAACTCTCTTATACCTGTTTGATTAATATATCAGTGTTTTGTTTGTTGATAAAAAAAAAAAAAATACATTGGTTGAATTGAGAGAAACTAAATATGAAAAAGGAATTTTAAGGTATGGTTTCAAGCATTTTCATGCTTATGATATTTTCATTTTAAAGAAGCAAGGTTGGAGGTTGATAACCAACTAAGATATTGTTGTTTTTAAACTTCTCAAAGATAAATACATTCCATTGAGGAATTTTCTCAATTTTGGCACCATCTGAACGTGGCGTAGTATTCATGCTTCAATGCTAATGGTAATGGTGAATTAAGACCTACATTATTTTCTATTACCCTAATACTAAATTTTTAGTCCTCTAAATATTAAAATGTATGATTTTAGTGGATAACAAAAAAAATTAAGACTTTTGTTCTATCATGATATAATATTTTGTCATAAAAGGAATAATTAATCTGTCCTGTCACGTAAAATTTTACTAAAAGGTTTATAATGAGTTTAGGCATAACCTTTTTTTATAAACAACCCAAATCAAATGAGCCATAAGACATGCTAATTAACTATAAAAGCTTCCAACGGATGAAACTGACATTAATAATGTTTTATTCTATGCCTGCGCGTAGTTGACTTTGCAAGCAATAATGGTTGAAGTCAACTTCATCGTGCATCGATCAGCAGAGCATCGCGCGTAGTTGACTTTGCAAGTAATAATAGATATCAGTTTCACAGCCCCAGTGGATTAAAAAATGTCGAATAAGGCAATATCTCACCCGCAAATTGTTACCATAAAAAAGAAAAAGAAAAAAAGAAGTTGCAAATATTGCATAGCGGGCTTCCTCTCTTTCTTCTCCTTTCGAAATGGATCTTTCTCCCATTCCCAAGAGCACGACCATTGGTTTCGGTTCTACCGTTGATCACCAACTCACAAGGGAAACCTCACCAGAAGCTTCTGAGGCTGACTTCAAGGGTAAGTATTTATTTGTTATTATTTTAAAATTACTGTAAACCAAACTCAACGAAAAATAAGTGAAATTAACGATAAAATAACATGTGATTTACACTGGTATTATATTCTAATTCAAAACTTTCATTTCAATCGAATAAGATCAAAAATTATTTAAGCAAAACCTTTGGTCCTTTGTATTTTTATGGACTAATCAATTATTTATATCTCCACGCACTATATATATAAACTAATTTAATGATTAATAATAGATAATAAGCAAGTTTTGGGTGACGAATCTTTGCCGCAATCATGGTGGGACGAGGCAATGGAAAATCTGGACGCTCGACCTAAATTTGGAGAAACTTATGAAGCAGTAACAGTTGATGCGGAACGTATAAAGAAACGTTTGAAAAATCTTTCAAGGAATGCCAATGAGGGGGAAACAACAAACAAGAACACAATTGATGAAGCACTTGAGATATATAATGCAGCGTATCTTTTGAGTCTGGGGAGAACTTCATCCTCTGAAATTGACATGGCAGGGCAAAAGGCTCAAAGGGCAGCAAATTTGATGCTTCAATCACAAATAATGTCTAAGAAAGCAAACGAACTACTTGCTGAGAGCAAAAACATATTAAAATTAGCAGATATTCAGAATTTGTTCGACTAATTAGACAACTTAATTTAAGGCGCTTTTGTGTAATATTTAAATAAAACGGATCAGTGTTTTCAAACATAAGATGACGTAAAAAAGAAAAAAGAAAAAACTAAATGTTTTTTTTAGTCATTTAAGGGAGGTATATTGAATCAAGATTTTAAAAGATTTTTTTTTTCTTTTTTTTTTTCATAAAAAAGTCTTCAAAATTTGATAGGAAACTAAAAATTTAGAATATAGGATTTGAAAAAATTTTACAGATTTATAAAATTTGAAAAGACTTTATGGATCTCTAAAAAAAAAACATTTCAAAACTAAATGCATTTTGAGATATTTTTTTCACAAATTTTTATAAAGTGATAGCGAAAAATAATAACAAAACATTAGTAAAAAAAATATAAAATGTTTCATTTAACCTATAAAATTAATAATATCATCAAAATATAAATAATTCAACAAAAAAGACATAATAATCAAAATATTAATCATATGTCTAACTTGAAGAATATACAAAATAAACATTTTTTTATAGTTACATATAATATACAAAATAAACATTTTTTTCTAGTTACATATGAATAAATTTGGGATTTCTTTTTATACCATCTCAAACATTGTTTTTTTTTATTTATTAAGTTGTATATTTTTTCAAAATTAACTTGATTGTTTAGAAAGATTTTTTAAAATTTTAACTTGATTGTTTGTCTTGACTAAGTTAGAACTTCTTCCAAACTCAGATCTAATTCTTTTATGAAGATTTTCATTTCATTAGGAATTTATGAAGGGAATGAGATACTGGATTACATGTAGGCTTGTAAATTGATTTGTATTGATTTGGGTATGAACACATGGGTGTGAGATTATGTTATTGCCTTCAAAACAGAGAAAATGAAATAAAAAAGAAAGTATGTGATGAAGAAAAGTCTCTCGTAACTGGATGAGATTGTTTGTCGGGTTTGGTATTTATATAATCAACTAAAAAGTTCATAAAACCCATTAAAATCTAATTTTAAAAAAAGTTCATAAAATCTTTATGATTTTGAATAATAGATGACTTTTTTTAAGTTATTCAAAATCTCAATCAAATATCACAAAATTTCGTTACCCTCTAAAAAAAATCTTGATAAACTTGATTGAATACCATCAGATTATTTTTTATTGTTTTTTATTATTTAACAATTCTGATTGAATATGAAATCATTAAAATCCTAAACAATCCTAATCCAATACACACCCCTAAGTTTTAATTTTTAGTCAGTTTGGTGTTTATATTTTAGAAACTTTAATTTGGTTCTTTAGGTTTTTAAAATATATTTATTTTCTATTTTATGACAAAATTTTGAATATTTTTTAGGAATTTAAAATGTAAAAATTATTTTATTAGATTCACTTACATAAAAACTATAAACTATGCAACTTAACTTATATACAAATCAAAAACTAACATAATGAAACAAAAGTGATATTTAGCAAAAACAAAAAACATAAAAAAAATTAATGTAAAAATAGAAGAAAAAAGAGAGTCAAGGAGTGAGTCTAAATTATTTTATTATATTATAATATACCTAATTATGTTTCTGTTGTTTTGATAAATGAAAAAAAATATAAAGTTAAAGATTGTTGGCTTAAATATGTTTTTCCCACTAGTAATCTACTTACTTTTCCAATTATTACTTTGTTTTCTACACCTCTTAATTTGCTATTTGCATCCCTTATTTTGTTTTCTATACTTTATACAATGGTTTTATGAGAGATGACATGATACTCTTTGTTACGACATCAAACGACAATATATAGTAAAATTGAAATTTTCCAAAAAAAAAAATGAACATAGTCTTCATTACATATCACCAATTTGTCAATTGTGTGAAGATAGTATTCATTATAAATCACCCTTAACTTGTCTCCAACACCCTTTAATTTTGCCGCCTCTACAAAATGGTCATGCACCCATAAACAATTCGAATTCAAAGCAAAATCACTTACTAGATTTTAACTTTGTCCCAATCTCCTTAGAGGATTCTGTTTCATGTGATTCGACTTGATAGTTTGATTCCCATCTAATTTGCTACTATTTGAAAACCCAACTTTGATTTTTTGGGTTGAGGAATGTTATAGTCACACTCTTAAACACACTTTATTTGATTGATCAAAATTCATTGAAAATTACAAAATCAAGAGAGAAAGTCATTAAATAGGATGTGAGGTCCACTTAATTTGATGTAAGAATCACCAAATTTTGTAATTTTTTTATAAATTTTAACCAATCAGAGAAAGTATGTCCAAAAGAGTGTGTTCCTAACATTTTCTCTTTTGGGTTTAAATGCTAGAGCCTCTTCACTTCTACATAGCGCTTTACAATTCCCTTCAACTCTTTACCAAAACTTAAACCAACCTTTTCACACCATACTTTATGCCTCCAGATCATGTTTGTGATCTTGCTCCTCCACATATACATTAGGCCCGACGCTCCTTCTACAATAGGTGCCCCCTCATGACCCAAGTCAGCTAGCCTCGAGCCCCCAAGTCTCTCAGCAAGCTAAGGTGTAGTTCATTGGGCTTATTAGCCATAATGGGCTCTTCCAATGCAAAAGGCCCACTAAGATAATTAATCTCTTCTAGTAAATCTAGGCAAACCTAGCCCATAACACCTTTTCCCTACAATTGATCAATAAGATAAGGTTTAACTGGGTAACACATCCTTGGAGAGGATATCGTTGTTTATATCCCTTACCCCTTCAGACATTCCGGCAAGTTGTGGTTGCTTTACCAAAAACCTTCATCACTCTAAGCCATCTGAGCATCTAGTTCTACATCCCTCATATCAACTATATTCCCCAAAGTGTGCAACCTTGTGTGCCAAAGGACCTTCCTCCAACATTGTATTGTTGTTTGTAACCTCGAGCATACATATCAAGCCATTAAATGCCTTTTGTTTTATACCAAGAATAAAGCATTGACTTTTCTAACGGTCTTTCCTCGAATCATTCGCCTCTGCGTAACCAATAGTTAGGTTCACTTGAGAAGCCACTACTTCATCTCTCGTGTCGAGCCTAATTGAAGGTTTCACCGAAGATATTACACAAGCTTCCTTGACATCATCATTCCAATAACCACCTTCAACTTCTCCCTCCATTTGTTGGAAATGACCTTCAAGATTCCAACTAGCCATTGATGAAGATTCATTCGCCTTTTCTTGGCAAACACACTTGCATCTCATATCGACAAGTGGTATAGTCTCCTCTTCAAGCCTAATGAAAATTATATTATCTTTTATGTGGATCTTGAGTTGAGATGATACACCTTTTGTTTGAAGGACTCTAATCAGTAGCCTATTGCAATGTAAGCACTCCATAGTCAAGGTTTCCTCATCTACACTAACAAGCAACTCGACTAAGTCTGCCACTTTTGAGAAGCAATCTTCATTTCACAAGTGTAGCGGTATGCCATAACACCCAGTCCAAACAAGCATGTTTCCCCATCTTTGGTTGGGTTCCCATGGACAATAGACTTGAACATATTGTCCAACCAATCATTCTTACCTTTAAAAATGTCATGTAGATTATCGTTCTCTTCCCCATAAAGCAAAACCCTATTATCCCCTAAATATGACACATTTATAGTTGTATAACCTTCCATAAAAAAATGTGTTTGATATCTAAGAATTTACGAGGGTCATGCACCCTCCCTACCATACATTTCTTCAGTAGTCTACATTTTTTTCTTTTGCATTTAAACCCCTCCCTTTTCAATCATGAGCCTCGTTTTCCCATGCCTTCTTCTTCTTCCAAAATGTTGTTGTGTCGGTACGATTCGGTTGAACAGCTTAAGCATAGAACAAGTTAGGCTTCCTAAAACTAGCCTCAGCCACCATTTTAGTTGGGCACATCTCTTTATGCTTAGTACCATAACTTGTAGTATGATGCTCCAAGTATTGGGACTAGTGCTAATTAGACCTTTCTCAAACTTTGATAAATTTGTATTTAGTTTTTGATTTTTGATGATAATGTTATCTAACTACCTCTCCAACTATGTAGGATTAAAGACACCTTGTAACCTAGCGAATCCATATCTTGCACCACTTTTTGTTCTACTAGGGATGAAGATGTCTTTAATATTACCCCAATGTTTAAAGATTCCCCACATATGCTTAATCATTTTTTTTTATCATTGGAGAAAATGATATTGAGTTGTTTATTTAAGCAGTGTTGATTATACAAACAACCATTGCTTAAAAATTATTACTATAAATAACATCTTTTCAAGTATTGTAGTGAATTTCTAGAAAGAAGATTTAAATTTATGTGGAACTACAAGGCCTTCAAAACCAAGATAAACAACTCAAGTATTGTGAATTATAGATGCTCTAATGCATGGTCACTTAAAGCATTTCCAATGGAGGTGCTTAATTAGTTGTGTAAACTTAAGCATCTTTTCTTAACGTTTTTTTTTCCATTTGAATAAATGATCAGACATTGCATAGATAAGCATCATTGCTTGTATAAATAACCATTGTTTAAAAATTATTACCATAAATAACATCTTTTCAAGTATTATAGAACACATAAAATTAAATTAATAACTTTCATTAGCATTTTTACCATTGGAGTGAATTGTTGTGCAAAGTGTTTAAGCCTATGTGGAACTACAATGCGCACAAAAAAAAAAAAGATTAGTTTTGTACATCTTGCAGTTTCACATAGATTTAAATCATTTACTCAAAAACTTATTCTTATTCCAATGGTAAGGTTGTTAAGAGAAGTGTTTAATTTAATTTTATGAATCCTACAATACTTTAAAAAAATATTATTTATGCTAATAATTTTTAAGGATGTTTATTTAAAGAATGTGACTTAAGTTTAAGCAACTCAATTAATACTCTCATAGGAGATTCTCTTAAAAGGATCTTCATAGACTCTCTCCATGATTGCTTTAAATTCATTAAAAAAAAAATCAATTTTAATAGATTCACATCACATTTAATAACGGTCTTACCTCGTTAAAAAATTCTTTGAATTCATCTAAACATTCTCTTTGCTTATATTCTAGTCCAACTAATATCACATTTTTTGTTATATATTTCCGTTCGGAAGGAGTAACATTTAGCCATCCTCATATGAAAATGAAACAACATTCCAGTAATCTTATCTTGTTTGGTGTTGTTTACCATCATTTATTTTTATGACAACTTCTCAAACCTATGCTTTCATGCAATACTTGTTAGAAAATGGATTATCAACAATCTCTTAAGGAAAATACAATACAAAAATAACAAAGGGAAAACTACATAGTTACGATCATTGATCAGACTTCAATCTTGAAGGTGCAGGCATTTTAAATACAGAGTAAAGCGATGCTTGGGACTCAGCAAGCAATTTCTCTCCCATGTCTTGAAGAATCTCTGCGTAATGTAACAACATGGCTCCGTTTTGAGCCATATTCTTAGCTCCTTTTATCTCATCCTCATTGGTTGAACTTGGATTTACATTTACCCTCTTGATCTTCAGAACATACTCTCCATCGCCCACAATCTCAAGGTCAACGTTGATCGCAGTATCGCCATCTAACAATTGTTCTTCCTCGAGCTTTTTGGGTAGTTTATAAGATGATTTATGAGCATTGATATTCCTTTTACCTACACATAGCATAAACAAAGCAATTAATCATTAAAAAGGTAAAATTATAGTAGTATTGTTCATGCAGGTATTTCCTATCATACCATTTTACACTAAGTATTCTCCACGGAAAACATTTTAAACTAGAACAATTTTATTTCAGTTGACTCGTGTGTTTAATATCTTAAAATAATTATTCTTATGATACCTAAATACATACTATATGTTCATCCCAAACGACAGTATAAATTATTTTAATAAAATTACGAAGACTAAAACTAACTTTTTATTATAGAAGAACTAAAATCAAAATTAGTCATATTTTATAAAAACAAATTCAGATCACATTTAATACTTAAAATACTAAAAGACACCATACCATGTCTATGAAATTTGCAAGTTAACAAAAGATTCAAGAATCACAGACTTACCCTCGTGGTTAATTTGTGTTTTGCTATCAAGTTCGACCGAATGGCTGTCAGGACGTGCTTCCTGATTTTTTTGCTCTGTTTGAGTTGAAGGAGTGCCAAACAGTGCCTGGCTGAATAGGTTATCTAAATACTCTTTGATCGCGTCTGGACCTTCTTTTTCTATATGGCTTGGAATTGTCAGCCTATGTTCTGCATCCGTATTCCTCTCAGCTAAGTACACACGTGAGACAACATTAACAAAGCAATTAAATTAAAAATTTAAAAGTATATACACACATCTTTATCATACCATTTTATAGATAATTTTTCTCTTATATATCTCTGAGTTGTATCAATATCACATCTTTATTTTCGCACTTGTCAAGTCTCTCCTTTCTATATCCTTTACTTAAAAAAAATGTTAGAGATTAATTTTCATATTTAATCAATGTAAAAGTTATTGCACAATTAACTAACTAAAAACCACCACACACACATAATTTTGAATATAATTATTACAAAAATAAATAACTCAGAGAAGAAAAAGGAAGAGGTCTGGATTTAACTAAATCCCGCTAACAAAAAATATTAATTAGATTATGGTGTAAATAACTTTTATATTTGACCTTGACCATATATTTTAATTAAAAGCCTAAATAAACAATTTAGTAACTAAAGTTAGTATTAAGCCTAATTAAAATTAATAAGTTATACAAAAGAGTAAATAATGCATGCATTGATATAATATTTTACATTACTATTCAATGGTAAAGAGAAGAGATAAAGTTATTCCAATAAATATTTCTAATAGAGTAATTTCCACTCCTTAAAAATTAAAAACAGTCATATATATAAAATCCTAAAAATCACACTTATTACGTTGAATTTAATAATCATATACGAAATAAAATAATTTTATATTATCATCATAAATCATCTTTCTATAAAATTATTAATTTATTTTCTATATTATATTATCAATTTATCATTCGATTACACTTACAAACTGTCATCAACAGTCACTTTTTATTGAATGGCAGCGTAAATGTTCATTCAATTATACCTAGCATGATTTCTTAATTGATAAACATCATCGCATAGACACTAAACTCGTACAAAAAAGACAAATTAGAAACAAAACTTCTCTTAAAAACTTTAGGATACCATATAAAAATTCATAAAAATAGAGAATAGTGAACAAATTTACGTACGTACCCTCGTCCTTAATTTGTTGCTCGACGCCATAGTTCTCTGGATGTGTTTCCTTGTTCTGCCCTGTTTCAGTTAAACCGCCACCATCACTGCCACCGCTGCCAAAGAGCGCGTTGCTGAAGACACTATCCAAATACTGTTTGAGTGCGTCTTGTCCTTCTTTATTTCCTTCTATATTGCTCGGAATCGCCAGCCCCTCCGGCTCCGCCGTGGCACTTCTCTCACAAGAGTCCAACTCGCAGTGGTTCTGCGAAGCGGCGGCGCATGCAAGAGCGAGGCACGCACAGAGAGAGAGGAAGATCGGAGAAGAGGGTGGAAGCGTTGACCGCGTCATGATGCTGGTGATGAAGAGAAAGAGATGCAGTTGTTGGATGGGTTAGGGAGAGGAAGAGTGTGGTATATTTATTCGAGGGTTGAAAAAATGGAGAAGAAAAGGTAAAAGTCCACAATGTAGCAAGAAATTGTTTTTAATTGGCACTAGTACTCAACCGCCCCCAACTAAAACTATAATTTAATTCATAATCCACCTATAAAGATGTTGTATGAGTATTAATAACATAGGGTGGTTAATAAATCAAAGGAGAAAGTAGTTATTTTAAAAAGATTTAAATTTGTTTCCCATCCTTTTAAATAAATATGCATCATATTATTATTTTTTTTATACTCTAAATAAAAAATTATTTTTTAGTCTTTCAAAATTTTGACACCTACAAATTATTACAAATTATGAATTTAGTATTCATTTTTTAAACTTATTATTATGAGAGGGATTAAAAAATATATTTTTCAATTTTGAGAAACTAAAAAATATAATTTTTTATTTGAAAAACTAAAAAAAAAAAATATTACACATATTTAAAGGACAAAAACATATTTAACCTTCATGAAAATAATAAGAGATAATATATATATATATATATATATGAAAGCCTATTTTTACGTCATTCAAAAAAAAAAAACATTACTTTAGTTTCTTTCTATTAGAGTATGGTTAGCATTTGTAATTAATTTCCTTCCATTACATGTTACATGACAAACAATTAGATTTCAAGGTGGTTGTTACGTCATATTAATATTATTACTGAACAAGAAACACCAAAACAAAAAAATAAAAATAAAGGATTAAAATCGAAAGCATCTAGTTTTATAGGGCCAAAAACTATTTATTAAAGTTTATTTTTGTTTGATAGTCTTTTTATAAAACAATGTATTTGAGTCATCCGGCTTATAATCTATCAAGCTTAAAAGGTACATTTACTCATTCATTTTCAACTTTAAACAACTTGGAAGGTTACATTAAAAAAAAAAAATTAGGGAAGGTTAAAACAACAAATTCAAATTTTTAATGAGTCAATTTCATTGATTCATTCAATTTCAAAAACTTGGAAAGTTTAAAACAACAAAGTTAACGAGTCAACTAATTTCATTTCAAGTCAGAGATTAATTACATATTCAATATTCGTTCAACTAATATTACATGATACCTTCCAAAAAAAACAAACAAACTAATATTACATGACAAAGACCATGGATGATATGAGCACAATTCTAGTTGTACAAATAACTTCAGTTTCGCAATTGATAAAAAATACTTCAGTTTCACAAGCGTACATTAGTAATTTTATTTTTGCAAAAGAATATTTATTTTATCATTTTTATAGAATTATTTCAAAAATGATAAAATGAAAGAGAGGGATGGTATAATGATATAAAACTAGTTTACATTGTGATTATTCATTAAATCACCTTTAAACTAGTTCACATATAATAGCTAACATAATTATTTGATCAAAATCTGTCACTTTAATGAAAAAAATCTCTAGGGCTTTCAAATTTGTAAGCACGGGAAATAAATTAATTTTTTTTTGCCATTAGTCATTGAACTAATTATCCCCCTTTTCAGATGATGTAATATTGGGATTTCACAATGAATTTAGCAATTGAGAGCCAGAAATTGAATGAACCAAGCAAATACCAAAAACACAATGTTTCTATTTTTTCCTTTGAAAGTGTAAACAACTCCATTTCACCAAACCTATCCCGGTCATCAATTTTGAGGGAACCTAGATAAGGTCACACCGGGTTGCTCGAGCCAATTTTCACAATACTACAAGTGTAAGATGGAAGAAATTTTTCTCAAATTGGCTAGTAAATCATTGGTAACCAATATTAATAAGCCAAAAAAAAATTTTATCGACAAATATTAATTATTAATAGATTAAATTTTATTATTGAGATTTCCCCCTCACACATCAATCACTAGATCCCTTATAACGTCTTAATAAGCAAAGCAAGAACTTAGGTAGAATCAAACTTAACAAATGAATAAATTAAAATCTTCAATGACCTCAAATCCAATTCCCGGCCATTCCCTTTCATATTGATCTCAATTTTATCAGTATTTCTTGGCCTCGTCCTCCCCTCTCGATTTCGTGCATAATAATTAACATTCATAGGAGAACACACTTAACAACATCAAGCAGAAGCACTTCTGCTGCTTAGCCTCTCTAATTTTCACGTTACAAGTGTTTGTTTCACAAGTACTACTAAATAATCCAGCTAAGTGAAAGTGTTTTTAATTACAACAACCCAAAGCCGAAAGACTTATACAATATACTAGTGATGATGACGAGGAAGACTCATATTTTTCTTAAGAGGATGATGAGAAGGTGTCAATGATGGTTGTGTGGAGTGGGTCACTCAAGTGGGTGACCCAGTTGTTGAGCGGGCCCTTGCCGGTGGCGGCGGCTTGGACTGCAAAGCCCAAGAAGCCCACCATGGCGAGACGGGCGTGCTTGATCTCCGCCAATTGAAGTGTAGCTTTCTTCTCTGGGTCTGAGGCCAGGCCCAGTGGGTCGAAGTAACTGCCACCTGGGTAAAGCCTCTTTTCTGGGTCAAGCTCTGCGTTCCTCTGGAACTCTATGTACCCAATTAGGAGAACCTCGATCCAGATCAATGTGGTCACTGAGAATGGAAGTGGTTGCCCTAGGTATGACGAACCTTCCACTAGCTCAACCTTAAAGTCAAAGAGCAAGTTCATTGTTAATTAAGAGAAAGAAAGAACATACAGTTTCATTGTTTTCATCTTTTGCTTACTTTCACTCTTTTGGTATCAATTGTGATGGAATTCAACTCTAGCTAGAATCAATAAATAGCAACATTTTAAAAATATATATATTTAACATAATTGTGTACTCAAAAATTAAATTTAAGATCACTAAATAGGATGATTGTTGAAACAATCATGTGCTTATAAAAAATTGAAATAATTAACTAGGTACTAATCCCATGTAGTACGGATTTGGAGTAATGTTAACCTTTTTCCATAACCCCCCCCCCCCCCCCCCCCCCTTTTTTTTACATAGTGCAGGTTTAGTAAACTTAAAATTGTTGTGTGTGTGCATTTTAATATTTTAATTAAAATCTATCGGATAAAATGAAATGAAAGTAAAAAAATAAGAGTTATGATTCATTCTCTTACCTAAAAACCAAAGATGCAATGGGTTGTCGTGAGTCTAATTTCTTGTTTAAAATATTTAGATTTTTGTTTGGAAACATCAATCGGAATAACACAAATTTCCATATTCATCTAACCGTCTACCAAAAATAAGTTAAAATATTTTTTCAAATTCCATTTCGGATAATCCAAAACACTGAGAACTAGTTAGACTCACGTCAATTCCGATAAACACGTACGGAAGCATCTTAAAACTAGTTAGACTCACGTAACCTGTAGTATCTTAAAGAGTGTGTGATTATCAGATCCCTAATTATCATCATCATCATCAAATGTCTGATGATAACTGTAAGCAAAACAAAAAATGTAACAGCAGACTGCAGAGAGCAGAACCGTACCTTTCCGGCGTCTTGCCACGTGATACCGGTGAGCCACTCAACAGTGATGGCGCCGAGGGTGGCGAGCATGGCCCACCTTCCGTGAATGAGCTCGCACTCGCGGAACCTCTGGAGCCCGAAAACCTCCGTGTAGGGCTGGAACGGCGTGGACTTCACGTCCGAGAACTCGGTCCTGGTTCCAATAATGTCCCCGGCGAGGTTCTTCGCCAGGTTCTGGTCCAGCGAATCCAGCTCGTACTGCAGGTACTCTGCTGGCTTCCCGAGTCCGAAGGGGTCGAACCCGTAGTCTCCGACGAGGCTGCCGTCGAGGTACTCGGGCGCCTTAGCGCCCGGGTACCACAGCGGTCTGTCGGAAACCGGACCCGATCCCCTGGAAGGCTTCTTGGGGGCGGCCTTTTTCTTGCCGAATCCGAACCTGGCCTGCACCCGGCCCGATCCGGAATGGGCCTCGAGGAGGCGCGCCCCCATGAAGGAGGAGGTGGCTGCTGCGGTGGCCATGCTAACTTGCGCCTGTTGTGAGAAAATGGGAGTGGTGAGAATTAGTGGCTACTATTGTGTGAGAGAGAGGAATGGGAGATATATTTGACGAGGGAGGGGAGATTGGATTATCTATTAGGGAGGGTTTTGGGGCGTTGGATCTCGGAGAGGATCCATCTGACGGTGGAGGAGAGGTTTCGACTTATCGTTATGTTTATCTGGAGGTGCTGACGTGGCGATGTTCATGGGACCCGCTGGGGTTTTTTTGATGGTGATTACTATACGTTGGAAATTTGTGGTGCTGGTTCACTCTTCACTGGTTGGGTGGTTCTGATTGCGGATTTGGAGTTTTGGACAAAAAAATCTGAAGAGTTTCTTTGGGTAATTAACTAATTATCTGATCATCTTTTTCTTTTATTTTTTTATTACAATTCTCTGATAATCTATTTGGGGTCTGATATTGAATATAAACGGTGAAGTATTGGATTTGTAACGTTGTATTATATTAGCATGATCTCATTTATCTGGTGTAGGATTGATATTCTCGTTGGGTAAAGCATAGGATTCTTAGATAGATCTATTATATGATAGTGCCAAATGGAATAATGATTGACATTGGGTTGAGTTGATTTTTCTTTTCTTCCACTAAATATGGAGTTTTTTTTTTGTTTTTTTTTTTTATTATTTTTTTGTATACAGAGGTTAAGAGAGAAGGAGATTAAAAGTAAGGGAAAATAATAATAAATATAATAATTTATATTAAAATATAAAAAGAGAAATAAAGAGAACGGTGATTTAAAAAAAATGTTTATGTATATTAACTTAACTATACTCTTTTTAAAATAATTTTTAAATGACACTTGGTGAGGGAAAGAGAAAAAAAAGTGTACTTATCATAAATTATATAATGTGATAGAAAGAAAAAAGATTAAAAAATGATTAATTAAAATTCTAATTTTATATGATTAAAAATAAAGTAGAACAACTTATGTTATCTCTTTTAATTTTAAGAGAGTATTTTTGAAATATATATAATTGAAAAAGGAAAATAATAAAAAAAATATTGAATATTGTATTAATTATTTGATGTTAAAATAATAAAATTAATATTCAAACATTTCAAATTGCAAAATGGGTATGCCACTTTCAAAATGATGCGTTCTAGTTAAAATGAACAATGGGCCTGAAAATTTTCAAATTGATTAGGAACTTAGGCTCTATTATTTGCACATTTCTTTCTTCTAAGTTCACACCATATTCTTTATTAATTTATAAAAAGACTATTTTATCCAACGTTTTCCCCCCTCCATCCCATTTTAATTCTCACGCCTTTCTCCCTCTCCCTCGTTGCATAACCCTTCCCTTCTCTTTCAACTTCATCAACACTTGAAGCTCACCTAGGTCAGAGGGGTCAAGGGTTGCCTCTTTTATACAAACACATGTTTGCATAAAAAATTAACACGTAGCAATTGAAACAAAGCAAGAACAAGTAAAGAAGGGAACCATACATAAAAAAAAAAATTATACTAATTCACCCGACCTAATTTATGTTTGATACCACACTTGTAGACTTTATCCATATTGAACAAGCATCCAATCATGCTATTCTCTCTTTCGTGAAGCTTCCATAGTAGGATGTGAAAAAAAAAATCAGTTCAAAATGAATCGATTCGGTTCGAATCGAAATCAAATTATTTTTTACCTAAATTAATTTTAAAAATAAAATTGATATTTAAAAAAATAATTTAGTTAAAAAATTAGTTTGGAATTAGTTCAAAACTAATTCAAGCTCAAAAAATCGGTTAAAATAGATTTTTTTAAATCATTTTGATCCTGAATTGATTTCCAAAACTGATTAAAAATAAAATAAAATAAAGTTTAACTAGTTTTGTACATCCGTACTCCATAGGCTCATACACATCTAATGTTAAGCTTCACCCAAGTATTTTTTCGAAAATCCTCTCTAAACATCACCCAAGTATTATTTTGAATAGCCTCGTCATGCTTCACATTCGATATTCTCTAAGCCTCTACAAACTTTACCCATGTATTCAATCAAAACGCCTCTCCAAGCTTCACACCCTTATTAGCAATTGTTATTGGACTTACACAACATATGATGTGTTCACTATGAACTTCAGAAGCAGTAATCCCATTAATTACTCTATTGAGTTCTTTCCTCTAACCTAAGGAGATGGACGCTACAGCTTTTGGGATACCTTCTACTAAGGCTTCTTATATGAAGGTGGTTACAAACATTCCTACGGATTTGACTCTACTATGGCTCCATCTAGAGTGTTTTTGGCTAAGGAAGTTTCTTTTGAGTGCTAGATGTTGGTTTTAGTGGGCCCTCATGGTATTTTCGAATTTGAAACCATGAGAAGTTTTATGAAGATTGTTCTACAACATGTCATTCTTCAGTGCAATGTGCTTCATTCTTCTGCCTGCTTTTTTTTTTTTTTTTACTAGGATAGGTTTTCTTCGAGTTCCTTTGATTGAGAATAATCAAGGATAATGAGGAACTTCTGGATGGTGAGACACGCCTGTCTTTTCACACCACTTCTGCTACACAACTTCTGATGATCTTTTAGTCTTGTGTAGCTTTCGATATTTATCCGTGACTTAAGTTATCCTCAAGATCATGCATCTAATAATACACAAGTAGTCATTTTCTTTTACTCAAAGTCCAGATATTAGAAGCTGTGTATGATTAATCTCAAGAAAAAAAATAAAAATAAAATAACTTTGGAAGATAAAAGAATATATAAAACAGGTAAAATATAATTTGTTTATTGCTATCAAAAAATATAATTTGTTTATCATTCTTTTTTTTAAAAAAAAATTATTTTATTGGTATAAAATATTTATCAATTTTATTAATGACTAACTAATATTAGAAAATTTGATTGATTATCTTTATTTGAACTTATCACTACATTTTTTTCATCAACAAAATTAAGAATAAAGTGGTCTAATTCCACTATCTAAATACACTTAATCATATTTAAATAGTCATTATTCTAGACACAATATAATTATTTGTCATTTCTTTCTAATTTCCTATTATATCATATCATCAGTGATATATATATATATATATATATATATATATATATATATATATATTTTATTTTATTTTATTGTATCACAATATTAATTATCAATTAATATTTTTTCCTGAAAAAAAAATCAATTAACATTTTGGGTATCCATATATATTTTTCCTTAATAAAACAAAATTGAGAACAGTTTTATCCAAATCATTTTAGATCTAGATCAGATCAAATTATATCAATTTATATTTCAAAATTAAACTTAATAAGCGTTAAAAAAGTTATAAAAATGAGTAGAATATTATTTTCCCCTCGCAATATATCTAAGTGTAATCCACCTACTCTCCCATCAAATATTATCTTGCCAAAATTTAACACCACAATTTGGTGCCCTTTTATAGCAAATTTTCTGCCAATTACGATATAAAATAATCACGGCCGCATCTTACAAAATTATTTAGCTGGTAATTATAATAATTATATTATTGAAAAGCAATAACAATCATTAAATATTTAAAAAATAAGCATAATATCGTTGTCGAGTGGTAACCGGGTGTGGCCTGTTAAAGCCAATTCTCGGGTGAAGTCGTGTGGCGGCCAAGGCACCAAAGTATCAAACAGTTAACCGGCAGATCCGGTTGCTTTGATCCGTTTCGCTCTCTATTGGGTCGTACCCTCTTCTTTAGTTTCCAAGCGCCTCTCTCTTTCTCTCTCTGCTTTTGCCAGTGGTACTGTCTTAGCTTTGATTCTCTGTTCTCTCTGTTTTGTTCTGTTTCGCGTGTAAGTTCCTCTGTTCCTCTTTTTTTTTTCCCCTTTCTAAGGTATTCCTGTTCTTCAATAATAAAAACCCTTTTTTTATTTTCCTTTTTCTTTTGGTGTTGAATTTCTGTTTGGAAGATGAGAAAAAAACAATTTTTTTAAAAAGAAAATCTCTCTTTTTTTTGGTGGTTTATGGTTTTTGAGGAGTTAAAAAATAAAGGTGGGTTAGGAGGAGAAAACTTCATAGTATTTTCTGTTTTCAGGCTTTTCAATTTTGTTCTCTCTCTCTTTCTCTATATTAATTTGACTTGAGGGCTTTTTATGTGTTTCTTTTTTGTTGATTGTTGTATCATAAATTCACAATTTTGATATTTTACACTGTATCTGGTTTCTGAATTCTGATGGAAAAGTCAACTTAATGTGTGTAGATTATTCTGGTGCTACAAAATCTCAAAACATATGAATTTCTACAAGGTTGATTCCTAGGTAGATATGTAACATTTGATCAAGCATCAGTTAACCTTAACCCCATAGTTTTGTTTGTGTGTGCGTGAAAGAAAGAGAGAATTATGCTGCTGTCACAAATTCTCAAACTTGAATTCATATAAGGTGGATTGTTTTGTAGATATATAACATTTGTTCAGCATCAGTTAATCGCATGGTTTGTGTGTGTGAGAATTTTGTTGTTGCTGCAAAGTCTCAAACCTATCAATTTCTATAAGGTGGATTGCTAGGTAGCTATGTAACATTTGCTCAGCATCAGTTAACACCATGTGGTGCATTTATTATACCCTAATTTTAGTGGGGATCATGTTTTGTGTATTGAGCTAATTTTTCTATTTAACTGCTTGAGTTTTCATCTACCTTTTGTCCCCTTTTATTGAGATTTCTCCAATTCCCTTGTTGTAATTGCTTTGGATTGTCTTGGTACAGGAACTTAAACAATGAAGAACGCAAAGGGCAAGGGAGCAGCGAAGCTTTCAAAAGAAGCACTGAAGCCTGTTGATGACCGGTTAGTTCTTGTATCATTACACTTTAAGCAAAATTTGTTAATGCATTTTGAGTTTTCAATCATACAACTGTGTATCTCCTTGTCCATCAGGGTGCTGGCATTTCCGGGTGCACTTTGTTTTTTTTATATGGAAACATTATATTAATATCTGATCATACATGCTTGATGGTGCATCCAGCTGTTACAGGAAATAGTGTAGTGATGGAACATATATCTCTATTGTTTTCAGAAAGGTTGGAAAGCGGAAAGCCGTTGGTAAGCCTGAGAGAAGTAGTGCACCGAAGGCAAAGAAGGAGAAGGCCAAGAAAGACCCCAACAAGCCTAAAAGACCACCCAGCGCTTTCTTCGTGTTTCTGTTTGTATCTTCTTTGCTCTTTCTGTTATATCTCTCTCTCCCTTGGCAAAATTGTGTGACTTATTTCCTTGGTCTGTGATAGTGAGGAGTTCAGGAAGGTCTTTAAGGCTGAGAATCCTACTGTGAAGGCTGTATCAGCTGTAAGTTACATGTTACATTGCCTCTTCATCTTCAATGATGATGATGTTCCCCTTTTGAATATGTGCCTGAATTGTTTGCGGCACTCTTTGATTGTAGGTTGGAAAAGCTGGAGGAGAGAAATGGAAATCCTTGTCCAGTGCTGTAAGCTTATGATAAATAATGGCATATTTTCATTGTGTTTTTAGATGCTTTCTTTCAATATAAATTTATTTTTTAAGTAGATATAGTTTCTCATTTGTAAACTTTTATAATTTTACCAAAGGAACTCATTTTATTGAAGAAGGGATTTATTTTTCTTATTAATTTTGACTCATCTCTTTGGAATTTAAAGGAGAAAGCTCCATTTGAAGCCAAGGCTGCGAAAAGGAAAGTTGAGTATGAAAAACTTATAAAAGCTTATGATAAAAAGCAGGTGAGTAAGCTGTTCCAGTTGTTCTGTTATGTGTGACTCTTTGATTGTCTTTTGTTTATATACTTTATTTTCTATAAAGTTGCAAGCAAGCTCCGCGGATGATGATGAATCAGACAAGTCCAAATCTGAAGTGAACGATGAAGATGATGAAGCCAGTGCAGAGGTAGCCTTCTTTCCTCATTCTATGTTAATTATGCTATATAGAATATATATTCTCTGTACTTCCTCGAATATTCTGTATGATAGAGAGCTCAAACTGAATGAATATTATGTTTAATTGCTGCACGTGGAGTTGCTTTGGTTTCAAGATTTAAGTTCTAGAGGGCAAGTCTGAGATATAAAAGAAGTTCTTGTCAAGAAGTAAATGTAATGAACTTAGTAGTTATTAACCCTTTTGACTCATACCTTCATTCAATAGCAAGGAGCCTTTCAGCACTTGGGAATGTTAGTTTTAGTAGTTATTATTAACCATTTTGACTCATCAAGAGAAGTTTGTAGAATAGAGATTCTCAAACATTGATTGTACCTTCTAATTTTTATACTAAGGCCTCTACAATGCTGTAGCTTCCCAATAAATTTGGGTTCCTTGGTTTAAAGGGGCATAAATTCTATTGCTGCTTGAATTTTTCAGCAAATTTTTATTGTTTTGATGATAAAAAGCTTTAGGGTCCATTCGTTTTGCAATGAAAGAGAACAGACAATGAGTGAAATGAACAGTAAATGATATGGGATCCACACTTTTACACTAAACTTAAAACTTTCATCTCAATTCACTACCATTCCACCAAACCGAACAAACCCTAAAGCCATTCCTTCTTTTTTTTCTTACTTTTTGAGCTCATTTTTGTTTCTTTTTTGTACAGGAGGACCACCAAGAGGAGGAGGAGGAGGACGAAGAGGAGGAAGATGACGATGAAGACGATGACTGAGTGAGAAGATTGATGTTTAAAACCTTGGTTATGATGTTTTGTTGGTGAGGGAGGCTATTATATATTCTGACTCTGTGCATACTAGGCTACTTTTTTATGTTTTGTCTTTCTTTTGTTGGCACAATATATTGCCAGCTATTTGAGCCTCCCTCACTTAGCTATGAATGATGGTACCTAAATTACTCTTTGTGCATTGTAGCCTTAAATGGGTTGCTTTAAGTAATATAATTTCTTTCTGATCAATGGCATTGGCATAATTATAATTTTCAGTATGAATGGAATCATCTTTTTCTTAACAACCTTTCATCATATAGACAAGAAACTGATTTAGTATTAGTGAATGGAATTATTACCTTTTTTTTCTCATTTAGGTTGTGTAGCAGTGATTGGAGCAAATGTTATTCAGAAGTTGTCGATTTTCTTTCACACTTATAAATTGCTTTTTTTTTTTTTTTGGTGTGTGAATGCACTTATAAATTGATTGATTCATGGTTATTTGTTATCTGTTTTTAGCAAATTGTTAAAACAGACGAGTGAATAGTGGTGGAATCATAAGAATACTCTTTCAATTGAAATGGGACTTGATATCTGGTTATGGGAAATGTAACGACTGTTTAAACTAAGGTGAATCATTTAAACGTTTTGAAAAAAATAAAAAATCATTTGTATTTATTTGGATGCGTAGAAAAAAAACGTGTTATTCAAAAACTTTTTACCCTAACGTCTTTTGTACTTAATTGAGGATAACATGGTAACTAAATTTCTTCCAAGACTCCATTATTTTTAATGGAAATTCTTGGCTATTATAGATAGAAGTTTTCAAATGGATTGCACCAAAAAAAAAATAGATAGAAGTTTTCAAATAGTAGGATCCACATAATTTTCTTATTTCTTTGATTTCAAACAAATGAAGTATTTAAGTATAAAAATAAAAAAACAAATGAAGTATTTTTAATTCTCTCTAACAAAATGCTAACCAAGTCGTTCTTCCTTTTTTAAGTATAATTACATTTTCAGTCCTTCTGTTATAGTCAATACATGATTTTAGCCCCTTAATAATTTCAAATTTAATCCCTCAATTTTTTTTCCTCCTTTTACTTTTCTTTCACTTAAAAACTCAAATTCTCTCATTTTACTTAAAATATTTTTAAACTGAGTTGATAAAATCATTTTAAATATTCTATACCTCAAAGTTCAATCATTTTATACCTTTAATTTTAAAATTAAAGGAACCAGAGGTACAAAACAATATGGTTAAGTCTTTATTTTAAAATTTTCCAAAATTAGATGAATGTATACTTTAGATGAAAATCCTCTATTTTTAGTACTCTTCCTTCAAACTCCTGTCCAATCGCTGCCGACACTGCTAATGTCCAAATAACCCCTCATTTAGACAAAATAGATGCTATAGCCATAATTGTTTACTGAATTGGTTGTTATAATTTAATGAGGTTTGTGTTAGTGTTTTGATGGTTTTTAATTAAATTTTTATGCAATTACATAATGTTGAACATGACAGTACTATCAAAAAAGGTAGAAACCAATCAACAACCATTAAACACAAATAAAAGAAACTTTCTTATGTACCATTTTCTAATAAACGTAAGAATTTTACAAATTAATTATTAAAGAAAATAATTTTAACTTTTAAGAGAAGTTAATTTTATTTTATTTTTCATATTTGCTTCTTCTGAAAGTTTTTTCAGAATTGAGTAATGTCCAAACAGACCTTTAATCAAATGGTTTAAAATTCAAGTTTTGACAAAATTAAATTTGAAATAAATTAGGTTGAAAAAAAAAACTCATTATTTATGTTTATGGTATCTAACGAAAATTACTTTTGACATAACTATTTCATACCAATATTATAATCAATAAAAGAAAATGAGGTAAAAATCAATTTCTTCTAATAAAAGGGGTCAATGACATACCAAGAGATTTGCAACACTCACCTACATTATTCAACCAATTGAGTTAAAAAAATAAATAAATATGGCTAATAAAAACTAGTTATGATGGATTCAGTGGAGAGACATTTCTAATAAAACACGGAAAATAAAATACTAGTTGATATTCAAGTTTCATAAGCTGAACACACTAGAGTTTGGATTCTGGAGAAACTGACAGAATAACAAAGGCAGCTAATACTTAATAGCCACCTATGATCAACCATCAGAAAATGATGGAATGAATATTTGACAAATAGATGCTACGTTATAGTAGAAACCATCAAAGCCTATAATATAATACTGTTTGTCCAAAAATAGAAAAAAAATAATAAATAGTTAGCAATAGCTTCTAAGATCCAACAATTTAATGATATCATCATATTCAAGAAAATAAACATAGAAGACAAAAAAAACAAAAACATCCACAATTGTCCAAGAAAAGCTTGGTGAGTTTTCTGGTCCTATTGAAAGATAGGAAGGTCAATCCGAGGCTGTTGATTTTGACTTGTACTGTCTTGTGCAGGAACAAGGCTACTTGAAGAGGCCTCCTCTTTCACTCCAACCTCATTTGACATTTTTACGAAATAACTGTGCCTGAAAAATTAAATGATCCTAAGTTTATAACTCGATATCATATAAAATTGTAAAATTCAAATTGCCAAAAATAAGGTTTAATTACTCTGCAGGTCCCTGAACTTTTTCTTTTTATTTCAATTGAGTCCCTGAACTTGTATTTCCTTTTTAATTAGGTCTCTGAACTTATATTTGAGAAAAATTGTGATCCGACAGTATAAAATAGTATTCAAAATTTATTTCAAAAGTCATTTGACTTTTATAAAATTATCTCAAAAGTCATTTAAACAGAGAATTGTGATTAACTGAGAGCATAAAACTATTTTACCATCACCATTAAACTCTTTGATTTTTTAATTAAGCCCCTGCATTAGGGACCCAATTAAAAAACAAATACAGGTTCAGAGACTTGATTGGAAAAGAAAATTCAAGAAGTTTATTAAAAATTGTCAAATAGTTCAGGGACTTGCAAATTAATTTAACCCAAAAACAACTTGTATTTACCATCGTGTATCAGCTGTCAATTCAGGATGGAAAGCAGTTCCTAGTAAGTTCCCTTGTCTCACAGCAACTATAACTTTACTTTCTTCCTCAGCAGTCTCCTGTTATACCCAAATAACTAATATGAAATGAGGTAATTAATGGGAGAAAATAGACCAAGACATTGTAGTAAAGTTGATTAATTTCCAGTGACAATCGGCAGGAAGTGTTAGTATCAAAACTACTTTTAAGGTGAATTATAGCTATAGGGTTATAGCAGGAAACATTATCTAGGCATATTATTATGTGCATTTTTCACAAAAAAAGTAGGAAACTGTTCCAAAGAGAATAAGCATATAAACAATAAGGAAATTTCCAAAAAATGGAGGATCATCACATTGTTCCCTGACTAATAAGAATTGAATATTGGTATAATCATTTATTTCCACCATAAACAATTTCCTTTTCTTTGCCCACTCCTATTCAGAAACTTAGATTTGCTCACATGAAACTCTAGAATCCCAAACTAAGCCACTGAACCAAATGAAACTTGGAAACAATACAGCACAGAGATTGAATATGTGCCTGAGTCCCTAACAACCTAAAAATATAATTGAGAAATAATCACACTGTAAAATTTGAGTCAGTACCGTATTTCAATTTAGTAGAAAATTGAGACAAGTTAGAAAATCACATACATAGCACTCTATTGATCTTATATTCATAACAAGGCAAGCTGAAAGCTTTCTATAGACAGATATGTCATTAACTAACCGTTTTGTTTTCAATAGAGGAATCGGAACTCAACAATCTGCCAGAAGGTACAGGATACTCAGCCAGCACTTGAACTTCTGGCCCTGCTTCAAGAATTGCAGGGGCACGGATGAAAATTCCACGAAATGTTTCAGGACCTCCTTCTTTGGAGACGAGAACTGGCACTGAAAGCTCTGCCTCAAAGCTTTGAATCTAAATAAGTATTTTGGTTAAATTTGATCCAAACTATCAAAGTGCACAAAAAGAATTGTTCTTCAAACCAAACATATTATACTCTTCACTGTGCATCACATATTATATTTACATTCATAGAAATCCATGAATCTTATAAGTTATAATGACACAAATGCTAAATGTTTTAAAACAAGAAAAGTTTGTTTTGGTAAAATAAACTTTCAAAATCCTGAATATTTGCAATTATTTTAGATTTTGATGCTTATTTAAAGATCTGGAAACCGCCTCTTTGCATATATGCAAGGGTAAGGTTGCATACAATGACCCTTTGGGCACTGGGGTACGTCAGTTAGTTTTGATGCTTAAAGATAATAAGAAGCTTGACTCAAGAAGGGAGCAGGTAGAAGAGGGAAGGATGAGTGTAGTTAAATGTTAGGCCATTTAAGAGTGACCCTGCCCCTTTACTCCCCCACAAAAAAAATAAATTCTAAGCTGAAATTTTCGTGTCCAACAATTAACATAGGCTTCTATGCACATTTGTGTTGTTGCGGTTGCCAACAGTTTGTTTCATAGATTACACTATAGCTTAAAATGCATAGCACGTGCATTTACCTGGCTGCCAAAGAAATTTCTATGCACTGTACAATCAAGTCCACCAACCAAATGTTGTCCACCAGTCTTCTGTCCTGAAATGATGTTTGTTGTTTAAATTTTTTAAATTAGTATCGAATTTTTCAAAGTGAGAAAAAAATTAAGATGCCTAATATTGTCTAAAATTCAACACGGGAAGAAAGGAGAAGACAGAAACAACCCACCTACAGCTTTATCTGCTAAGAATATAAGTCCTGCACAGGTTCCCCAAACAGGCTTTCCCATTTGTACAAACCCTCGCAAAGCAGGAAACTGAAAAATCAAAACATCAAACATAAATAACCAACACCGAAATCATCACTTCGTTCCATAAGCATCATAGCATTAGAGTGTGTAAAGTTCAAACTTCAAAGCATCACTCAAAATTCACTGATTCATAGCCACAACCAAACAAACAAAAACCAAAAAACTAGTTCCCTTTCCATCATTCTCCTTGCTCTCACACCTCACCTTTACTCATACCATAGTTACAAAATTCTCTCAATAACCCCACGTACCATACTGAATTCACCATACCACATATAAGATAATGTAAAAAAATCACAAACCGCATACACGTACCTGGTAACTATGACTTATAACAACTATAGAAAACAAAGTTTAAATAAAAAAAAGTGCCAAAACAATCAATGTTGTTAAATGGTGGCACCATGGCCGCTATGGCAGAATGGCGCGACAGATTTTTTGCCAACCACCATAGGCAATTTGTTAAGGGAGACCCGCTATTGCATCGCCATAGGTTGCAATGGAAGGTTTACATGGTGGAATTTTGGCCTTCCGCCATCTGCCATTGATAACACAGCATGAGGAATCCTAAAGCCAAAGAGACTCAAGACCTCAAAGAACACAGTATTTTCAACTTTAAACGCACTATAGAAAGTTGGCAATACAATATTTGATTAAGAATAAGAACACAAATATGAAAAGACAGAGAAACGAAAACAAAAGAGGTCAAGGAAGCTACCAGGTTGTGATACTCGGCGAGCTTAGCCATGGTGGTGCTTTCTCCACCAGGGATAATGAGGGAACTGATTGTGCTAAGCTGCTCCGGCTTTCGAATCTCCACGCCTTTCACCCCTAACCTTCTAAGAGCTGCCACACACACAAAAACAAAAGGGTTGTTGAAAAATTGAATTTTGAGTGAGACCGTAGAATTTAAACGAAAAGAGTAAGAGAAAGAAAGGGAGATGAACGTGCCAGCTATGTGCTCGTTGAAAGATCCTTGCAACGCGAGAACCCCAACCACGGCCATTGGGTGGAGTGTAGAGAAGCAGAGATAGCAGCAGCGCTTTGAAAGTGTTGAAAAGGTTTTGATGTTTTTTGTTTTAAGGTTTTGATGTTTTGTTTGTGTTTGGTTTTGGTCCTCTCGTTTGGGGGTTACTGGTTAGTGTTCTGTGTTGCTCAGTTCCCTCGCAACTTCACCGGTTCGGTTTGGCCCAAACTTAGGTTTCGTTAGCACCGCGAAATTAAGCACAATTTGGTGCCTTATTTACAAGAATATAAAAATACAACCAAACATTTTTTTTAATACCCAAAAAATGATATTATCATATTATCTCTGTCGTCAGAAAATAATATGAATAGGAGAAAATTTCTTTTCCTCTGTTTCAAAGTTCTTTTTCTAAAGGGAGAAAAGAATTTTTCTTCCTCATACTACTGTTTTTTCAAAGTAAAGAGAAAAGTTGTTCTTCATTAATTTCGTGTGTTCTCCAAAAGAGGAGGAATATTAATGTTTTTAACATTCTAATACATATATCACTGACTTTTTAAATTCATTACTCATGTGTCCCTGATCTTTTAAACTCATTACAGATATACCCCCTTAAATTTTAAATAATTACACATATACCCTCTTACTTTTTAAATACATCATATATATATATATATATATATATATATTCCCTTAACTTTTAAAATCATCACATGTATCTCTGAACTTTTTAATATATTACAAATACATCCTCCATGTTTTAAAAAAGAAGATAATGATATTTTTGAGAAAAAAAATTATAAAAATCATGTGTTAGTTACATGACCTAAAAAATTAACAGAGTTAATTCCATTAACAATACAATAGGTGTAAGTATAATGAGATACTAAAATTTAAAAAATTGTGTAATAAAAAAATATATATATATATAAAATCGAAACAAATCTAATGAATTTGTAACTTTTTATGGCTCGTGGGAAGACCCGTTGGTTCTGTGTACTCCACACCCGCCAAATCCCCCAGGCTATACGTGCAATACCCACTCACCCACTATTTTTCTTTCGTTAGCAAAAATTATTTGTAAATTAAAAAATAAAGAGAAAAGAATGGGACCATAAATTACTTGTGCTTGACTTTAGTCAATGTACTAGTTAGTGGTTGGCGTTGATAGATGCTTTTGGGCCAAAGTGGTCTTATTTTGATAATTTAACCTTAAAGAGGCATTCTAGAATAGTTGCCCCATCCCACATGCTTCTGAAGTGAGCATGTGATGTCTATTTAGGAGCATGTCCTCCAAGAGATGAAGAGACACCTTGGTCTAAAAGCATTGTTTCATTCACACCTCTTCATTTTTCATGAGGTGAAGGTGTGGCAAGTGAAGCATTCACGATGGTATAACTATTTAAGCTGCTTATAGTGGGTTTGAGATGTATACCTTCTTCATTTTTACTTTATCCAATACAGATAAATTTTATAAAACAAAATTTGAAAAGTTGTTTTAAAAAAAAAAGCAATGATACTTAAAGGAAGCATCATACTCACAATTATTATCTTATAATGATAAGTTTAACAAACATCATACTTCCTTAATACCAATACTTAACAAATAACTTATTAGTAAGATGCTTCTCAACCCTTATGATAGTTATGGCAGCAAACATGAAATTTCGTGGTGCAACTATTACAATTCAAATATTTATTAGGATTTCATTTTTCTAGATTTTGACATGTAAATTTAAGTTTTAACTATGTAAAAAAGTGATGGATTGATATTGTTATCGATTACATTCAATAGTTGTATAACTTAAAAAAAAAAAGAGTGTACAAATATTAATTCCTTAAATAACATATCTCAAGAAATTAATCTTTAACTCTCAGTCGTTGAAGAATACTGAATTCACAAAAATAGAAAAAAATATCAATATTTTGACTTATGATATAAAAATATTGACAAAATTGGATTGAAGGTGTACAATTTAGTATTATTTTCAATTGTACAATAATGTGTAGTAGATGCCTAAGACCAACATCATGAACTAACATTATGCCTTAAGGGTGGAGCAAAAATATGACTGCTAGCATCATGAACTAACTTTAGATGAACAAACAAGACTTTTGAACTAGAGAAGAAAACTCTTTAATTTAATTTGAATATTGTAAAAGTATATTATTTCACTATGAAGGCAGCATGCATTTACAATTTGAATCATTCCAGCACAAACTGACGATCAAACATCAAATGGATCAATTTGAAGCAAAAACTATCTATCACTAAAGGGAAATCAGAAGTGCTGAGAATAACACAAGAATACAGGATCTGGCACCACCACCTCAGGCAAAAACTACACAAAGTAACCTAATTAAATTCTAAAGCTGCTCATGAAGATCCAAATTTGTTAGTTAAAAAAATCAAAAGCGCTGATGATGAGTCTTGAACATATGATCTGGCACAATTAGAGGTAACTTGTCAATGTAGATAAATAGTCTTCTTAGATTCTCCTTGTTGATTGAAGCCAAGTCATCTGTCTCATTGCTGTTCATGTAGATCCAAAGGTCACCAGAGTTTACTCTTTGAAGTGTATCCCGACAGAAAGGGCAAGATTCAGATCGTGCATGCCTAAACAAACAGCAAAAAACATTAGAAGTGAAGACAATGTCAGAAGAATAGCATTGCCAAAAGAATTAATCACATTTGAAAAACATCTTAGAAATAACTCAAAAGCCTAATGTTAATGTTAATGCTGATGCAATGACAATGTAAAATGTCGTTGCATCACAATCCACCGTTTACATGACTTTTAAAATAGTTTCATAAAAATCAACAAATTTACCATTAATAAATGACTATTTTACAATGTCAATGCATCACCCTCTTTTTTCTCAAATAAACTCAGTCTGCTTTTGTTGTACCCCACACTACATGATCTTGGGCATCAACCAATATCTATTAAATTACAACTCCAGATGCTTAAGATCTTAAATTGTGTTACTGTCTTAACTTCATTACTATCTGATTAGAATATAGAAGCATTTTCTCTATTATTGACTCAAGTTTGCAAAAAGTTTAGGGTGACAATAATATGGGATCCATACCATATGTAACATAAATCACAATTTGCTCACCAGTTTCTGTAGCATTTCATACATAACGAGTGATTGCAATTGGGCAACACAACCTTGTTGTTCATCTCCATGCAAATACCACATTCTTCTTCTCTCTCTATATCAATTTCAGATATTTTTCCTTTCCTTATTATATCTTTAGGCTTGTACTTTGTAGCACATAAATCTTTCTGTTTTCTTTCTTCTACATCACTGATCCCTCTGTGGAGGTGTAGTAAAGAGGGAAAGATCACACCTGTTGTTAAAGAGTGTATAAGCAATCATATGTGGAATTTGAGCCACTTTTCTAAAGGAAAGCAAAAACCATTTGGGTGTTTCATACAAAGACAAGACAGTTTCAAATTTGACTGTTTTATTTCAACCTGAGCATTCACTTACCATAGAATTCCTTCAGACTGGCTTTCCTTTCATAAATAGACATGGTTGTCTTCCCATCCTCATATACCTATGACAGTCTCAACACTTAGTTACAAGCCTGACAATAAAATGGAAGCACTAGTCTACAATCTACACTATCATATTTCATCATCAATTACAAGTTTGAAAAATGTTAGGAACACACTCTTTTTGGACACACTGTTTCTGATTGGAAATCACAAAAATAGGTGAGTCTAACATCTTATTTGATGACTTTTTCTCCTGATTTTGTAGTTTTCAATGAATTTTAACCAATGAGGGAGAGTATGTTGGTACAAGTGTATTGCTAGCACTCGTAAGATATAATGTGTATATAGAGCATAGGAGCAACAAATTTACCTTGTATATAAGAATTCTGAGAAATCCCAAGGCTCCAGCAAGATAACAATCAGTCCACTGAACCAGAAAAAGGAAAAATTGAGCAGCTGGGCTATAAGACAATCTCATTTGTACACAGGCACCATCACATTCTCTTGGATAATCAGAAGCCCTGCACAGAAACAAGGTTTGCACAATGAATTGGTTAAAAATGTATACTATAGTGAAAGTTTTCAATGTTGAAAGTTGGAACATAGAAAAAAGAGAACATTAGCATCTAACTGGTTCACTTCATGCCAGAATTGCACAAGGCATAAGCACTCAAATTTATATAAACCTTCTTCATAAGGATGCATCCTGAATTTTCATCTAATGTGCCACTAACACAAGTCTTACACATTGGAGTTTATACAAAAATTGATGTCTACACTCTACAACAGTGAAATAAAACTATTATTGAAAAGATATTGACAATGGCAACTTATGTGTACAGTGAGTTTATTTGTACAGAAAAAGCAAAGTACCATTGAATTTTGCATCAAAAGCACCTACCATTAACAACAGGGAAAAATATATAATAATAAAGAAACACTTCAATTATCTTATTTGGGTCTTGTATCTTTGAATTTGGCCAAAAGCACCTACCATTAACAACATGAGGATTTCAAAAAAAAAAAAAAACAATGAAATGACACTACACTACAGTTATAAGCGCGTGCCACCAGTGTTCAATTTCGAAAATAACAAAAAGCAAAACATACTTGAAAAACGGGTTGAAAAACAGAGACACAAATAAAGCCAACCAAAGGAGCTTGCTTAGTGCTTTTTATGTCATAATAACATTATATTTTTCAACCATACTCTATTAATCTAGTCTTTGCTTTGCTTCACCCATGATATGAAATCTTTGTAAGGTTCCATTCACTGAACCTTCAACAACCGTTAATATTTGGTGATGGAAAATTAAATAAAAATAATAATAATAACTTAAATGACCCGAACCCTTGCTGTTTAGTCAAACAGAACAAAATAGAGTCCAGAACACACATAATATAATATTTTCTTGTTGATATAGAAAACTACAAAAACTACATTGTTTAAATAAAAAAATCCCAGAATTTCTTAAACTAATCAAAATCCAAAAAAATAAAATAAAATAATGGTAGATAGTGCAGAGTAGTGAGAATTACAGAGTATTGGCGAACTGAATATCAGCTTCAAGAGCTTTGAGAGAATCCTTGAAGGACTTGTGCATCTCTTCTTCTTCTTCTACGAGTAGTATCAATTAAATTAAGTTAACTCATTCAATAAATAATAATAATAAATCGCGTGATGACGAAACACCCCGAAGAAAACTTGAACCGGTTCCTGGATTGCTTGCGGAAAACAAGGTCCAAGAAGTTATCAACGGAAGAGTATTTAAGAGAGTGGGAGCGAGTGAGCGAGTGAGTTAGGAGGAAAGAAAAAAGGTTCGTGGGAAGAAGGGATAGGGGTTGTGGGTTTTGGCTTGAAGCACACGTAATACCCCTTTATTATGCATATCTCATCTTCTCCATTATTTTATTATTATTATTTGGAGTGATATAATTAAAGGTTAGTTAAAAAATTATATATTCTCACCAAAGGACTAGGTTTGTTATGGATAGAAAGATTGTTTATTTTAAAATTATATATCTATTTAATCTAGTTAATTTTTTATATAAAAATATTAATGGATAGTTTGTTTCATATGATAAGAAAGAATATGATATGAGTTTGATAATTGGAACAAATATTTTAGCATAACAAACAAATAATTATTGAACTTCTATTTTATTCTTTCTTATCATATTATTTGCAGTTTGTTATTTTAGGATTTATTTGGTTAATTTCTATAATAATATATATAGTATTTTTTTTTTAAGAGAAATGCATTCCTTTTCAATAATTTACTATAATATTTATATTAATATGCTAAATTTATTATATAGTATACAATATACATATAATTGCACCAAAAAAATGCAATATACATATAATATATTTATAATGTGTATAATAATTAATAATTAATTAGCTTTTGTTTATTAATAAAATATACCGTAAAATTTATTTTTATTATGAATACATACAAGTAGTTTATTGGATGAGAAACTTTTATTTATCTTTTAAGTTATTAGATTTTACTCCTTCCAAAACCAATTTACTGGATAATATAATTTGAGATGCCTTACAATAATTTATATCATGCTGATAAAAAAAAAAAACAATAACTTATATCATCTTATGTGTTAATTTCTCAATATCATGTCAGTTATTACTTTTCAAAAAATTATCTTTACTCTTTCTTTTCTTCTGTTTCATTATCTTTTCTCATATTGTATAATATTAATAAATATTGTACTTGGATAATTAATTAGTGATAAGAAAGTCATGAGTTGGAATTCTACATTTACATAACATGCTAAATTACTAATTATGAATATAGATTAAAGATGATGCAGTCAAGTTATCATTAACGAATAATCATGATTGAATGACTTATAAATTATTTTACACTAAATACATTATTTATTTTCCTCTTATAATATTTATCAATAAAAAAAAATTAACATATTTGGTGCGGAACTACGGAAGTGCCACTAAGATTGACGTGCTCGATATATATGGAGGATTTGGGAAAAATAAATAAGTATGTAGGTGACGTAGTGGCATTATGGAGTTGCCACTTGACCTTCCACCTGTTTCTGTCTAGCGGTTCTCTGATCTCACTAGAATCTGAATGTGACATTATAAATATTATATTTATAGTTTGAAAATAATATTGTACAGTAGTTGCTTGTTTATACGTTTTCAGAAATGAATTATTTTATTTTGTAAACTATTAAAGATAAGTTATTATAAATGATAGTAATAAATTTTGTCAGTTACGATCAATAGTATATATAAGCTTAATAATTTTTAGATATATGCTGAAACTTTTGAAAAAGAAATAAAAATTTTAAAAAATAAAAAACAAGGATAATGTCTTGAAATTTTAATTTTGATTTTTATAAAATATGAAAAAAAGGAAGGCTTTGAAAATTCAAAAAAATAAAATAAAATATGAAAACAAAAGAGCAGTGTCTTGAAAAATTCAAATAAAAACAAAAAAAAAAGAAAAATAATGATAAAAAATAAATGTCTTGAAAATTAAAAAAATGACTTTTTGAAAAGATAATAATAAAATAAAATAAAATAAAAAAAACAATAGTATTATTTTTAAAATTTGAAAAAAAAAATATTTTATACTATGAAAAAACAAAAGCAATATCTTTTTTTTTTTTTAATTTTATGAAAATAAAAGACAAAGGTCTTAAAAATTTGAAAAAAAAATCAAAATTTGAAAAAATATGAAAAATAAGAATAATATCTTAAAAATTTTGAAAAAAAATTAAAAAAATAAAAGTAATGTCGTAAAATTTTAAAAAAAAAAATTTAATATAAAAAGATGAGAATAATTTCTTGAATAATTGAAGAAAACAAACTTTTGAAAATATAAAAAAATAAGAGTAATAATATTTTAAAAATTTTAAAAATATGAAAAAATAAGAGTAATATCTTGAAAATTTTAAAAACTGAATTTGAAAATATATAAAAAACAACAAGAGTAATGTCTTGAAAATTTTTTAAAAAAATAAAAATTTACAAATATGAAAAACTAATAGCAAGTTTTTGAAAAATTAAAAATATGAAAATATGTAAAAAAAAAAGAAATGTCTTTAAAAATTTGAAACAAAATAAAAAAAAATGAAAATGCAAGAGTAATATCTTGAAATTTTGAAAAAAATAAATAAATGAAAAAACAAGAAGAATATCATGAAAAATTGAAAAAAAAAATGAAAGCTTTTAAAAATATGTAAAAACAAGAGTAATATCTTGAATATTTTTTTAAAAAATAAATATTTTAAAAATATAAAAATACAACACTAATATATTAAAAGTTTTGAAAGAGAAATAAAAATATGAAAAAACAGTGATAATGTCTTGAAAATTTTATTTTATTTTTAATAAAAAATGAAGAAACAAGAAGAATGTTTTGAAAATTAAGAAAAATGATTTTTTTTAAAATATGAAACAAAAGAGTAATTTTGAAAATTTTGAATAAAAACAAAAAAATGAAAATGAAAATGAAAAAAACAAAAGTAATGTCTTTAAAATTTGAAAAAAAAATGAAACATTTTAAAAATAATAAAAAAAATAAAAGATGAAAAAACAATAGTACTCTCTTTAAAATTTGAAAAAAAAATATTTTATATGATCAAAAAACAAAAACAATGCCTTGAATTTTTTTTAAAACCCTATGGAAAAACAAGATAAATGTCTTGAAAATTTGAAAAAAAATTAAAAATTAAAAAAATATGAAACATAAGAGTAGTCTTGAAAATTTTGAAAAAAAAATGAAGATTTGAAAAATATGAAAAATAAAAGTAATGTCTTAATTTTTAAAAGTATGAAAAAATATGAGTAATATATGAAAACTTTGAAAAAACTTTAAAATTTTTAAAAATAAGAAATAATGAGGAAAATCTGGAAAATTTTGAAAAAAAATAAATTTTTTGAATATATATTAAACAAAAGTAATGTCTTGGGAATTTAAAAAAATATGAAAAAATAAGATTATGTGTTGATAATTAGGAAAAAAAAACCTTAAATAAATTAAACCCCAAATATATAGGGTTTCATTAAAACCCCAAAATATATAAGGTTTCATAAATGAAATATTTTATTAAAATCCTAAATATTTAAAATTTTGTAAAGGAAAATGTAATTATTTAAGGGTTCATTAATGAATACCAAAATTTTATCCTTAATTGAAACTAAAAATATTTAGGTTTTCATTAATAAAATCCTAAATATTAACGGTTTGATCAATGAAAACTTAAATCAATACCATTAATATTTAGGGTTTCATTAATGAATTTTAATTATTTAGTGTTTCATTATTGAAACCATAAATTGAAACACTATAAAATTAGGGTTTCATAATACTTAAATATTTATGAAACCCTAATTGAAACCATAAATATTTAAGATTTTATAAATAAAACTTCAATTATTTATGATTTCATTATTGAAATCCTATATTTCAACCAAAATGGAAACCCAAATATTTTGAATTTCATAAATAAAATCCTAAACCTTTAGGATTTGATAAATAAAACTCCAAATATTTAGGGTTTCATTGATGAAAACCTAAATATCACCTAAAATATTTATGGTTTCATAAATAAGACCCTAAATATTTAGCGTTTCATAAATGAGACCCCAAATTGAAACTATAAATATTTAGGATTTCATTAATGAAACCTTAATTATTGAAAGGCAAAATTTCACCACAAATATTTAGGGTTAGCATGATGAAATTCTAACTATTTAGGGTTTCATTAATAAAACCCTAATTATTTAAAGTGAAATCCAAAATTTCATAATAAATTGAAACCCTAAATATTTAGGGATTCATAAATAAAATCTGAAATGTTTTGGTTTTCATAAATGAAATGATAAATATTATCCTAAATATTTAGAATTTTATAAATGAAACCCTAATTATATATGATTTGATTAATAAAACCCTAAATTTCAACATAAATGGAAACTCAAATGTTTAGGGTTTTATAAATAAAATCCTAAATATTTAGTATTTGATATATAAAACCCTAAATATTTAAGATTTCACTAATGAAAACCTAAAGCTACCTTAAATATTTAGGGTTTCATAAATAAAACCCTAAATTAAAACCACAAATATTTAGAATTTCATAAAAAAAAACTTTAATATTTAGGATTTGATGAATAAAACCCTAAATTGAAATCCTAAACATTTAGGATTTCATAAATAAATCCCTAATTATTTAGTGTTTTATTTATGAAACCCAAATTATTTAAGGTTTTATTTCTAGTTTCATAAATCGAAACCCTAAATATTTAAGGTTTCTTAATTGAATCATTATATTGAAATCCCAACTATTTAGAAAACCCTTATTATTCAGGATTTCATTAAAGAAATCCTAAAGTGAAGCACTAAATATTTATGGTTTCATAAATAAAACACTAAATTAAAACCCTTAATATTCTGGTTTTAATTAATGAAACCATAGTCAAAATTCTTAATATTTTGATTTCATAAATAAAATAATTAGGATTTCATTAATGAAATGATAAATATTATCCTAAATATGAAACCCAAACTATTAAGAGTTTCATAGATGCAATCCTAAATTTCAACCCAAATGGAAACCCAAATGTTTAGGGTTTCATAAACAAAATCCTAAATATTTAGGATTTGATATATAAAACCCTAAATATTTAGGGTTTCACTAATGAAAACCTAAATTCACCCTAAATATTTAGGGTTTCATAAATAAAACCCTAAATTGAAACTATAAATATTTAAGGTTTCACAAAAGAAATCACAAATTGCAACCATAAATATTTAGGAATTCATAATTAAACCATAAATATTTAGTGTTTTATTAATGAAACCTTAATTATTTGAGGTTTCATTAATGAAACCCTAATTATTTGGGATTGAATTAATAAAAAAAAAATTTCACCATAAATATTTAGGATTTATATAATGAAATCCTAACTATTTAGAATTTTATTAATGAAATCCTAATAATTTAGCGTATCATTAATGTAACCTTAAATTTCATGATAAATTGAAACCCTAAATATTTAGGGATTCATCAATAAAACCCTAAATATTTTTATTATTATTAATGAAATGATAAATATTACTATAAATGTGAAACTTGAAATATATCGAATTTCATAAATGATTCATTAATGAAATCCTAAATTTCAACCTGAATGAAAACCCAAATGTTTAGGGTTTCATAAATAAAATTCTAAATATTTAGTATTTGATATATAAAATCCTAAATATTTAAGGTTTCACTAATGAAAGCCTAAATTCCACCATAAATATTTTGGGTTTCATAAATAAAATCTTAAATTGAAACCATAATATTTAGGGTTTCATAAATGAAACCCTAAATTGAAACCATAAATTCTTAGGGTTTTATTAATGAAACCTTAAATTAAGGTTTCATTAATGAAACCCTAAATAATTATAGCTTAATAAATGAAACAATAAATATTTATGATTTATATAATGAAATTCTAACTATTTAGAGTTTTATTAATGAAACCTTAATTATGTAGGGTATTATTAATGAAACCCAAAATTTCATAATAAATTGAAACTATTAATATTTAGGGTTTCAAAAGTTAAACCCCAAATTGAAAATATAATTATTTAGGGTTTCATTAATGAAACCATCATTATTTAGGGTTTCAGTAATGAAACCCAAAATTTCACCATAAATATTTATGGTTTAATAAAGGAAAATAAACTTTGAGGGTTTATAACATGAAATCCTCTCTAGTTGAAAAAATCCTAAATTGAAAACATAAATATTTAGGGTATCATAAAAGAAACTTTCAACTCCAACCATAAATATTTGGAGATTCATAATGAAACCATAAATATTTAGTGTTTTATTATTGAAACCCTAATTATTTGTGGTTTTATTAATGAAACCCTAATTTTTAAGGATTTCATTGATAAAACCCAAAATTTCACCATAAATCATAACCCTTAATATTTTTATTTCATAAATGAAACTCTAAATAAATAGGGATTTATTAATAAAATGATAAATATTTCTTGAAATATGAAACGCTATATATTTAAAATTTCATATATGAAACCTTAAGTATTTATGGTTTCATTAACGAAATCCTAAATTTCAACCCAATTAGAAACCTAAATATTTAGGATTTTATAAATAAAATTCCAATTATTTAGTGTCTGATATATAAAACCCAAAATATTTAGGATTTCACTAATGAAAACTTAATTTCCATCATAAATATTTAGGGTTTCAAAAGTAATGCCCTAAATTGAAACCCCAAATAATTAGGGTTTTATAAATGAAACCTCCAATTGAAATCATAAATATTTAGGGTTTTATCAATGAAAACGTAATTATTTGGTGTTTTGTAATTGAAACCTTAATTATTTGGGGTTTCATTAATGAAATCCAAAATTTCACCATAAATATTTAAAGTTTAATAAATGAAACCACAAATATTCAAGGTTTATATTGAAGGGTTTATTTATTAAATCCTAATTATTTAGGGTTTTATTAATGAAACACATAATTTCATAATAAATTGAAACCCTAAATATTTAGGGTTTCATAAATAAACCCATAAATATTTTGATTCTCATAAATGAAACCCTAAATTGAAACCAAAAATATTTAGGGTTTCATTAATGAAACCCTAATGTTTTGGGATTTCATTAATGAAACTCAAAATTTCACCATAACTATTTAAGGTTTTATTAATGAAACCCTAAAGATCATAATAAATTGAAACCCTATATATTTAGGGATTCATCAATAACATCGTAAATATTTTTGTTTTATTAATGAAATGGTAATATTATTCAAAATATGAAACCCTAAATATTTAGAATTTCATAAATGAAACCTTACTTATTTATAGTCTCATTAATGAAACCCTAAATTTCAACCCGAATGAAAACTCAAATGTTTAGGGTTTTAGAAATAAAATCCTAAATATTTAGTATTTGATATATAAAATCTTAAATATTTATAATTTCACTAATGAAAACCTAAATTCCGTCCTAATTATTTAGGGTTTCATAAGTGAAATCCTAACTTGCAACAATAAATAATTAGGGTTTCATAAGAGAAACCCTAACTTGAAACCATAAATAATTAGGGTTTCAAAAATGAAACCCCAAATTGAAACCTTAAATATTTAGAGTTTCATTAATGAAACCCTAATTATTTGGGATTTCATTAATGAAACTAAAAATTTCACCATAAATATTTATGGTTTAATAAATGAAACCATAAATATTTAGTGTTTATATAATAAAATCTTAACTATTTAGAGTTTTATTAATGAAACCCTAATTATTTAGTGTATCATTAATGAAACCCTAAATTTCATAAATATGAAACCTAAAATATTTAAAATTTTATAAATGAAACCCTAATTATAGATGATTTCATTAATGAAACCCTAAATTTGAACCCAAATGTTTAGAGTTTTATAAATAAAATCATAAATATTTAGTATTTGATATATAATACACTAAATATTTAAAGTTTCACTAATGAAAACCTAAATTCCATCCTAAATATATAGGGTTTCATAACTAAAACCTTAAATTGAAACCATAAATAATTAGGATTTCATAAATGTAATCCCAAATTGAATCCATAAATATTTAGGATTTCATTAATGAAATCCCAAATATTTATAATTTAATTAAATAAACCCTAATTATTTGTGGTTTGATTAATGAAACCCTAAATTTCAATCCAAATGGAAGACCAAATGTTTAAGGTTTCATAAATAAAATTCTAAATATTTAATATTTGATATATAAAACCATAAATATCTAGTTTCTCTGATGGAAACCTAAACTTCATCCTACATATTTAAGGTTTAATAAGTAAAACTCTAAATTGAAACCATAATTAATTAGGGTTTAATAAATGAAACCCCAAATTGAAACCATAAATATTTAGGGTTTCATTAATGAAACCCCAAATAATTAGGGTTTCATTAATGAAATCCAAAATTTCACTATAAATATTTATGGTTAAATAAATGAAATCATAAATATTTAGCGTTTATATAATAATATATTAACTATTTAAGGTTTAATTAATCAAACCTTAATAATTTAGCCTATCATTAATGAAACCATAAATTTCATAATAAATTGAAACCCTAAATATTTAGGTATTCATAAATAAAATCAGAAATTTTTTTTATTAAAAAATGATAAATTTTGCCCTAAATATGCAACCTTAAATATTTATAATTGCATAAATGAAACCCTAATTATTGATAGTTTCATTGATAAAACCCTAAATTTCAACCAAAATGAAATCTCAAATGTTTAAGGTTTCACTAATAAAATCCTAAATATAGTATTTGATATACAATACCCTAAATATTTAAGGTTTCACAAATGAAAACCTAAATTCCAATATTTAGGGTTTCAAAAGTACCTAAATTGAAACCATAAATAATTAGGGTTTCATAAATGAATTCCCAAATTAAAATCGTAAATATTTAGGTTTTCATTAATGAAACCTTAATTATTTGGGGTTTCATTAATGAAACCCAAGATTTCATCATAAATATTTATGGTTTAATAAATAAAATCATAAATATTTAGGATTTTATAAATAAAACCCTAATTATTTAGCATATCAATAATGAAACCCTAAATTTCATAACAATTTGAAACCTTAATATTTAGGGTTCATAAATAAAACCCTAAATATTTTTTCTTAATTAATGAAATGATAAATATTACCCTCAATATTAAACCCTAAATATTTAGAACTTCATAAATGAAACCTTAATTATTGATGGCTTTATTAATGAAACCCTAAGTTTTAACTCAAATGAAAACCCAAATGTTTAGGTTTTCATAAATAAAATCCTAAATATTTTGTATTTGATATATAGAATCCAAAATATTTAGGGTTTCACTCATGAAAAGCTAAATTCCAACATAAATATTTTGGATTTTATATATAAAACCCTAAATTGAAAACATAAATATTTAGGGTTTTATTCATAAATGAAACCATAAATATTTAAGGTTAATATGATGAAATCTTAACTATTTGAGGTTTTATTAATGAAACCCTAATTATTTAAGGTATCATTAAATCCCTAAATTTCATAATAAATTGAAACCCTATATTTTTATGGTTTCATAAATAAAACCCTAAATATTTTGGTTTTCATAGATGAAACCCTAAATTTAAACCATGAATATTTAGGGTTTCATTAATGAAACTTTAAATTGAAACCATAAATATTTAGGTTTTCATAAAAAAAAATGTTAAATATGTAGGATTTGATAAATAAAACCCTAAATTGAAATACTAGATATTTAGGGTTTCATAAATAAATCCTTAATTATTTAGTGTTTTATTTATGAAATCCTAATTATTTAGGCTTTTATTTATGATTTCATAAATTTACACCCTAAATATTTAAGGTTGTTTAATTTAAACATTATATCGAGATCCTAAATATTTAGAAAACCCTTATTATTTAGTGTTTCATTAAAGAAATCCTAAAGTTAAACACTAAATATTTAGGGTTTCATAAATAAAATCTTAAATATTTTGGGTTTAATAAATGAAACTATAAATTGAAACCCTTAATATTTTGATTTCAAAATGAAACCATAAATCATCATTAATATAACCCTAAATAATTAGGGTTTCATTAATGAAATGATAAATATTACCCAAATATTTAGAATTTCATAAATGCAATCCTACTTATTTATGATTTCATTAATGAAATCCTAAATTTCAACCCAAATATTTAGGGTTTCATAAAGAAAATCCTAAATATTTAGTATTTAATATATTAAACCCTAAATATTTAAGGTTTCACTAATGAAAACCAAAATTTCACCATAAATATTTAAGGTTTCATAAATGAAATCCCAAATTGAAACCATGAATATTTAAGGTTTCATTAATGAAACCCCAAAATTTCACCATAAATATTTATGGTTTAATAAATGAAACTATAAATATTTTGGTTTATACAGTAAAATCATAACTATTTAGGATTTTATTAATGAAACCCTTATTATTTAGGGTATCATAAATGAAATTCTAAATTTCATAATAAATTGAAACCTTAAATATTTAGGATTTTATAAATAAAACCCTAAATATTTTATGTTTTCATAATTTAAAGTTTCATTAATGAAACTTTAAATTGAAATCATAAATATTTAGGGTTTCATAAAAAAAATGTGAAATTTTTATGATTTGATAAATAAAACCCTAAATTGAAATCCTATATATTTAGGGTTTCATAAATAAAATCCATAATTATTTAGTGTTTTATTTATGAAATCCTACTTATCTAGGGTTTTATTTATGGTTTCATAAATTGAAACCCTAAATATTTAAGGTTTCATAAATGAAACATTAATTCAAAATCCTAAATATTTAGGAAACTCTTATTATTTAGTATTTCATTAATGAAATCTTAAAGTGAAGCACTATATATTTAGGGTTTCATAAATAAAACCTTAAACTTGAAATCCTAAATATTTAGGGTATGATAAATGAAAGCATAAATTAAAATCCTAAATATTTTGATTTCATAAAGGAAACCTAAATAATTAGGATTTTATTAATAAAACCTTATTTAATTAGAGTTTCATTAATGAAACCAATGAAATGCTAAATTTCATCCTAAATATTTAGGGTTTTATAAATGAAACCCTAAATTAAAACCATAAATATTTAGAATTTCATATATGAAACACTATTATTTATGATGTTATTAATGAAACCTAAATTTTAATCTAAATGTTTAGGGTTTCATAAATAAATTCCTAAATATTTATAATTTGATATATAAAATCATATATATTTAGGATTTCAAAATGACAAATTAGTCCAACGACATTTTTATGATAAATTAGTCCATCGATATTTTGTTGACAGATTAATCTTATAAGTTAACAACACAAGTGACACTCTTTCATATAATAAATTAATCCTAAGATGTCACATAGGCATAACCGTTAGCCTTAATAGAGTAAACTTGACAGCATGACTAATCTATCTCACTTTTTACATATTTAAGAACTAAATTTTAATTTATCATATTTTATAAACGAATTTGTTAACTTTCGAGATGGAATTCACTATTTACCCATATAAAATCTTTTCCCATGGTGAGAGGCATGTCTAGGTTCATGTCACTGTGGATAAGGCTGTGGTATTTACAACTCAACAATTGATTAAAACATCATCATACAGTGATACCATATGAGTATTATATAGATTCTTCCGATTGGTTTCTAATATACAAAACATTCTCATTATTGAATATCCATACTTATCCATAAAGTAGTGTGTTATGAAACAAATAAAGGTTAAATAGTTGCTCAAATTTCAACAAAAAAAATATTAGTTGCTCAAATATTTAAATAAATTTCACCTTACAATAGAGAGAGATTTGCTACTTTACATCCACTAACATTTCCAAAATTATATTCTTAGAAAAGTATAAAAATAATTTTCCAATTCAATTATAATTTTTATTTATATTTATTTTTTTAATCATTTTTAATTTTGTAAGAAATTAATACTTTTAGGAGTATTAAAACCTTCTTCTTATAAAACTCTTGCATGTTGTGAATAAAATCCTACATTAATTGATATAAGTGATTTTTAGATAAGTGATTTTTTTTACTAAGAAAATTGCTTCTAAATATTTATTTTATCAAATAAATTTAAACAAATTAGACCATAAGATACATGTAATGATAATCTTTTAAAAAAAATCTCCTAATTAACATGTCTCATTTTCTAGCTCTAGAACAAATATTTTGATTCTGGACAACCTCTTGTCACCACTTACGACATCCTAAACCTTTGCTTATACACACTTGTCACTTAACCATGCAAAGAGCTAGCCACGCATCACAATTCAATACACCCTTTGCCCTATAAATAATCCACCCCATTATTCAAATCTTCACACACACACACCAAAGAAACAGATAAAGTGTCGTTGAATCATCAATCTCTTTTTGCAAGCAAGCATGGCGAAGAGCAAAGAAGACATAACCTATGGAACATCACAGGCAAGGCTTTCAGAGGATGAAGCAGTGAGGGTGGCCTACGTGAATGGCACACCCCTTGAAGCAGGAAAGATTGCTGACTCTGCACCACTTGATCTCTTTTCAACTGCACACAATGTTATGCCAAAGAAAGAAACAACAATGGATTCCAACACTAGTAATCAGTCTCAGATGCAACGTGACACTGCACATGAAGGGGGTTCTACAGAATTCACCACTGGGGCTCCTGGATTGCCCCAAAAGGGTGCTCCTCCAACAATGGGTCACAAGTTTTGAAGCCAATAATAATGTGTCTACTTTTTTCGTGTGCTTTCTAATTCTACCCTTTGTTTCTTTTTTATTTTGATTTTCCATAATGGGACATGGCATATCATTAATCATCTATGGGGATGACTTGACTCCCCAAGCTCTTCTTCATATCTAATAATCTAATAAAGTAGAAAATTTGTTTAGAAGTGTTTCCACCTTTTCAATATCCCAACCTGCTGCATGCTCTGTTGGGTAATTTCTATAACAATTTTACTCTTCTAGTTACTAGGTAAATCAAGTGTTACTGAGAATCGATCCGAGGGAGTGACACAAATGAAAGATGCATTCGTGTAACCATCAAATGTACCTTTCACTGAAAGAAACATGTGTATGAATAAAGAAGAAGAAGAAGAAATTGCCAAATATAAGATGGTTTCTTCACGTCAGATAGTCTCAGAATTTGTTGCATTCATTTGTTTCACAAGACTTACATGCTAACAGAATCAGAACAGTAGAAATATTCTGCTCTCTGCATATTCTTTAGAGTGTTTCACAGCGTACTCTAGTATACAAATGCCGCAAAACTAAGACGGTTTCCACTTTACACCAAGCAGGCAGCATTCATTAAATCCATCACATAGTATTTCACCTCAATGGATAACAGGTTTCAAAGGATGAGCTCTGAGTTTTGACAAATCCAGACTTGAATCCAGTTCTTCATCCAATTCACCAACAACACTTCTGCAATGACCAAAGGGAAACCAACCATACATGATTTAGTGATATATAAAATAGTGCCACAAAATGAAATCTATATATGCACAAATTGAAAAATGATGGAGTAAGGGACATACATGTTGTCACCCCTGATGATGTATAAACCAAGAACAAGTTGTTGTACACCTTCCTGTAGTTAAAAACAAGAATGAAGATGACATCAGGAAGACCAAAATTGTGCAAGGTTTAAACCATGACTTTCATGAAAAAATCTGCAGTTAATACAAAAATTTAAATAAAGCAAAGTTTCAAAGTCACAGTTATGGTGGGGAGAGATGGTAGAGCGAAGTTAACAAAGAATTGATTGTTCGTAGTGCAGAAATCTATAGTTCAAAGCTAACAAATGATTAATCATTCCTAGTACAGTAATCACTCTTCTAAAGGAAGTAAACCATCTTTCCTTTCCTATGTTTTAATGGCTGTGATCAACACCTTCTCTTTGAAATTTTACTAATTTAATTTTTACAAAATGCATATATGAAGATTATCCTTACCCTAGTCCCTACCCATTCTCCCTGTTCCATCATTAGCCAAGACACAATGAGACGTCAAGAGACACAACCAAGCAATAGACTGTGACCCCAAAACCAAAAGGCTTTAGTTCATCCTACTCTCATTGTTAATCCAACAGTCCCTCGTCCACTTCATTTTTCTTCTTATTTCTTGCACTCTACTTCCCTTGGACACGAAGTCACTTGCACTCAAAGATCCAATTATGGAGAATGAGATCGAGGCTATTTATCATTTATCATACAAAATAAATAAGAGCACAATTAAAAAAAAACAATGCTATAACCATGCAGAGATAATTTTCAAGATAGAAGTAACAATAATAATGGACACTTATCAGTTATCATCACAAGACCCCCCTCTCCTCGGCGTGATATAATGGGCAAAATATCTATCTTGAGAATTTGGTTTGTAAGCAAACCCAATGGCGTGATATAATCCATGTAACCGACTCTCCTAAGAAGATAAGGCTACTGTTGTTGGGATTACAAAACCAGCTTCGTAACAAATAGTCTTTCTTAATCATAGACAAATGCCTCTTGGTCTTAGATATATCTAACATCTAGCATAGTAGACATGGATCCTCCCCCGTTGCCTTATGCAGAATCTAATGCTGCACGGTAGCTTTGCTTATCATCTAATAGAGAGAACAAGTGGGCATGAGGTATAAGTTTTATGTGCTTTATATTTAATATTTAATATTTTAAGAACATTATAAGGAAAAGTGACAATCTTAGCCATTAAAACAATGAATGGTAAAGATGTCCTTACTATACCCTCAAAAGTGAGAATGCTCAATATAAATATTAAGTTCATTGAAGATATGGCTAATTAAATATTTGAAGGAATTTGTCTGCAATTGCATAACTACGTCATACCTTGGTAGAATAAACTCGTTCGTGGGACTCATCAAGAATTATATTTGTTGCCTGGTCAAAACCTTTCAGGACTCCCTGAAAAAAAAAACAGTTTTAATTAGAAGTTAGAGCAATGACACTTATTAACACACTACAAACAGTCAAGAGCTAATTTTGTTCATATACTAAAGCTTACCACTATATTTCGTCCATCATTTGTAATGACTGAAATTGTCTCTGTCAACAACCAAAATTTCAGTCAAATATAGCAACTACACGCATGGTTTAACTAAGGCATATCTCATGGAAACACAATTTGATGGAGAATTGGTTCCTAATTCTTCATTAACTTAAATAATTGTCGTTAATAAGCACAAAAATAACATAACTATTATAGAATTCCAAATATCAAAGCAAAACATAAATATTTACAGATGGCTTACGATCTACAAGAGATTCAAGTCCAGGCCCAGCTGACATCTTGCGTTGTTAGATGGATAACACTTGCACCTGTAGAAGCTTTACTGTCAAAACATTAATTAAACAATGCAAATGTACACATTTAGAACCAGCTAAAACCCAGTAGAGCAGAAATATGATGCTGCAACTCACATATCAATCAATCATTTTTATGCTAGTTATTTTCGAAACACTCGTGTTGACTAAATGAGACATGAAGGGGGGTTTTGCATAATTAAGTCCCAGACAATATATTCAATCTCTATAGAGTTGTGTTATCTCAAGTGTAGTTGGGGCAGGGCTCCACACGGCTTCACTTTGATTTGATGTGACCATAGACAAACAAGCTAGATTGAATGCAAGCGTTTCAGTAGAGACAACAAATATAGTTAAAACTTAAAAGGAGAAACTTGAACAAACTAGATCATTTCCAAGCTCCCATATGTGAAGAAAATCTACAAACCAGAAAACCTAAACTCTAAACAAAGGTTGAACAAAAAGCAAACAGGTAAGATAAATTAAGTCAAAGAGAAAAAAAAATTATCAGCAAATGGAGGTTGTGAAGCTAACAAGAAATTTCCATAGTTAAATGTCAATTTCAAACTTCTCACAGCAAATAGTTGCTTCTCACACGCTGCACAGCACTAATTTCCTCACTAGCATTTTTACAAACACGTTACAGGATTAATTATACAATTTATACTTGGTGTGTTTTTCTTCTTCCATTTCCATACCTTCGCACTGTGCTTCTGGAAATTTTCAATTTTAAACTACAATAGAGTAATCTCTCTAACTACGAAAACAGCTAGAAAAATAAAATCAGGCTAGCGCTCACACAAAATCCAAAAGGTGCATTGAATTAGGGAAGAACAAACACAAAAGAATTGGGAAGAAGAACAATACCTGAAATTCGATTGGAGATTACAGAGAAACGATTGGGCGCAAAAAAATCCGTTCGCACTTTACAGCACCGTCGCACTTCCTATTGGGCTTAATGAACCACAAATTTTTTTCTTTCTCTAATTTCGAATATACCATTGGGGTGGCCATGGGCCAGTCCAATCCACGAACCTTACCAATTGAACCAAACCAATTAAAAAAAAATGGGACTTTTGCTAAACACACATTTTAGAAAAAGAAGAAAAAAAGAGAGGATATACTTGAAAAGTAAGTGAAAAAGGGTGTATAAGTAAAAGTTAAAGTTGTGTTATGGCGTTTTGAATAGATTTAGTAAATATTTTTAACAGGATGAATAGCAAAATTTGTCTTTTTGAAAATGTAACGTGTTAACAAATTTATGTAATTTGTTAACAAATTTATTCTTTGAAAGAAGATAAATTAAAATTTAATTATGAATGTGTTAAAAGTGTAACATATTAGTTATGTTATCAAATTTCATACATTATATCTAATATTTTTGTTAGTTTATTTTTATTTGTGAATTATATTGACCGTAAGTGCAATGGTAGATCCAAGATTTTGGATTAGTGTGGATAAAATATGAAAATAAAATTCAATGGACACATAAATTTACATGAAAAAAATGCAAAAATTTTAAGTTTTATTAATAATTTTATGTTAAAAAAATTGACTTTTAAAAATTGAGGGATGGAAGTGCACCTCATATATAGTGTAGTTTGTCACTAAATAAATGTATCATTCAAGGTCTATGATATTAAGTAATATTATTTAGAAACTTATTTATTAATAAATTATAAAATTTTTAAATATCAAATTTATTTAGTTACATCTTTTGTAAATCAACAATTCAAATGATATTTTTTTGTTGTTGTGACAAATTAATTCTTAATATTTTATTTAATGCAGCTCAGAGGAATCAAAAGACAAATAAAAAAATATTTTAAAAATTAAAATCAATCAAATAAAATATTAAATATTATAAACAAAAACACCATTTCTGAAACCATGTTCAACCAACATGTTAATTTACAAGTTTAATTGTTTATGCTTGTTTGAGAATAATAAGTCACAATATGATTTTTTTTTTTTCCTATTATTTCAGGATTCACGAACGCTAATGCTTTTTGACAGCCACGCAACGCTAATGTTAGAAAATAAAAAAATGTTAATGTTATAATATTTGGCATCACATAATTGGAAGCCTTAGCTCACCTTAAAAAAGTCCGGAAAATATAATTAATTAATCAGTTGATCCAAGATTTGTCGAAAAACACCAATTCAGATCAGAAGTCAAAATAATAATTAATTAATACTACAAAACAACCATTTTTTCCCAAAATTCAAAACATTACTAGTTCTTAAATACAATTAGTAATATTTAATTTTTAATTGTCAATTGTGGAAAAACACCCACATGTGCTAGCTTCTCAGCAAGAAAACTCTTAATGTTATATATATAGCCGGCATGCCCTCTTATTCTTCATTTTTATCATAAATTTGCTTTGTTGTTGCTGTTGTTTATGCTTGAACTCTTTCTCTGCTAGAGAGAAACACAAAACCCAGACACAAAAAAAACAACAAATCACTTTATAACTCAGAGCTAGCTAGGAATTAAGATATGGCAGGTCCAGAGATTGCTATTGGGAGCTTCAATTCAAATGATACAAGGGGAAACACCATTACTTGCAAAGGTACGTTTAGTTTGTTAAATTTTATTAGAAATATAACGTGAGAGATTCAAACCCACAATTTATCATTTTTTTTCTTCTCTTTTCACTTTTTTCCCATCAAACGACAACCCAACCAATCTTATATATCTCCATAACACCAAAGTTCTATAGTAGTATTATTATTCAGATCATATTCCACAATATTTCTCGCATAATTATGCATGCCAAATTCTCATCCTCATAAAGCAATTTTATTTATTATCATCGTGATGAAGCTGCTGTGGCATATGGTCCTGGAGAGGCCTTAGTGGTGGAACGTGTTAATGTTCATCCTCCTCAGAAAATGGAGGTTCGAATCAAAATCCTCTTCACTTCAATCTGCCACACCGATCTCAGTGCTTGGCATGGCGAGGTATAATATATAAATTCATTATATTGTATATAATATTAAAAAAAATCATTAACAAGTAAATTTGCGTAGTCAAACAAAAGTTATCTAATGTACTATTGTTTATTGATGTTTTTTAATTATTATTTTCCTTCTTTTGCATATGGGGCACCAAAGAATGAGGCTCAACGTGCTTATCCTCGGATTTTCGGCCATGAAGCTTCCGGGTAGGTCTCAAAAATATTAATATACAATTATGACAAATTATAACATTAATGATTAATTTAATTAGACCCTATTTGGATAAGAAGATCAAATAAATTGAGAGCTTTCGAGTTTTTATAAAAGTTAACAGAATAAATTAATTTTAATTTAGTTATACAAAAAAAAAAACTCAATTTATTTTATTTTTATCTTTTAGAGAATTTAGGTACAGAAAATGGTTTCCCCCTTTCACATTCACGTAGTTTTGTTTTTTTGCGTTTGGTTTGGTCCCTAAGTGTCTGTGTCATCCATTTTTTTAAAATGTTATTTAGGTTATTTTGCGTTCCTGCTTTTGGGGATGTGTAAATCTCGTTGGGAGGTCTTTCAAGTAGCTTGGAGAAATTCAACTTTATTTTGTCAAAAAAAAAATATATGTTCTATCATAATTGTGCATAAAAATCTATGTTCTATCACATGAAATTGAATTGAAAGTGTTCTCACTTGTGATTATTTGTGTGTGTTAATTATGAATCCTTAGGATTGTGGAGAGTGTGGGTGAAGGTGTGAGTGACATGAAAGAAGGGGACTTAGTAGTGCCAATTTTCAACGGAGAATGTGGGGATTGCAAATATTGCAAGTGCGAGAAGACTAACAAGTGTGAGAACTTTGGTGTGGATCCAATGAAGAAAGTGATGGCTAGTGATGGTGCCACAAGGTTTTCCACAATTGATGGAAAACCCATCTTCCATTTCATGAACACTTCAACTTTCACTGAGTACACGGTGGTGGATTCAGCATGCGTCGTTAAGATTCACATTCATGGCGATGGAGACCTCAATCCCTACATCAAAAGGCTAACCTTACTAAGTTGTGGCGTATCTACGGGTAAGAACTGGTCAACGTCAATAATTCAAAGCTTATACACAAAATATAAAACATAATCAGATCATGCATGCATCTACATGATAATTATTCACTTTATTAATTTTTTATGATAAGAGTTTGACAATTCATTAACATTAATACACTTGTAAGATAGTTTCATAAAATTTAAGAGATTTACTATAATTAGTTGTAATTAAATCAAATTAAATGTGTTTTTACCTAAATTAACCTAACGTAGTACCTAGTAAATATATATAATTTTCTGTAAATATTATTATAATAATAATTTGTGTTTTGGATCCATCCTATTACATTGTTACGTGTTTTTCCCCCTATTTAATTTAGGACCGACAACCCATCCTTCTGTAATGTATCACGAGATTTGGAATTATATGCACTAACTTTATCTATTAAAAAAATATAGTATACCCTAACAAATAATAAAAATTCTACTTGAAGATAATTTAATTTTTTTCATGCTCTTTTCAAAGAATAATTAAAATGCGTTTTCATTTTCACGTCTCCTTCATGGAATTTCAAATTCTCTAAATTTGACTTGTTGTATGCCTTTCTCTCCCTGTCTCTTTATCTATCTATAATCTATAGAGATACAAAAGAACAGCACCAACAAAAGAGACAGAAGGATATTTTTTTTTTCTAAAAATAACTCTTAGTGAAATTATTTTCTAAAATAGCTTATATATATATATATATTAAATATAACAATTATTTTTTTTTTTAAAATTTAATAGAGACAGCTATATATAATTAAAACAAATATAAAACTGAAATTAAGATTAAATTAATATTTAATACTTGTATTCAAGTATATTTTATTTTTATATATAGATATTATTTAGGACTTTTGTGTGTTGCGTGTCTCTTTGTTTGTTTAGGAGTTTGAGTAATAATGTAATGTCACCGAATGAATGAGGAATTAGTAAAAGAAGGCACCCTATTTTTGTATTCTTTCTAATTTTAGATTCGGTCCAAGAGTGATGTATTCGTAGTTATTTTTTCATCACCCAGTGATATAACAATTGTTCCTAAAAAAAAATAATAATAATAATAATGTACAAAATTTTATACGGTCTTACAATCATAATTTTTAATTTATATAATTTTTAAAATAATTTTATAAAATTTAATTGACTTATCATAGAAAATTGTAATTATTTATTAGTATAAAAATTTATAGTGTAAAAATTTATATTATAATGTTTGTGAATGTACTCTTCTTATTCTAAAAAAAAAATTGAACACAAATTGAATTTAATACAATGCTTGCAAACAAAGAAATTGACTAGTAGCTTATTTAAGCTGTTATTAGACAATGAATTATTCAGAGAAATAATACAAGCAAGGAAGATACTTTTATTATTGGCTTCTTTGGAGTAAAAGACAAAAATTAAGTTCGGATCCCCTTTTCTTATATTTTCAACAGAAAAATTTAGCTATTATGTTTGCTTATGCCTAAATAAATTAAAAAAAAAAGACAAGACTCACGCTTTTGGTTTTCTTCTCTTATTTTACAGAGGCTTTGCACAAACCATTATTTTTAATTTATGATGATATGTGTTTGTGTTTTGAAATAATTTTTTTGTAATTATTACATTTTTTGCATTTTTATATTCAAACCACATTTGTTTCAAAGTAATAACCTACAAAAACTGTTTTCCCACACTATTTTTAATGTGAGATTAACTTTTCCTAAAGAATAAAAATATATATTGTAGGCATTTAATTATTATTTTCCGGAACTAAAAGACACAGCAGTCACCACAGCACAGTAATAATACAATTTTATATTATTTTTAAGGGTAGAGTAGTAATATAATCTGTATTAACATGACGCCATAGATCTAGGAATTTGAAAGATATAGAGTTATAAATCATGTCGTGCTAATTAATTATTAGTATGCTTTTCACGTGTTTTTTTTTTTTTTTTTCAAGTTTTCCAAATAGAATCTATCCGATTGGTTTGATGGGTTGAGTTATATTTGGATAATTTTGTTAAAATTAATTTTAAAATAAAATTTAATGAAAATTTTTTAATCTTATTTTGAGATAATTATTAATTGCTTTAACTTAAAATTAATTATAGTCTCATAATTAATTCTGATTATTCTTTAACATAAAATTAAATATGTTAAAAACTATCTAAAATTATTTTTTTCATGTTAAATCAAATACACACTTAACTAACCTTATGTTATGTTGTAAAGTGGGTATTATATGGATCATGCTTAAATATTCATGTTATGTGAACTATATATTGCGACAATAGTGAACATGTTAATATTCATGTTATGTGAACTATATATTGGGACAATAGTAAACATGTTAATGTTATGGGCAAAAATCCTAAAATTATTGAGATTTTCATTTTTATTTTTTTAATATTTTTTTTTTATTAGTATTGATCTTTAAAATATTTTTTGTTTAACTTTTAGTTTTTCTATTAGTGAATTTCATTACTGACATAGATTAATACTATCTGTGTCATTAAATAAGTAATACGTAACATTAAAATAATTTTTTTTAATTTTTGAATTTTTTATAAAATATTTTTTAAAAAAATTAATGTCACATGTCTCATTATTTGAGTAACACGGATCATTAAAAAATTTAAAAAATAATTTTTAAATCTTTTTTTTAAAAATAATGTCATATGTTAATTAATTAAAAAGACACATGACATCAATTTGTGTCATTAACAAAATTCATTTACCGACGAATTAAAAGTTAAATAAAAAAATATTTTAAAAATTAAAACCAATCAAACAAGATATTAATCACTAACAATTAAAATTAAAATGCTCACTTTAAGTAATAAAAATACATTTTACCCTAACGATATTAACTGAACATGAGTTGTTTAGACCAAAGTGATGAAGTGTGTGATGTGTAGGTGTTGGGGCTGCTTGGAACACTGCTAATGTGCATTCTGGTTCAACTGTAGCTGTCTTTGGTTTAGGTGCCGTGGGTCTCTCTGTAAGTGAAATCTTTCATTATTGCCCATTATAACTCACTGCAACTAAAATAATAAGTCTTGTACATAAGAAACAAAAGATAACATTTTCTTCATCCTAACTATAAAAAACCATAGGATTATTTTGTTGTTAAATTTTCTTTTTACTCCTAGTTAATTGTGGGCTCAAACAAGATATATTTATTGGTTGAAAAATTATCTTTTTTGAAAAATAATTCCTTCTTTAACCATTTAATGTCACGAATAGTCTCGAAATAAAATTAAAATTTATGACAAGATAAGTAATTTAATTATTTTTATTGATTTTGACTAATTAAATAATTGTTTTTTATATTTAAGAGTGGGGATAGTATAAGAAATGCATGAGAAAGAAATTATAAGATTAGTTTGATTGTAAAAGGAAGAGGGAGGGAGACAGGTGATGGTTTCGATTTTTCCGTTAACAAAACCTAAAACATATCGAATAACATTTTTCTTTAAAAAAGAAATGCATGGGAATTAAAAATTCAAAGTTTCACTTTTAAATTGACACAGGTAGCAGAAGGGGCACGAGCCAGAGGTGCTTCCAAAATAATAGGCGTGGACATCAACTCTGAGAAATTCATCAAAGGTAGTTGTTTTCTCTCATGTATAATATCTTAATTTGATCTTTGATTTCCACTCTGCTCTTTTATCCTTCTTTATAATTGTGTTGAAAATCACAAAGTAAAAACCTATAAAACCTTACATGAACTTCGTCTTTGTTATTGTTATAATATAAAATGCTAATTATTTAATGTGTTTGTTATGTGATACATTTTATCCCTATACTCAAAGCCCGAGCAATGGGTATCACTGACTTCATAAATCCAAGGGATGATGAGAAACCAGTATATGAGGTTGGAATTAATTCTATTTCAATATCATCTTAATTTATATGCATTAATCTTCACTAGAAAAATGATAAACATTTTTTATTTTTATTTTTGTGTGCAGAGGATTAGGGAAATGACTGGTGGGGGTGTGCACTATAGTTTTGAATGTGCTGGAAATTTAAACGTTCTAAGGGATGCCTTCTTGTCTGCTCATGAGGTATGAGGTATATATTTTAATGTAGCTAGCCGTGTTTAATTTTGAATTCAATGTTATAACAATTTATTATTTGGTTAAATAATCACTTATAGAATTGGTTTATTTAAACTTATTTGTTAAAATAATAATTTATTTTAATAAAATAAGTAGTTATCTATTTTTTAATGTGTTTGCTTAAATTATTTTTGTTTAAAATAAATAATTTTTTGCTTACTTAAAAATATAAATTATATTTACTTATGAAATAATCACTTATCTAATAATTACTTATTTTATAAATATTTATATTAATTTTAAATATGTTGCTAAGATTTTAAATTGCCACTGTAATCACAAGATAGCATTCCTCTGACTCTAACTCGGATTATTGATCATGGTGATCAAACTTGTTGTAATCTCTTGATAATTATTTTTTATTCTTACATATATGAAAAAAAAACCAAAACTCTTTGACGTTATGGCTGCAAACTACTTTTTAAAATCTTGATACATGTTGCAATATTTCTTTACAAACATTGTTTTTATTCTCTTGATTGGACAATTTGGATAAATTTATCTAGATATATTTCTAAAAGAAAAAAAATAATATAAATTTTTCAATGACTGAACGAGCTTTTATAAATTAGTTAATATAGAAGTTAATTTCGGTTTATAAAAAAGTTTATTTTAATTTTTCTTTTTAGAAGTTTTTTTTTTTTGAGAAATTTACTCAAACAAATCCAAAGCTTGTATTTCTGATGGATATATAATTTTGAATAAGATTTGTTGAGGGAAAGGTCACATATTTTAAGCAAGCTAGAATTTTGATGTTCTTACAATGATGCAGGGTTGGGGATTGACAGTGATATTAGGAATTCATCCATCACCAAAATTGCTTCCCATCCACCCAATGGAGCTCTTCGAGGGTCGCAGAATAGTAGGATCAGTTTTTGGAGGCTTCAAAGGGAAGACTCAATTGCCACATTTTGCCAAAGAATGCATGGATGGAGTAAGGACTATACCCTTCTCTGAAAATTTTCATTTGTTTTTTTAGGGTTCAAATCTCAACTTATTTCAAAAAAAGGAATACTTCATATCACCTTTTCTAAAATTGAATAAAATTTTAAATCTATCATTTAATAAGATAATCTTAATTGCTATTTTTATTTCCAACTTTTTAACTTTTGATAAATTTATCTCAAACAAATCAATTTGACATATTTTATCCTTGACTTTTTTGCAATTTTGTGAATTTTATCCTCTTCCATTTTACATATAACATAATTACATTTTTAAGAAAATAAAATATAACTAAAAAATGAAATTAGGTTGTTAAAAAGTTAAAATTATTTCTTCAATAGTCAATGGTAGAAGCTCTCTCATATAAATTCTTTTAAAATATAAGTGACTTTTATAAATTAACTATTGAATACAATTTTAATTTTTAACTTTTAGAGAGTTAATTTTTTTTTTTATATATTTTATTCTTCTAGAAGTTCTTCTAGAATAGTATGTTTAAATAAGTCCTTAAATCTCATATCACCTCATGATAAATGATTGATTTGTTTAAACTTATTTAATGAAATAAATATTTATTTTAATAAAATAAGTAATTATTTATTTTTATAATATGTTTGTCTAAACTGTTTTTACTTAAAGTAAATAGATTTTTACTTATTTAAAAAACAAATCCTACCTAATAATTAAATAATTAATTATCTGATAATCAATTATTTTATAAATATTTATTTTAATTTTAAATAAACTGTTCTAAAATTCCATTAAGAAGACTACATCTGATCCAATTTTTTTTTTCTCGAATTGTTGTTCTAATAATTGTATTTTAGTTATTTAATTAATGCAATTTCTTGTCCCGAACATATATAGGTGGTGAAGTTAGATGATTTTATCACTCACGAGCATCCAATCGAGGAGATAAACAAGGCCTTTGATCTTTTGACCACTGGAAAGTCACTGAGATGTCTTCTACACTTCTGAGAATTGTGGTCATCATGGTGACGGATTCAAGAACCCCGACTAGTAGGGGCAATCTAATTAAATAATAATAATAATAATAATAGAGTTGGTTTAATACATGCATTGGTTTAAATACATAAATTTATTGATGTAAAATATATATGATGTATTGGTAGTGGGTTTAATATATAAATTAAGGGATATAAAGTATAAAATTTGATATAATTAGAAATTAGTAGTAATTTTGAAAATTCAAGGAGTGCAAGTGTCAACCCTGACCATCACTTGATCTACATTTTCCTCATAATCTTTCTTCTGAGTTCTTCAGTACGAGTGTATCTAAAATTGTCGACATGGTATTTTATTGAAGTGAAATAATTGATAATAACTAGAGAGAATATTTGGGTATGAAAACATGTATAGGTCCACTCTTGAGATGTAATCTAATTGTACTGAATATTTAAAGATTGGATTTGGATCTCTTCATGTGACAATTCATGTTAAATTATAATCCTTAATAAATTAAATACAAGAGAAAATTTTATCCATTTGGATGATTTTTTTTATGTGAAGGGACTCTAAAATATATGAGGTTTACTTGATGAAGTTTTGCTCAAAGTAAAAAACACAAGGTTTACCTTAGAGGTTTTGCTTTAAGGCATATAAATTAAACATTTAATCATGGCAAAAAAAAAAAAAATCAAATAAAAGTTATAATCTTTGGCTGACACTATATCCATTTTTACAATTGACTAAAAAGTTAAATAAAAATGACGTCTATATCTATTTTAACAATTGAATCAAAAGTTAAATACAAATAATCACTCTGTGTATTCCGTGCATTGTACATATTAAAAAAAAAAAACTAGTTTAAATAACAAGAAAAGAGCATAAGATTTTGATGGTATTAAAAAAATAATAATAATAAAAAGAGCATGAGATTTTGATGGTAGAAGAATAGCATGAGATTTAGGCTCTCAACAATTTAACCGGATCTGTTTTGTTTTATAAGCTTTTAACGTGATATTAGTTAGCGTCTCATTTTGTATGATTCATCATATACAAATACTTACCTAAACTAGCAAGAGAATATCACATCACACTCAGGACAAGCCAGTCCCAGCCTCAACTTCTAGGGGGCAACAATTAAAAAAAAAAAAACATAATATATATATATATATATATATATATATATATATATTAATTTTTAAATATTTTTTTAAACAAATTAGTATAATTTAATATTAAAATAATAATTATTTAACATAATTTAAATTAATTTTAATAGTTTAAATTATATTTTGATACTTTAAACTATTTTTTTTTTATTGAAAACAATTTAGTTTTGATGCAATTAACTCACAAAAATGATGATGATTTTTTTTAATATAAAATAATAGGATAAAATTTTATTTATTAAATAATTTAATAAAAATATTAATTTATTATTTAAAATATAAAAATAGATAAAATATTTTTTTATAAGATAAAATTATTATTAGTATTGCTAATCTTTCCTATTTAAAGTAGATAAAGATGATATTATCTTTTTTTAATTTTCCTATAATATCTAACCTTAAATATAATTTTTTTAAGGTCTTAAATATAATTTATTTATATTTTAAAAATAATTTAAATATATATATATATATATAATAATAATAAAATAAAAAGTCAAAAAGACTTTACAACAAGATGAGCCCGAGCCCGTACCTATTCACACTAACTAGTAATTACTAATTAACATACCATTTGAGTCTAATAAAATGTATACTATTGAACTGAACCATGATGTAAACTATTCATGCAATGCAATGCATCATGAGTGATCAAAATATCCCAAATCTAAGTTCAAACAGACAAAATACATATAGTTCATACTTGTTTGGTAGGTAGGATTTTTCATCAGCATCCAAAATGAAATGAATACATGTAATGAATATTACATATTACATATTATTAATTTATTATCACAATTGATTGATGTGAGCCTTTATTTCACGTCTAGATCCTATCCAATTAAGCTTCATTTTTAATATTCTTTCTCTTTATTTCATGAAAGTTTCAAATAAGTTTGTGACTTGAACAACTAGATCTAAAATTCAGTATTTGTTCTATCCATTTTTTTATGGTCTTTCTTATTCTAGTATATTTTGTATATGTCTCACTTGAAATTATGATTTAAAGATCGATCCAAATTAATTAAAATAATTAATAAATTAATGATCAAATTAATAAGTCATTAATTAAATTCCATGATATTATTTTTATTAAAAGAAATGAAAATTTCATTTTCTTAAAAAAATCTAAAAAAAATATATCACAAATTAATATAATTTTACTATAAAACTTATTAGTTTAATTTTTATAATATTTTATATAAGATATGACATATTTTGTTTTATTTAATTAATTTTAAATTTCATGGATTAATATAATTGGCATAATAAATACTATGTTTTGGTCAAAAAGATATGTTAACATAAAGTTAAATATTATAAAGTATAAAAACCTATTTTTAAAATGGTTACACAATGGAACTATTATGTTTTACATTAAATAAAGTATATACATAATATTTCACATTAAAATATTAAATTAATGTTTTTAGTCTAGTGGTTAACTATCTAACTATTTATTAATAAGTTTATGGTTCGGTTCAACGATTTGATCTCAAATTGATTGAATCACGTTAAGTTGAAGTGGGTCAATTGTATGATTGGTTCAATATTCAAATCGACTTAGGTCTACCATTGATTTACGATTGAATTAGTTAAATTGGTTCAATTTTCACAACTGTAATTCTCGATTTTAACCTCTCTCACTAGAATAACTTGACTCCATTTGTATTTTTCCTCTATGGTTATCATTGTCTTCTTGGTTAGTTTTGAGACTTTTACCATGTCTTCTTCGTTAGCCACTTTTTTTTATTCGATTCATTTGTAATTCGATTCATTTGAACTCGTCTAATTCGAACAAGTTTACGAATGATCTCAGACTATGTATTGTATTTGTAAGTTTGATTTTTTTTTTTGGATTGGATATTATCGTCATAAATTCGACTGATTCGTCCAATAACCATCCATAACCAGAAGTGCACTGAATTGGGTTTAAACTATATTGTTCATTGCTTTGAATCATATTGTGAACTATTTTTAAAATCATTTTTTTTATAAAAGTATTTTTTTTCACTTTTAATTACAAATTTTTTTATTTTATTTTCTTTTATATAAATATTGGTTATTTTTTTCTTTGATAGTGTATGTAAATAATAATATGGCGGATTTTTTTAAAATATTTTTATTAGTTATTATATGTATGATGCTATTAACTAACTAGCAAATTGGTTATAATTCGTAACTATGTTGTACAAAACAAAAGCCAACAAAATGTAAAAAAAATTATTCGTAACTATAAATTTAATAACTACTTAACTAACTTAATTGCTATAAAAACAATAAATTACTCAATCAACTTATGATTATTTATGCCATGTTGTATGCAGGAGAAAAATACAAAAATTATGCAATGTATAAAAATATTATTTGAAGTAAATCCATTTCTATTTTTTATAAAAGAAAGGAGATCCTTATGTGTCACTTTCTGTTTCATTTTTTTCCCTCCAAAATTTCTTTTTGTTTTGATGTCATTTTAATCAATTAAGTTTTACCTTCTTTTTTTTTTTTTATCATTTTGGTACATAATGTTTTAAAAATTTCAATTTAATACTTTAATATATGTTTTAGTTATATTTAAGTGCATTTCGTTACAAATATTTAAAAATTAACAAAATTATATTTAACACAAGACTATAGTAATTTTTAATATGGCTGTGTTATTTTTTAATATCTATCTTAATGGTATGCATCCTATCCCTTCTATTATTAAGTATCTTACGAGGATAGTACTACAAAAGTCATACAAAATTGTACAGATCAAGTTCCACCCCTAACAAAAGCAATTGAGGTACCAACAACACAAAAGAAGATAAAACATTAAACTTGATGACCAACATCTCACAAAATTTTGTCCTTTGGAGTATTCAAAACATAGTGAAGGGCAACAGTGAGTTCTACAATATAAAGGCTTGATCCTAAATGACCCCCAGTTCTAGAAACATGAAAAATCACATAAAAACGTAGTTCATCCTCAAGTTGTTTTAATCATGCATCAATGTTCAAATTATAAGAACCAATTTTTCACATAACTATGAAACAATAAGCCATAAAAGTCATATGCTCTCAATCACGATACCTTGGTAGACAAATTATGCATGGGAATTGGATAGTTGATGGGGTGTCCAACATTGAAGTTGGTGGTTTATGAGAATAATACTCTCTCATTTCTAATAGTGATGCACACATCCCATGTGATCTTTTCCTTACCTATATCAATTCATAATATAACAAGCATTACTACCAGCAAGTCCCATTGACATGCATCTTAGAGACTATGTTAAAAAATACCAAAATAAAAAGACATTATTTAAAGTTTAGCACGAATATGAAAAGTAACACTCGTAGTAAATTTAATTATGTTAATTTTCAAACATTTTCAACGAAATTATCAAAATATGTTTATAACATATGATAAAGTATCACATTGAAACTTTTAAAACATTATATAACAAAATAAAAAAAAAGGTAAAATTTAATGAATTAAAAGTGACATTAAGTCTTTCTTTTTCAATCAACTTTTTTTTTTTTTTTACCTTTTTTGTATTTTGTGTTATTTTTTTCTTTTTCTATTTTTTGTATTATTTATGTAAAGAAATTTGATAATTGCTATATTTTTTTTAGCATGTATTTTTCTATTTTTTTTTTTATATATTTATATTATATCATTGTTTTATATTTTATGTATAAAAATTATATTCTTGATATATTTAATATTAGATATTAAAAAATAATTTTTGATATACATAAATTATCCAAAAAATACATAAAAATCAACATGATCCGTATGAACACACGAATAAATGACTAATTTGACCATGATTTTTAACACGTAATTTTATTTTATTTTTATTGAGAAAAATCTCGTGTTGTGCGACATCAGCATGTCTTATGAATTTTTAAATACAGAAATGCTATGTAACACAAAGATGTTAAGTGTAAAACACACAATTTCTTAAGCAATGCACGTCATCTTTTGTCTCATGGTAGCCTGCTCTCCAGTTCCCTTAAGAAACTTTCATTATTGGGTTAGCCACACACTATACATGTTTCTAGCTATTCACGTAGCATTTTCAAATGATACAAGTCTTGGATAAGAATCTATAACGTTTTTCTAAAGTAATTATTAATTAAGTTTATTTCAGGCCATTCAATTTTTTAAAATCTGAACTTAACGGCATCTTGGTTCAATTCTAAAGGAAAAAAAATGGTTTTTGTAGTCAGTTTAATACAGTTTAGTATAAATTCAGATTTTTTTTTTCACACCCCTACTTGTAACTCCTAATGTATGGCTATTTAAAAAGCAATTCCTGCAAAATACCGGATAGAATTGCTGAAGTATCCACAAAATTCCAGCAAGAAAAGAACGCTAAAATAATATGAATCCTGGGTTCACCATCATCGACTATTGAGGTTTCTTTTGTTTGTTGCGATTTTCCTCTGTAATTGTTTGAAACTCTTTCTCACTGGCTGCAATTAGGCGTTTCACAATGTCATATGTAGTAAGCCTGATGCTGTAGTGATAAATAAGACTGAATCAGGTAACTAATCGCAATGAACTTCAAATTAAAATACATAGCATCGATTAGCTCTATTTGTCACAGCTATGTATGCTTAATGACATGGAGACGGTAGCAATTTCAAATGAACACACTAATTTTAATGGAATTTATGCTCCGAGAAATGTATCGAAAATAAGAATCAAAACTTAAATAACTAGAAATAGAAAGATCACAAGTACCTGCTGTTTGGCATGTTTTTCAAAGCATTGGGCACAAATCCCCGATACAAGCCAATAACTCCGTCCCGTGCCACAATACCTGCATTAATAAAAGAATTAGTTTGCAACAGTACATAACTATTGAAATAACAAGGCTTAAAAAATCCACATCATTCCACCTTGGACTTGGAGTATAAATCATTTTACTTCTTCCCACACTATTGACTAATTATCCAGCACAGAGATTTAACGACTTATTGAAACCACTCTGCTGTTTGGCGTTCATGTATGAATAGCTAGTGTATTATTACCCTTCTTACAACTAAAATTAAAGATGGCATGTAATCCACGCATTAAGGCACACGCAGTGTTAATTATTCTGCAATGCCCGCAGCAATAATGAGAATTACTCTATATATTCATTTATAATTTATAATGTGTGCACAAATATAATAAGTATGTTAGAACTAAAACATGTGATTCTAAAAGGTACGTGGAGCAATCCTAACCTGAAATGGCATCTAATACTGTCTTGTAAGGTGTACCCTTCAATTGCATCTGTCTTCGCACTGTATCCAAAGGATAGCATGTAAGTGTGGCAAGTGATGCAGAAAGCACGGCCGTGAGTAGAGATGTTTCGGTTCTCTTTTGATATTTCTCTGGCAACGATTTCTTTAATCTATTGTCCGTAGAATGTTATCAGTGTCTATCCAATATCCAATGTTCTTATAAAATGAAATAAAAGATTACTTTTGAACTCACAAATCAAAAACGCAAAAGTTCACTGCAATATATGGAGCTATTCCAATCAGAGAAGGCCCAAGGCCATAGTAGAAAGATGCAAATCCTTCCTCTCTAAGCATGCTCAATGCAACCTAGAAAAGCCACAATATGGTTCATTAGCAGATGGAGATCTAGTGAAAATACTAAAACATACTAATTTATATACCTGTGACATTGTTCGACAACCAGGTTCAACGGCTAATCGTAATCTCAGGACATCTAATGGGTAAGTTATCTACATAAAACATATGCAAAGTTAGATTACATGTATTGAAATTAAGATAAAAGGAAAATATAAAATGATTAATATACAAATAAGAAATTGCCCATAATTGTTAAACAAGATGTTTAATCCTCTGTATTGAAACAGAATAACATCATGAAAGCATCTGTAAATCATCCAAGGATGAGTTTCATAATGAATTACTTACAAAGGTTGATGTCATGCCAGCAAAAGCACCAGCTGCAAGTCTTCCCAGAACAGAGAGCTCACCATCTTTTCCCTTGAATATTTTCTATAAATCCAGAAGTAGTATAACTTAGACATGAACATGCAATCTTGGGGAAAAGAAATTCATGAAGAATAGTTTAACAGTTCACCTTGTAAATTTCATAAGCAAAAAGCTGGACAGCACTATAAGGTATAACCCGAATCACCTGCAACATTAAAAGTGGAAACACTAAAACAAATGAAAAGACTAGTCAACATAATAAGGAGACATTCATACAGAAATATCAATTACCAATAAATTTGTTCCAAATTATAAAGACCTGGGGGAGGTTGCCCTTCCAATAACCTTTGATGCCTTCTTCCTTCCCTATTACAGTTATGGCCTGTAAATCATGTCAATGTAAGCTCCAACAGAAGTTTCATAGGTAATGTTCTGATCATTCACCAGAGACCCCAATGCATCTAACATGGGCAAAAACATGATCACCAAGCAAAGAAATTGAAGAGACTGTTACACTGTGCAGTTAGTATGTGATAAATAAATTCTTAATAAGAGAAGGTAATTACTCATAGAGATTTGACATAGCTAGACATAGATACACATTCGTTGTCAAGTGCCTAACACAACCCTTGCCTTATATCCAAGCTTGTGATTGAGACCAATTATGCAAAGATTTGTAACAAGGCACAACACAGGAAGGTAATTAACTAGTGACTTAAGAAAAACTTCTATCAGTTAGTTGGAAGTCCTCAAACACATAATTTGACAATTTGCTTTCTTATAAACAGTCACAATTGAAATTACATGGTTTAAATGAAAAATGAGAGGAACACCCTCTAAATAATTTTAAGTCTGATTATATAATTTGTTTACAAATGCTTGCACTTAATTGAGATCAAGTACTGTTGACTGTCGTAGCATAACTAGTAAAAGCCTATTATTTCAGGAAGACTTAACCCAACAAGACTTTTAAAACAATGAGAATCCTAATAGATTCCAACAACTACAATCACCATGCTATACTTTGAAGAGACATTTACTTACCAATCGTTAACCAAAAATAAACATATCGATTTTAATAAGCATTTACACACACAACAATCACCAAATCACACTGTCCACTTTCAATAGTGGAGTTCCAAAGAACGATAACACATACAATATTATTTTATCAACAGTGGTCACAGAATAAGCCAGCTACTCCACATTTGGGTGTTCTCAAAATTTCCTTCACAAACCTTAAAAGATAGTAAACAAAACAAACACAATGATGACATTCTGTTATCACTTTATTTATTTGTTGTTTTCTCAATTTTCCATTGTCTTGTGTTTCCACTTTTTCGTCCATAAATTTCATAAAACATGAAACAAAGTGAAAACACACAAAAAAACCTAAACGACCACTAAAATAATAAATAAAAAAACATATTTTCCCAATGAGACATGGCCCCATTCTCCATGTCAAAATTCATTAACAAGAGAAACACTAATATTAAAATTGAAGCATGATTCATAGTCAACCTAAGCATAATTTTAAATTATATGTGAAATACGTGCGCATTATAAAATTCAACACATTATTATTAGAGAAAAAAAAGTCGATACATCGGTGGAAAATAGTTTTATTCATATTATACTCTTATTATTAATATTATAAAAAGAAGTTGCAAATAATAGTTAAATACCTCAACAAAACCAATCGATCTCTTGGCGCTTCCGTGTCCAACTCGCACGCCGTGAGTCTGCAAATACGCAACTTCGTTTACTCGTTTTGTTTTAACCGAACTTTCAGAACCGCGACAGAGCGATACAATTCTGTTTTCTATTTTCATTTACTGTTTTCACGTTTTAATTACAAAACCATTATTTTCAGTACCAATCTTAGAAAACAGAAATGAAAATGAAAATGAAAGCAAAGTCGCAGTTTCGTGAGTGAAAGCAGAAACAGGAAAATAGAATTGTAACTAAACGAAACGAGAGCGCACCTGCATGAGGAGCTTGATGCGGTCGAGCGGCGCGGTGACGGATTTCGCGGCGGCGCCGGCAACAGCGCCGGCGAGGAAGAGCGCGGCGTCTTTCGGCACCAATGCGAGCACGGCGAGCGGGTGCTGTAGAAGCTGCGGCGCCGTTGGCGCGAATTCTTTGTCGAATTTCGGTTCCGCCACCGAAACGCTCGCGAATTTACAGCGGGTGCCACCGGCGGTAGCGAAGGCGAGCACGGCGTCGTTTCGGAGGGTGGTGCTGAGGGGAACGACGTCGTTTGCAGAGGATTTGAGGGTGGGGATTCTGCTCCACGTCAGCGTGGCTCTCTCCTCTGATTCTGGCATGTTGGGAATTTTTTTTTTTTTTTTTTGGATTGAAAGTGTCGGAATGAAAGAGAGAGAAGAAAAGGAGGTTAGTACCAATTTAAAAAGTATGAATGGAAGAACAAAAGTGGAATGTTTTTTTTTTTTTTTTCTACTGTTTTCCATTTTCGTTCCTCTACGTATTTTCTTTTTTCCTTTCTAGACTTTTTTCGTACCATGTTTTTAGAGAGAGTGAGTAGGAATTTACTTTGTGGCTGTATTTTTTTATATTTTAGTTTCTAAAGGTAGTATTTTATAAAATAAAGAATAAACTATATATTTAGTCTTTTAATTATTTAATATTTTCTTCATAGTTTGTCAGTTAAAATTGGGTAAATATTAAATATTCATTTTTATTCTTGAATGTGTCAATATGTGCTCTAGTAAATTGGATACTTGGATCTGTTGATGGACTAATATGTTAGTACCATATTATATCATGGATTGATTAATTTGTCAATTTCAAAAATAGTTATTTAATTATTCCTCTTTGATCTTGTCATCCATTCATCTTCTTATCCTTTCATTCCTTTTTGTTTTAAACAAATTTTATCAAAATTACAACACTAAATATGCTAAATCATAACCACAAAAAACGGAAATAAAGAAAGCAATAACAATAAAAATACAAGCAAGACGTTCCTAAACAAGCAATACCAAATCCCACCTAATAATCACTAGAGAACGGAATTCATTCCTGTAAGAGCATGCTACAGTCACCATAGCCCAGCATCTTAAAACATCTACATATGCTTAACAAACAGAGAAAACACACCCAGTGCTCAAAGTCCCTAGAGAACCCTAACCCCTCTTCTCCCCCTTCTACATAGAACGCACCACTTCGATTCCGAACCAAAACTTATATACCAAATTAACAAACTAAATTGATTAAATTAGCTTATAAATTCGTCAAAACAACTTATAAGCCACTAAATTACTCTAATTAACAAACACATGTACTCCTCATGACAACTCAAATATGAAAAGTTGCTGCAATTAGACAAATTTACACCCCCGAGATAAATAAATGATCAAAACCCGCGTGGAAAAGCGATAGAAGAAGCATCCTCTAAAACAACAGAAGAAACCACCTTTCAAGGTAAAATCCTTAATCTGCTTGACCATACTGAAGTAAGGATGGGATCTTTCTTTGGCCACCATGTTGAGCATGGTAATAGCAGTACTCGAATCAGATTCCACCCACAAGTTGTTGAAACCAAGGCTCCAAGCAACTATATAGTGTTTGCATTCTATAAAGACCAGTGTTTAGCACTCAATAATTTTTTTTTCACAACCCATTTTAATTCAGCTGTTATAAATATTTTAATGAAACAATTAATACAAATATTGAAACTTGAAAAGAAACTGAGATTGAAATTTTAAAAACTGAAGATTGTCATTCAAATTCACAAGCTTACAAACAAATTTGAAATTCTTAAGAAATCTCATGTACCACTCATTAGGTTTATAATTGAGATTACATTAACAAATAATAATAATAAAAAGATAACAATCTACAACAACAGTATCAACAAACTCAGTTTAAAAACTTATTCAAATTTCAAAGAAGACATAAACATTACCAACATATAGAAGAAATAAATTAACTCTTCTTAAAATAGACTAGACTTATATTATAAGTTAATTAATCATCCGATTTATTTTATCTTCAAAAGTTTCAGTCATCTTTCTACACCACTTTCACTCACGGCAGGCTTCGGATAGTAATAGTTCGTAAGATTAGATAGGTTTCGTTTGTAAGAGATGCTTGGAAACTAATTGCTCATTTTTATAGTGATATATATACATTGAAGGGCAATGTGAACGAGCTGAATGAATGATGTGTCCTTGATTTGTTTAGACCTAATAATTTTGTATTTTTACTATTAATTTAATACCAGTACATATTTTTTTTTTGTCAGCAAAGAAATAGAGTATTTATATAAATATTTGTAAGAGAATCCAATTACAAGGGCACAGGTGTTGCCCCACAATATCCTAATAAAAAATGCTATGCCAACCCGGGGCTAAATGTCAATATAGTGGTTATGATATATATCCACCACAAGTGTAGACATATTGAATAACCATCAGAGAACAATTAGCACCTAAATCTTCTACCAAAAAACACCTTCCTGTATCTATACATCAATGCTTTCCTTCAAATTAAGCATCCATTGCCTTAATAACACTGTAGAGGATGTGTCAAAAGATGAAGTCCACGACTAGGAGTAAAAAAGTATTTGGTGCATAATCTCATCTAATCCAAATTGTTTATCCTAGAATAGAATTTTGTTCCTGCAGTTCCAAATTATTAGCAGAAGGTGGAATTGGAAAATACTGTATATTAGATTGTGATTTTATTTTATGTATCGTATCATTCGAGAATACAATATGGGGATATATATATACAACTCAGCACTAGTTAATTTGGGTATGTAAATCTCCTATAATAAAGCTACAATAAAACTGTATCTCTATAATTAATCTATCATAAAAAAATATCCCTATAATTTTTCTTAACACCCTCCCTCAAACTCTAGTTGGTATGGTGGATGCCAACTGGAGTTTGCTTGATAAATCTTTGAAGTGCATCGGATGATGTGTTTTGGTGAAGATATCAGCTAGTTGATCCATAGAAGGAATAGAAATCAATTGTATGGTGCCATTAGTAACATGATGGCGTACAAGGTGACAATCAATTTCAATGTGTTTTGTGCGCTCATGAAAAACATCATTATGGGAAATCTGGATAGCACTTCTATTATCACAATGAAGTATAGTAGCAGAGGATTGTGTAACGCCCATATCATTTAACAACCATCGTAACCAAAGTAACTCAGAAGTAGCATCAGCAAGAGCGCGATATTCAGATTCTGTGCTTGATCGGGCAACAACTGTTTGCTTTTTACTACGTTAGGAAAGGAGAGAACTTCCTAAGAAGAAACAATACCCTGTTGTTGAGCGACGATCTGTTGGGTCACTTGCCCAATCTGCATCAGAGTATCCAGATAGGACCAAGGATGAATTAGCAGAGAAGCGTAAACCATGAAAAAGAGTACCTTTAACATAGCGAATAATACGAAGAACTGCAGAGAAATGAGATGACCGAGGAGCAGCCATAAATTGACTGACTTTATGAATAGCATATGCAATATTAGGGCAAGTGACAGATAAGTAAACAAGACTACCAACAAGTTGTCGATAGAGGGTGGCATCTCCAAGAGGAGTGCCGTCAAGTGATGTGAGTTTGCAGTTGACTTCTAATGGTGTCAATTCAGTCTTGCAGTCTGTGATGCCTGCTCGAGAAAGCAAGTTAGAGGCATACTTGGCCTGGGAAAGATAATAGCCTTCTAAGTCTTGGGAAACTTCAAGTTCCAAAAAATAACTAAGGGCACCAAGGTCTTTCATTTCGAAATGTTGACTGAGATATTGTTGTAATGTTGAGATTCTAGTCTTGTCATCTCCGGTTATGATCATATCATCTACATAAAGAAGCAAAATTACAATACCACTATCACTTCTTCGAGTGAATAGAGCAGAATCATGTGGACTAGAGAGAAAACCAAACTGTGTTAGAGTAGAACTGAACTTGGCAAACCATGCTCTAGGAGCTTGTTTCAATCCATATAAAGCTTTCTGAAGCTTACAAACCTTATGAGGAGAATGATAACCTGAAGGAGGATGCATATATACTTCTTCTGTCAAATCACCATGAAGGAAGGCATTTTTGACATCCATCTGAAAAAGCTTCCATTTATGAACTGTAGCAATGGCCAAGAGGCTACAAACAGATGTTATTCGAGCTACCGGAGCAAATGTCTCTTCATAGTCTATCCCATACTTTTGAGTGTACCCTTTGGCTACTAGGCGAGCTTTATAACGTTCTACAGTTCCATTAAAGCGAGTTTTAATTTTGTAGATCCATTTGCATCCAATAGGAATCTTATTTGGAGGAAGATCAACTAATTCCCAAGTATGTGTCTTTTCTAAAGCTTGAATTTCTTCAACCATAGCTTGCTGCCAAATGGGGTTGTACTTGCCTCTCGATAAGAACAAGTCTCATGGAGAGTTTTAATAGCAGAGTAACAATGGTAATCATTAAGACGAGTAGGTGGATTACTTACTCGGGTGGAATGACGAGATGCAGGTACAGTGTCAACATCCGGAACAGGTTCAGTACGAGTAAGTGAGGGCGGACAAGTATTAAGCTCAACATCTGGAATAGGTTCAGTAGGAGCAGGTGAGGGCAGACAAGTATTGAGGTCATTAGAGTTATCTGCATTAGAACTTGGAAACAACTCAACTGAGGGATCAGTGAAATAAAATGAGTCAGTACGAAGAGAATGATGAAATGTAGAAAGAGAGGAGAACATGGTGTTTTCCCAAAAGGTAACATGACGTGAGATGCGTAATCTGTTGGAGATTGGGTCCCAACAACGATATCCTTTGTGTTCTGTTTCATAACCAAGAAAGCAACACAAACGAGCACATGGTTGTAATTTTGTGCGCTCATGAGGCTACAAGAGAACAAAACAAGCACATCCAAAAGGTTTAAAAGGTGGAATTGGAAAATACTGTATATTAGATTGTGATTCTATTTTATGTATCGTATCATTCAAGAATACAATATGGGGATATATATATATATACAACTTAGCACTAGTTAATTTGGGTATGTAAATCTCCTATAATAAAGCTATAATAAAACTGTATCCCTATAATTAATCTATCATAAAAAAATATCCCTATAATTTCTCTTAACACAAATCACCCAACATAAAGCGCACCACACCACTCTCCATCTCGCGTTTGCCTTTATGCTTCCCCCATCTACACTTGTTGCTCAAAATGTTCTTTTTTGCTGTGTGTGGTAATACATTAATCAATTCCATGTTTCTAAACAATTTTTTTCCAAATCAAGTCCGTAAATTTGCAGGAAAATAGAATATGATTTGTTGTTTCCACCTGTTCCTTGCAGAGTGGGCATAAATAATCCTTTCACCAATGCACATGTTTCTTTTCATCAAATTTAAACCAGTAGGGATTCTATCATGAAAAACTCTCCAAGGGTTTGTTTGAAAGACTTTAATTTTTGCTTTAAAAAACTATTTTTAAAATTATTTTTTAAAACAATTTTTCAAAAGAGAAAATTTGTTTGGTTTTTAAAAATTATTAGAGAAAATAAACTTAGAAGATGTGAAACTTGTATGTGAGAAAGATAAAATGAAAGATGTGAGACTTGTATGTAAAATTATTAGCAAAAGATGTGAGTTTCTATGAAAAGAGAAAATAAAATATGTGAGGCTTTATAAAAAAAGAAAATAAAAAAGTAAAACACAAAAATTGTTTTGATTTTTTAGTTTTAAAAACTAAAATAGAAAACCATTTTTAAAAATTGAATAATCAAACAAATATTATAGTTTTATAATTTTTAAAAGCTGAAAAAACTATTTTTAAAAACTCAAATCAAACTGACCATAAATGTCTAGACTTTGGTGGAATTTTACAATTCCATAAATCAATAAAAACTTGTTTAGTGTTACTTACAATGTAATCTTGCATCAGTTTAATATACGTAGACTTAATAGTATACTATCCTCCAGCTTCCAAAGACCAATTACAGGTGTGAGGTTCATCAATCTTTAGAGATGTCAAGGCTAGTCTTCCCATTAGTTCTGTCATCAATTGTTGCTCCCAGCTGAACCAGTTTCTTCTCCACATGAGCTCCTAATACCATTTTTGTTCCCTCCAATTCCCCATGTGTTCCACCAAACTATCTTGTTGAGAAGAATTCAAGAATAGTCTTGGGAAAAGATCCATCAATGATTGATCACCACTCCATCTATCTAACTAGAATAGCACCTTGTCACCACATCCCACCTTCCATTCCCAACTGCTGTCAAACCAATTAGACTGACTAATGCCTCCACATGTTTTAACCAAATCCTTCCACCACCACAACATGTTATAACCCAAGTTCTCCACTGATAATCCATGCCAACCACCATATTTAGAAACCAAAACATCTCTCCACAAAACAGTTTCAGACAACATAAAGTTCCTGATGAAATATTTTGACAAGCGTACCAAATATCGTATAAATAGTATAAAAGGGAAGATCCCAATATTGATTCCACAAGGAATTGTCCGTATTGACTATTAGTAAAGTAATCAATTCCTAAACACTAATTTGGTTTTAGAAGTTGTTTGTGTTGTAGAACATAAGTAACAATAAAAATTAAGCTAAACACTACAAAGAAAACAAGTAAAGTAAACAATAAAACAAGAAAGTTGATTCAAGACAATGATCAAACAGTTGGCGTGCTTGAGTGTGAAATGATAATGATGGATATATTGAGGATTTAGTTTAACCTGTTTGCTTCCCATGTAAACGTACAAAATATTTTCCATTCAAAACAATATTTTAGATTAACTTCGATCTAAAAGTGCTCAAAACGTGATGTCTCATCAAATCAAGCATAAACTGCTCAACCTTACTTCTGATGTCTCGGTAAGTTCAGTTGAGTGGTTTGGTGAAGTTTAGAGATCTTAATGAAGCTAATGGAGTCTATCCTATGTCTAAAAATATACTCCATTAGGGTCTAAACTCAGTTCCAAGTTCAAAAGCATTTGTCAATGACATTTAAACTTTAAAACATGCATATATAACTGATCAAATCATATAACAAGAGTAAAGATAGATAAATGAACTTTAGACTGAATATTTCAATGAATAGATATAAAGGAAAATGTTTACATGTTAAGCACTTAGTTCCAAGTCCTCAACACTAATGGACTAGCTTCTCATTGTCATGAGAAACTTTAAAAAGGTTACAAAATGGAAGAGGAGAACAAAGGATGAAGCAACTTTATTGATAAAAGTCTGAGTGTGTTAAAAAAAATTATAAGTGCAGCTTACATACTATAAGTGGACCTTCGCTTAGCGCATATTCACGATTCTGCAGATCTTCATCTTAGATATAGGGCTTTCGCTAAGCAAGCATGGCCGCTCAGTGAATCTTCAATTCGAAAGAAAATTTTGCTAAGCGAGAATGTCTGCTCAGCAAATCTTCAGTTCGAAAGAACATTTTGCTAAGCGCAATCTTATGCTTAGCTCTACATAAACCGCCAGTCTCACTCAACGCGATGTGGCGCTTAGCGAGATTTGGTGCTAAGCGCTATCTTCCTTCATTCTTTGTGTTCTTCCCTTGTTGTTGAACCTAGGCCTGCAAACATGAATTTGAGTATATTTCTCACAAAATAGCTTCTTATGGTTAGAATTAGCAAACTATAAAAATCTATATTAAATGAATTCAAATTAAGCTAGAAATCCTGAGAACATTGGATAATCATTACAAAATATGATGCAAAATTTACATATATAAAGCGATTATCAATCCCACTTCCATTTTGCCAACAATGCCTTATTAAATAAAAAAAATATTTTTGATACCTAAACCCCCACTCTCCCTCGGCTTACACACTTTGTCCCATCTAATCCACATGACTTTCTTCAAAATACTAGACCCATCCCATAGAAAAGACCTCTATAAAGAAATGATTCTCTCCCCAACACATTTAGAAATTTAAAAAAATACATGAAGAATAAAGGTAAAGATGATAAGACATAATTAATTAAATAGACCCTACCTACCATAGAAAGAATTTTCTATTTCCACCCAGCAAGTTTACACTCAAACTTTCTCACAACTGACTCCTAAGTAGTAGCTAGCCTATGGTTTGCACCAATATGGATTCCAAGATACACAAAAGGAATTTTAATGATTTTGCAATTAGGAAAGTATGCAAACCTCTCAACCTGCTCCCTCTCCACTCCCACAGCCCTGAGTCCACTTTTAGAGAAGTTGACTCTTAAGCCGGATACCAATTTGAAGCACCTTAGAATGCATTTGATTGTAGTGACTTTTGACAAGGTCACTTCCCCAACGAAGATGGTGTCGTCTACGAATTACAGCAAGTTAACCTTGGTCTTATTTGAACCCACCTCAAAGCTAGAGAACTTGCCCTTATGAATAACCCCCTCAGTAATCCGCATATCCTTCTCCCAGCAATGTGAACAAGAATGGAGTTAGAGGATCTCCTTGCCTAAGTCCTTTGGATACCGAGAATTGTGATGTTAGACTTCCATTTACAAGAACCGATATTGAACTACTACACAAATAGCTTCTAATCCACCTCACCCATTTAGCATCAAAGGCTAATCTGCCAAGCATACACAATAGAAAATCCCAATTAACGAAGTCATACGCTTTTTCATAATCCACTTTGAATAACAAACATCTCTTCTTCTTCCGTTTGGCTTCCTTGACCACCTCATTTGCCATTAGAGCACTATGTGATAAATGCCTCCCACCTAAAAAAGTGTTTTGCCTAGTATCAATTATCTTTCCTAGAACCCTCTTCAATTTATTAGATAGAATTTTGGCCAATATTTTATACATAAATCCTACCAACGAAATAGATCAAAATTTACCAAGTCCAATAGGCTCAACTACCTTTATGATTAAGGCTATGAATGACACGTTACACCCCCTTGGCAAGCACCCATTTTCATGGAACTCATTGAGAAATCTCATCACCTCCACCTTCAAAATGTGCCATAAAAAATTTAATGAATAAAAAATTCATGCCATCCGGTCTAGGACTCTTCAAGCTATCCCACTCCCAAACAACTTCTTTTACCTCAACTCCTCCAAGCTGGTCAACAATATAAGATTGTCCCCTATTGAGATTGAGGAGAATCTGACTCCGTCCAATCTAGGTTTCTGTCCCTTATTTCTCAAAATCTTTTCTAAAAAAATCGCTTCACTTTTCCCTTAACTCTAGCCGAATCTTCCATCCATTCCTCCACAATTGTTACTCCATTTAGTGCGCTTGTCCTCCTTCTACAATTGATGAAGTTATAAAAGTATTTTGAGTTTTTGTCCCCCTCTGCCAACCATTTGACCCTCAATTTTTACCGGAGTAATGATTTTAATTGTTTCGCCACCCTCCAAAGATCTTATTATACTTCTAGTCTTCTAGATAGTTGCTTCGTAGTAAGTGGTTGTGTCTCTTCCAATTGATCAAGATCATTTAGCTCTTTCTGCACCCTCTCTAACCTCCAATCTAATGATCCGAATTGCTCTTTATTCCACGTCTTCAATCCCAATTTTAGCTCCATAATCTTCTCTTTTAGTACATATGCCCTTAACCATTGATTCTAGTCCTTGCCTAAATCCTTTCCACTTTTTTGTTGAAATTAGGATTCATCAACCAACAATCCATTACCTTGAAAGGTTTTGGACCCTAATCTACCTCCAGAACTTTGATGATAATTGGGTAGTGGTCAGAAACACTCCTACCAAGAACGTGTTGAAAGCACGAAGGCCATGAATCTAACCATTATAATGACACTAAGGCACGATCAATTCTACTGCGCCCCCCACCACTTGATCTGTACCATGTGAACTTATGACCTAAGATAGGAAGATCCACCAGTTTTTTTGTTTCTATGAAGTCATTAAAGTCTTTGCTAGCTCCCTCAATATTCGTCAATGTTGAACCATCTTGACCAACTCTTTCAATATTATTTCTTACGCAGTTGAAATCACCAATAACATACCATCTTTGAATGTTTCTGTTCTCTTTCGCTTCCATTATTTCTGTCCACATCCTCCTCCTATCTTCTCTGTTGCAAGATGCATACACATTAATTATGCCTATTTCTTGACCAATCTCTGCCCACAAGCCAACCATACCAATGAACCCTTCAGCTTCAAATTGCTCACTTAACTAAAATACATTTATATCACAAATGCATATTATCCTTCCTACAAGCCCTACTGATGGTTTAGCTATCCAACCAAATTCGCTTGAACCCTACAAAGATAATCCAAGTGTACAATCCACATTTACCTTCTTTGTTTCTTGAATACACATTATTTGTATTGCCTCCTTCTGTACCATTCTCTTAATTGCCCTTCTTTTGACCCCACTCCCCAATCCTTTAATGTTGAATGACAACATCTTCATATTATAACCTTATTATTTTCCTTCTTAGAACCTTCACGCTCTCCTCTGATATCTCCTTCTTTCCCAGCCTTCATATGTTGTATTTGTTCCACCATCTCATCTTCTTTCTCGTCAAAATTGACACCAAGAAGTTTTCCTTCTTCCCATATCTTTGTAGCTTCCTTTATTTCATTCTTGAGCCAAACAATCCTATACAATTCTGTATACATGTATCATCCATCAAACTACTAAAGTACAGTACTCATGCTCTCATTTCTTTTCTCATTATCTTGTTATTCTTGGATAAAGTTGATGTTGCCACATCGTCACTATTGCAATCCGAGTCAATTAGAATTGAGTTGCTTTTGAGTTATCCACGAGTGACCCCTTCAGAGTTTCTAATGCCTTATTTTCTATTGTCTACCATGTTCTCCACCATGCGCATGACTACTTTTGCCCCGTTTACCATCATTTCCTCCGCTGCAGCACTAAGGGGCTCAAATGAGTTTTTGGCAATAGGGAACCTGTCCTATAACTTTAATTGAGTTCCCTTTGCCTCCCCTATTTTTCCTTAGAATCCCCTTTCGAACCGATTATTGCCCTCTTTTGTGGCCCTTCCTCTCGAAACCTAGATTCGTCTTTAACATAGCCCATTTCCACAATCTCACTTAATATTGTCCCAAGCCCAATACCTGTTTTTTTCTTTTCTTCGTTTTGGCCCATCGTTCTTAATATCACAGTTCTACTTCCCTCCAAGTCAGCATTATCTCCAATTGGCCCTTTTAATTTATATTTCATACTGCTAGCATTCTCATTTAGGCCAAGCCCAAAATTAACAATGATTATTTTTCCTACTTCACACTCAATTATAGACTCATGTGAAGTCTCTATGCTCATTTTGTAATTGTGATTAGACTGCACACCTACCCCATCAACTGTATTATCCCTTATATTCTTTCCACTAATATCTTCCTTGAGTCCCTCCATTCTTGTCTTATGCGCATTTGTGTAGTTAAATTATCCACTCTCATCTTGCCTTATAGACATGTTGCCTATAGACCTTTGGTTATTAACTGATGGGTTGCATTTTGAAAATCCATTTCCTTCTTCATTCTTCTCCCCTCGTGTATCATCTTCTTCCTCCGCACCGCCATTAATCTCACCGTGTGTGTGACGTTGGCCTCCACTTACGTCTTTTTCATCCTCACATTCTAAGCACGATGAATTCAAGTAAAGTCCGATCTTACTCTCAAATGAGTCTTCTTTCTCAGTGTTGTCCTTCCATCTCCAACACTTGCATTCATTCCTTGGACAAATTAGTTCCTCCATTATCTTGATGTTCCATATTTTACTATTTATTCTCACCCTCTCACTTCTTTGAATGTGATTAAACGACGAAGTTCTAACAAATACACGGGCCGCATCCACTTTCTTAAGGTGAAATGTCATCTTATCAATAGTGACAAACGTTCCCACCTCACAAACTATCTTCACAAAGTAATCATCTCCTCATAGGTGTAGAGGAATACCCGAGCACTGTAACCGGGCTAATCTTTTCCTCGAACGGTAATCACTATCCCATTTTGTCACTGAATGGAAAATGGACATAATGCTATCCGTTTCATTTTTCATCCATTTTAGTATCATTTCTTCAGTTAATCCTTCCATCAATAGTGCATCATCCCCCATATATTTTAATTTTACCTCCCTAGCCTTTTTAGAGATAAACACATCTTGTAGTTTGTTGAACAACGTTGGATCTCTTAACCATCCTATCCAACATGTTTCCAACCTATCTTTGTTTCATTCATTTACCTGTATGCTCTTTCCTTTCCACCCTCCGAGTCTCCACCTTCTCAATCTATAATTTTTTGTTTCCAATTTAATGCCATTGTTGACCCATTAGTAACCACTTGTACATACATTTTTTCTCTTGTTGCCTCCATCACTATTCTGTTCCTCTCCATTAGATTATATCTCTTGTTATGTTCACTCGTGTGTATCCTCATTGGTCTCTCAAACCTAGGTAGGTTAAGATTAAGCTTAATGTTGCCTATTCCAAATTGTATCCAAACATTTCTCCAATCTTATTGGATCCACAACATCCATAGATTGCACAAAGCCATATCTATGGCCTCTTTTGTCTCTCTTATTTGCAATAAAAACTTTTCATACTTTACCCTATCTTTTGAAAACTTTCCAAAGATCTGCCTCACTATAACCCGAAGGAAACTTAGACATAAAGAACGACGTAATACCATTCCTTTGATCACCTTAACTAAACTCGTGTTTCCCTCCTACCACCCTTCTCCCCCCCTCTCTCTCTCTAGGCCCCATTGTCATCCAACCCTCTCTATAGATCTTCCTACCTTCCTTCTTGTGTTGTAGAATACTAGAATATAATTGTTGAAACTCTAACTTTATCAACCTTGTGGTGTCTTGCACTCATTCAAGAACTTAAATATCCAACGAAAATTAGAAAGAAGAATACTAGAATATAAATGTTGAAACGCCAACTTTATCAACCTTGTGGTGTCTCAGATATCCAATGAAAATTAGAAAGTAGAATACTAGAATATAAATGTTGAAACGCCAACTTTATTAACCTTATGGTGTCTCAGATATCCAACGAAAATCAGAAATGGAAGAAGAAGGTAGGGTGGCCAAGCCTCTTCCTCTTGGAAATGATCAATCTATGTTACGAATAGGATATAGTGAATGATAAGATTAGGTCATGGCGGTTTCCCGCAAGGTTGATTGTTGGGGAGGAGAGAGCGTGTTAACGTGAACAAAGAGAGAGAAAGAGAATTTTACAAGGACATATAAAGAGAATTTTTTGGTTCCATTTTAATGCCATTGTTGACCCATTAGTAACCACTTGTGCATACATTTTTCCTCTTGTTGCCCCCATCGCTATTATATTCCTCTCCATTAGATCATATCTCCTGTTGCGTTCACTCGAGTGTATCCCCATTGGTTTGTTAAACCTAGGTAGGTTAAAATTAAGCTTAATGTTGCCTATTCTGAACAGTATTCAAACGTTTCTCCAATCTTATTGGATCCACAACATCCATAAATTGCACAAAATCATATTTATGGCCTCTTTTGTCTCTTTTATTTGCAATAAAAACTCCTCATACTCTACCCATCTTTGGAAAACCTTCCAAAGATTTGCCTCATTATAAACCGAAGGAAACTTAGACACAAAGAACAACGTAATACCATTCCTTCAACCACCCTAACTAAACTCGTGTTTCCTTCCCACGACCCCTCTCCCTCTCTCTTTCTCTCTCTCTAGGCCCCATCATCATCCAACCCTCTCTATAAATCTTCCTTCCTTCCTTCTTGTGTTGTAGAATACTAGAATATAAATGCTGGAACGCTAACTTTATCAACCTTGTGGTGTCTTGCACTCATTCAAGAACTTAGATATCCAATCAAAATCAAAAAGAAGAATACTAGAATATAAATGCTGAAACATCAACTTTATCAACCTTGTGGTCTCAAATATCCAATGAAAATCAGAAAGTAGAATACTAGAATATAAATGCTGAAACGCCAACTTTATCAATCTTATGGTATCTTAGATATCCAACGAAAATTAGAAATGGAAGAAGGTGGGGTGGCCAAGCCTCTTCATTTTGGAGATGATCAATTTGTGTTACGAAGAGGATATAATGAGTGATGAGATTGGGTCGTGACGGTTTCCCGCAAGGTTGACTGCTGGGAAGGGAGAGAGCGTGTCGACGTGAACAGAGAGAGAGTGAGAATTTTTACTAGTACATATAAAAAAGATAAGAAGGAATAAGTTATATTGAGAGACTTACTATAGATGCAAGGGACAAATTCATTTCAATTCTTGTTTCAAATAGCTTAAATTCACTTGCTAAGTGGTATAAGGCGAAATCCAAAAGGTGTAGTATGTCAAAAGGTACTTCCACATTCAAGTAAAAGTTTAATTTAGAACTCTTAATTTGTCTTGGAAATTGTACCAATGGTTTGAACATTAATTATCCATGGACTTCATAGTTTAATTATCTTTAAGTGTAACTTTAATTAACGTTTTTAATGATCTTTCTTAATTCTGATTTTAGGGATTAATACTGGATTATTTTTTAGCTTATTCACCAATTTTACTTGGTTGGTTTCTTCTAGTGTTTGGTTTATATTTGGTCCAATTGGATGGTCATTCCAATCGTGTTGTCCGGATGGTCATCCGATATAATTTTACTTAATTCTTATCATTAATTATTTTAAATTTTACTTGTTATGTTTGGTTAAGATTAATGACTGAATACAACTTCATCAAATTATTAGTATTATTTAATTGCATGTTCACAAGGTAAACTGCATCAAAGTCAGCTCTTAGTTGGATTTTTTCGATCTTTAACAAACTTAAGTTGCAACTAGACGATACAAATTTTCAAGTAAAAAATATATGGTATATTTCGATGGGACGGTGGTGTTTCATTTTGCGTGTTCGTTCAAATGATTATTTAATATTGAATGTTCACATGGTAAATTGCATAGCGCGTTGAAGATCAATTAATTAAACTCAAAGTCGTCGAAGTTTGTGATCTTAAAAAAACTCAAGTTGGCACAAAGACGATAGATTTTCTTGAGTAAAACTTGGTACCAGTGGTGTCCATGCATGTTCGTTCAAGTACTATTAAGAAAAAATTAATCGTCTAAATAGTGACAACTGTTATATATATATACTCACTCCCACTAATACTATTTAAAGAAAATTAATCGTCTTAACAGTAACAAGTAAACTAAATTACATAAAATCAATTTCGCCAACACTGTTTTAAGAATCTGATATGTCAAGATTTTATATGCTAGCAATCATGTTTTTTTATTATTATTATTTATCATATTTCATCTTGTATTATTATGAATTAAATGATGCGATACTCTTTTCTTTCTGTTAAAAAAAATAAAGTGAGTTTGTTTAAAATTACAAAAGAAATGTCTATAAAATAAGCTATTTTTAAATAAATAATTATTTCATAAATAAAAAAAATTCTATTTTAAGAAGAAACTAACAAAAAATATATATATATATATATATATTATTAAAATAAATGTTTATATTATAAAATAAGTTTAAATAAATCGGACCAAAATTTAATTGGATTTTGGATCCTAAAACGTTCAGCCTTTAATTTTTTTGGTTAAAAAGAAAACTATAATTTTGTTTATGCTTTATAGAAGAATAAAAGAATTTTATAAGTTGGTGTATATAGTTTACCTTATTAATTGAAAATTTCAAATAATAAAAATATATATCTTAACTATCGAGCAGATATATACAGAGACCGGATCCACGGGGAAAAGTAGGGGCTTCAGCCCCCTCCCCAATCCCTCTTCTTTTTATAATATATATATATATATAATTATTTTTAGTAAAAAAATAAAAAATAAAAAATAAATATATATTATTATTATTATTATTATTTATATATTAATAATATTTTAAATAATATATTTTGATATATAATCTAACTAAAAAATATATAATATATTAATTAATAAATATAATACAAATATCTCATGATTTTAATTTTATTAATTATTATTATTATTTAGACTAATTATATTTTGTGAATTTTTACTTTTTTATCTATTTACCTCTATATATATATATTATAATTGTTATAAAATCTAGCGAGTTTGTTTTTTAAGTGTAAAATTATTATTATTAATGTATTTGAGATTAAAAAATAATTTAAAATTATAAATGTATGTATTTTCTTCTTCTATCATTTTAAATAAAAAAATAATTTTAATTTTATGGTTAAAAATCATAAATAATTTTATAAAATTTATTATTTAATAAATATTTTTTTTAAAATTATATATTTAATAAATATTTTTTTTAGGAATTATATATTTAAATACCTAAAAAAAAATCTAGCCCCTCCCTAATCAACTTCCTGGATCTGTCCCTGCATATATATGAATGGCACAAGAAAAAAATAGAAAAAAAAGAAAGAAATTACTGGATTGAGATTTTAAAATAATTTTTTTATAAAAAAAATATATGGTAAAATTCAATTAAATGTTTTGGCTAAAATATCGTAATTTTGATCTTTTACATTTTTACTAATTCATGCTCTGGTTGCGACTTTAACTAACATGGTCATTCCAGCAACGTTATGTTAACACCATTAATTTTAATAAAGTAGATGTTAAAAATCGCCGCAATATATATATTTTTTTTTGGTTAAATGACCATTTGATTTCTGAATGTCTAAATCAATTGTATAATTTATTGTCTAAAAGAACAATTTTTTTTAATTAGTCCTTAAACTTGTAATGAAAGACTACAATAGTTACATTCCGCAGTTAATAAGTTTTGAAAAACTATTTGAAATTGTCATTCAATTTCATGATAAGCATACAAACAATTTGAAATTCTTAAGAAAAATCTCATGTAACATTCATTAGGTTTATTGAGATTACATTAAGTAATAATAAAAAACAAAACATACACAACAAATTCCATTTAAAAACATATAGAAATGGAAGGGACATACTCTTTTAAACACTCTTTCTCAATTATTAAAATTTGACTTACATTAATTTATGTAAACTTTATGTTCTATTTAATGACTTTCTCATAATTTTATCATTTTTAATGAAATTCTATTAATATAAATATAAATATAAAAAGTGTGATAAAAAAAAAAAAAAAAAGTATGTTTGATAGTATCATACTCTCTTAGAAAGTTATTCAAATTTCAAAGAACACATACACACTCATCTCCAAAATTTCTTCAAAACAAGATAAACTTCTTCTTCTTCGCCTCCTCCTTCATCGGCTTGTACTTCGGGGGTGTAAATTGCGCATGCCCCTGTTCATTATTCTTAGTAGTCTCAATCATGCCGTGCACTCTCTCTTCAAAACCAACCGCGCCGGCGGACGACTGACCAGTACTATGCGGCGTTTTCTCAGTCAAAATCATCCCTCTCATGATCTCCGTATAACTTTTACTCGCGCCGGACGTTTCACCGGTCTCGTACATGTTTCTTATGTTCTTTGAATAGCTAAGGATGTTGATGTTGTTTGAGTTTCTATCAGGGTTTTCGGTCTTGATCATCCGGTTCATTTGTTCTACTCCGCTAGTGAGAGTGTTGTAGGAGCTCTGAATACCAGACTTAATGGAGCTCAGAATTGACCAAGCTTCATCACCAAAGCTAGGGTTGCCTGAGGTGCTTGGTTGGTGGGGTTTTGGGGCCATCTTTATAGAGTAGTTTACTCACTGGAGGATTCAGATAATTCGTTGTAAGAGAAGCTTGGAACTTGAGGATTTTTATAGTGATACACTACCTCCTTTGTTATAATTAAATAAAAAGTGATAGGGTCTTCTTAAATAAATGTCTCTAGAAGAATAGGGTCTTCTTAAATAAATGTCTCTAGAAGAAATTATAGGAAAAAAATATTAAAATAAATAAAATAATTTTTCATAAGTTAGAATTAATTTTTTTTAATAATTAATTTGTAAAAATTTTATATATTTTAAGAGAAGATACACAAAAAAATTTATACATTAGTTATTAGAAAAATTCATTTTAACTCGTAGATAAACTAATTTTTTTTTCTTAAAATTCTTTCCAGAGATATAGACTAAAATAGACTCTTAATATAGATATATACTATCATTTATTGCTTATAATAAGAACCAATGTAGTATTATTATATATTTTGAAGGGAGACGACGAATAATGGGTTTAGACCTAATATTTTGTAATTTTATTAATTTAATATTAGTACATAGTATAGAATAGACAAATTATTTATTATTATTTAACTGAATGTTCACATGGTAAACTGCATCAAAGTCAGCTCTTGTTGAATATTTGCAATCTTTAAGTTAATTGCCACTAGACGATAAAATTTCTCGAGTAAAAATTGGTAGCAGGTGGTGTTCTCATGCATGCATGTTACTTGAAATGATATATAATTTAATTGAATGTTCACACGGTTATATATAAACTTCATAGCGCGTCGAAGATCAATTAATTAAACTCAGAGTTGTTGAAGTTTGTGCTCTTGATTAACAAACTTAAGTTGCCATTAGAGGATAAATTTTCTCGAATAAAAGTTGGTACCAGTGATGTCCATGCATGCTCGTTCAAATAATATACTGTGAGTAATTTCTAAGTAGTAACAAATAGAAAATTGGTACTGTACCAATTATTGTAGAGACCTTTATGTAATTGCGACAAATATATTGGAAGCTGTAGCAATACATGTGTCATGAAAATTCTAGAATATAAAATAGAAAGTTGTCGCTGTAAGTAAAATAAGTATAAGAAATAATGATTCTAAAAGAAAAGAAATTAATTAATGCTAGAAAGTTGTAAACAATAATATTGACTAATCAATCAACCAACAAAGTATATGCGTGTGATTAGTTGCCAATAAATAGGTAAGGTGTACATGATTTAGAATTTTTAAATTTATTCATTTAAATAGTTTGAATTTAAATTCAAGAGATAACTCACACTTGGTTTGACTTGGTTTCCAATCTTCTCCAACAGCTAGAAATGAGTCAATGACTACTTCAGGTGCATTGAAGAACCTTGACTTACTAAGTGCATGTTTGGTTGTATGTCCACACCCGTAAACGTGGATCATGAGTGATAAAACATTAAAAAATTGGAAGACTATAATGTTTGATTTTTGGTGCTGAATCATGAGTGATAAAACATGAAAAAATTGGAAGACCATAATGTTTGGTTTTTGGTGTTAAACTTGATTTACTTAAGGAAAATTGATTTAGCTTCTACATAATCTAGAATCAATTTTCATATTTGATTGCCAGAGTTTTCATTTTTACCCTTCACTTTTTTTCGTTGCCAATGAAACTAAGCCTGAAAACCTTCATTGTTGTAATTGTCATCGTGCTCCTTCCTTATGATGTTCGAAAAGAGGAGAGGAAGAAAATATTTCTTTTACATTATTTTCATTTTCATCCATATTAACAAAAAAGTTGAGGCTCATCCACTTCCATAAGATAATATACCCACAAATCATCCCATTAGTTACTACTTATACCACTACTTTCTAGTTTATATTTCTTATTTAATACTATTTTTTAATTTTACATGTAATTTTTTTTGTAAAAGAAAAAGTTCTACGCTTAATTTTTTTAATGAAAGTCTTTAACATATTAATATTATAATTACAGGTTCTATGAAAAAAAACTTTTACAAACAACTAATACCCATTTTAATAGATTAAAATGCAAACTAATATCCATTTCATAATTATACACTCAAAATTAATTTTAATAATTACTTTTCAAATATCATTCAATGTCAAAATTTATTTTTCTAATATATATATACAAACAAAAATCAGTACTGTTACTCCAAAATCACGTTGAATTGTATTCTTAATAAATTTTAATCTCTTTTTGAAAACTAGTTCAATGAAATATTAGTTTAGACTAATTATATGAGTTTGGAAACTTATATTCTGAGCAACATAATGAAAGTAAGTTCTTTAAAATCTTTTAGAAAACTTTGTTTCTATGATGAGACCTTTCTGAGGTGGAAATATGTAGAAAATATACTTAGTATTCTGAGGTGTTGTTTAAGTTCAGAATAGAAATGCAGTTTTATTAAAACCAAATTTTCTAATCAAACTTTTTTTCTACCAAGTAAAAACCTTTATGGAGAAAGAGGTTATTAGGTTGTTTTCCTTTAAAAAAAAAGTGTATAATCCTTTAAATCAATAAATAAATTAGAGGAGTAAAGAAAAAGAGATGTACACAAAACAATTTTATACTGGTTCACCCATAATTTGTGCTACGTCCAGTCCTCATCCACTACTAGATGAGATTTCACTATTTCACTATCTAACAACCTAAATATAGAACCAAAATTACAACAAACCAATCAATCAATAACCTAATTATAGAACCAAAATTCAAACCAGCCACCTGCCGGATCAACCAATCACAACCTAAACTCTGCTAGCCAACTCCTAGACTTTACAGAATCAATAAAATGGGGATCTGTGATCTACTGCTAAATTCTTTGGGATGTTCACTAGGCACAAATACACAACACTAACTGAGTCTCTCTTTTTCTAAAAGGGTGAGGCAACTAAACTCGGACAACAGAGTGATCAAATCTTGCTCTTGATACGTTACATACGTACTACCTATTTGGCTCAATATGCATCCACCATATTGTAGTTTTTTTTTAAGTCAGCAAAGGTATTTAGTATTAATTACTGGCGCGGCACAAGCAGTACCATATTGGAGCTTCTATATATTCCTCTGGTTGATTGATTAATCGACGTAACACCTTCAGATACTCGATCATGAGATGGTCAGCTATCATCCTTCTTGAGAGTCTGATCTTCCCATACAACTGTGTAGGCGTTTCGTATAAGTAGAAACGTTTCTCATCAGACGAAGAAGGTGCAGGGACGATATGCATGATCCTTCCTGGAGGATAAAGATGTTTATCCAACTTATCTAATTTTGTGTCTTCTTCAGTATCATCAATCTCATCAGGGCAGGCTCTGAAATTTTTGATGTCCCGGATAAACTGGATTTTTTTTATTTTTTTTAGAAAATGTAAAATTTAGAAAGTGTCTTAAAAAACTAAAAAGTAGTAATTTAGAAAGAATTATATAAAAAAAAGTCAAATTTATTGTATCCAGTGGATTTTCTTAATTTGAGGGCATTTTTTTTTCTTAGAATAAGAAACAGATAGTGTATCATTTAATGGGCGTTTACTAACGTTTTGGATTCGCTGTTTATGCACCTGGAAAGTGAAATCAAGAACAGTAGAAATCGAAATTGTAGGCACAGTGTCAACACCATTTATTATGGAAGTGATAAATGGCTTCCCGAATTCTGCTAACTCCAATGTCACACAGGAAGCTGCACAAATACTAGACCAGTTAAGAAACAAGGACTCAGCAATAGTAACCATTTGACGAGAGGAAAGAAAATTGGAGAATGAAAAAAAAATTGTTATTATTATTATTGAGATATTTTTCAAACTCATTCTACATATTTCCAACTGCAATCCAACATGAGACTGAGAGACATTTCCACGGTAAGGGGCTGAGTTAGAGGCTTTTCCTGTAATAAAAAAAGTTAATCATTGTCACCTATTAAATCTCACTATTATTTTTTATAAACTCTATTATATAATAAAAACATTTTATTAAAAAAGTTTAATGAATTGTCAAGATCATCCGTCCTGGTAAGAGCGAATTTGTTTAAATTTATTTTAAAAAATAAATACTTATTTAAATAAATAAATCCTATCTACTTCAAAAATAATTTAATTTATTTTATAAACACTTATTTTAATTTTAAACATATTTGGTGGAATGTCATTGCAAACCTTCATTCTCTATTTCCATGCTCTTCTCAGTTTTGCAAAGAAGATTTAAGATGAGATCAATGACTTAGATAAGAAATAACTTTGAAACTCAAATAAAGTTTGATATGAATGTACCTTTTATTTTTATGTTTGAACTTGACTCGATTCAAGGTTGCGAATGGTTCGATTTGATTTAAAATTGTATTTATTTACATACTTGTATTTATTTATTTATTTTGTACAAAAATATATTTTTTTAATTTGGATTTTATTATGAAAATCACTTTATTAATAAGATGGACAAAATAGACAAAATTCGGGAAAAAATGTTACGTATACGTACATGAGGGGTGGCATCTTTGTATTTGTGTTGCCGCTTCCATTGAGATGCGAATAAGAAGAAATATTAATAGTTATTATGAATATCACAAGCAAAGAAGAAATATTATATGAAAGCAAAACAAAAAATATAATATATGAAGAAAGTGTTACACAATAATTTTAAAACAAAGTTATCATATTACTTGTTATAATGAAACATCACAAGCAAAAAAAAAATATTATATCAAGAGAACAAGCAAAACAAATAATATTATAATATGTATGACGAAAGTATGTACACAATAATTTCAAAACAAATGTATTTCATGGTATAGCCGCGACATTTTTCACTCTCTTCCTTCATACACATATAGTGACTCACATTTACTATGAGGCCAAAAGACATTCTACCTTATAGGTCACAATAATAATCTATAGTATTGATAATTTTGATTTTGTTAGTCTTTGATATTTTATTTCATCGATCGTGACTCTAAAATATTTTTTTGTTTGATTTTTATCATTTTATTAAGAAATTTTGTTATTATTTATTAATGTCACATATTTTATTAATTAATTAACCTGTGATATTTTTTTAAAATAAAAATAAAAAAAATATTTTTTTAATATCACGTATCACTTTTTAAAAATAAAAAATTATTTTTTTAATGTTACATGTTATTTTAAGTAAAAAGATACATGACATTAATAATTATTTTTTTAAAATTTATTTTAATGTTACGTGTCATTTAATTAATAAAATATATGACATATATAATAATTAAATCATTCACAAAACTAATTAACATAGGAAAAAAAAATGAAAAAAATATTTTAGACCTAAATTAATCACTTTAAAATAGTATTCCTTCTTCGTGATCTGTCCACTAACTTAATTCGACTATATATAGCTAGAACTATATAAACTAATCAAATTTCTGTAATTTAATTAAATCAAGTTACTGTCATTGAAAGAAAACATACCACAACATTGACAACACCTCCTTTTAATTACTTCTAGGTGGCTGTACGGTTATGCTTTTCCATTTTGTTTGACCATGAAGATTATTTGAAGTTTAAATCCATGCTAGGTAATAGATTTGTAGAGGTTAGGTGGACTATTTAGTGTTGTGAGGTTTGTATTTAGTTAGTTTATATGACAGCAGAGATGCCCCACCTGATTATAAATTATTTTATATATCATCTTTAACTTTGTCCTCGAGATTCATTATTTTTTTCATTATAAAATAAAAAAAATATTAATTATCTTGTCATGCACCTATCCAAATTCGAGCGAGTTTTAACAGACTAATGAAGGCTCTGCATATATAAATAAAGTCAATACTAAAATCACGTGATCATTAAATTAGAACATATAACCAATTGATCGAAATAGATAGATCGAAATTATAGAACAAATTATTAAAAACTTGGATGTAAAATTAAAGAGTTAGTATAGCATGCCTGCTCCGAACACGAGAGAAGTGCACGAAGAGAACTGCTTCTTTTCTCTAAGCATGCACGTCAACAGTGCAGCAGTGCCACCACCAAGCGAGTGCCCAATGATCTACGGAAACATTGTTATAAATTAATTTATAATCATAAAAATGTATCAATTTATTTAAAATTATAATAAATATTTATATAATAAGTGATTATCAAATAAATAATTATTTTATAAATATATAGAATTTATTTTTTAAAATAAATTAAAAATAATTTATTTTAAATAAAAATAATTTAGACAAACATAATACAGATAATTATTTATTTTATTAAAATAAATAATTATTTTATCAAATAAATTTAAATAAATCAATAATATAAGTAAGTTGAGTTTTTTTTTTTTTACAGTAAATAAAACAATTATATTTTACATTAAATAAAGTATATACATATATAAGAAATTATTAACACTGTTGAAAGAAGTTATCAACTAATATCAAAATATTTTGAAATAAAATAATCCTATTTATTTGTGTATATTAATTAAGTATATTTCAATAATTTAATATTTAATTAAATATGAATTTTTATTTTTTTTATTATAATTAATTATTTTCTTTTAAAATAAATTGTTATAAATGAAAGAAGGATAAAATATATTTTTTAAATTAAATATTAAATTATTATAATATTTTTAAAAAATCATTTAAAAAAAATTAAAAATTATTTTAATCTAAATATTTTGATATTGACCCACTAAAGTACACGATATCAAACCTGTATATATAATATTTCGTATTAGAATAGCAATTGATCCTAGCCTAATGGTTAACTATTTGACTCTTCATTAATAGATTTGGTTGGGTCAGTTCGACCTTAAATCTAACTAGATCACGATTAAAGCAGCCTATTGCATGGCCAGTCCAACGTTTGAATTGTCATGAACCAACCACCGATTCACAGTTAAATTGGTCAGATTAGCTGGATATGTCCGGTTTTTTAAAGCTTGCTTATAATTCCCTATAAATATTTGAAGTATTTAATTAACAGCACCTTGATTTTGAAAGTGGGGTGTTGACGAAGAGCCTGCTTCAGTACAGGAGTGCATTGGTCTTCAATCCAACGAGCTGCGGCTAGCATGCCACTATGTGCATGTCCTGAAACCGCCACATTTTTGAAGGATACGGGAGCAGCTGTTGCGGATAAGTCTGTAAGCACGTCACTAAAGCTACAAGTTCCCCGGATGAACACCAACACAGATTCTGATTCTATATCACACACAACTGTGAAAGCTGGCTTTTTAACCTGACAGAGAATTCATTTTCAGTTAAACTTTTGTACTTAAGCTTTGGTAGCCATGTTTTTTTTTTGTCCCAGATTGGAAGCTGAAAATGTTTTTCAATCATTAAACCAAAGATTAATATCACTCATAATGCATAACTGTCACTGCTTCAAAAGAATTATACACATAATTCTGCTAATAGTTTATATCACAACTTTATATAAACTAGTACCAAAGTAAGTAATATCAAACATTAGGTTTTGTAATAACATAAATGACTACACAAATGATAATGCCATGGCTACACAAATGATAACGCCATGTGTGCAGAAACACTTTCGACCGGAAGTAAGATGCAATTAATGATTTAAAGGTACACACATTTTAAGATAACCTTTAATTAGTAATAGTTAGGTAGCGTACTCATTCTAAACAAAAGTAAAGTATGCCTGTTGACAGCAAATTCATTAATGGTGTTTTCTAATATTAATATCAGCATGTTAAGCATTAATATTACTAATGTCGACAACATTAATATACTTTAATATATATACTAAATAATTATAAGAAGTTCATTGTATATCAATTATATCTTTTAACTTTTATAATTGAATGAATAATTAAATGAATAAGAAGTTCATCACATGATGGTTCATATGTATTTTAAAAATCAAGTGTTAGTCTTTGGACTTAATCTTTTAAGTAAAATTTTAAATTCAAATATAAATGAGTTATAAAAAAAAATATAATACATTTTAAAAAAATATACATTAAGTCGATTTTGATATATATAAATGAGTTATCAAATTATATTTAATTAGTATAAAATTTAGTAAAAATGATTTATATATAATTTCAATTTAAGAAATTAAAATATTTTTGACAAAAAAAATCATTAATAATAAAATTTTTATCACTAATAGCAGTATAACTAATGTTTTAGTGGCAATTTTTAAAAAAATATATAATTTTTTTTAATAAATATTTATAACTTGTTAACGGACTTGTGTTAAGAAAAGAAAATGTATATGTTAACAAATTTCACAAAGAATAAGCTAATATATCTAGAGTTTAAAAATAGTCCAGTATAAATTAGTTTTATTTTTTAAGAGAATATAAATTATATATATATATATATATATATATATATATATATATATATATATATATATATATTTTGATCGGAAATCACAACTCTTTATATGTAACTAACGTACCCGAGCCTTTTCCACCCTTTTGAGGACGTCCTCCGCGGCGAATCCAGCCTCACGTAAACTCGCAGGACTCAAACTTTCTTCGCTGAAAAGCATGGCCAGTTTCAAGAACCTTTCCAGCTCACATAATAACCCTGGTATTCCGTGGACATTCCGTTGTACACAATCGCTTCTTTCGCCACATTCAACCGCAAGTGTTTTGTTACCCTGCAAGCGCCACCCAATAAATTAAGACACTCCGCTTTCAATTTCAGTGCAGGTTATTAACAGGGAAGGAAATGCACATAATCAATGTTCTTCCAAATAAACTCTTATGTATTGAGAATAAGGATGACAAACAATGTAAAATCTATTATCATACAAATTTGTTGAATTTTATAAAATTATGTTAAAAGTAATACAAACTTTGATTTATGGTGTTTGAAGGATAATATAAAATTATGTACATCATGATGATGAGTAAGGGTTAATTTATTTAAATTTATTTGATAAAATAAATATTTTTTTTTTAAGTATGTTTGTCTAAACTGTTCATATTTAAAATAAATAATTTTATTCATATTTGTTTATTAAATAATCACTTATTTTATAAATACTTATTATAATTTTAAATAAATTAACCATAAATTAAACAAATATGAAAAGTATTTTTAATATTATTCTTAAATTAATTTGAACGCTCTTCTTTATAATTAAAAATATGTTTGGATAAACTAATCACATCTAAAAAAAATGTAAAAAGAATTTGAGACGTGTACAAATGATTTATTAGAGAATTTAATTTTAATTTTTAGAAAACTTTACTTTATTTTATTTTATTTTTCAGTTTTTTTCTCATAAAAACTTTGGAAAAAGGTTGTCCAAACATACCTAGTACATAAAAAAGAAAAGAGGATAGGCAAAAAGATGGAAATGAACCTTGTCGAAGACAGCATAACAGATGGCTATGGCAAAAGTAAGCATGATGACTACTGCTATTGTGGCTATTGTGAAGAGCACTACGCCCATCAAAGCCCTGAACACCTCAGCTGGGCCCCCTTTAAGCTTCTCGGCAGCAGATTTCGACAAAATCCTTACCATTGTGGAAAATAAGAAGGAGGGGCTTGCGAATATGGAAGAAGAAGTTGGATGGAGCCTCTTATATATGAACGTGAACCCGAGAAATTACCAAGAAATGTACGTACGTTCGTACCCATAAATCATTCTTTTATGTCCAATGAAGTATTATCATTTATGATCAGGTCCACAATAAAAAAATTAGTACCATTATATTAGTGCAGGGTCGGCCCTCAGATTTGGAGTAGCTAGTTTCCTGGTCGATATGAAAAAGAAAATAATTTTGAGACACTGTATGCTCCTGTACATCTAGTGACCTAGTGAGAAAGCACAAAAAAGTGAAATTTATAGATATGATAGATGAATAATATGATAAAAGGAGACATTCAGAGAAGATTGAGAAGGGTTAGTTCGTGGTGTTTGAAAAAAATTGAGTGTTAAAATAGTATTCTTCTATGAAAAAAATGATATCCTTCCATGAATATTTTTTATTTAATTTCAATGAATAAAAGTAAAATAAAACAAATTATTTAAATATGATTCTTGTATTTTTTTTTCATTGCAAAATGTCAATAATTTTTTCATAATGAAGGCTCTTTAAAATTATTTTTAATAAAAGTTAAAATAAAACTATTTAATATACCTGTGATAGGTAGATCACAAACAAAATTTTAATAATTTTAATTAAAAAAAAAACTTCTTTTAAAATAATAATAATAATAATAGTTAATATTAATTTATAAAGTTATATATACCTACATTAAGAAAACAACTTAATACCATACATATAACTTGATTTTGATTCAATTATTAAAATATTTTTAATTCTTCGAATAATTTTTCTCCATCAAAATCATAAATTAAAAGTTATCTTATGTATATAATAATTTTGTGTCACTCTTAAAAAAAAAAAAAAAAAAAAAGGATCCTGGATTATCTTCCACCTTGACCATATTTAGTGACACCCTTATTAGTGCTTTGACCGCGTAATAGAAAAAAAAATAAAAATCTAAAAAACACGTTTCTACTTTCTAGCTACCGATTCTAAATAGTCATTAAAAATATATACAAACACGTTTCCCTTACGATGATGTTATCTTATGTCATGGTCAATTGAGGTGGTACATATTAATTTTACATTTTGCCTTTAATATGCTTTTAATAACATTGTAGTATTTTATAACGGGATATAAATAAGGTGATGCATACTTGTAATTAATTCTACTAACAAGCTGATCTAAGTGGTTATTGAATTCTATCCTTTAAACAAAATCTCAAATTTAGAGTCTTGTGAGTAATATCAATAACATGGTTACCAAAAATTTTCCTCCATTGGTAGCCCAAACAAACAGATGCATCTCATATTGTTGCATAGGAAGTCATTGGCATAGTGGGGAAATCCCCTCCCCTAGATTCTGCTCTTGCAGCTAGCTTCTCTAATGAAAACATGATCCAGATAAACCTGCACATGGATAAACAAGAATACACAATCATGAAAACAAGTAAAGCAAATGGATATATATATATATATATAAGAAGACCAAAAATTTAATAGTTTTCTTATATCCACTAGGTAAATTAGGTATTATTATACAAGCTAGCTAGTGACATATGCGGCTCCATCTAGTCACCTTAGTTATACTAAGGAAATAAATTGAGAAGGTTACATACTCAAGCGATTTCAACCACGGATCTCAAATATATTATAACAATAAATTTGAAATTATACTTTAACCCAAAATTTTAAATTTTAAATTTATAAATCTTTTTCGACATTTATCCCATTTATATATTGTTTAACTTTTTATCCAATGTAGCACTTTAAATTCACATTTGTATTCAATAATTTCTCATCTAAGTTTCAGTCTCTTCTTATTTCAGTGAAGCAAAGGTCATTTTCAATTAATGAGTATTCAATGACAATCATTAGAATTACTAACATGCTCTAACCTTACATCGTTGTTGTGTTCAACGTTTCATGGTCACGAGACATAATTTGAACCATGACTCGAAACATTTGAGATATTTCACTAATAAACCTCGAGTACATCTACACATGGATGGATGAATGTACACAAATAAAAAGAATATCTTAAATACAACATATGATTTTAAGTAGACACAATAAAAAGGAAAAAAATAACAATTTGAGTGCTAAAATGATATATACCATTAATTTAAGATTAGTTACTTAAGTATATGAATTTATTTTTCTTCCAACCAGTGGTTGCTTCCATGAAATTTCAATACAAATTAAAATATGGCAGCCAAACAATTACATGAAAAACATCGGTTGAGGTACCAAGGTGTATCAGACAAGGTACAATGCTCTTGCTTATTTCTTTTCATCCCAAGAATGATGCTTCCCGTTACAACATTGCCAAGAGGGTGAATAGTATATGTGAGAGATAGATTTGGCAAAGTTACAACCTTCAAGATGCATGATCTTGTTCACGATCTTGCACAATCTGTTGCATTACAACTTACAATGATGTAACTACTTTGTCTGAAAGAATCAACCATCTTTCATATTATAACTTGCTATGGAGATCACCTAAGGAATCCAATTCAGTTGCATCAAATCAAATCTTTGAGGAAATATATATTGTCAAATGATCAATATGGTGAACCACTTTCTCCTCATGTACGGGTGGTTGACTTTGTAAGAATAGAAAAACTGTCATCTTCAATTGGTGATTTAAAACATCCAAGGTATTTGAATCTTTCTGAAGGTCGCTTCAAAACTCTCCCAGAATCATTATGTAAATTGTGGAATTTGCAGATATTGAAATTAGACAACTGTTCATTTCTCCAAAAGTTGCCTGACAGTTTGATACAGTTAAAAATTCTGCAACAACTATCTTTCAAGAATTGCTACAATCTATCAAGCTTGCCTCCTCAAATAGGGAAGTTGACTTCCCTAAGGATTTTAACCATGTTCTTTGTTGGAAAGAAAAAAATGGTTTCATTTGACAAAATTGGGACAATGAAGCTTAAAGGAGATCTTGACATCAACCATCTAGGAAAAGTAAAAAGTGTAACAGACGCCAGAGATGCCAACATGTCAATTAAACAATTGAATAAGTTTAAGTTGTCGTTGGACAGAGATGAAGATACTAAATTACAAGAAAATGTTGAACAAATTCTTGAAGTGCTTCAACCTGATACCCAACAACTTGAGTTTGACGGTGGAAAGATATGAAGGTACCTATTTCCCACAATGGATGTCTGGTCCTTCACTTAAATGTTTAACTGATATAATATTGTGGGATTGCAAAAGCTGTTTAGAACTTCCAGGAGAAATTACCTTCTCTGAAATAGTCTAAAAGTCTATGAGCATTATCTTAGAAGTTAGAAATACTATTAAAGTGAGAAAAACATGAAAAAAATAATAAAATTAATTTTTCTAAAAGATAATATTATTTTCTCCAATAATTAATAACTTTCACTGATTGAATTAGAAAAAATAATTTTAACTTCTAAAAAAGTTAATTTTATTTTTTTCTTCATATTTTTCTTTCCTAAACTTTTTTTTAGAATAATATGTTTAAAGATACTTAAGTATATATATGATGAATAATGTAAAATACCTATATGAGGAGTCCTATGATGGTGGAGAAGTTTATGGCTCTAGAACATCTTAGTTCTTACACTTTACAAACACTTTACAAGATGACAAAGCTGCTAAGGATGGGGAAAACATGTTCCCATGTCTTTCCACACTTAAAATTATAGAATGTCCTAACTTTTTTGCAGACGAAGTATTGTTGCAAGGGTTTCACTCTCTCAAGGCCTTACAAATTGAAGGGTGTGGTAAGTTCAATGTTTCAGCAAGTTTCCAATGGTTAACCTATCTTGAGGAATTGGCTATTGATGGATGTAGAGAGGTGGAAGATTTGCATGAGGCTCTGCAACATATGACTTCCCACGCTCCTTAGATTTATGAAATCTTCCAAACCTAGAATCCTTGCATGACTACTTTGGAAACCTTCCCTTGCTCCAGTGTTTATTGGATTTCTTCAATTTTTTGTTTAAAACATATTTTATTGAGACTGAAAAATATTCTTCTTGTTATCAGAACTCTTGCCACTTTGGGATTCAAAAGCTTCCTGCAGGCCGTGTTTGAAGCTTCCATTTCGTTTAAATTCATAATAAAGTTTAGTATAATAAGCTTTGACAAGCATGTAGCTGTACAATGTTCACATATATATTTGTATTCTTAATTTTTTGCTTTATTTATTTGACCTCTTAAGGACTTTATATCAATGTATTCAAAAGTGGATTTGTATGGTTTACTACTTTATTTGTTTCATTTCTCTTTCTCGTGTCTTCTTATATATCAATGTTTCTTCCCCAGCCTTAAAATAAATTGTGTATTGGTGCAAACTTTATGCACGACTAAAATCATCAAACTTCATTCACAACTTCAAAGCAGCCTATTTAATCCATCAAACAATTAAAAACTAAAATTTCAACCATATGAATACTGAATAGTATAACAGATGGAAGTGTGTTTGCAAATATATCCAACAGTTTGATGGAATAGAGCTAATTAAACTGTTATATACAATTCAACAAATTCTTATATACTCTGCATCTTCATATGCCCACACTCAAATTCATATTTGTGATGAATGATGATATCAACATACAGTAGAAACAAGTTCTTTTGATGATATCAAGAAAACTTCTTATATTCAGCTATCATTGCATTATGATTAAAACTTATCAGATCGTAAGAGTTTAATTTTGATATTTTATCAATATAACGATTTCTAGAGAAATATTAATCAATTAGACAATATTATATATATATATATATATATATGACTTTTAAAGTATATTATTCCGGATCTCAATATAAACAAAATAAAAATTGTTTCACGCTGCTAGCAAAGTTAGTTAAAACATTTAATTGCACTCATTTTAGTTATAAAAAACAAGCAGTAGTTTTTTCTAAACGGTCTTTCATTATAATTTTTTTTTATCATGTTATTAATATGAAATATTATTATTAGTATAAAGTATTCATTAATTTTATCGATCACTAATAGAGGAATCAAGTTTAATTATTACTCAACTAACAACTCGATAATTCTTTCATTAGAATTTGATATAATTTTTTTTTATTAAAATTAAAATGTTCATTAAATGGTAAATATTTTAGAAATAGACTCATTAAATGAACTAAATATAGTTAACAAAGCCTTTTTTTTTCTTATATTTTCTAATACATTGATATACATGACAATTTACACTTAGATGAATATAAAAAAAAAAAAAATCACCTTATCATTGCATTTAATCAAATTCATGTGTTGAATCGGTGGTTGGTCTAGATCGATCCCAAGATTAGATCGATTACATTGTTAAATTGATTTAAACCGGTGTGACTCGATCAATCGAATCAGTTAACTCGGTCAATCAAACTGATTCGGCTCACTACATAAAAAAATATTAAATTTTAACTAAAAAATACAAAATTAATGGAGATAAGGATCAAACCCAAACAAAAAAAATTAAAACTAGTGTTATTTAACCATTATAATATAATATTTAATTGATTATGTTATTATAAATAATATATAATATTTATTTATATTTAAATATTAAATATTATAATAGTGTAATATACTATGCAAAGTAAAAGTACATAGTATTTTTTATTCTATTATAATTTTATTATTCATATTTACTATTATTAAATATTAATGAATAATTTTTATATAATTTTTTTATTTAAAAATTTATTATATCAATGAATTTAAATTTAATGAATGAATTTATAAAATTATATTAATTTATAATATATTTTTTTTTAATTTTTTTTGTAAGATAAGGTATGAAATTTTTTTTTAAGGACGGATCATACGATTTAACTACTAATTTGACTATTGATCAAATACTTTAAACGATTTAATCATCGGTTTGATTTTTAAAACCATAATTTTACCACTCAAACAAAAATATACTATCTTAAGTATAATTTTTTCAAAGTAATTATTACAATTTTAAGAATTTTATCTTATCATAGACTATATTATTTAACTAATAACGTAAAACAAAATTATGGATGAAACACATTCCAAGAAACTTCCTTCTAGCCCCACTATATTGTTATATACTTTTAATTGATAAAATTAATCGTCTATATAGTGACTACTAAACAACTTATATAAGAATTCAGCAAAAAACACAAAGAGCTGACTTTGAATTCCTCACCGCGTTTGTGAAATTCTAATAAGCATTTGACAACCAGTTTTCAAGAAGCATTAAAAAAAAAATTGTGAAAAAAAAAATCTTAAAATCCAATCACGCGTAGAGAAAACATCAAATGCATTATAAGTAATGGACGAAAATTACAATTGAACTAACGGTAGGTTTCGGAGAAAGGACCTTCTAATTATTTATGAAATTGTCACAATTATTTATGAAACCAGCAAATTTTATAGCTAGATCCTAAACGAAATTAATCAACCGCAACCCCGTTTTAAGATGGCCTATTCTGACGACGCATCATCGCGAAGCTCCTCCATCAGCTCTATTCACTCTGTGTCGTCATCCGGAAGCCGAACCGCCGTGTCGGCATCCCAACTCACCGTGGCCTCGTTATCCGGAACCGCTGCGTCGTCTAGTATTTACTCTGTCGGTTTCATCTCTCGTGCACTCCGGAGTCACGAGGGTGGAAACCAAGGAGGCACCAGCGGATTGCCATTGAGTAATGCACGGAGGAGTGCAAAACCATTCCAATCCTCCAACGGCATAAACAGTCGCGGAGCAGTGAGTCGTCTAATTCGGAGTGAAAAGGCATATACATTCCAAGGAGGCACCAGCAGATTGCCATTGAGTCATCATGCACTGAGGAGTGCAAAACCATTCCAATCCTCCAACGGCATAAACAGTCGCGGAGTAGTGAGTCGTCTAATTCGGAGTGAAAAGGCGTATACATTCCAAGGAGGCACCAGCAGATTGCCATTGAGTCATGCACTGAGGAGTGCAAAACCATTCCAATCCTCCAACTGCATAAACAGTCACGGAGTAGTGAGTCGTCTAATTCGGAGTGAAAGCGCAGATAGATTCTTAGACTCCAACATCTATAATGGACAGCTAGTAAATAATATGATTGGGAGTAAACAACAACAACCACAACTACCTGAATGGCTGCGGGTTGCCACGCAGCAGCCACCTCAAACTTCCAACACTATCCCTCAATTTTCTCAACAACAACAACCTCAATGGTGGCAGCAGGTAGCCAAGCAGCAGCCGCCTCAAACTCAACAACGACAAGTGATGAATGATATACCCTGGCCATCACAAAGCTCCAGCAGTAGTACTGTCCCTAATATTAATGGATGGCAACTGGGTCAAAATTGGAGCAACTTGAACACGGCAATATTCTACAACCCCAACAATATCATGCCTGGTTATGATCAATGTTCAGTAAGTCAACAACATGGTTTATTGAACAACTCTTATCCCCAAGTGCCTAGTAATTATGGTGTGGTGCAGAGTGGTGGTCAGCCACAATATTATGCCACTCCTCTTCCAGAGGCCTACTACTGGGAGTGGCGAAACTCCGTGATCGCTGCTGATTGTTACCATCAAATACAAGCTATATTGAACAACTCTCATCTCTATATGCCTGGTTATGGTGCGCTGCAAAGTGGTCAGACCCATGGTACTCCTCCGGAGCCTCTAACGTCCGAGACAGCTGATTATTATTCTCAACTACGTGCACCGTCCATCAGAGAGAATAAAGAGGACTTGTTGGAGCCGCAAAACCTCCAGAGCGCTTGGCACCGTCCAACAGAGAGTAAAAAGAGGACTTCTTGGAGTAGCAAAGTTCTTAATATTCTAAACTGCATGTCACCGTTCAGCAGAGAGAGAAAATAAAAGAAAGAGTAATGGATCAACAAAAATTGGATGGATCAACAAAATTATGTTTGAAAAAGTATGGTTTCTTTTATGTATGTTAAAAAGGTAAATAAGTTAAATGAAATTTCCATCTTATATGTAAATTATACAGCTTAAATACTTTTTAATTTCTAATAAATATCAGTTTTTATTTTGTGACTTTCTTATTTATATCTTTTATATTGGTATAAGTCTCTTATCAATATTTGTATTTGTTTTGAGTTTATTCACTTCTACTTTATCTCACTAGTTAATTAAGTAATGAAGTTATACTATTTTATGTCTCCATAGAAACTTAAAAAAAAAAAAATGAAACCCATATATAATTATTTTTAATAAAATAATTAGCTTTACATTGACAAATTATCAAAATTAAACTCTTTGGGTCTAATATTATTCAATGATATATATAGCTGAATAAATTTTCCTGAAAAACACAGATTGTATTATTTGTACAAGAGAGCTTGTTTCTACTGTATGCTGATATCATCACAAATGAGTTTGAGTGTGTGCTTGCATATTCATGCAAGGTATATAAGAATTTGTGGAATTGTATATAGCAGTTTAATTAGCTCTATTCCATCAAATTGTTGGATATAGTTGCAAACACACTTCCATCTGTTACACTATTCATATGGTTGAAATTTTAGTTTTTAATTGTTTGAAGGATTGAATAGGCTACTTAGAAGTTGCGAATGAAGTTCCGAATTAGAAACAGTGGATCAAAATCATGATTTTAATTTATTCAATTTGAAACGCCAATGCACAGGTTCAAGATTCCATGTCATGTATCTATCTCTCTCCATTAAATCATTTATTATATTTTAAAATCTTTTCTCTCGTTCTGTCTTTGCTTTAAGATTAGTTGTATTTATATCATATATCATTTCTGAAAGAAGCTTGCTAAAATTAGAAAACAATAATCAACTAATGCTACGGGAAGAATAATACGTCTGCACAATAGTGAGCACAAGAAGCGCAACAGCGGCCAACACTCCAATGAATTTCCACACTGTGGGGATATGGTCGCTTATCAGAATTCTGTACCAGTTTCCCCAATAGTAAACCATGGTCTCCCAAATCCCCCTACACCGATGCCAACTGACAATAGGATACTCTTGCAACGCTACTCTCACATTCCTCTCCTTGTATGAGTTCAACCTTCCACAACTTTCCTCATAGCTTGAATCCATGTATTCAGCTCCCTTGGAAATCGTGCGAAACAGATTCAACAATTCTTCCTTACTCTTCCCAACCTCGTTCACAATAATCCCCTTTTCCTGAAGCAGCTCAATGTCATGCTTACAACAAATCAAACCCTGGAAGAACAGAGCATACGAGGTGTATTTACGTCCGATCGAAACTTGGCTCTGTTCCCACGCAATCAAATTCCTCCACCTCACCTCTGTTGTTTCCTTAACACAAAGCGGCGGGATCTTCAGGATCCCACCGCTGAAACTTATGTCGAATCTGAAACAATCCACAAACTCGTGGCGAGCAGCTGCACCTGCAGCAGCTTTGATTGTTACTCCAGCGGCGCGAAGTCTCGTGGCGCAGCGCAACAGCTCTTTCTTCACGTGCTTACCTTCTTGTTGTTGTTGCTGTTCTTCTACGGTTGACAAATGCATCAAGTGAAGTATGTGGACGCCTCCGGAGTTATCAACCTCGGCGTAACCGAAGGCTCTGCGAACAACGTTAGCAACCCGGTGATCGTTTTCGACTTCACTGCCGTCCGGGAAAACCTTTCTGTACAACTTCTTGAGGACAATGAAGGGAATTTGGTTCTCAAGCATTGTGATGTCGTTAAGAATAGACTTTGTTTTGGTGTTGTTTCCTGATATGGGGTCGCTGCTGCTGTTGTTGGCGGCGGCTATAAAATCACCAAGCCTGGTGAGAAGCTCCAACAGAAAGCAACCATCCATTATCATTGTTTTAGCTAACTCGTGTGATTCTAATTCAATGTTACCTCCGTAGCTTGCGTTGATTAACTCATCCAACTTGAGGATTTCGACGCCGCAGTCTAAGAGCCTGGCATCTAATCTTCTGGTTTGCTCTGGCGTTCCCGGTCTGCTGAGGAAATCCTGCATGAAACGCCATTTGGTCTCTTCCATCAGCTGCAGGTGCCGGGTGGTTCCTCTGTGTAAGGGCCCTATGGAGACTTCCTTTGGCTTGAAAGCTTCTTCGTTCGCGACTCGAAGCTCGTCTATCACGCTCAGAATGCTGCATGCTTTAACCTGCCCGTGATTGAGGGTGGCAAGCATCACTTGAATTGGCGCCATCCAACTAGTGTCGTGTTGTGTTGTCATCTTCAATTGAAAAATTGGTTGGATGGATTGAAAGAGTCGGAAAAACAAGCGATCGAGAACGAAGAGTTGAAGTGAAAGGAATCAGCCTTAAGATTTCGGGGGGAAGGGTGCGTTATGTCCGACGAAGATACAGTATGGATCTAGTGGCGAAAGTAGAAAGAAAAAGGTAGTGAATTTGATTCTTTCAAACTAACGATTAGTATTTCTTTATAAAAGAAACTTATATGATGTGTCGAAACTTAGTTGATGTAAATCTCTCTGTTTATCTGTTAGTTTCCCAACATTATCAATGACATGTTCCATAAACCAATTGTAGTTCCACCTTAATCTGATTTACGGTTTTTATAGATGTGAAGACAGTAAGTAAACCGTGGAAAAGGAGCACAAGTTTGAACTTTCCATATAATTTCTTGGTGGTGTTATAAATTATGAAACTGATTCGAACAATACAACTTGTCATTTGTTTTTTCTTTTTAAAGATGTGATACAACTGTCTAACATGCTTGATTGATTGGGAAGAGAAAAGTTATCAGTACAATAAATTATGGAAATAAATTTTGTACAACTAAGAGAAAAAAATTCCCTTCCTTCAAACTTTATTTGTTTCATTTCTCTTTCTCGTGTCTTCTTATATATCAATGTTTCTTCCCAAGCCTTAAAATAAATTGTGTTTATTGGTGCAAACTTTATGCATGACTAAAATTATCAAACTTCATTCACAACTTCAAAGTAGCCTATTCAATCCTTCAAACAATTAAAAACTAAAATTTCAACCATATGAATACTGAATAGTATAACAGATGGAAGTGTGTTTGCAAATATATCCAACAGTTTGATGGAATAGAGCTAATTAAACTGTTATATACAATTCAACAAATTCTTATATACTCTGCATCTTCATATGCAAGCCCACACTCAAATTCATATTTGTGATGAATGATGATATCAACATACAGTAGTAACAAGCTCTTTTGATGATATCAAGAAAACTTATTATATTCAGCTATCGATCATTGCATTATAATTAAAACTTATCAGACCATACGAGTTTAATTTTGATATTTTATCAATATAAAGATTTCTATAGGAATATTAATCAATTAGACCATATTATATATATATATATATATGACTCTTAAAGTATATTATTCCTGATCTGAATATAAACAAAATAAAAATTGTTTCACGCGGCTAACAAAATTGGTTAAAAACATTTAATTGCACTAATTTTAATTAAAAAAATAAGTAATTTTATCTAAACAGTCTTTCATTAGAGTTTGATATAAAAAGAAAAAAAAATTTATTGAAATTAAAGCGTTCATTAAATGGTGAATATTTTAGAAATAGACTCATTAAATGAACTAAATATAGTTAACATTTACTTATATTTAAATCTAAGACCAAATCCTTTTTTTCTTATATTTTCTAATACATTGATATACATGACAATTTACACTTAGATGACTATAACAAAAAATCACCCTATCATTGCATTTAATCAAATTCATATCATAACAGTTTTTTTTTTATACATTATCATGGTAAATAATTGTATATTGTGAATTAATTATAAATCATTCTAGATATTACTTTTAAATAATTATTAGAAAAAAATTATCATACATGCATGGAAATCTATAACTAAACTATGTAATATAAAAATCATTTACACTCTCAGTATATTTTAATTAAATACATATTATAAGAATTTCATTTTGATGCATTATCAATTTGAATAGTTTTACCACATCAAATAGGTCAAAATATATACTATCTTAAGTATAATTTCTTAAAAGTAATCACTATGACAAATTAATTTTAGAAACTAATTTATTCATCTTTAATTTCTCCAAATCGTTCTGTAGTTAAACACATCTAAGACTAATTTAGAATTTAGTCAAGTAAGTAACTAAAATATCAATAACTATTGAGATTAAATTAGATATTGTTTCATAAATTAATTTAGTAATTTTAGAACCTATTGACATTAGAAACTATACTAATAACATTAGAAATCACTTTAGAGATTAATTATTTTTTAATCTTTAAAATAATTATTGGCTGTGACGAAAAATTTCAATCTCTAAATCAATAAATTTCTTAATTATTACCATTTTATGAATCTTATCTTATCATATACTATATTATTGGCTAATAACGTAAAAAAAAAAAAAAATGATGAAACACATTCCAAGAAACTTCCTTCTTGCCCCCACTATTATATAAGAATTCAGAAAAAAAAAATAGTTATATAAGACCAAAATTATAAAACACTTTGAATTCTTCACCGCGTTTAACAACCAGTTTTAAAGAAGTGATTCAAAAAAAAAAAAAAATGAATTTCTCCGATAACTAACGTGTAATGTGTAAAAGTCTCATAAATTTTTTTTTACAAATTAATTATTAAAAAAATAAATTTTAAATTATAAAAATTTTCATTAGATTAAAATTGATTTGAAAATTAAAGGCTATTTATTAATCTTTGACAGTTTAATATTTGAAACATACAAATTAATACTATTTTTTTTTATCACAATTCCTCATATATTCTCTTTATTTTTTTCTCCTCTTGCATGTCTTAAATTTCTAAGATTTTGTTTTTTTTGATAAATTGTTTCTAAGAATGGCTTATGTGGTTCTAATGTTCTCTCTACCCCGAGTGCACAAATCTAAACACACCAATACATAAATTAGGAAATTAAAATTTAATTTAGTTTAAAAATTGTCTATTATTTACTTAAAATCTTTTTTAATGTGTTGAAAAAATATTTGTTACACCGATTCAATTTTTTTAAGAAAAATATTTAATTTTTTAAGTTAATACCTAAAGGAGAGACATTGTTATTATTTAATTGATTGTTCACATGGTAAACTGCATCAAAGTCAGTTCTTGTTGAATTTGTACGATCTTTAACAAACTTGGTGGTAGTAGGTGGCGTTCATCCATGTTCCTTCAAATGATTATTTAATTAAATTGAATGTTCTCACCGTAAACCGCAAAGCGCGTCGAAGATCAATTAATTAAACTCAAAGTCGTTGAAGTTTGTGTTCTTAACAACAAACTTAAGTTAGCACTAGAAAATAAATTTTAAACTTAAAACACTTTTAGTCTCTTAAGTTTGTAATTTTTGTGATTTTGGTTTGTCACAGATATTTTTGTGCAATTTTTATCTTCCAACTTTAGAATTTATGTAGTTTTAGCACTTCTATTAAAACAAATGCGTTGATAGTTAAAAGTGATTGATGTTAACTTTCACTTAAAAGTTTAAAAGTTTGATTGTTGAAAGTCAACACATATTTTTTAACAATATCATGGCAAAACTTGAATAATTAAAAGTGTAATTAGATCTAAATTTTTTTATTGTAGTTTAAAAATGATGTAATGATAATATAAAATAATTTTATAAATACAATGATAAAATTTAAATAATAAGTTGACTTTTTATCAAATAATTTTAAAAGTTATATAATTAAAGAGTTTTAATTGTTCTTACAATGGAAAACTATAAAATTATTTTAGATAGACGTGCAATAAGACAAAGAAGGTAAAATCATAAGAAGCCTAGCGGAAATAGGGAAATGCCTAGCTTCAAATACACGTCTTTCTTAGCCAAAACAATGCTACCTTTAGTCCTATGTATAAGCGAAGACTTTAAGCGACAAAATGGTGTTTGGGAATAAAACTTATAAACATATGTAGATCCTCAGCAGTGAAATGGAGCAATATTTCATGCAGTAAATAGTTTCTTGATACAACATTATAACTATATATCTAACCATTTTGCAGGATAAAATTTGGATAAAAGTTTGCGATACCTTCTCTCATACAGAAGTGTCTCACTTCTGGTGCTTGTCTTCTGAATACATAGTATATAAAATTGGAATACTGGATTGATTTTTGTTTTGGTATAGGATTGTTACATAGTTTTTTGGTGGGTGCAATAACAAGTTGTGAAGATTCATAGTGAGTTAGAGGGTTTGGGTATCTTCTATGGTGAAATTTTTTGTTGGGTATTATTGGTTCCTGTTATCCCTCGATATTAATTATAATTAGAATTGTCTTGCAACCAAATTACACGCTGGTGTGGGATGGGTGGATAATTTCATTGTTCTTGGATACTTCTGATGCCGGTATATACCTGGATACCTGGACTCATTTACATCTATATTACTTTTTCTATATAAAAAAAAAAAACCATACTGTATTTTTTTTTCTAATACACATCCAATTTTCCACATTCATCCCTTAACTCACTCAAATATCTTTTATCCCACCAGATAAGTACACATCCCTTCCTTCACATTCACCTATTTCTACTACTCGGAGCAACTTGATTATTAATTGCATAATCAACAACACATTGGGGATGAGTTCTGAAAATACTAAAGGTCAACCTCGCTCAGACCGTTACTCCAAGCTTGTGCGTTTAGTCATGAGACTTCTTTGTCATATTAAAAGTAATATTTTAAGTATTTAAATATTATTAACTCTGTTGAGTAAAGATGCTAAGGTGAAGTCTCAAAATAGGAATAAGAAAGTTAAACGTATGAAAAAATTACTATTAAACCTCAGTCTTAAGGTTTTCGGTTAAAGTGTAATGTCTAGATTATTTATGTGGTATGCTCAAAGTCCAATAATAAAATCTTCCTATAAATAACTCTCTAAGATTAATAATTGATATCAGACAAGTTAAATGAATAGATGGATCCAAACATGATATAGGAATTCTTTAAAAGTCTTTCTGAGAATAAACCCGAGCCTTAAGGTTTATGGTTATATTGTAAGAGAAAACAATAAAATAAATGAAATAAAATAATATTTTTCTAATGAACTATTTATTGCAATAAAAAGATATTGTTCCATTTTACTACAAAAGATATCCAAGCTTTTGCAAACTTGAACTTGACCTACATCATATTTATTAACCCATAACTTGATCCATTACTTATCATTGCCCTTTTATTAAACTGGAGCCTCACCTGAAAACTTGTTTGTGTGGCATATCTTTCGATGTTATTTAAAACTTATAATTATTATTAATAATATTATATTTTATATATACATATAAACAAGCTAGATTATTGGATTTAATTAAAAAAAATTTAAGCCTAAAGCCTAACATTTTTAATTAAAAATATTTTTTTAAAAGCATAAGCCTAACCTTTCTCAATAAACAAATCTAGCCAAACCTGACTTTTGGCGGGCCAAACCATAGGCTCTTAATATATATAACTTAATTATAATTTTCATCTTCTTAATTTTATAACTAATTTAAAACAAGCAATTAATGTTAGCCTAACCGGTCATCCAATGATTCAAAATGAGTAAAGAGTTTATTCCTAAACATAATCCCTCCTGAGAAAGGAGAAACTTGGAAGAGCAATAAGGGAAATTGGAATTATTGTTTCTATAGTTTTTAGTGAACACAACAAACGTGGTTAAGAGTGTCAAAAACAGTTGCTATTGGAGTTTTTAGCCTAAAGAGGCTAGCTAGTGAAAGAATGCTAGTGAAAATATTGATTGAATGAAACCTACCGATGTTTAAAATACCAGTGAAGGGCTCATGGAGGTTTAAAATACTAGTGAAGGGGCCAAAAGAATATGAATGAAACTTAAATTGGTTTCAAGTGACGTATTTTTATATTTAGATATTTTTATTATTAAAGAAAGTTAGAAGTACACCCTAATATAATTTTTTTTATCAAACGCAAATAAACTATCCAAAGTTATTTTAATTTAAAATCAATTATAAATTTAAAATTAATTCTAGATTCTTCTCTGACACAGAATGAAACATATGGAAAATTAATAAAATTAATTTTAAACTAGGATTTAATTTTCAAAATTATAATACTCACAATAAAAATGAATTTTGTTTTGTTGAAAATAAGGAAAACATACATTGAGCACAAGATTCCAACACCAAGAATTACATCCGAATAATCTCCACAATTACAGCAAGCATGCAGATGGAGCTACCTCCCTAGCTTACTCAAATAACAAATACATGTGACATTTTGAACTCACCCACACATAATTTTTTGGTGTATGGAGTGAAAAAGAGAAACAAAAAAGGAAATTAAACACAGATACAGCCAGTGAAGACCCAAAACAAAATTAAACCAAAAGAATCTAGCCAGCTCTCAATTACTTGATCAAATTGTCTAAATGCTACAAAACTTTTTTGGTATTGTTTTCTTCTATTCTTACGGATAAAAAAGAAAAGAAAACTAGAGTGTCATAAAAGAAACCCCCTCCTGATCATCTGGATGCAGAGAAATATCCTTAAACGATTGAAGAAGCATCAACTTGAATTTCTTAGCCAAGACCTAGCCATACATATGACAACACAGTAAGCATATGATAATTAAAACCAAGAGGCCGAATTTTAATTTTAATGTTCCAAGAGCCAATTGGTACGTACCTAATATATATATCATTCCATTTGCTACTCTTAATCTGGCTCATCATGCATTGCATCTAGCTACCATATTAGAGCTTCCATTTCTCTAGTTGATTAATTAATTGTTGTATCCCCTTTAGATACTCGCTCGTGAGATGATCAACTATCAACCCTCTTGAGAGTCTGAGCTTTTCATACAACTGTGTAGGCGTTTCATATAATAAGTAGACACGTTCTGCATCAGAACCGATCTCATTGCGGTTTGAATTAGAATTTTCAGGAACAATATGCATGATCCTTCCTGGAGGATAAAGATGTGTATCCAACTTGTCTAATATTGTTGTGTCTTCTTCAGCATCATCATCATTGATCTCTTCTTCACTGTTAGGGATATCATCATCCTGCACTTCCTCTAGTTCATGCTCCTTAAATTTATTCAACAATTCATGGTCAAAGATATCAGAGGAGGCAAATTATTTTAAAAATAAATAATAATATTTATTATTATTATATATAAATAAAATAGAAAATAGAATGAAATGTTTAACCAAATAAAGTTTAGAAGATGAAAACATAGGAAAAAGAACTGTAAAAATTGATAATACCTAAAAAAAAATTACAACCTTCTATTTATGACTTTTAAAATAATTTTATAAAAATCAATAATCATTCTTTAAACTCTTATTCTTATAAAATTATTTTAATAGAAAAAGGAAATCTTAAAAATAACATATAATACATGATTTAACATTATACATAGACTCGCGTATTAAAAATATGATTTGTTTCCTTATATAAATTGTTTTAAACAAGGGAGCTTGAAGCTACGTACCTGGGTGGCACGGGCTACTGCATGATCTGCAATGGCATTCGAACAGCAAGAAACAAATGGTAAACGAGATCGAATTGCGCTACAAGTAGCATTTTGGAATTTCGTACGCTTAATCCGACCCTGCAAATAATGCAATCAGTATTATGCAGTGACCCAATGAAATTAAGAAATTAGCAACATAAATTAATATATACTTCCCCAACCTAAATGTAAGCAACAAAATAAAATCTGACTTAAATATAAATAAGTTTATAACTTAAATAAATTTTGGATACCTTTGAAATATCTCTTTTTTATTTTTTATTTTAAATTCTTGTAAAATTTTTGTTATGTTTTGAATTCCTGTAATATATATTTTTTTGTTTTTATCCTTGAGTGACATCATCTCAATCCTTAATATATATTGAGATGTTGACATATCATTATTAACTAACGGTTAAGATGAATTGATAGGGATCCAAAACTAAAAAAAATATATGATAAAAACATAAAACATAACAAAATTTTTATAGAAACATAATAAAAAAAATATTTTATAAGAATTTAAAACTTATTTAATCCTAAATTTAACTATTTTTTATTTGTCATTTCAAAAAATACTCTTCAATTAATTGAAGATGATTCTAGTTCTAATTACTGGTTTTAATTTTTATTTTTTATATCAAATTTTAATAAGATACCTAAAAAAAAATTACTTCTTAAATATCATGTCCACGTGAATTAGTTAAATTATTTGAGGAAGGTTAAAGATGATTCTCTCAAAAGAGTTTTTTTTTTTTTTTTAATTGTATTTGTAATAAATTGAAATGGATGGACCCCATGTGATCCGGAATCCACCAAAATTGACCAAAGTCATCTTAGCATTCCTTATATTATTTATACTTTGATTGGCAGGACTATTTGCTACAAGCATCTTAGGTTAGGTTGGGAGAACTAGTTTATGCACCTGGAAAATGAAATCATGAATTGAAGAAACCGACAATGTAGGCACCATGTCCGAACCATTTATTATGGAAGTGATAAATGGCTTCCCGAATTCAACTAACTCCAATGTTATACAGGCAGCTGCACAAATCAGAATTAAGAAACAAGGAATTAGCAATAATGATTACTACTCATTCAGTCCCAAGACTAATTAGGGCTGAAAATGTGTCGAGTTAAGCTAGATTTAACTCAATTCGACTTGATAAGAAATCATTTCAAAACTCAAATAGGAAACGTTTGTTTTATAGAATCTTTTTTTCATTCCGAGGAATATTTATTTCAATAAATATAATATGGGAGTATCATTCTTGGGTATTTAAAAGAAAATGTTTGGTGACATTTTAATATTATTTGAAAATATCTTTTAAATGAGAATAAAATCATATGAACATATGATAAAATTGAAAATTATTGTATACCAATCAATAATATCTGAGAATATTTTTTAAAACTTGTAACAAACGTGAGTATGTGGTATTCCCATGTTATATTTTTAGAAATGAAGATTCTGTGAAGCAAACGTATTGAGATGATGAGATGATGTTGCGTACCTTTACTTTTAATTTGTTCGAACCTGATTCAATTTAAGCTTACAAACAATTTGATTAACTTAACTCAATTTAAAATTACAATTATTTAATAATACCTATATTTATTTTTGAAAGAGAGAGAGAGAGAATACATATTAAAATAGACAAAATTCGGGAAAAAGATGTTACGCAAGTGTACATCAGGCGATGAGGCATCTTTGTATCTATTTTGGCAGCTTCCATTGAGAGGCGAAGAAGAAATACTAATAGTTATGATGAAAATATATATCACAAGCAAATAAGAAATATTATATTATGAAATCAAAACAAAAAGAATATAACATATGAAAAAAGTATCTAGACAATAATTTCAAAACAAATTAAAATTCAATTAACATGAAATAAATTATGATATTGTTATAATGAAATATATCACCAGCAAAAAAGAAATATTATATGAAGAACAGGCAAAACAAATATAATATTGGTTTAATGGTCAATTTAAATCATGTTATTTATTTGTTATGTTCAATTAGTAATCTAGTTGGTGTTATTTGTTTTTTTTTTATTCAATTGAATATTAATATTTGTTAGAAATACTTAATTGAGTCTTGTTCATCATCATTCTTAAAGAAATTGATGGACATAATTAAATATTTTTAACAAATATTAAGATACAATTGATTAAAAAAAAAAAACAAAACTTTGGTTAATTAAATAAATAATACCAAGATTCAATTAAATATAAAAAAAAAAAGACTTAATTCACTATACAAATAATATAAAAATCCAATTGAATAAAAAAAAAATAATATAAGCTGAATGAATGAGTATTAAGCCTATAATATAATATGTGAAGAAAATATGTACATGATCATTTCTAAATAAATTAAAACTCAACAAAAGAAGATCATTTCGCATAAAATAATCATATTAATTGTTATAATTCATGAAAATATTAAGAGCAACGAAGAAATATTCCACATGAAAAAAATAATATAATATGAAAGCAAAACAAATAATATATAGTATATATATGTAGAAAGTATGTACACAATAATTTCAAAACAAATTAAAATTCATCATGAAAAAGATTAACCAAACCATTTTAAAGTGCAATTATCATTGGACGCCTAAATTCCCATAAAGAAAAAAATCTTACGCAGTTAGTTTATATACATTCAATATTTCTCAATCAACATGATCTATCCAACTAACTTAATTTCAATTATAGCGACACTTATTTATATATGTTTCATTTTCTTTAACATAATCTGCCCTAGAGATTCATTTTCTTTTTCATTGTAAAATAAAATAAAATAAAATATTAATTATTTTGTCATCTATCCAAAGATTGAGTTTTCACATACTAATTATCACTGCTAGAAAATCTTGATTTAACAATCAAAATTCTTAGTAACTAATAGCAATTGAATTCAATGAAGGACTAATAATCACCGAACATTATAAATAATACACAGTGACTGAATACCAAAACATAGAATTTAGTCATTGAATTTTTTATCTATATAACAACGGAATTATTTTTGGTCTCTAACAATTTAAAATTGTTTTGCGACAAATTTTTTCCATCACTATTAAAGATAATGACAAATATTCTTAATTTTAGTTCATAAATCACTTTTTTCCAAGTAATATATATAACCCACTAAGTATTCTACATCTAGTCAATACTAAAATCATGCGATCATTCAATTCGAACACATTAGATAGATCAGAATTATATATAGAATAACAAATTAAAACCTTTGGTTGAAAAATTAAAGAAGCTAATATAACCACATGCCTCCTGATCGAACCGGTTTTTCTTTTTTTGCCCACCCTACCTGGTCCAAATGTGACGCACGTACATGAAGAGAACTCCTTCTTTTCTCTAAGCATGCATGTCAACAGTGCAGCAGTACCACCACCAAGCGAGTGCCCAACGATCTATGGAAACATTATTATTAATTATAATCATAACAAAAAAAAAAAAAAAGACAACTATAAGTTGAGTTACATATTACACTGTTATCCAATCTTAAATTATTATTTATTAAACTCGTCACTCGGCATTTAAGGTGGACATATAAAGCAAGAGATAAAGAAACGGAATGAAAAGGGGATCATATATATGGCATTTACAGTGAATCCTCCTCCAAATTAAGAAATTGAGTAACATGGTGACAATTACATACCTTGATTTTGAAGGTGGGGTGTTGGCGAAGAGCCTCACTTAGTATAGGAGTGCATTGTTCTTGAATCCAACGAGCGGCAGCAAGCATGCCACGATGTGCTTGTCCTGAAACAACCACGTTCACATGATTGAAGGACACTGGATCAGCGATTGCGTTTGCATCTGTAACCATGTCACTTAAGCTACGAGTTCCTCGGATGAACACTAACAAAGATTCTGATTCTCTATCACGAATAACTGTGAAAGCAGGCTTTTTAATCTGACACACACAGAATTAATAGTTTAGTTAAATTAATTAATGTGATACAACAAGATAACTCCATATATGTTTGAAACTAATAAAAAGTATAAAAGACTTACTTTTCTTTTCATAATTATAGTCATTAGATTTCGAAAAATTGAATGATGGTAATGAAGAATAAGGACACTACTTTAAAAGTATCTATAAAAAAAGAAACATATTAAAAATAATAATAAAATTAATATCTTTAAAAATTAACATCAATTTATAAAAGTTTCACATCTTAAATAAAATTATATGAAATACTTTCTATTAATTAACTAATAAAAAATATAATTTTTATTTTTATTAATTTTATTTTTTTTAATATTTTTTACTTTTAAAAATATTTCTAAAATAATATATTCAAACATTTCTTTAATGGAAAAGAATTATTAGAATCCAGCATACTCGAGCTGTTTCAACCCTTTTGAGGATATCCTCCTTGGCGAATCTAGCCTCAAGTAAACTGGCAGGACTCAAACGTTCTTCGCTGAAAAGTATGACCAGTTTCAAGAACCGTCTCAGCTCACATAATAACTCTGGTATTTCTTGGACATTCCGTTGTACACAATCGCTTCTTTCGCCGCATTCAACCGCAACTGTCTTCTTACCCTGTAAACCTCACACCATAGAGACACTCCACTTTCAAATTCAGTGTAGCTTATATTAAGAGAGGAGGAAATGCCCATAATTAAGTGAGAACAAATAACTTTCACCCGGTAGAAATCCACTTACAAAAAGCGTTATTATATATAATATTAAAGTTATATTTCTTTAACTTGATCTCTCTTCTCTTTCTCTTTCAATATATATTAGGTACGTACCTACGTTGTAGGTTGGGGCCATAACCCACCGGAATTTTTATAATTCTTTTTAATATATATAATATATTAATATTAAAATAATTAAATATAAACATATTAAATTAATTATATGTAATTTGGAATTAAAAAATTGTATTTAAGTGTTACTTTTTTTATGAAAAAATATTTTATTATTATTTTATAGTTATTATTGTAAAGATAATGACTATTATTTTTTTATATTTATATTTTATTTTTCATTTATAGTTATATTATAAAAAATAATTAGATTCTTTTTACTTTTTTTATAAAACATTTGAATATTAATTATTTTAATACTATTTTCATTTTACCACTCATTATTTTAAAGACTATAAATAATTATATTTACATAATGTATTTTATTTTACTGTAGATTATTTATGAATATTTGCAAATGAGTGACTTTGATCATGAATGAATTCACTATTTAAAATTTAAAACACATGAACAAATAATATTTGTTTTAAATTACTTCTTTGTAAAAAAAAATATTTTTTTTCACTTATCTTTATTTATTTTTTGGGAATTAGTCGTAGTGTGTTAATATATTTTTTAACTTGAGTAGATGAATTCAAACACATTGTTATCGATCAAAAAATTATATTAATATTTAACTAGTCATAGTCATTACACAACAATATAATTAAAATCATATTTTCAATAATAGGAACATAATTAATTCTATAAAATATAATTAATAGAATATTTTTAAAAAATATAATTTTGATGTAGATACCAATTTTTATTATAATATCATATTTATAATTTTGGAAAAAAAAGTTTAATTGTCTTATGGTATTTAAGACCATATTTGTAACCTTTTTTTTTATATAAATTATTAATTGCAATTAATATTTTGGATTTTGCCCCCGTGTATATATAACTGAATGATGCACGTATAAAAAAGTTTTCACACTGTCTTTGAAGTTAAAAAGACAGAGGCAAGAAGGTTGGAAATGTACCTTGTGGAGGACAGCATAAAAGATGGCAATGGGAAAGTCCAAGAGGAGCCATATGCCGAGTTTCTCGACGAAACTAAGCATGATGGTTGCTGCTATTGTGAATAGCATTACGCCCATCAAAGTTCTGGCCGCCTCAGTTGAGGCCCCTTCAAGCTTCCCCGCCGCAGCTTTCGGCAAAATCCCTGTCATTGTGAAAAAATAAACTGGATGCTTGCGACGAGTATGGAGGAAGAAGATTCGTTTTTTTTTTTGTGCAAATATGGAGGAAGAAGATATTAGGAGAAGCTTCAAGCTTTATACAGACTTCGGTAGCGGAGGTCAGCCTTATATAGGAAATTGCTTGAACCTCCTTAGCTTGCGTTAGGACTATTATAATAACCCCCTCCTTCCTCCTTAGTTTCTCGTCAGAGGATATAAGATAGATTATTGAATGATTTATTTAAATTTATTTGGTAAAATAATTATTTATTTTATTAAAATAAGTAATTATTTGTATTTTTAATTTATTTATTTTTAATTTATTAAAATAAATTATTTTTTATTTATTTAAAGAAATTAATTTTATTTATTTATAAAATAATCAATTACTTATAATAACTTATTTTATAAATATTTATTATAATTTTAAATAAATTGATTTATTATAATAAGATGAATGATCAACTTACATTAAATTAAAAGTTATATATATTTTATTTTATTTTATTATTTTAATATCTGATAATAATTATTATGAATAATTAATATTAATTATTAGATATTTGAAAATTGGAAAATGAATAATTAAGATGGAGTATAATTATCTTTTGAGTTAGAATATCATTTTTAAGAAATTTCTTCTAGATAATTTTGTATGTTTATGTACTAGTATGTTTAAAATTATAATAAATATTTATAAAATAGATAAGATTTGTTTTATTAAATAAATAAAAAAATAATTTATTTTAAACAAAAGTAAAACAGTTTAGATAAATATACTAAAAATACATATAATTATTTATTTTATTAAATAAATAATTATTTCACAAAATAAATTTAAATAAATCAACCCATATATAATAATAACTTTGATTTTTTACTTTTGGATTGTTTTCAATTTGAAAACGTAAATTTCTAAGAAATAACAAAGAAATGTCTTTCTTTGACTAAAATATTTATTTTTTTTCGTCAAAAGAAAACATATTATACATCAAATGGTTTTTTTTTTTTGTTGTTGTTGATTATATTATACATCAAATGGTACCGCGCTTTGGCCACGTACAAAAAGGAAAAAAAAAAATGAATCTAACAAACACGTTTCTAGTTACGGGTTCTTAATAATCAAACACGTGTCCCTTACGATGATGTTATCGTATGGTGTGGCCGTGTCACTTGACATGGTCTAAATTACTACTAATCTTACATTTTTGCCTTTAATAATCTAACTATATGATATCTATCATTTTATATAGGGCTATAAATAAGTTATTTGGGGATTATATATTCGATAATTAATATAATTTATTAAATTTAATTATTTAATTCGATAAATCAATTTAAAGTTAATCTTGATAATTTATGTAAGACTGTATAAATAAGTTCAATTTTGTGGATTATTTAAGTTTATTAGATTCAACTTTACTAGCTAGATAGAGGACCCGTGTGGCCAGGGCGGACCTACTTGGCTCATTGACCTTTTATAATTTTATTTTATTTTTAAAAAATTATAACTACAGATAATTTTAATATTTAGATTAAAATTAAAAAAAAAATAATGTGTGGATCAAATTATAAACTAATTCAATATCAAGTTTTAATTTCAGATTTTTTTTAATTGTAATTCAATTATTATGATTATTTGATTTCTTAATCTTATTATAAGAGTGTTTTCATTTGAAACACTTAGAAATTTAATTATGTATATGTTGGAATTTTTATTTAGTAGTTTAATTATGTATATATTGGAAATGTCAATTTGAAACACTCTTAATTTTTATTTAGTAGTTTAATTATGTATATATTGGAATAACTGTTTTTTTGTTTTATTTTTGTTAGATAAAATATTTTAGTATTATTTTTTTCTTTTTAATAATTAATATACTGTTATAAATAATTTTAGTTTATAGTCAAATGACCTTAATTATTAGCATTTATTTTATTTTAATTTGAAAATTAAAGAATATTTATTAACTTTTTTAATCTGTGAAACTTACAAATATCATATAAGAGATCGATTTTAAACTTTGAGGATTAAAGCGTATAAAGTGTTAAGAAAAACAATTTTAGCACACAAATTACATGTAAATAAAATAATTTTTATTTAAATTTCAAATATAAATATACCTTTGTATTCCCTCCAAATTTTATCAGTAATCATAAAATTTCGTAATAAAATGAATATAGCTTAAATTTTCAAAATAAAATTGTTATAATTTTTTTGTTCAAAATAAGTCTGATTTTAAGTAAAGATGACAATATGAACTCAGACCCTATGGACACCCACAAAAATATCCATATGTGAGTAGGGTAATAACCCGCATATTTGAGGATGGGCATAGGGTAGGTATTTACTCACAAAATCTCATGGGAATGGGTGCGGATATGAGTACTATAATACCCATTGCCTCACCTTATATATATATACATATTAATTAATATATTATAATTTTATTATTTAAATTATTCAATTAAAATTATTTAATTATCTATTTGTTATTTTAATTATTCTTTTTATATGTTAATTTTGATATTATATTATAATTTAATTTTTATTTATATTAATAGTTTAAAGCAATATAGAAACTATGGAAATAAGCATTTGTAAAATATGGAGAAATTAATTCGGATGATGAAGTTAAAATATTATATCTATTTATGTTTTATTTTTAATATATAATTATAAGCTAATTGGTTTTAAAAATATATTAGTTTTTTCCGTTTAATTAGAATTTTTGTTTAGATTTATGTTAAATGATTATTTTTGTAATGTTATTTATTTATATAAATCAATATTTTTTTGATTTTAATATTATATAAGGGTGTATTGGATTAGGATTTTAAAAGACTTTTTTTTTTTTGCATAAAAAAGTCTTGAAGATTTGTAAGATTTTGTAGGAAACTAAAAACTGTTAAGATTTTTTTAAGAAGAATTTTGTGATTAGGATTTTATAATTTGAATGTAATGGATTTAGAATATAGGATTTGAAAGAATTTCACATATTTATAAGATAAGATTTGAAAAGACTTTATGAATTTCTAGAAAAAAAAACATTTAAAACTACTAATCACAAATTATCATAAGCTAAACCATCTCATCTAGTAATAATGTAGGTGAATTTAAAATCAAAGTTACAAGCTATTAATGTATTTGCAGATATATTTTTCACAAATTTTTATAAAGTGATAGTGAAAAATAATAACAAAATATTAATAAAAAAATATAAAATATTTTATTTAACTCATAAAATCAATAATGTCATCAAAATATAAATCAAATAATTCAACAAAAAATACATGATGATCAAAACATTAATTATCTGTCTAACTTGAAGAATATCCAAAGTTGTATATGTTTTATAACATCCCAAACATTGCTTTTTGTTTTCTTTGTTAAGTTATATATTTTTTCAAAATTGACTGCAATAGTTTAGAAAGTTATTTTAAAACTTTAACTTAATTGTTTAGTCGAGTTAAAACTTCTCTAGACTCAAATCTACTTCTCTTATGAAAATTTTCATTTCATTAAGAATTTATGAACTTAAAATGAATGAGATAGTAGACTACATTGTAGGCTTGTAAATTGATTCATAGTGATTTGGAGGTATGAAATAATGTATGGGTGAGAGATTATGTCACTGCCTCCAAAACAAAGAGAATGAAATAAATAAATAAATCTATGATGAGAAAGAAAAGTGATTGTTTGTTGAGTTTGGTATTTATATGATCTACTAAAAAGTCCATAAAATTTACCAAAATCCAATTAAAAAAAGTATATAAAATCTTTATAATTTTGAATAATGACTTTTTTTTGTGTTATTTAAGATCTCAATCGAATACCACAAGATTTCGTTGCCCTCTGAAAAAAATCTTGATAATCTTGATTGAATACTGTCAGATTATTTTTTATCCTCAATTGAATACCCCAAGACATTTTTACCCAAAAAAAAAGTTATTCAAATCTTAAACAATCCTAATCCAATACACCTCTAAGTTTTTTTTTATAATTTATAATTTTATATATATGAAAAATGCGAATCATAGGTGCGGGTATGGGTATATAGGTATTCAGAGGGTATGAGGATGAGGATTGAAATTGCTATCCGCACGAATATTTTAGTATCCTACCCATTGTCATCCCTAATTTCAAGTTAGTCAAAAAACGCATATATTGATCACTTTAAGGTAATTTCTTATTATTTATTTTCATATAATATTGGATAATGCATGTTTTTATCCTTGAATTTTTCCAATTTTCTGTTTTACATCTCAACCTTTTTTAAGTTTGATTTTAGTCTCTAAATTTTTATTTTATCATAGATTTTAATTATTTTCATTCATGTTCCATTAAATGATTTTTTTTCACGTTTTAATTAACTTTTTGCCATGTGTACATTTTTAATGATTTTTTTAATTTTTCAATTTTTTTAATTGAAAAAAAAAGTTAAAAATTTATTAAAAAAATTCTTTTACATCCCATATTTTACTAAGTATACCTCTCTTTTTTTTTTTTATATTTTTAAGGAAGCATATTTAATAAAAGAGGGATATAAATAGAAAAATCTTATTAAAAATGAGCAAATTGATACATTTTAAAAAATTTGAGACCAAATAGAACAATTAATTATAACTTTGAAAACTAAAATGTATATTAAGCCTAGATAATAATATAAGACTAATACATGTTTTTTTCCTTAAAAATATTGAAAAGTTCAATTTTACAAATAATATTAATACTCACTTGAACATAAAAAAAAATAACAAAACTTAATTGATTAGATAAATAATTAAAAAAATAATATAAAAATCTAATTGATTAACAAAAAATAAATAATATAATATTAGAGAAAAAAGTTTATACACCATCAATATAAAACTAGTCAATACAATCTTCTATTTATAGTAAAATAGTTAATTTATATAAAATTATTTTAAAAATTATTATAATAATAGATTATAATTAATCGACGATATAAAATAATGTTAATACGATACTATAAAAATATTTTCCTCTAATTATACATACTCATTTCCAAATAAATTAAAACTCAACATGAAAAGATGATCAATTCCCATAAAATGATTGTGAAGTTTGATGAATAATATAAAGGGATGAATTAGAGTTCCCAATAAAGATTTGTAAATTTCTTCTCTACAAGAAAATGTCAATCACGTCCACATATTAATCTTCTATATCTACATCAATGGCATCATCATATGGCTGTTATAAGATTTTCTTTGTTTTATGTAAAATTGGAATGAATAAGTCATGACAATAGGAATAGGAATCGATGAGATCCCAGCTATTTTATTTTACTTTTTAGATAAATATTCGATTTCCTTTTTATAGTCCTAGTTATATTTTTTCTCTTTTAAAATAAAATATCACAATATCATTTCTTTAATATTTTTATTAACTTGGTATTATTACAACCAGCAAAATAAAAACTTGGTATTATTACCTTAAAGATAATAAATTATTTCATTTACAATTAAATTACTTAATCTTTGAGTTCACAAAAAAAAATACTTAATCTTTTATTTATATTGATTTGAATATTAAAATTTGTTTATAATTAACCATTGATAAGCTTATATATAAAGCATTGACAGCTTGATCTTCAGAACATGCAAATTAATATTTTAGTTTTACATCATAATTTTTTGGTATGTTTTCTTAATTTGTTTTTCTTGCTTTTTTTTTATTATTATTTACTGTTTGTGAGATGCTAACATATATCTTAACTTATCACTGTAATCAAAACACATTGATTGTAAACTTTGAAAAACAAAATATAATTTAGTTAAAACAGTTTATATTTTCATTTTAAGTTAAAATCATTTCTAATATTTTGTATAAAAATTTATACATATATATTTATTAGCATATTCATGTAAAATAAACAAATATTAATTAAAATTAATTTTTGAAAATGGCCCCCTCCTAGATGACTCTGCCTCCGTCCCTGTATCTACCGTGTTAACTTCTCTGTAAATGTGTGAAAAGAAAAAAAAAAAATTGTAAGATAAACAATTTTTCTAGCGGCTTCTAATGCTCTAAGGAACTAGATTGGAGTTGCTAAGAGCATGAATGATTAACAATGAATCACTTTTCAGCCATTAAGAATGTCACTAAGGTAGAAATTTTTCATTATGTGATATAATTAGAATTTGATAGAATTGATGTAATTGTTATAATTTAAAATTATTAGTTTTTAATAGAGTAATAAATGTAAAATAACCATTATAATGTGTGTTTTATGAATAATTCTGATCTTATCTGTATAAAAAAAAAAGTATGTGATATTCCATTGATTCATGTATCTTTAAAAAAATAAAGACTAAAATGTGATATTCCATTAATTTACGTATCTTTAAAAAAATAAAGACTAAAATTTTTTCTTGTAATAATGATTTCAAGTGTAGGTATATTTTTGTATTATTTTATAGAGTACTTTTTTATATATATTTTATTTTATATTAATGTACTGTTTGATCCAATTTATTTTTAAACTTTTAAGTAAAAATTGGGCAAACACCAATTAATAAAAACTCCTTAAAATAAAAGTTACTTATTTTTTTAAGGAAGAAAAATTAAAAATAAGAGCTTTATAATAAGCCCTAAGAGCTACTTATACAGAACTTATTTTTATGTTCTTTTTTCGAATATTAGTCACGCTAAATTTTAGAATAATTAGTATTTTTTTATCATAAAATATTAATGATTAATTTATTAGTTTTTGTTAGTGGGATGAGTCAAACCAAAGCCTCTTATATTTTAATTTAATGAGCTTTTAAGTTAATGTATATATATATATTCACAAATAACTTTTTACTTATTTTTTTAAATTCTTATTTTTAACTTTAATTAAAAGTAACTTATAAATTAAAAATAAACTAGATTAAATGAAACCTAAAAACCAACAACAAATATAATGAGTATACTTTTCTCTATTGTTTATAGAGGTCTTTCATTTTGGTATCTTGCGGCCATTGATATTCAACTTGCTATTTGGAAAAATGTTAAAAATAAATGATTCATAATTATAATTGATATAGTTGTTACAAAGTTTTGTTTATAATTATTGACTTAATGGAGGAGCATATTAAAATGAATAGTTACAATTTATGTTTTATGGAGAGTCTCTTGCCTTGCCCTAAAATTTGTGTTTGTAAGTGCTAAGTGCATCTTATTATTATTTGTTTGTAATAATGACTTCAAGTTTTCAAGTGATATGGGTATGCTTCCGTATTATTTTATATAGTACTCTATACCAAAGATCATGAATATACTTTTCTGTATTTTTTTTTTTATAGAGGTCTTTTAGCATAATATTAATATCTAATAATAAATCAATATAATTATAATATGTGTTTTAATTTGATTTAGTTTAATTTTTATAACAAAATCTGAAGATTGAATCAAATTGTAAAAAAATATGTGTAATTTTTTAGATTTTTTATTCATGCGATTTTCGATTTAATTGATTTTTTATTTTTTGGATTAGTTTGATTTAGTTTTAAACACCCTCATCAAAAGGCAAAAATGAAAAAAAATTGTCACAATCATTTAGAAATTAAATTAAAACCTTAAAATCAAGTTGGATGATTAATTATAATTTAGAACTAGAATGAGTATTAAGTCATTTTATAAATAAAAAAATATCATATAAGAAACAATAAAAAAAAAATGAGGGGGGAAAGAAATAGAAGAAAGTAATTATATAAAAAAAAATGCAAACATGAATGCAGTTAGAAAAAAAAAACTTTAATTCTATATTTTATTCAAATGATAAATACTTTGCTAACGTAATTTTCTCTTAACATTTGTCATATCTAACACATTTAAATATGATAAATATTAAGTATATCTTATCATGTTAAGAAAAACATTAACAAAATAAGAAAGGAAGGTATATCTATTATTAAGTAGGTAGGATATATTTAATCAATTTTTACCCCCAAATTATGCTTAAAAAAAAAATAAAATTTTGAAGCAGCAATCTAATGAATCTGTTACTTTGGTTTCAACTTGATTTTTGGAATTGATTATTTTAAAATTGAAAAATAATACAAATACACTAAATTTAACCAACTATTTAAATTTAAAAAAAAAAGTTAATAAAACACATAAAAATGGTTAGATAACAAAAATATAGTGATCTCAAACTACATAAAAATTTCATTAAAAGTAAAATCTTTATATAATAAAGACCAAATTTTCCAACATTGCTTCCGTTGAAGATCATATACTGTATATGACAGAATTTTATGTTGAAATAAAATAAAAAATAAAATAGTTAACTCATCTAGAGACTCTTGTTCTGGAAACTTTTGTAATAATGTAAAAGACAATTTGACTTCTTGGATAGTGCAAGAACGGAAATAATGAATTTGTGCCCGCCTTAGCAACGGGGATGAAAGCAAAGCTATACAAGTGACCAACTAGAATTTAGAACTTATATAAATTATTGAAGATTTTTCTTTACCTGCCTAAATTTAACATTTCTTTTGTACATCAAAATTTATGTGGATTTATTAATATAAAAATTATGTATATATAATAAAAATTTCATTACATAGTTTTAAATAGAAATGCAATCAAAATAGTATTAGGTCACTCATTATTGAATCAATAAAGTATTAATTAAATTGCATAATTCAATATTTGTTCAAGAAAATGAAAATTTCATAATTAATTTTCAATAAATACATCACATATTAATATAATCTTACTATAAAATTTATTCGTTTAATTTTTATTATTCTTCTATTTATGATATTACATATTTTATTTTATTTAATTAATATTGAACCATATAAATTAATATGATTGAGATAATAAATATTTTTGAATAAAACATATATATATATATAAATAAAAACTCATTCGGTGGTATTTTACTAATATGGCCTAATTTTTCTACGTTATCCACCATCTATGTTATTTCTTTGGATTTTTCTATGTACTTTCCCTCATATTTGGTTTTTTACTTCTCCTCTCAAAACAAAAATCACCTAACAAAACAATTCTCTCCAACAGCTACCTAGACACTCAAATTCCATTCATTTTTTCTTTCATGGAGCATAGTTTATAAAAGATTGGAGGTATACATATCAATTGGCTTTATTGTATGAATATTTAGGAAAAAAAAAATAGGTAGGAGAATTTGTAGTCAACTCATGACAATGAACAATTTGCCAGGATCGCATCAGCAACTAATTTCTTAAAATGAAATTAAGTTGCTGTAAATTATTATTTTAATGACCTTAATATAAGCAAAGAAACAGGAATTGTCTAAGATGGTGTATATGGTTAGGTTACTATCATGGAAATTGGCCACCAACAAAGGTGATTTTTCATACCCCAATCATGTATGATGTATTGCAGCAACCTAAAATGTGCATGCAGATATAGTTCTAGTAAACATCATATGGTTATTTTTTGTGTGGTTGTTGAAGGTTAAATTAGGATGATTGGTTCGTGTTTTGGATCGCATGACAGTGTGGGTTTTGCAATACGTATTTGGTTAGGGAAGTTAGGTATTTTGTGCCGTATGTTTATACTAACATCACATGTCACAGGGCTTGCATATGGCAGATTGATGTGGATTGTGGTCTAAAGTCTAAACATAGCTTCTTGCACTAATAAAAAATCTCTTGGGATTTTTGAAAAATAAACTAATATAAATGTTGTTTTTTCTTGCTTACTATAATTTGACTTAATTAATTTATTAAATATTTTATTTTTTCTAACATGAAAAAGTAACGATAAAATTAGTGTTTAAATTTAATTTTTAGGTAGATTATTATTCATTTCTTATTTATTATCTTATCACTTTTATACATTATTTAAGATTAAATTGTTTTGGTCTGTTTGTTTGAAGGAAGTTTAAGCCATTGTTTACCTGATTTGAGTTAGAAGTTAAACCCATAATTTTTCTCCAAAGTTTCTGGAATCGTGACAATTGGCAAAAATTGTATATATTATTATAGATTATACATCACAAATGTACGTATAAATTTGTCTCAACATTTAAATTTAATTCACTGTCTAATACACTTCCAATTTGTTGTTGAGTCGATAAGAATTCTTGCTCATGTGACCTCAAATTCCAAAGAGCACAGTTTTCATTTTATTTGAGAATCATGCTGCAACTCTCATGTATATTACATTATGTGATGAAAAAATCTTGACACAAAATCATTTAAATCTAAAGAGAACTATCTATACACAGACAACCAAATAGATTTCGAGCTACTGCATGCAAAACTTCTTCAGCTTTCTGTCTGGGGATTACAATGATTAAAATGAAAAATAACAAATCCATTGAATCTTGTTCTATTCTTCGATGTTGCACCCCTTTATCTCAGAGAAACCAAAATCGGCCAACATGTCTGCAATCAAATGCCATTAGTTATAGTTCCATACAGTTCTTGAATGCACACAAAAGATTGTGTCTGCATGTGTATAGCTAGAGAAAATGAGCATACCTACTGAACTCTAAAAACTGTTTTCAGTTGCTGGTGTAAGCGTTGTATTAGGAACATTAGTTTGGTCTGAAAAAAAAAAGTGACCAGATTTTAGATGAATTATAATGTCCTGATGCATAAATATAGATTGTATATATTTTTGTGACACCAAGACTGTCACATGTTATGCTTACTAGAGGGTGTTCTTTGTACGAAAAAGCATGCTGCAATAACAATGTAGCAGAGTATGAGAACAAGCCCTTTCATGTAGTGAGAAGTTCCGTCCTACAAAAGATATACAGAAAAGAAGACTTAAACATCAATGATAGAATATTGAATCAAGAAGTATATAAAATATTCTGACTATTGCGCTTCATGTAAGTGAGATCAGTTACACGATGATGTCGTGTGACCTATGTGACGGACCTCACTTAGCACTATTACAAAAATCATCTTCCAAGACTTTTGCATTAACTGCCGTGGAAGATAGGTCCTTTAAAGACGGTTAATGATATACAACAGTTGTTAATGGATCTTTAAAGATGATTTGGACATTAAATATCGTTAAAGATCTCCTTTCACTACGGTTGTATCATTAAAAGGGTCTAATTTTTTAACATTGGATGTCATAATGGGGCATTTCATGATGGCTGTTAAACCGACGTGGAACCATGGCCTATTATGACGGCTTTGAAATTGTCACCTCCCTTCAATGCCGACCTTATCCATGACATCTTAGAGTGGTCGTGAAAGGACTTCCATAACCGTCTTAGAAGTCATTTTTTGTAGCAGTGTAGTAGGATAAAGTTTTGTTGTTGTTGTACTAGTATCATGTTGCAATCAACCGAAAATAATGGTATATATAATTATACCTGTAATGTGAAGGCTGTGATTATTATTGCCAAAGCAAGAGAACCTGTCTCTATGAGGTTGAAGTTGAGATCCATTTCGATTCCAAGAATCCAAGCAACAATCACACACAGGGGAACCTATATTGTAACCAAATTTTCTTAATGAAAACTTTTATTAATCCAATAAAGCAAGGAAGCTCCATTTTTCTTAAGGTGAATGCTTACCACAAACATGCTAATTTGAGTTGCAGAACCCAAGGAAACACCCAAGGAGATGTCCTGCAGTAAAAAACATAACACATCAGAAAAAGAAAAAAAAAAACACAAGGCAAGTGATTTTAATCATAGTTTCAAGCAACTTATGTTACATGAAAGAGAATTAAAGAAGTATCAGAATTTCATAAAACTGTTAAAGTTGGTACCAGTTTGTTCTTGAAAGCAAATATGACTGCTCCTGCATGTTCAGCTGCATTGCCAAATATTGGTAGCAAGATTATGCTGAGGAAGCTTACAGATAAACCCCATGAATCTGATGCATCCTGTTCAAATTAACATTTTTCTCATCACCATCAGCATTAATATAATATAATATGAATCTAACTAAAATGAACTATCAGTAGTAACAAGGTAAACATTTTTTATACTATCAATTACTCTAAGATGATTTCAAATAAGATGATTTCTGATTAATTAATGGTGTAAAAATGTTTATTAGAAGAAATTCACCAATAGGTCAAGATCACACCACACAAATGAACTTGATAATTGATATCATCCTTAACCTATACGGCTTAGGTTTCTGGGTCTTTTCTCAATTAAATGTTACTCGACTTTTCTATTTTTCTATTGAATATGTACTTTTCACATTCAAACTTGTGCTCCAACAAATAACTTGTCCAACAGTGTAAAACAATATTTTCATCTCTCAACATAGAGAAAATCAATTACCTCAATTGTTTCCACCACATATTCAGATAGTACAGCAACGATCACAGTCATTCCAACCAGCCAAGCAAAAGCACTCCACAATCCTATCACTGCTTCTTCTGTATCATTGCCACCCTCTTCATCATCTTCCTGCAAAAAATGCATGATGGTAATTGGTAAGTAAACATTGACACAAATTGGAATAAAAAATTAGCTTCACCATCTCAAAATCAAAGAAAGCATACATTTTGGGCTTCAAATAGCTGCCGGTGAGTCCATAATTGGAAGACAAGGTAAGAACAATATGCAATCACCATAACAATGCTAGAAGCTCTTGACAACTGCAGAGTTGAGTATGCAGTGTCAACTACTGAATCACCAACGTAATGGAACAGCAGTGGCAGCAAGTGGCATAGCAATGCCACAAGCAGCATAAGCAAGTTCATATCTGCCTGTCTCTGCAAGAAAATTGCAAATCATAGTAAAGCGAGATCAGATAAAACTTACGCATTTTATCCATCTTCAATTTGCAGCAACTTTTTAAAAATTAAAAACAAAAATAAACCAAAAACCAAAACTCAAAACTAAATCTAGTTTTGATTTTAATATAAGAGAATCAAAACTATGGAATTCATAGGTTAGAGTTTTGAACAATGAATTACAGCTTACTCTATCATATTTTTGCTGCTTTCTAAGGTTTGCAATGCCACCACAGAATAGAGAGGTTCCAAGAACCAGAAGAAGGTTAGAAATGACGGATCCCAGCAGAGAATACTTGACCACATCAATTTTGTTATTGCTAAGGGCAAAAATTGCTACGATGAGCTCTGTTGCATTCCCACAGGTTGCATTCAAAAGTCCTCCCACTGTTTCAAAACCATCATCATAAATATGATTAATATGATTAGTGATGTAATATGATAAGAAAAAATAGATAAAAAAAAGAAAATTTAAACTATATAAAATAATTTTATATAAAATAATTTTACATTATTAATGAATTACACTCTATTATTCTATTAATGTATCACTTTTAAATTTATGGAAAAAAATATCATTTAAATATTTATACCATTTATGTAAATAAATATTGGGATTCTCTTTTTTACACCATATGATATGATTCATATTTATATCAATACGATCATATCAATAACCAACTTTTACACTATGATAGCATTTTGTGTGAAGACAATAATAAATCAAAGAGAGATTTTGATGAAACATGGTTATTCTCTTTTTTTTTTATGGTAACAAAGTCATTAAAGTGTTATTTAGTTTTAGTACACTAACATTATAAATAACTTTTGAAAAAAAAAATTGCTTTAATAGTACAGTTGTGGATTTATACACACCTGTGGGACCAGTGTAATACGCAACCTGTCTGCCAGATTTGAAGTACCAAATACCAGAAAGGGAACAAAACAAATGAAACAAGAATCAGCAAACCAACATAAAAGGGTAAAACAAAAAAAAGTTGTACGATGATTGATAGTTACTATTGTACGATCTAACAATAAAACAGAATGCAATGTCATGGTTGTTTTCTTACTCTGTCAAGAAACTGACTCGTTCGGCAAGTGGGGTAAGTCCAAGTAAGCTCAACGCAAAAATCCAAGGCTGTAAGAAAAAAGAAAAAAAAAGTGATCATAATCGTCACATAATATATTATTAACAGACTCAATTGACAAGACAGAGAAAATTCCAACCTCTATATTTTACAGTTTTCTAGAAAAACAAATATGCATTTTTCAATAATATAATATTATCACGATATATATATTAGGAGAGCTGTCCTTTTCGATCCTTATGCACTCGAGTGAGAAAAAAAAGAAGTAAACAGAATAGACAAACTTTGACTTTTATAAAAAAAAAAAATCTAAAATTCTATATCTTATTCAAATGATAACTTTTCATTTTCTTAACTATTAATATTTGTTAATAAAAAAAATCACGTAATTTTCTTTTTTCTTTACACATCTACTAAATCCATTTTCAACTAGACTTTTGGAATCGATTCCACTAAAATTGGAAGTGAATCCAAACACACATTTACCAAAAAATAGTTAATAAATTCTCATGAAAACTGGTTAAATGATGGATATATAGATCCCAAACAAAATAAAAATCCCTTCAGAACTAAAGGCAATAGAAAAATAAGTATAAGTACAAAGAACGGATAGATTGTCGGATTCGAATGCTGTCGACTAATATTTTTAATAAAATTAACAAATTAATAATATCTATCGATAAAAAAAAAAAAATAATCAAGAGTTAGAAAAATAGAACTCACTCTTCCAAAGCCATAGCAATGAACAACAATTGCAAGCACAACGGCAGGGAAAAGAATAGAGAGCTTGGTTCCAAGAACAACCTCTTGCAAATTCGCCAACACGTTTCTGAGTGAACCATAACGAACCTTAGACACGAGAGTTAGGTCTGATTTCTTGCGCAACGAAGAAGAAGACATGTTATATGCAGTTCTTCCATGTCTCATTTCCTTGCTCAACAACAACCCCTTCATTGATGATTCCTCCTCATCATGGTTTCGATGGGAACCCATTTTCCAAAACCTGACGAAAAATAAAAAAAAAAATGTTCTACAAAGTGACAAAAGCTTAGGTAATTATATAGTACTATAGAATATGAACAAAATGTGGCAGTGGCATTGTACTGAATAATAATACGTGTGAACTCGGTGGAAGTGAGATATTTATTATTATTATTATTTATAAGTGTGAGATAAGTAAGGAAGGTGTGTGTCAGCAACTCGGGAAGTGCAACTTCCAGGAAGGTTCGTATTTTTTCATATAACATTTTATGGAACGGAAAGAAAGAAAATGTAATGACTAAACTCCTAATTTTGTATTAAATTAAATTAAAGACTATGCTTTGTGCTTTTAACGGCTATTTTGTGATTTGTTTGACAAAATGTCCATTTATGCAATGGGGGTTTCAAATCACAGGTATTGTGTTTGTTTTAATTGGTACAGTAGACTACTAAGTAATTGTATTTATCAAGAGGTTTTTTTGTTGTTGAATGTATCAATATTTATATTCTGTATAATCAATTGAGTTAAATTCCCATGATATTAAGGAATTGTGTTTAATTTGATGGCATAAATTTTTTTTCATTCGTTTTTTTTTATTGGCAAACGTTATATATCTCTCCATTTTTTTTTCCAAATATGTCGTCAATTTAAAACTAAATTAATGACAGAAAATCTTCCTAATTTAGAGTGAATATACTTCCGGCAATTATTACCTAACCTAATTAATGAATTTACCTCTCATTTCTATGTTTTTAAATATGTTTTCTAAAATTACACTTTTATTCTTAATTTCTGTTTGTTTATTTCTTCTTCTCCAATTAACTCATCCCCTTGCCCATTCATCCGCAAATAAAATCTAAAGTTGTTATGCTAACGTGCACCACATGAAAAGAATTTAGAGTTAAAGCAACATTACAAATCATGAACGTGAATCCTTAAACCATTCTATGTCGCTCCCGCTAATTTTGCTAACTGCAAGAATTGAGAAGCTGCGAAGTTCAAAAGCAACCTGCACCGTTTTTTTACACCTGCATTAACATTCCTTGTTAGAAATTAAGTTATAATAACTTTCACCGTCCTTTTCTTATTATCTTAGCCATTAAATTAATTTTAATATTATTTTATGAGTTACATTCGCCTATAAAAGTCAATAAGAACAAGAGAAGAAGTATGCGCTCAAAATGATTTAATTAAGGAATTCATTGATAAGTGTATTTGAAGGGGAAAGGGCTAAACAGGTTTTTGAAATGAGAATGAAATGATAAGTATATTTTGAAAATTTATTTCATTAAAAAAGGAAGGGAGGTAATATAATATTAATTAAGGAAAGTATATTTAATAATTGTCTAAATAAAATAAAAGTAGGTAAAAACAAAGTTTATATTATTTTTCTATGAAGAATATTTTGGTAATAAAAATTATAAAAATAAAAAAGTATATTAATTAATTAAGAGAGATACATATATCATCAACATTTTTTTTATTATCGGTAAGAAGAAGAATGCATGTACAGTTCACATGTGACTTTCTTTTCTTTGGGAGTATATATATCATATTAAATGACTCTAGACATAGTTAGACATAGTGAGAATCAAAGCTCAAAAGAATTTCACACTTAATAATTGGTACGAATTAATTTGCGTCGTGACGGAAAAACATCATGACGCAGATTATTCATTCTTTGTCAGAATAGTATTGTGCACGTACGATTGATCCTCATTAAAACTGTTTTTGTGTCACTCAAGTTCAAACTAAACGAAAGGGTAATTTGCTAGTATTTTCTTACTCTAATAAAGGGGTTTTCACTTCTTTTCCCGTTCGGTGCGCTTTTGTACTCTTGTGCAAGTGTTCGTTTGCCTAAAAATTACAAAAAAAAAAAAAAACCATCTTCTTTGTACAATGCCAAAACAAATTAACAAAGTAACAAAAGGCTAGGAAAGTAGCAAGAAATTTCCCATAAAAGGGACAAAAAATAACGCTCTTTATCTACCCTATATATGTATTGCAAATCCCAGTTGCACAAGAATTGGTGGATGATTCAGTTTTGGCAAAGAAACCAACATGAGAAGTGTTTGATTCACAACTTACTTGGGAATTAAGGTAATGCCTTGTATTTCCTTTAAGTGTTCTAGTTAATTAAACTCAGTTAGTTTTGGCTTTACATATAGGTATATAAGAACCACTATTTATATATATTTTAAAACTTTTTTTTATCATTGTTTTGGTTAGTGTTGAATTTATTTATTCAATGTAATCGCAAGCATGTAATATGGACTAAATTACAATTTTGGTTCATTAGTTTTCTAAATCCACAGCCATGGTCTTAGTTATTTTTAATTAGAACATTTGGTAATAACTTTGATTAACAAAGTTATTTATAATTAATGGTGTTTAACTAATTTATTATTAACTTAATAATTTTACTAATCACCATTATTACTTCATAGTTTAGTAAATAGACCATTAAAATTAAAGAAATTATACAAGAATTATTTAAATGAGTGATAAGATAGTTTGATGATCGAAAGTAATAGAAAAGGAAAAAAAATAAAAAGTCATAAGTTTGATTCTCTTTTTAACAAAATTAATAATTAACCACTAACATATGTCAATAAAAAAGAAAATGAGAATTATTAGCTATGGGGTGACAAAGATAAGTAAATTATATTTACATTTGTTTTTTTTATAGAACTAAATGTGATTTTGATATTTTATATTTTAAATTCTGTTGAATTTCATCATTCATGTTTTTAAATATATATATAAGTGAATTTTCATATCGTCAGGTGAGATCACAGAATTGTCCTGGCTACTTTGGTGGATCACAATCATATTGCTCCATTAATATTTTGGCCATATCTTCTTAACCATCTTATGTCGTTTGCACATACCTCCATATCATGAAGACAAAGCCGTAAGATACTAAGAGTCTCACCCATGCATGCTAATTAATCAGCAGAGATTCAGACACAGAAACAATATCAATGTCCTTTTGTTGCCTGTCCTTATCACACATTAATGCCGACTAACCTTTCAGAATTCCGTTCCTATCTACTCATGCTATATATTCATAGGTTATTTATATAATTGGTTGAAATTTATTAAAAATAAAAGATTTTGATGATCACACGTATCATTTAACAAATTTAATGTTTCAATCAATTACATATAGAATCTCCATAAAAAAGTGCAATGAGAGGGTCGTTAGCACTCCTCGTATCATCACCTGAAAATGCATGGTTGCAGTCCTATTCCTATCCAAATCTGCTACATGTATATATATAACCTTCACAAGTCACCCTTCAACGTGTGTACCCAACGGCCACGTTAAGCCTTTCACCAGCAATGCCCCACATATATGTGTTTTTTAATTAACTTCTTTGCAGCTTCTACGAAGCTTCCTCTTTTCCATTAAATAGATATACCTTGATCTATAACTCGTCTCACTACCCAATTCAATCTCTCTCTATATACACAAACAACTTGTAAATGGCATTAGTATATATTTGTTTCTACTTACTATTCTATTCTAGAAGTATATTTATAAAAAAAAAAGAATACAATTAATGATTTTTTTTTTTTATGTAACTTCGTTTAAAAGATGTAATACTCCTATAAAATTAATTATTAAAAAAAGAAGATTTTAACGTCTGTTTTTCATTTTTTATTTATATTTCTCTTTTCTAAAAGTAATTTTAGAGTAGTTAATGTGTTAGCATACCTCATATGTCGTTCAATGTGGCTTAAGAAATGAATGCTTGCGTAATTGGAAGGGCATTGATATTGAAGCTTGTTTTTTGTGAAATATATATACTCAATATATATCCTGATAGCCAATTTTAGGAAATGTCCAATACGAATTAATTAGTGTTTTAACTTTTAACTTAATTATTGTCATGAGATAAGAATTAGGTTCACCGGACAATTCATGTATAAATTTGGTTAAATTATTTGTGGTTCCTCTTCTTTTATCAAAATTTTAGTTAGATCCCTAAACTTTTATTTATTTTTTAATTGAACTCCCTTTCAATTTCCGTTATAAAAATTAACCACACACCTAATTAGAGGTGCAACCTGTACTTTTAGAATCTGTTCTAATTCTAAGTACAATTGACTCAATTGTGAAAGTTTTCTGTAGAGTTTTAATTCATTGGTAAAGATCTTCCTGAAGTTTATAATATAAAAAATTTTATGCAGATTTTTTTTATATGATAGGATTTAACCACATTAATCCATTAAAAATCAAAGTGTTATCATATTAATTTTTTGAGAATTATTAAACTAGTTATTTAAAATATATGACTTTATTTGAAAAATTAAAAAAATAATTTAAGATGGAAAATTCAATTATAATTTTATTTTTTAAAACAATTAATTAATTTCGTAATAAAAAATTAATTTAGTACCTGTAAACTGAGAGAATAGCTTATAATTCACGTTCTAGAAATGTCTTTGAACACCGTTTCAACATATAATTGACACTTTGTCCTGTAGTAATAAGAGTGTTTCACTTTGCTTTTATGTACAAAAGCAAAAGTAAAAATAAATTACTGTTTTTTTATTTAAAAATTAATTTAATAAAGAAAATCATTAGACCAATAATATATATATTTGTTTTTGGAAAGCAAAATGGATGGATACTTGTTTGTATTTTGTTGTACACAAAGGTAGTCTTTACTTCCGTACCAAAATTTTCTTTTAGGTATCATGTCCGTACCTATCACATCTTATTCCAAAGGAATCAGCAAATTTATATCTTTGTCGTCTTCAGCAAAAACAAAGCCACCGCAAGAGTGATTTGTCCAAAGCTACGTATCTCAAGAAATTATAAATTAATTAATGGTTTAGTAGCAATAAGAGCATCTCTTTAATGACTTACTTAAGTTAAATAATGAGTTTAAGTACACTTGTTTAACTATTTTTTTTATTGGAACAAATAGTTAAATTGGTTATATAAAACAACCATTTATTAACACACTTATATCATAAATAACAAACTTTTTACTACAAAAAATTAAAATATAAGTGACAATGATGTCGTTATTAATATAAATTTTTGTTATTAATACTTATGTCATTGATGTTTTAGTAACGAATTTTAAAAAATTACATGTAAATTGCTTTTGTCATTATGAATAAGTTTTTTTGTAATATTTTTAGTATGATAGGATATATATAATTAAGTTAAACTCTCACTCTATCACCTAGTATTTGAATAAATTTTTGTGTGAAGTATTAAACTGTATTTGAAATTGTAAGGCACACAAACATAATATAAACAATTCATATAAGTAACATACACATAACTTTAAAAAAAAATGTATACCCATGCTAACCCTTTGGGGCTCCACAATCACAAGCCTTATAGTTGTGTTGATATGATGTCATGAGAAGCCAACTTGAAAGAGTAATAAAGATTCTACGTTTTGAGTCTACCAACTAACTTACCATATATATTTATAATCTTACGTGATCATGCCAACCCAGAAATGAATTTTATTGAAAGGGAAGCAAAATAGGGGTGCAATATGCTAATAAGAGCAAATGTATCAACCATGCATGAATCACTAGACCAAGAGATCTATCCATATAAGGTTACATCACCTTAAACAGTTACAACCGAAACCAAGAAATCTAAATTTCATGTGATGCATTTTTTTATTTTATAGGCAATGTTTGTGATGATGTGTAACAACAAAATAAAGCAAGTCAATTAGAAATTGTATCTTAGTTACTCTATGCTCAAATTGCTAAAATGTTTTATAGAAGGTGTAGTAGTGTATAATCATTAGCAAAAGAAAGTGTGTTAATATTTTAAAAGACCACCTAGGTGTACAATAACCATTACAGTTTCTTGTAAAAAAACATCTCAGTGGGTTAAGAGAAAAGGCTATATATAAACTCTTTTTAGCCTCAATTCTTAAGTGATGTGAGACTATATGACATATCGTAACAAGTTTCCTTAGTCTAAGAGATAAGAGTGAGACACATCGGTCCCATAGTAGATGCTAAATGTTTTTGTTGAGCTCCAAGGTAGAATCGAGCTTGTGGAAGGAATGCTTCAAGGTTCCAATACAAGGTCTTGGATGGACTGATGTATGGTGACAGGGTGTACTTGCAAAGGTACTCCGACGCTCAAGTTAGATGAGATCTTAGTAAATAAGCAAGTAATAAATGATGCGTATCTTTTCTCTGTTGAGTCGTGGTATTTATAGAAGTAGGTGGAGTAACCATTTAACTGTTTAGCCTTTGTGATGATAGTTGATTGTTGGGATCGTAAAAGTCGGGAAGGTTCGTTAAAGATCTATTGTGGTTGTTAGCTAGTGGCTCATTCTTCGCTAGTAAGATCTTTTGTTATTGTTGAATTAAGGTCCTCTCGAAGGTGAGGAATAATGATACGGTGAAGAGGTTATGGTCGATTTCCTCCTTATCGATAGTCGGATCACACTAGTTGAAATTTAGACTTATCTAATTAGTATGGTACAAATTTAAAATTAATTTCATTTCAAATCGGTTATTTAATCAATTTAAAATTAATTCAATTTCAAATCGGTTATTTAATCCGTTTGATTTTTTTTTTTAACTAGTTTTACATACCCCTAGTGATATCTCATTTTCTAAGGGATTGATGCAAATAAAATATACGTACGGGATCCAATATTCTTCACTTCTATAGATCAGTTTTCTCACAACCATCGAAGAAACGCAATTCATCTTTGTGACGGACCCAAAGAGGCCCATTATTTCTAAAAGTGAATGTGAGAAGTGTAGTTACTATTCACATCTCCACTATTGCTATTTCCACACCTATCTATATTATATTTTTGTTATTTCAAAATACCCTTTGGCGGAAAAGTCATTCCGCTAGCTGTTCATTGATAAAAAAAAAAAAGGATCCACGTTTCCATTACAAAGGAGGGGTGCATGATAATTATACAACATAAATATGATTTCGTTGTATATTAACAGCGGAAACGTTTCCATTGCATAATTATAAAAGGAAATCACGTGTTCGTTTGCATGCTTTTCAAAAATATATTACAAAATCACATAAAAAAAACACAGCAAAAATGTTATTCAGTTGTTTTTCTTCATATTTTTAAAGCCTTTAATAAATATTGCAAATAATAGAAATTAAATAAATAAGTCAACATTCATTAACACGTCAACATTGCACACGTATGGATAGATGCAATTTATATATCGAATTCAAACTTTGTGATTGAGAATGAGAAATTCACTAAAAGTGATACAATAGGATTACATATAAATATTGTTTATTTCTGTAACCCTAATTAAAAAATCTCACTCTGACATTTGAACACTCATAAATAAAATTCATATGAATAAAATTCAGTTTTATGTCTGGCCGAATAACAATGAATAAAATGAACAAATAACAAATATGTTGAAACTTTTCCTAAGTTTGGATGTGGCATACCTTTATCTCTGTAGAAACCACTAAAATCGGCCAATATGTCTGCAATCAAGTGTCCGCAGTTAATTAATTCCATAAAGTTCTTGAATGCACACAAAAAATTATGTCTACAAGTGAATATAGCTAGAGAACATTAACTTACTGCTTGATATAATTTTAATAAATGTGTCAATTTCGCACAATATAAAATGAAAAGTTTAAATATTAAATTTATAGGAATTTGCGTAATACTCGGACAAAAGGATAGTGTTTCACTAATTATGACTATTGGAACAAGTGATTTTAAGTTTGAATGGGAAAATGTAAAACAAAAACATGAATAATTAGAAAATTAAAGAGAAAAGAAACAAGAACTCTTTTTAGCATTTTCACAAACACTTAATATGAATATACCGGTTTTTGTGAAATTAAGAAAATGTTGGGGCTTGATTTCACTCCACCTTCTTCTCATGTAACAATAATGTTAAATATCCAAGTTCTAGCATTAACATCACTATCAACCAATAAATTTACTCTAACCCTAATTTCTTAAATGGAAAGATTTTAAGTTCTTTGATTAAACTCTCAATTTCTTGAATAGTTTAGCCAAGTAACTTGCATTAACAAAAGTGATCATTAGATAGCTAAACAGATAATTAGTTATCTTTTCCAATTCAAGGTTCAAATGCACTTCTCAATGATCATTCAAACTCTAACATTAAGCGAAGGGTGATCAAGCCAAAGCAAGCATTAAGCATAGAAAAAGATAATAATATTAAGCTAAACTCGAATAGAAACTTAGAGTATCACAAAATATAAAGAGTTGAAAGTTACATCAATCCCCAACAAAAGTTAAACAAACTACAAAACTAAAAGAAGAAGAAAAAAAAGAAGAGGAAAAAGAAAACTAAAGAGAGAAAGAATTGGAAAAGAATCTATAAAGAGCAATGGAGAGCTTCTTAACTATCCCATGAACTCTAAATTTCTTTTCTTCTAAAACCATGCTTGTCCAATGACAAGAGATGTTTTAAATAGATGAAAAATGTCTGTTTCATCTTTTTTACATAAGTGACTTCTCGCTAAGCATTAAATGAGGCTTAGCAAGAAATGGGTATCACGATTAGCGTCAAATGAGGCTTAATGAATTTTTCAATTTTTTTCTTCATAAAGAGGGAAATTTGTTGAATCTCAAATCAAGCTTAGTGCTTCTTCAATCTTCAACAATTACTCTAAGGCTTCGGGCTTAGTGCTTCTTCAATCTTCAATAATTATTCTCAAGGCTTCAAGTATAGCATTGTTGCAGGCTTAGCGCGCTCCTTGTACACTAAAACTCCCTAAAATTTGCTACACTTCTTTAATCATTTATTTCTTCATCAAAATAAATCAAAATTAGATTAAAAAAAATCACATAACTAACAATTTCAATGTTATTTTAATTTATTTATAAATTAATTATAATTAAGGTCAAACAAAACTTAAATGTATTGAAATATTAAGATAATTACTTTTAAAATAGTGACTGAAACAATGCTTTTAAGACACTTATCACTTACCTATTAAGCTATAAAAACTAGGCTGATTTAAGCGAATGTTAGAAACATTAGTTAGGTCTGAGAAAAAAGATTGACTAGATTTTAGATATGTACTATAATTTCTGGATGTATAAATATATATTTTAAATATATTTGTATAAACACAGAAATTGTCACATATTATGCTTACTAGAGGATGTTGTTTGTACGAAAAAGCATGCTGCAATAACAACGTAGCAGAGTACAAGAACAAAGCCTTTCATGTAGTGAGAAGTTCCATCCTACAAAAGAAGACTTGAACATCATTGAAAGATTGAATCAAGAAGTATACCAAATGTTCTAAGTATTGCGCTTCGTGTAGGTGAGATTGGTTACATCGCGTCGTGTGATTCATGTAGCCAACCTCACTTAGTACGATAAGGTTTTGTTGTTGTTGTATTGTGTTTCAATCAACTGAAAAGGATGGAATATATAAGTATACCTGTAATGTGAAGGCTGTGATAATTATTGCCACAGCAAGAGAACCTGTCTCTATGAGGTGGAAGTTGAGATCCATTTTGATTCCAAGAATCCAAGCAATAATCACACATAGGGGAACCTAAATTGATACCAAATTTGCTTAATGAAAACTTTTATTAATCAAACAACAAAGTTAAGTCTCCAAATTTTAGGGGTGTCTAAGCGGGTCGGCCCGGCCCGTTTGGGTCTGTCTTGCCTCTGGCTTGTCAAAAACGGGCCGATCCAGGCTGACCCACCTATGGCCGGCACGGGTTGGATGTCCTGACCCACCTCATCAGCAGGCAAGTTAGCTTGCTAAATCTGGAAAAAAAAATTTTAAAAAAAAGGACACGAGCGAGGCAGAAGAGGTCGTGGATTGCACGAGTGAGGGAGAAAGGATCGTGAGACGTGGCAGCGAGGGTAAGGGAGAAGGCAGGCCAATGAGGAGAAAAGGATTTTTATTTTTGGCGTTTGAGAAAGGAGTGAAAATTGAAATTTGAAAACCTAATAATTTTCTATTGGACGGGTTGTGGGCTGAGGGCAGGGCAAGCTGACACCCCCACCTTGTCCCACCATTTTTCGCGGATTGGTGGGCCAGGCCAACAAATCTGAGCTCGTTTTGACACTCTTACAAAATTTTAATTATTTGTTCAATTTGATTTTCAAAATCTTAATATTATTCATAAATTATTTAAAATATGTCAATTTGATCATTTCTATCTGTTTATCGGGAGTTATTAAATGTATAACAAATTTTGCTATTTGCATTCCTCTTTTACTAAGTATACTCTCCATTTTTTTTTCTATTTTTAATGAGTGTATTTTGTAAAAATGGATGTAAATAGAAAAAAAAAAATATATATATATATATATATATATATATATATATATATATGACAGATTAGGTATCACTTGCCAAACTTAGGAAAAATGGTTAAATTTATGCATTTTTAATAATATAGGTATCAAATTGAAAGAGAGGTATTAAGCTGAATGCTTACCACAAACATGCTAATTTGAGTTGAAGAACCCAGGGAAACACCCAAAGAGATGTCCTGCAGAAACATAATTAGCTTAGTCTCAAGAATCAAACCAAATGCCCCTCTTTGTTTCTCCAAATAAAAAACGAAGTATCTGAATTTCATTAACTAGCAATTAAAGTTGGTACCAGTTTGTTCTTGAAACCAAATATGATTGCTCCTGCATGTTCAGTTGCATTGCCAACTATTGGAAGCAAGATTATGCAGAGGAATCTAACAGACAGACCCCATGAATCTGATGCATCCTGTTCAGACTCACATTTTTCTCATTACTATCGGCATTAATATTATAATTAAACATCATGTTAAAGATGATTTCTCAATAATTAACAGAGTAAATATTTACATAGTGTATAAAAATAAAAATCATTTATTATTATTATTATCAAAATAGAACTTTAAATCTGTGTGTATTAGACAAAAACACTATTCCATAACCTGTTCAATAGAGTAAAAGAATATTTTTCATCTTTTCAAAAAAAATAAAAAGAAGTCAATTACCTCAATTGTTTCCACCACATATTCAGACAGCACAGCAATGATCACAGTCATCCCAACCAGCCAAGCAAAAGCACTCCAGAATCCTATCACTGCTTTTTCTGAATCATTGCCACCCTCTTCATCATCTTCCTGCAAAATGTATGATGGTAAATAAACATTGACACAAATTGGAATCACTCACAAATTAGCTTCCCCACATCTGTTGAGTACAAGTGTGCGAAGAAAATCCCACATTAAATACATTGAATAAGAATAGAAAAGTTGAGTACCATACAAGTATAAGAAAAACCCGTAAAGTTGAGTCTTAAAGATTTTGGGTTAAGGTATGGTGTCAAAATTCACTTGTGTTGTGTGGTGTGTTCAATGCCTATTGTGAAATTTCCCCGAAAGTTAACCCCTAGGATGCACAACAATATCAAAATCAAAGAAAGCATACATTTTGGGCTTCAAATAGCTGCCTGTGAGTCCACAATTGGAAGACAAGGTAAGCACAATACGCAATCACCATAACAATGCTAGAAGCTCTTGACAACTGCAGAGTTGATTCTGTTGAGGCACCATCATAATAGAACAGCATTGGCAACAAGTGGCACAGCAATGCCACAAACAGCATAAGCAAATTCATATCTGCCTGTCTCTGCAAGAAAATTGCAAAACATTCAACTTCAACAACCACTTCAGTAACACTAGCCCTTAATTTCACTATAAAAGAAGATAAGAGAAATGCCAAAGACTCTATGAGGACTCTCTTTTGGAAACTCTCTGTCATTGGTCAGAATTTATTAAAAGTCATCAATTTTGATGGCATCCACACCTAAATCAGGATAGAAAAACTGTCATAAGGTAAAATTGATTGAAAATCACCAATTTTAATGATCTCACATGTCACTCAATGTTTGTGTCTGTTTCCTGATTTAGGAGTGGGACCATTAAATTTGGTGATTTTTAATAAATTTTAACTAATGGAAGTTTCCAAAAGAGAGATTTAGAAAGAGTTACCATAGCATTTCTCATGAATATAAAGAACCAAAACTATGCAATTCATAGGTTAAACTTGTGAATGGAGTGCAGGGCTAGGCTATACTCTATCGTATTTTTGTTCTTGTCTAAGGTTTGCAATGCCACCAATGAATAGAGAGGATCCAAGAACCAGAAGAAGGTTCGAAATTATGGAACCCAGCAGAGTATATTTGACCAAAGCAATTTTGTTATAGCTTAGGGCAAAAATTGCTATGATGAGCTCTGTAGCATTCCCACATGTTGCATTCAAAAGTCCTCCCACTGTGATTCAAGAAATTAAATATTAAAAGGGTTTAGTTGCATTAACATGACAATTAATTTACAATTTCTAAAAGCTTCATTTTGTATTTCTAATATTGATTTGATTGATTCAAGTGTGTTTGGATTCACATTTTAGAACTCCAAACTAGATTACATAAGTGTGTGTTTAGTTTAATGTTGGGAATTTGATTCTAAGATGAAACAATTAACAGTAATTTCTAACTTCTTGAATCCAAAAATTTACACTAAATTTTACTTTAAAATTAATTCTAAACACAATCATTCAAACATAACTAATATCACATCAAAATCAATTCTAATACCAAAATCAATTTTCTAGATACTCATCCAAATACACACTATCCTAATTTTAGTTGGTTTTGGTGCATCTTTGAGATTATGTCACAAGCATTGATGTCCTTTTATTTTACTTTTTCTATGGCAACAATGTGGTATTAATTTTTAGTCCAAATCAAAGAAAAAATGACTAGTAAAGTACGTTGAGAAGAACTATAAAAAAAAATTGCTTTAATAGTACAGTTGTGGATTCATACACACCTGTGGGACCAGTGTAATAAGCAACTTGTCTGCCAAATTTGAAGTACCAAATAGTATCATTAAGCAAATAAAAAGATAATCAGCATACAAACATAAAAAGGGTAAAAGAACAACAATAAATTGCCCAATAATTAATGTCTGATCCAAGTCATCCAACTATAAACATAAATAATAATGCTTAAATAGCTTTTGAATTCCAATAATTACTCATGTAGTGATATGAATTCCTAAAAAAATAATTGTGTTATTAAGAATCCTTAGTAAATTTTTATTTTTCTTTTGAATTCTTATCGTATTGTAAAATCATCTTAGTTGTTAAAATAAATAATTATATCACTTAATTAACTGTTAAAATGATAAAATATTATCGATAAAAATTAAAAAAAATAATTAACAACTCAGAAGTAAAAAAAATAACTATTTACTGTGAATCCAAAAATTATTTAAATTTAAAAATATAATGCAACAGTCCTTAAAGTGCAACAAGAGTAATTTTTTACTTACTCTGTCAAGAAGCTGACTCGTTCAGCTAGGGGGGTAAGCCCAAGTAAACTCAACAAAAAGACCCAAGACTGTACAACAAAACAAAAAGAGAGTACGGTGTCATATCATCCAACAATATAACATTAACAACCTCTGTTGACAAGTCATAGGAAAATCCAACCTACATCATACCCTAAAAATACATTAATTTTATTTCATTTTTCCCCTTTAATAAAAAAAAGTACCCCATGGACACATTAACGATCTTACCATACATAATTGCAACTTTTGGCTATAAAAATAAATGCATAATTGCAAGACTAATTATCAAAAGTGATGGTTATGAAATAAATTTAATGCAAAAACTAAAATAAAACTCCATGATTATGCAGAAATTTTATAAAAGTAAAGGGCATACTAACAAAAGGAAAGCGTAGCATAACATTATCCAAGCGACGCCGAGTAATAAAAAATAGAGGGTATTGAGTTATAATTAATTATTTGATTTGATTTTTAAATTTTTAAAAAAATTAATTTGATTTTTTAATTATTTAAAATATATTTAGTTGGTCTTTTTTGTCAAATTTTGTTATTTATATTCTTTTTTTTACTAAGTAAATTTTTCATTTTTTATTTATTTATAAAGGAGTGTATTTATTATAAAGGAATATAAGGGAGTGTATTGGATTAGGATGGTTTAGTTTTAAGAAGTTTTTTTTTTTTTTTACTAAAATGTAGTCCACCATCTCATTCTCTTTTAGATTTATAAATTCCTAATGAAATGAAAATCTTTGTAAAAAAAAGTAGATCTGATCTTGGAGTAAGTTTTAACTTAATCGGGACAAATAATCAAATTAAAGTTTTAAAGGACATTTTTAAACTATTGTAATCAATTTTGTAATAATACACAACTTAATAGAGAAAACAAAAAGTAATGTTTTAGATATTATAAAAGAAATTCCAAATCTATTCATATGTCACTAGAAGAATATTTATTTTGGATATTCTTCAAGTTAACCAGATGATTAATGTTTTGATTGTCATATTTTTTTTGTTGAATTATTTGGTTTATATTTTGATGACATTATTGATTTTATGGGTTAAATGAAATATTTTATATTTTTAACTAATGTTTTATTATTATTTTTCGCTATCACTTTATGAAAATTTGTGAAAAAGATATTTCAAAATGTATTAACAACTTGTAACTTTGATTTGAAATTCATGTACATTATTAGCAGGTAAGAGAATTCAACTCATGATTACTTGTGACTGGTCTGTGTTTAATGATATTTTTAAGCATACTCCTATTGGTTTGTGTTCAATGGTTTTTTGAATTTTTTTTTCAATTCATAATTTTTTTTTAAATCTTATAAATCCGTGAAGTCTTTTCAAATCTTATATTCTAAATCCATTAAATCCAAACTACAAAATCTTAATCACAAAAGTCTTTTTAAAAAAATCTTAAAAGTTTTTAGTTTCTTACAAAATCTTAAAAATTTTTGAAACTTTTTTATGTCAAAAAAAATCTTTTAAAATCCTAATCCAATACACTCCCTAAATAAAAAAAAATCTTATAAAAAATGACTAAAATTAAAATATTTTAAATAATTTAGAGACTAAAATAAATTAATTATAACTCGGGAGATTAAAATGCGTATTCAGCCAAAAACAAACGTGGGATGTCAAGATTCTTGGCTTTTTAAGATGAGAAGAAAGAAAATACAAATAAGGAAGCACTTAATTGGGAAAAAAAAAAAGGAAAAATAAGAAAAGGGAACTTTAAACAGAAAAAAAAAAATACTTTTCTTTAATTCTATTGCTTATTCAAATTTTGAACTTCAATTTCATTCCCTTAAGTTTCTTTCTCATGTGTAAATAACACAAGAAACTATTATATGTTTCAGCCCGAAATGATATATATGTTCATGATATGATCTGTTCAATATCTTTTTAATGTGTAATTGAGATTTTTAGTTTATTAGAAAAAAACCAACACATGATAAAAAAAAAAAAAAATTTGGTGGGAAACAATATGCATATAATTTCCTAAATCATGGATGGTATAAGTATGAGAATTATGATGGAGGATATAGAAGGTTGGTTTAATGATTAAGAGATAAGAGAATGAGTTCACTCTCTCCTTTAATAACAAAATTAACAATTTCATGTAAATAAATTAAAAAAAAATTTGAATTTTTATAAAATATTTTTTTTTATCCAATAAAATTTTTGTTATATTTTGATCTTTAAATTTTTATTTATTTTTATTTTGGATCCTGACATCTATATTATAGAAACCTATATTATTGGGATTTAAAACATAATAAAATTTTATAGAACCAAAGTAAAAAATAAGTATTCTATGCCAACTTAAAACTTATTTTTTAAAAAAAATTAAGAGGGAGAACTCACCCTTCCAAAGTCATACTGATCAGCAACAAAGACAAGGGGAATGGCAGGGAAAAGAACAGAGAGCTTGGTTCCCAGAATAACCTCTTGCAAATTCGCCAACACGTTTCTGAGTGAACCATAACGAACCTTAGACACAAGAGTTAGGTCTGATTTCTTGCGCAAAGAAGATGATGACATGTTATGTGCAGTTCTTCCATGTCTCATTTCCTTGCTCAACAACCCCTTCACACCATTTTCCACCAACTCATTGTTTCGAGAAGCCATGATCTTTTTAGTTCTAGTTCTAGTACTGAAAATGTTCTGGTGTAGTAGTAAATGACCAAGCAAAAGTTTTGATGTGTATGACAATGAGAGTGGTACCATATATATGTATTGAATAATGAGTAGCCACGAGTGAAGCAAATGGTGTCAGTGTGTGACGTGTTGGCGGGACCAGGACGTGAAAGTTCAATTATAGGTATTCTTGTACCAACAAATCGTTTTCAGATGTGTAATCTCAATCTCATTAAATAAAATTTTGGATTCTGAATTTTGTAAATAAAAAAAATATAATTGAGAGGGATCTTACTAAGGTTCCGTTTGCTTACAATGAATCAAAGCAAAAAATTAGTGAAATTAATAACTGAATAAGATGAAACTCACACTTTTATAGTTTATTTTAATTCAAAATTTTGATTTTATTTCATAAGATGAATATCACATTGTATGCATTCACGGTCTCCAACGAATATTAACAATTATTTTTTATGATAACTATTTTATACCAATATTGTACTACAAAAATTTAGATTACTACAACCCAAGTGATCCCATTTGACTAGACTATTCTTAGACTCTCACAATACTCGATTTAACCTCTAACATATTTATCTTAAGAATCAATAAAGATAACAGATAAAATATATCTCTCACAAGTATTGTATTTATCACACGAATAAATGAAGTAACATAAGTCATTATCTACAAAAGATTTAAACAAATAAAGAACATATCCCATCTTTCCTTATTTATCATGATCTTATTATATAAACTAGGCTATATATATATATATATATATATATATAGATGGTGTATCAAGTAAGAGAACATGTTTATTATGAAAGATAAGGAGTTTAAATAAAAGTCATTGATTAAATCTTAATGTTCTAGATATAATTTTAAATTAAAATTAAATGTAATCTTCATCCTATACAATCATATTTCTTCTAATTATTGTGCATTTACAGACACTTGCCCCCATCACCATAACCACTGTCGCCACCACTAACAGGACTACCATTATGGTTGTCATCCCTGTTGTTGTCGCCACCACTATTGCCATGGTGGTGGTGGTGGCAACAATAGAGACAACAACCATGATGGTGATGGTGGTGGCGGCACTAGTCATGATAATGAGACAATAAATGCACAATAATTAAGAAAGATATAATTGTATAAGGTGAAAATCACATTTAATTTTAATTTAAAATTATATCTAAACCATTAAGATTTAATCAATGACTGTTATTTAAACTTCTCATCTCTCATAATAAACATGTCCTCTCACTTGAAATACCTTTTTTATATATATATATATATCACCAAATAGATATTTTAACAAAAATTAATCATTAACAAAGTTGATGGATACTCTATGCCAATAGGATAGTAACCATAATAAAAATATAGGTATTTCTATTTTTTCACATAGTTGACATGTACATTTTAATAGAAAAGTCAAAACTATTTTACATAATTGGAAAACCAATGGAGAAAGTTACATGATGAATAAAAAAAACTAATATTGCATATAATAGTTTAATGCATATGAACAACATCAATTAAATTAAATATAAGTATATTCTAATCTAATGTTTAATTTGATAATATGAATGTGTTATATGTATTACAATTATACTATTGTTAGTTATTAATGTAAATCAAGTTCTATGATCCAACTTGAAAACCTAATCCGACCCATTGAAATAAAATTGGATTGGATTAGGTTAATCTGGTTGGGGAGACAAGCTTGAATAGGAGGTATATTTGCTTGTTTATGCACTAAATTTTCTTTAATAGGAGGGACTTGTAGGTTGGACTAGTAGATTGGTGAGACAAGCTCAATGTACTAAAATTTTATTTCAATGAGTATACAACCCATTTTTGGACTTGTAGGTTGGACTTGTAGGTTAGATTGGAAATGATGTCTTAATTGGAGGTATACCATCTTGTCTATGCACTAAAATACTTGTAGGTTAGATTGGAAATGATGTCTTGATTGGAGGTATACCTTCTTGTCTATGCACTAAAATGTTTGTTTGTAGAGTTTTTTTGGCCATTAAGCTCAAGTCCAGAAGTTTAAATAGTATTTTTGAGACATTGTTGATCCAACATTGAGCAAAATTTAAAGAAAAATTTAAAAGAAATAATTTATTTTAAAAAAGATAGATATACAATAGGTTTTTTTTTTTTTTGGAAATCTAATGGGAAGGTTTCGGTTACTTTACTTTTGGACGGGCTCTTCTTTGAGATTGTTCTTTTAATAGAATATGAGAATATTCTTAAATTAATTTAGTTTCTTACACTACACATGTATACATGTTTCTTTTTTGTGAATGCTTGCAAAAGAGAGAAGATAGAATCTGGAAACTCGGAATCAAGATTCCTCAATTTTCTAATAACAATTTTTGAACATTGGATGAGTACATATCCGATATTAATATTGTAGCTTATGAAAAGCGTGGGTTTTGTTATCAATTATCGTCACTCTTTCTTATTCACAACATGTGCATAAATTTTGTCGGTTATACCAACCTAATCGATCGGCTTTATTATTCCACAGTCCATACATAAATATGTAGGGTCTCACGTATATAATTCTTAGGTACGTACGGCAATATCTCTTGTAGTGTCAATTGAAAATAATTTTTATAAAAATCAATTGAATTATGATTGAGAATTTTGATAATTATACCGTTAATATAGACATAATTTTTAGAAAAAATCTTGATACTTTTTACGATACATTTTAGAATATATATGGGAGCTATATATAATCAACAATTAAGAATAATATTCTTTATTCGGATTTCTATGGTTCTTATTCAGCTTTATGTTCAAGTCTTTTACAACTCCTAAACTTGGATTAAAATGATTTAGAGCTAACAATGTGTTTGATTTATCGTTCAAGTCTTATACGAATGTTTGGACAAAAATAAAAAAATTATTATTTCTCAAGTAACGTTAATTAAAATATGTGTTCATTCATTTAAACGGGAAACTAAACACAACCCTAGATAACTCTGGACAACTTTGTTATGGATTTGAAGAACCTATTTATACTATAGTGCGTGATTTTGGTGCATATGCAGGCCGTGAAAGATTAATGATTCCAGCTTGGAGGAGGAGCTCTTATTTTGTCATTAATTTTACTGAGTGTAATTTCATTTCATGCATTTGTCTTTTTTTTAACTTGTCTCTGTGTAGTAGCTATACCTGTAACGAGGGAAGAGAAAACGACATAACCATGCATCCCATTTAGACTAAGTCATGAATCATGATAGGGCAATTCAAGGGACATGTGTAATGCACTAAGGATCTTAAAAAAATATCTGTTCTTTTTAGTGTTCCTATTATTTTCTTTCTTGTTGAGATCATAATAGAGGGATTATTGAGCTCCATTGTGGTGAGCTTCATTTGATTGAACTCATTCAAAAGCTACATAATACATAATACATTTGATATATAATGTCCCCCATCAAAAAATAAATAAATTTCACCTGCAGGTGACAGCACAAACACAATGTCCTACTACTTCTTTTGGTGCATAACCATTGTTCTATTATGGCCACTTTCTTAATCAACATTCAGTATCGGTGCAACATTGAATCAGAATTTTTAAAATAAACAAATTACTCTAAAAGAGATAGTTATGTAATAAATTTATTTTGTCAATATTTATAGTCTTTTTTTTTCAATACATCCAATTTTTATTTTAGATTTAATTATGTTTTTGTCCCCATAAATTTTATTTTTTGCAATTTTGGTTTCTCAAATTTTTTTTCATCACTTTAGTCCCAAAAATTATCTTTTTTAATAATTTTAATACATCTGTTAATTGTTTTACGTTGACAATTAATTTTGATCATTAACTATATTAATATATATTTATTGATGAGTTAAATGTGATGATGATAACAATAATAGTAATAGCAATAGTAAGTGTGATGACAATATCAGTGTGTTGGTCACATTGAGGGTTGTTGTAAATTTCAAACATTAGCCTACGTTTGGTAAGGACTGCAGCAAAATGACGACACTGATATTATTTGCTCTGATTAAGTTAGCATGTGAAACTCTTAAGGCTTTGCCTGCTTTCATGATAGTGAGATATATACTATGTGCAAACGACATAAAATGTTCACCGTGGATCTAAGGAAAAAGTAATTCAAACCCTAATTTTAGACCTATAAAAAAAATATTTGTTATTAGTTTTTATAAAATAAAGATTTAATTGTAATTTTGATAGTAAAATTTTTTATTTTTTACTATTTTGGTTTTCTAATTTTTTTTTTATCACTTTTGATTTAAAAATCATTTTTTTAGCAATTTTGATATTCCGTTAACAAATTAATGTAAGATGGTTTTGAAATTGAGTTAAAAATCAACTTAATTCTATTTATAATTTTGAAATACAATTTTAAAACAAATCATGTTAAGAAAAAAAATAAAATAAAATTAATTTTTAACTTGATTTTAAAACTGTCTTACATTAATTTATTAATGGAATATCAAAACTGCTAAAAAAAATTAATTTTTAAACCAAAAGTGATAAAAAAAATTAGAAAACCAAAATAGTAAAAAATAAAAAATTTTACTATCAAAATTACAATTAAATCTTTATTTTATAAAAACTAATAACAAATATTTTTTTTATAGGTCTAAAATTAGGGTTTGAATTACTTTTTCCTTAGATCCACGGTGAACATTTTATGTCGTTTGCACATAGTATATATCTCACTATCATGAAAGCAGGCAAAGCCTTGAGAGTTTCACATGCTAACTTAATCAGAGCAAATAATATCAGTGTCGTCATTTTGCTGCAGTCCTTACCAAACGTAGGCTAATGTTTGAGAATTATTCCATATCTGCTCAAACTCCTTATTTCAGCAATTCACACTATTATCTCATTATCACTTCCCTCAAAAAACACAACACCTGAAAAGTGAACATGAAATGCAGTGTACTATATATCCCAATCTGCCACATATAATCCTCACCCTTCATCTCACAAAATTGAACCCTTAATTCTAATTTAAGGATTAAAAGAATTAAGTTTAATTAGTTTTCACTGCATGCAAAGGATAGCATGCTCCCACTAGCCCACAAGTCATCAAATAAGTTATAGGTCACATTAGTATTTAGTATTTATAGTCTCGGTTCTCTTATATAAGATATTATATTCAAACTTTGTAATTAGATGGAAAAGACATGATTGACAAGAGATATTCCATCAAAGGTGGTAAGCCAATTTTTTTTTATGAAGATTACTCATCAACAAAGTTAGTGAATATTTTGGATCAATAACATATTTAATAAAATAAACAAATCAATCAATTTCTACAAATGACTTGTCCCCTTTTATTCTTTTTTCTTCTGGCATATTCTAAATGAATCGTATATTGCTCAGTAGCTTAAAAAAATGAATGCTTATGAAATTGGAAGTACATTGATTATTATTGAAGCATTTATTTGTGAAATATACCCAACATTTTTTAGGTTACCGTCTTATAGATGGAAAGTATATACCAATTGTTTAATACATTTTATTTCTAACTTTTTGAATAAAATTATTAATTAAAGTTTTATAATCAATTATAAAAGGTCAGAACCCAAGTTCACAAAAAAAAAAAAGGTCAGAACTCAAAAATGAGTTTCATTGAAGAAAGGGAAGCAAAATAAAGACTCAATTACAATAAGAACAAATGTATCAACCTTGAATTACTAGGCCAAGAGATCTCTATAATAAGGTCACATGATCTTGACAGTGACAACCAAAACCAAGATTTCAATTTCAGTGATGTAACAATTTCAAAGAAAATAAAACATGTTCTTAATGGTGACAACCAAAATCAAGAAATGAATTTCGGTGATGTTAACAACTACCAAGAAAATAAAACAAGTCAAAGAAATTGTAGCAAAGTTGCTCTCAGCTCAAATTGATGAAAAGTTTTACAGTAAGTATTGAGTGTTATCAACTAGGAGCTGCAAATTAATCTATAGAAGCTATAACTATGACCAGAAGAAAAGAAACTCTAGTAATGGACCAACCTTCTAGTTTACACTTCTTTCTCCTCCCATGCATGCTTGAATACTAATTTCACTAATCAAGCTTTTGCTTCTGATATCTCATTTTCTATGGGATTGATGCAATATACACGGGATCTGATATGCTTCACTTTTAGACCAGCTTTCTCACAACCATTGAAGAAAAGCGATTCGTCTTCCTTCCCGATTCTGCGTCTCCAGCTCATTAAAAAGGCTGGCTGCGGCAACACTACATCTCCTGCAAGCACAAGATTCAGTGAAGATGTAAACTTGAGTAGCTAAGAATTTGTTTGGATACGGAGCTAGAAGTGATTTTGAAAGCTTCTCGACTGAAAAAAAACACTATATTTCCAATAGAGAAACTCTCAAAAATACTTCTGGCTTGTATCCAAACAGACCCTAAAGCATGTTGGTTAAAAGGGTCTATAGCACAATACCATCATTCTCATCATTTCCAGTTGGAGAAACTGCTCTAGTATCTCGGGGCTTGTAACATTTGAGAAGAAAGGAAATGGTCTGTATCAAATTTGCATACTGTTTCACATCTACAAACATTTAAGATTTGAGAGATATTAGGGACTATTTCCATATGTAATAATCTCTTTTCTCTATGCAAGACAATCAAGAGGAAAGAAATTCATAAGAGAAGATATCAGAAACACAAATTAGAGCATTTCCCTGAGCAAAATGATCAGGAAATATGTCAAGTGGACATGTGACCCTAACCGGAGACCATCCACTCTCCTTGAATTTGGTTATATGAATCACACAACATCAGTCAGTTTGGTTAAAGACCAAAATCTTCATATATACAATTAAATATTACAAGATGATAAAATTAAATGACATACTTTAATATTTATTATTTAAACAATTATTATAATTTAATTGCATCCTTTTTTACTTTTAACAAAAAAGCAGATCATTAGTGAGAATTAGAATCTGGAAATTAAAGGACAAAGTACTAGTTCACTCCTTTCAAAACAATCATAAAATTTAGAAAATCTTTTACAAATCAGATCAACGACAGATTGAAATTACCAATCTTGGCATTCCAAGAAACAACAACCACTAAGTCACAGAGCCTAGGATAGATGGACAACACAACTCAAATCATTGCAGAAAAAAAATTGAACAGTGAAACTAGGCTAGTCACTTTGATGTTATTCTCCATCACCACTTAAAGTGCTACCAACTCAGCAGAGAACTCATTCATTCCAATGTGAACATGAGTTCTAGCTTTTTAATTCTTCAAGTAACTTTATAAATTTCAATCTACAAGAAATACCGGTAGTTTTACTGATTTACAAACCAGTAACAATGGCAGGCTATTTCTTAATGGATACATTGCATTAGTTACAATGAACTAATATTCAGTTAAGAAGAACATAGGAAAAATGGCTAACCAAGAATGAAAACAATAATAATCTTACATAATAAGATATCACTTGCAATGATCAGGTCCCAATCAGGGTTAGAATTTGGAAACTCGTCTCCCCAGGTGTCTGAAAATACAAGCACATTTAGTATTTGGAGACGAAAAATTAATTGCAGGATCAATAGTGATAAAAAGAACACATAAAATGATGTGGAAATAGAGGACAAATACATGTAACTAATCAGTCACATATGCATATATTAATTTAATTTGTATAGAGTATTGATTATAGATTTATAATTAGGTCAATTGAAACAAGACTCACGTTTTATGTGAGGAATGACAGGTATTTCATTTGCTGTGCAGTTGTGAGCTATGTTCTTCTCTATTTCTTCATCATCATAGTCTGAAGTTGTAATATCAAGATTGTATGATTTTCGAAGAAATATGGCCAAAGCACCTGTGCCACTGAAATGTGGAGAGGAACAGACATGGCGATACATTTTCATAAGAAATACAGTTAAGTATGCAAGTCACAAAAACAAAATATATAACCAAGAGCGATTATTGACAGATGCGCAGCTGGAGGCAATCATAGGCTCAAGTTAAGATCCCTTCACTTTAAAAATTTTGAGCAAAACTTCCACCCCTAAGTAACAACTATAGCTTAGACATAAATTGATGTACAAGAAATTTATATACCTCCCCAACTCAATGGCATGCCGTCCTTCAATGCATGACCTGTGCTGAACTAACCATTCTGCAAATGCAAATGTCCCTGGCCAGAGTAAATTAGCATTCAATTGATGAAAGGAAAATTCTCGGATAATCAACTCCTGCACAAAAGGCAATGGCATAACGATTAGCTTCACACGAATCATATCAAATTCCTGCACAATAGTACTAAACTTGTCAAACCAAACTCAAGAGGAGAGATCCCACCAAAGGTAATCAGTCAAGTTCTCCGACAGAAATTAGTCATAGATAAAGTTAATGAATTAGATACTCTGTACCAATAACATGGTAACCAAAAAAAATTGAGGAGACTGCTTTTAACCATAAAGAGATCATTTCCACCTACACACCAAGCCTGACTCTCCTAAGAGACAAACCAAGCAAATATTACTTTTTACTTCCATTTTTTTTAACTCAAACAAGCCCACCCAATCTTTCTGAAACAATGGGTGGGTTGCCCAAAAAACCATATAACACTAGATCTTCCTAAAAGATATAACTTCTTTCTAAAACCTACTTGGTTAGGTCATCTCAAATTCTCCATTTCCTATAAAGTATAAACTCAGGAATATCATTCATATTCACTAGCTTTCAACATTTTCCCTTCCAAACAGTTAACACTTCAGCTCAAATTTTAACCCTTCCATCACATACCACACAGCATTCCCATGAGACAACTCTACCTCAGCACCATTACAAGCTCACAGCTGCTCCAACAACAAGACTCTCACAGTAAACAACAACCCAATAAAAAAAAAGTTGAATGTTCATGCACTGGCATGTAAAATAGTTTTATACCATCATATAATCACAATCCACTGTTTAAATGATTTTTGAAATATTTTATAAAAGTCAACTTATTTATCATAAATTATCATAAATGTACTTTATCATAAATGGAGCTTGTGTAGACCGAAAGTAAAACCATTTTTCTCAAAAAATAAACCCCCATCTCAATTGCAAATTCAGCAGCTTCCTTAAACTAAAACTTTCAACATAATATGAATATGACAGTGTCCCCCCAACAAACCCACATGATGAATTTGCTTAAACAGCTAATAATGATATTAAAGATGGAAACTTTACCATCCCAGGAAACTGGTGCTTCCTCTCAACATAGCTTTCTTGAGACTCTGCATCTTCCTCGCCTGCATTCACAAACCCAAATTGTCACAAAACATAGAAACGGCTATGAAGGCAAAAGAGAGAGAGAGAGAGAGAGATTACCAGTAGGAATGTCATCTTCGGAGAAAAGGGATGATGCAGAGAAGATAGCTATATCCATTTGTTAATAGTGGCGATGAATGAGTGATAGAAAATTTGAAGGCTTTTTTTATTGTTTTAAGCACTGTTCTGTTTGTTAGTATTGATTTGATTTCGTTTTGGAATTTTGGGTATGGCAGTGGCATTGCGCAGTTGCGGCGGCGTGTTGTTTAGCCATGATGGCTACTCCGCGTGTGACTCATTTTGCCCGGAGAATAGTTTTTTTTTTTTTTTTTTAAATAATTTTAATCATCAATTCATTCATTTATTTTATTTTAGGTTTAAAATTTAAATACAATTTGGTTTGTTAGAAAATTTTATTTAAGTTTTTAAGAGTGGATTGGCGATGATTAGAAAATTTAAATACCCAAGTGGCTATGCTAACAGTTTTTATTTTAGGTTTGATAAATTAATTATGAAAGATTTCTAGAAAAAAAATATACTATTAGAAGTTAAAATTTATCCTCTTAAAAAAAAGTTAAAATTCAGTGTACAAGTTTTTTCGTATACATTTTTTAAAAGATGAAGAAACTTGTTTTTTTTTTTTTATTCATTCCTCTCATAAGTTCTTCTATATTTGAAATATTAGTTAATTATTTAATTAGTAGAGCTATTAATTTAATAACAATTTAATTTATAAAAGAAAACTTTTTAAATCACCTAAATCATGAGAATTGCTTGAACCCTAACATGAGTTGGGAGCCTTGGGCATACTTTATTAGAAATAACATTGAACTTTGTGGAGTCTCTTATATGAAGTGAAGGTCGTAGGTCGATATGCTCAAGCTTGCTTCTTTACCAACTTATGAAAGTTTACTATGTTAATACATCATAGAACATTCTCTTGAGGAAAGAATTTAGGCTCCATTGTGTTGTTTTTCTTCGGTTGTTATTTCTCTTCTTTAAGAAAATCAAGTACGTATATATTCCCACCCTAAACTCATATGTGACTTTTGGTTTAACTTAATTCTATAAATCTAGCTTGTAAGTTGAGAGTTATTTTTTATTTATATACTCGCTTTAAACTCATATATAAACAAAAATATTTACTTTCATATATATTAAAAAAGTTATTTCACATCATTTAATTTTATTAATCTTGAGTAAAAAAATAAGATTTTATTTCTAATATATCCTTCATTGGACCTTGTATCATGCATAAAAATGAATTATTAAAAATAGAATTGCTATTAAACTATTGGTGTTTTAGGAATAATATAATTAAATATGGCAAAATTAATTAGATTTGTTTATATTTAAATTCAACCAACAAAATCCATTTTTTTCTTATATATAAGTCCAAATAGAGTAGTTTAATTTGGTTACATAACTAGTCAATGTGAGACTAAATCACCACTCTTATACTATAATTAAGATGGGCAAATAAGTGTCCATTATTAGGTGACTTTTCTAACACTCCCTCTCATATGTAAGACTTCTAACCTAAAGCATGTCAAATGTAGGTGACTTAACAATGGATCTCTTATAGACTTTAATATCATATTAGAAAATGAATTTTAATCTAACTTAATCCTAAAAAACAGCATGTAAAGTAAGGTTTGCACCTCACTTGTATACTTTAATTTTATCATAACACTAGTTGATGTGAGACTGAACCACCATCCTCGAGCATCAAGCAATTTCTAGAGACCACAACTAAGACAAACAAAGAATGTTTACAATTAGGTGACTTTTCCAACACTTTTCCTCATGCTAGAACTTTCATCTTAAAGCATGTCAAATGTAGATAACCCAAATGATCGTAGGATAAACTTTAATATTATCTTAGAAAATAGATTTAGATCTAACTTAATCCTACAAAACTACAACACTGACTTGTAAGGTAGGGATTATCTCACACTTCTATACTTTAATTTTGTTATATCATTAGCTGATGTGAAACTAAATTACCACTTTTAAGATTTTACTTTAAGCAACCCTTAGAGGTTCTAATATAGGCTAGCGAAAGAGTCTCAACTTATCAACATTTCCAACAATGTATGATTAAAGAAAATATTTTGTATTTGATTGATTATAAAGAAAGTACACAAGAAAAAAAGAGTAAATATTGGAATCTTTTATCATTGAAAAAAATTATACTATAATTTTTTTTATTACATAGTGTAAAGATTTTTACAATATCAACTAAATAAAAACCATTTCACATATAATTTTGAGTTAATTAATATAGAAGTTAATAATCGAAAGAGCATAACCTGATGTATAATGTAGTGACAATATAAAAAAGTTTTTATCCTTGTAAAAAATTTGTTCACTTTTTTAAAAGTATTTTTAAGCTTTTGCCGGTTCAATTTTAGTTCCTTTTAAGATTTCCTTTTTTAGTCCATTATGTTTGCGCTTATTGAACCAAAATTGGAAAAACACATAATTAACTACTAAAAAAAATTTTATCAATAAAAAAAGCATAAAAGAACCACTAATCCACTATACAGGCATGATATTCCGTCCGTAGAACATCTTTAATATAATATTAATTTTGAGTTCTTAAACTCTTTTTATTAGATCTCATAATATCACTTAACTATTAAGAATTTATATTTTAATTTGTTTTAATGGTAGACCTTAATTTGAGTTCTTAAGTTAATATTTGTAGGTTTTACTTTCTTTTTTCTTTTAAAAAATTAATTTTTTTCAGAGTGGAGAAATTTTTAAAGATTCTTGCACAAAAACAATTTCTTTAAATGAAAAATTTGAAGGATTCTATAATTGAAAATTTAAAAATAACAATTCTTAACTAAAAAACTAATTTGAGAATCCCTATTAAAGATAATCTTAGTGCCGTGCTCCTGTTTCCTTTATCCCTTCACTTTCGTCAATAGGTCTCTCTATTGGGTACATTGTCTTGGTTGGCATGGCACGCAGTGGTGTGTGGTGTTCTCTGAGATACTGAGATGCAGTGAATCTTTTTTGTGGATGGTGATGTGCAGGGTTGGGTGAGGAGGTGCAGGGTATTCATGTCTTTAAATATTATAGTGGAGGTGCAGGAAGTAATTCCTCGCCGCGGAACCTCGAAGTTCGAAGTTCCAACATGCACGCGGTTCCCAAAGTGCATCCTATCCTACGATAACGACATCTCTTATACTATATCCTTTGGACGCTTACGTCACATCGTTCAACAAACAAACCTACCAACCGAAAAATCTAAAAAAAAAAAATGAGTGCAAAACAAACGGCGCGTCCACGTAAGCATTCAACAACCTCGACTCACTCGACACTAGTACAGCCTGGTCTGAAGAAGAAGAACTTTGGAAACTGCTTCTCTTCTCACAGCTCCAGCTCACACCCAACAAACAGACAAACAAACTCTCTCACAGGGGCGAACCAGTAATTCCACACCTCCACCATCCCAACCCGTCCAAGAAAACCTTTCTTCCATCCCAAAATCCCCCAATTCTGATTCAGATCCGATTAAGCCCTAACCCTAATTTCCCCTTCCTTCGATCCCCACCAACAATGGGGGACTTCAACCTGGCGCTGGTGATCGTGGCGATCGTGGTGTGCGTGATAGTGTTCCTCTTCAACGTTTACCTCCTCGTCAACTTCCAGCACCCCGACGACGTCAACCAGGCCTACTTCCCCAAATTCGTCGTCGTTTTAGGCCTCTCCATCGCCGCCATCTCCATCCTCATGCTACCCGCCGACGTCGCCAACCGCCAGGCCTGCCGCCACGCCATCTACAACGGCGCCTGCAGCCTCACTCTCCCCATGAAGGACCTCTGGCTCGCGGTTTACATCCTCGACGCGGTGCTCGTCTTCTTCGTCATCCCCTTTGCCATGTTCTACTACGAAGGCGACCAGGACAAGTAAGTCTATGTATATATGTGCCGCGTTTTATTTAGGGCCTGTTTGGATAAACTTCTCCAGAGCGACTCCTAGGAGAAAAAAAAAATGAAATTAGCTTAGCTTCTCCGTTGGCTAATTTGGAAGTCACAAAAGCTATGCGAGAAAACTTCGATAAAATAGTTATTTTAGCTCACAGAAACTAATTTTATTTTTTATTCATGTTTTTCGGTCTTAATGGCATGTTTGGGTAAATGTCTCTAGAAACACTTCTAGGATAAGAAAAGAAAATGTGAAAAAAAAAATTAACTTCTGTTAAAATTGGTTTATCCGATAAGTAATTTGTAAAGTTTCACATCTTTTAAGAGAAAATATATGAAAGAGCTTTTACAAATTTGCTATTGGAGAAGTAAATTTTAGCTTATAGGGAAACTAATTTCATTATTTCACTCCCAAAAGTTCTACTAGAGCTAAACAATTTAGGTTCAAGAACTTCTACTGAAGAACTTCTTGAGAAGTTTACCCTAACAGACCCTTAATTTACTCTTTTTTCTTTGTTGGAATGAAAATTGATAATGTGCTGTGAATTGTGGTTACGGGAATGTGCAGGAGTGTTGGGAAGCGGATCAAGAGCGCATTGTTGTGGATGGTGACCACTGCCATTGTGTGTGCTCTTCTTTTGGGGATTTTGTATGGTACGTTCTGATGCTCTAGAGTCTAGACTTTCAGTTGTACTTTTTTTTTTGTCTTGCTTTGTGGGGATAAGATGGTAACTTTTCTATGTGTGATTTGAGGGTCTAATTTGGAATTGGCTGTGTTTGTTTTGGTCGTTGATGTTGGCCTGTTGTTGGGTGGGTGGATTTGTTTGGTTTGATACTTTGATAAGTTATGTGATAGTGAATTGAATAATCTTGTTTTGGGATGGTTGGTAAGTGTGTGTGAGAAGTGGGATATCAGTTGGTTAGGAAAAGAAGTTGTTTAATGTGGATTAATGATATCATAAAGGTTGGGATTTAAGCTAAAATTAATTTGGGTTGCATTTTTGTAGCAATGTTAGTGCATTGTGAGCAGCATTAGCACATATTTCAGTTTATGACTTATGTGAGCAAATATGTTTTGTGGTTCCTAAATTATGATTCCTGAAGTGGTGGGACTTAGAGGGATAGTGTAAGGTGGAAAGGACAAGGAAGAAAAGCAGTCAGTTGATATATGTGTGTCACCACAAATGCACTAAACTTGTCATGGGAACAGGTTAAAAAACATAGAGCATTGGGTACAGTGTACTTTTGACTATGATATATTTCAGAATTTTCAAACATATAGCATTTATTACAACTTTATAGGTTGGTTTAAGACTCTAAGTATAAGAAGTGAAAAAGGGATATTCTTTCTTTCAAAGATTATTGCAGATGTTATTTTATTAGGTGGAATTTTCTAGTACCCGAAGGTTTGATACCCCTGTCCTGTTGGATGGCTGTTGAATTAATTTGGATATTGCCAAGATTGCAATGGTGCCAAAAAAATGGGGTTACCAAATAAAGATCCTTTTACTATTTTTATAAAAATAATTTACTGTGCTAGGACTAAACTATCTTAGATGTTTTGTATATATAAAAGGCCCAAAGAATACTTAAAGCTGCTCATGTGTTTAAGGTCAAATAAACTCATAAGTCATAACAGACAAATGAAATCTCGTAAGTCAACACCCTCAAACATGTAAATAGCAAGATAAGACGAGATGCAGAATTTATTACATTTTAGTTTTTAGAGACAGTTGATGGCCTTTAATACAAGATGTAAAAACCTTATCAATGCCTTGTCTGTTGTCTGAGATTGACTTCAGAATGATGTGTTACTGTGGTTTTTCTGAGTAGCTTGATTTGCAACCATTTGGTCCAGTTCTTTTATTGAAGCATTATGTTGCCTAATTTTGTTGGAAATAAGTGAAACTGAAGAGACTTTTTCTGTTTTTAGAAATTCAGAACCATTCCTGATCTTTGTCTTAGAGGTTGTGTGAGAGATATAAGCCTTTTGAGCCTCCATCGAACGGGTTAAGCTTTTAGAAATTGGTCCTTGACATGATTTCTGAGTCACTATGACTATAGCTGCCCCCATTCTTCATAAATCATAACTAAATAAAAATTCAACAAGGTAACATTGGCTTGTGTTTTATGTGTGTTTCAAGCCCAAAGGGCTCTTTCATGAAGTCGTGTGCTATGCATATAAGACCATTCTTGATCCTCCAAAATCCATATGCATAAGGTTGCAACTTGCAAGGTATTAACTTCACGTATGCACCAAGTATCACCCTCTGAAATTTGTTATCATTAATTTTATATCATTCTAATCTTTCCTAATTATACTTATTAAATGGAAAATTTTTAGTAAGTGTAAAATCTGATTGTTCAGTGTTAACCCACAATTGAGTGAACATTTCAAACCCACTTTTGCTTGATGTGAACATATTAACCTGTGTCTGGCTGATGTATTAGGACTTATTGGGAAGGTGGACTTTACTGTTAGGCATCTCTCTTCTTCCACAAGCCAGTTTCCTAGCACATGGAGCTTCAATAGCGGTCAACAATGTATTGCAAACACCAATCAGGTCTGTGTGTTTCTCTCTCTGACAAACAGTCCATATTTTTTTGCCAGTTTTGTTGCTCTTAGAAGTAATTTTTTCTTGTTGTTTCTCATTCTGGTTTTTTTACCTTTGTCCTAAAAACAGTGTTCTGCATTCACTACCAGTCCTTCATCAGAGAAAACATGGACCATGCGTACTACCTTTCCAGAATATGTTGTTGCTCTTGCCACTATTGTTGGATCTGTGCTTTTTGCTGTAAGTTAATTCTATATTGTATGCTGTCTAGGTAGTTTATGGATTTGTTGCACTAACTTTCTTTCAATTATAATTTTTTTTTCTTGTGAAAGTGTGTGTGAATTAGGATATTGTGTTAGATCTTTTTGACTCCCTAAAAAATATGAACCGATTGGCTGATCCCATAAACTGCACACAAGTAGAAGCAATTACTTAATGACTTTACTAAAGCCTTCCATCCCAGGTCACATTTACTTTTAATTTTCACATTAGTGCTATTAACAATTGTTTTCTTTCCATTCAATCCAGATATTTGGTGGTGTTGGTATTGCTTGTCTTCCTTTGGGGCTTTTATTTTCATTCATTCGACGTCCAAAGGCTGTTATCACTCGATCACAGTATATCAAGGTGCTATATGCTTTTATAGCCGGAGACATACTAAATGTTGATTGAATATTCTGTACCTATATTTATGGTGTGGTTGGTTGGTTATGATTGCAGGAAGCAACTGAACTAGGTAAAAAAGCAAAAGAACTGAAGAAAGCAGCTGAGTCACTTCATCAGGAAGAAAGAAGCGGTTCGAAGGGTAGGAAATTTCGTAAAAATATGAAATCAGTAGAAAAGGTAAACAAAATATTGGTGATTTATCAGTACTTAATAATGCAAACTTTCTATTAAGTATTTTGTGTTCACATGGAATTGCATATTGCAATTTGATGTTTGCTGTTCTAGTTGTGGCTGAAAGTTGAAAGTTGTCTACAGTTAATGATTAGTGCAATGTTCTTGTTCTAGTTTGAGGGGTTCTGGTTTTTTAACTCATCTATCTCACTTAATTTTCCAGGAGTTACTTCAATTAGAGGAAGATGTCAAGCTTCTTGAGGAGGTGTATCCACAAGGGGAAAAGGTAGATACTTAACTGCTAGGCATAAACAATATGATGCAATGGTTCACCCACTTACTGATCTTGTATGAATGCAGGCTGAGACAACATGGGCACTAACAGTTCTAGGGTATCTGGCAAAACTTGTTTTGGGAATTTTAGGGTAAGCTATGACATATAACAATCTGAGTTGATTGGAATGCTGGATGCTGTATGACCCCTTTTACATAGTTTTACAAATTTTCTTCTTTCATCGAATGGGTTGTTTATTACTGTCGGACCAATTTCTTAAACTGAATTGTATGTGATAATTTTGAGAAGGTTCTCTCACCCAATACATTTCAAATAGATGGATAGATTTAATGGTTTCTTTTCATTATTACAAATTGATAGAAGAATTTAAAAAATAATGAATGGAATTACTGATAAGGAGTTTAAGTAAAATTAGGTCTTGTAATAAAAAATTAATTTAACTTGGAGAAAATGATATTGTAGAGAAAATAGATGAGTTAGTTGAATTGGAGTGGTAATACACATACAAGAGTGGCAAATGGCAATAGACACCCTTTGATGGACCAGTAAATACAGTTGCATAACTATTGTTGTTGGGTCTAGCTATCTCACTGTAATGAGCATTGCTTATTCTATAACAGGTGTTGTCTCCCATGTACTATCTAACCTAAGTTTTGAAAACTGTGCCAGGTTTATTGTTTCTGTGGCGTGGGTTGCTCATATCATTATCTATCTATTAATTGATCCTCCTCTTTCTCCTTTCTTGAATGAAGTTTTCATCAAGCTGGATGATATCTGGGGTATGTTGGAATACTCTTACCTTTTGTGGTCATTCCATTACCATAAGCTATAGAGTATAGACTATAGATACATTATATTTTAATTTTCATTCAGTTATTCCTCATGATGTATGCATTCTGCTTTCATCAGGTCTTCTGGGTACAGCTGCATTTGCATTTTTCTGCTTCTACCTTCTCCTTGCTGTGATTGCTGGAGCCATGATGCTTGGGCTGAGACTAGTTTTCATTACTATACATCCCATGAAGTAATTAAACTTTCCAGTCTTTTTTATCATTCACATTGCTTTTAATTTGTATTGGTCACATACTGCTTCTATTGATTGCTCACTATGTGAACTTATCTATGGCAGGTGGGGAGCGACTCTCATGAACTCTTTTCTGTTCAATGTGGGGCTTATTCTTCTTTGTTCCATAAGGTCGGTGTAGCCTGTATGATACATTTCTGAATGTCATGCTGTGACAATGCTGCTGAAAGTTCAGTTGTTTTACCTTTTCAGTGTGATCCAGTTCTGCTCCACATCATTTGCCTACTATGCTCAAGCAACTGCAGCACAGGAAATATTTGGCCACACATTGGAGTCTCTTCGTGGAATTAAATATTTGTACAAGTAAGTCGAGCTGGATATTTTTCCCTCACTCTCCCCCAACCCTCTTATTGGGTGAAGAACAGAATCTAACCTTCTTGTTAACTTGCAAATTTTGACCACGTGATGGGATGGTCTCAACTTATCCTTCCAACTTCTATAAATCACTTTTACAGTTGAGATTTTCTGTGAATGATTCTATTTACATTTAACTTGCCCAAAATATGCAAATAATAAAATAAAAGCTGTAGGCCATATTGTCTCGAGTATGTGACACATTGTTGATATCTAATGACACTAGTAGACCTTTTTTTTTGTGTTCTGGTTGTTTTAGTAGTATCACTATTCACTAACCTCTACATTGCCCACATTAAGGGAGAATTTATATGATTTATCTATGGTGAGTTAATTAACCATGCATTTGGCACTTCACAGGTACAACGTCTTTCAGATTGCATTTGTTGCATTGGCTGGATTGACTTTTGTATATTACGCTGCATTTGTAAGTTTACCTCTAGGAATTTTTCCTTTCTTATTGTACATGTTAATGTTCTTGCTGATCCTGAAGGGTTTCGAATTTGGAAATATCAGGGATGGAGAAGAAAGAAGCCTAGTGGCAAGTTCCAATTGTCTACATGAGGGTATGGTTTATGGCATGGAAGATTGTCTTCTAAAGGGAGCCATCGGGTATTCTTATTGCAAAATCTCATTTGAAGTGGCTTTTATTCGGGTGTGTTGACCTAGTTTTGTTTCAATGTTGAAAGCTATAGAGTTGGTTGATCATCATCCGAATAGAATCATTATTTTCATGCGGTGTATTCATTAAGTGGGTGCTTGTGGTGCCACTTATTGTGTCTTTGATCATTCTTTCCTCACCCTTGTATGTATTATTCCTTGGTTTCATTTGTGCAAAACAAACACATTCTTCTGATTATGTAATTGAATATATCATGTGCACAAGAGATTACTGGGTTTCTACTAACCCTTTGATGTATAATGCAACTACTCTTCAACTAAACATAATGCTGTTTCAGTCGACGTTCTTAACAATCATGTTTCTGTGACATATTGTTATATTTAACAACAGGTTGAGCAAAGTGCGTCTGTTGTAATCTTCTGGTATTTTTTTTTTATTCTTACATATAAAAAAAAAAAATAGTTACATTAACAATGTGTTGGGTTTTTGTGAAAAGTAACTTGTGGGTCTTCTGAAGAATGTAATAATCTGACAGCAAGCAGCCTAATTTGGAATTTAATAAAAGACAAGTATTATTTTATTCTAATAAAATCATGATTAGAGACGAAAGAAAAAAATATGTTCAAACACGTTGTGTAAATGAAACTCAGTCTCAAATAAAAAGACATCACATGAATAAAAAAAAATGAAGCTCAGTTTATGCACTTAAACAGTAAAACTACGATTTTAATGATGCCAATCACACACAATTGCAATTGGTATGTAAAGTTGGGCACTGTTTTATGTTCGGATGTTAATTCAATTTTTAGTATTAGTCAACACTCAATAGTATTTAGTTGCCAAAAGGACAAGCTAAAATCATAAGATGGTGACAATCAATCACAAGTTCACAACATTGACATGCTCAAAAACCAGATATAAGTCGCTCAATTGCACAATATGCACTAAGAACACCACATTTCTTTAAGCACAGTACTAATTATAAAACCCTGCCACTTTGTGACTCACATTATGGGCATTTCTGTAGCTTGAAAATGCACAATCACACTACTCCAATTGAGAATTTCCCTGGATGTTGTTCCAGTTAGAGACATTTATATGAGTGTTTTCATCTGCACCAATTGGTTCATATGGTGAATCTTCTGCAAACTCAATTGGCATTGACTTCCAGTGCATACTAGGTTCCCATTCTGCTTCTCTAAGAACCTTCAATATCTCTTTTGCCACTATCTTGCTCCCCTCACGTGACAAATGAATTCCATCCCTATCAAACATCACCTTATCAAATAAATGAAAAATATGTTTGTACTTTTTCTTCATGCGTTCAATCAGTGTGATCCATTAACTCAGTACTCCAACTGAGTCGATCTCGTTAATAACATAACACTGACATAACAGAAAGAGAAACTGTCATATATACTTACGTGAAGCAAACATCTAACCAGTCATGCCTTTGCTGGACTGCAGACCAGAGATCAACGGCCTTCACATTCATCTCGCCGCACAACTCCATACAGGCTTCCGAGTATATTCGACAAGCTTCATTTGTCCTTCTCAGTGGCCCCAATAGTTCACTGGTTTTCAGTTCAACCATTGATTCATTAGAGTACAAGATTGAAATGTAGATTTTAATAAAAGCAGGTAACAAGAATGTCAAATCTTTTAAGAAGGATCTGCCATCCTTTAAATTTACCATATGCAAGCATAACTGATTCAGATATTGTTGGTATAAAGCTAAAGATGCCAATTTTTACATATCAGACATGCCAGTATTCAAGCTTAGTCTCAAGTTTGAATACCAATATATAACAAAACCTTTGGGCAAGGGTACAAATTTGACTAATAAATAAGTAAAAAGTTTAACGGTAATACATTGAGAGCTAAAAATAATTTTGCAGTGTTAATCAATTACATCCTAACATTTACATGACTTTTAAGATATTTTTATAAAAGTCGCTAGATTCACAATAAATGATAGATTATGATTGATTGTCTAGTGTAAAACTATTTTATACTCATAAGTAAATACGAACCTAAGTTTATGAAATATGTGTCAGTTAGGTTCAAATAGAGCACCCTCAGTACAGATATGTGTCTTTGTTTATCATATAGAATAATTATAAGTATATGAATCTTCATAAAGTAAAAGTGCATCACTATCATAGCCCCCAAGACAATGTGAAATTATATCCAATAACCAAAATGAATATTGTAGTCAGAACCTGAGCGTTTCATGCATTTGTGCCTCATTGATGGGAGGTGAACTGAGAAATATCATGCGAGTCTTCTTTGAAAGGCTCTGACAAGTGACAGCCATTGGGATTTTGGGTCAAATTTTATAGTAACAAATATGGATGTAAAGAATACTTGAATCAAAACCACTAAATAATAGTACTAGAGTTTATAGGTGATGATACACTGACAGTGTAAAATAGTTTTATACTGATAGTAAGTTGTGATTATCTAATAATGTAAAATTACTATGTGATAGTGTGTGGAAAAAGAAGGGAAAGTTGTACTCTTGTGTAAAAGTTTACCTTGAGATGGATAGCAATCTTCCTCATATTTTCAGTGAATTCTTGGAGGGGTACATGAGGGCTAAGGCCAGATGGATGTGGATGCATAGAATCATTACCACCAAAGTACACAATTACCAGTGATGGTTGATCAGTGGCATCCTGAGTTGAAGATGACAAAGTAAAATGGTGATTCCAATGAATCTAATTAAGATTAATATGCATAGAATCAAAGGGATTACAATATGCAAAAATGAATCTAATCAATCACAATTCATCATTTATATGACTTATAGTTTTATTAAAGTCAACAGACATGGAGGATCATAATTGAATGACAATGTACAACTATTTTATCCAATCAATGCATTACTATTAATCTCCCAAAAGTAGCCACTCTTTTTTATCATTTGTCAAGAAAGGATGAAATATTGAAATTGAAGAAAGGTTTGATTTTGAATCAACACAGGCAATAAAAAAAAGATGGTCAATACCTTGGGAAATATTTTATCCAGATTCTGCAGAGCACGCCTTGAATTCCAACCAGCATATCCTCTCAGAATTATATCTGCCTATGTCAAGTCAATGTGATAAGTTAAACTCATTTACCATCATAATGTCTCTCACTCACAAAAAAATATATACTAATGTAAATTGAAAGCATTTATGGGAAAAGAAAATAAGAAGAAAAAAAAATATTTCATGAGTTAAAATTAGCTTATAATAAGCTGTAGAAGATTTCTCAAATTAGTTTCTCCCAAAACCGATTTTTAACTTATGTGTAAACTAATTTTAATATGTAGGAGAAATAAGAACTTTGTTATTTAGGATTATATTTTCAAATTGTTACTTACTCAGGGAGTTAAATACTATAGAGATTTCATCAAGGAGTCTTGAACACACCACACAAGTGAACTTATACTATATTTTAATAAAAAAACTTAAGGCTCAAATGTTGTTTAGCTTTCTCTTTCCTAACTACACAACGTGTCATTTCACCTTCACACTTATTCTCCAATACAAATATAGACACTTCTTCTCCAATACAAATATAGACACTTCGTAGATAGATTGTATTGATGGCTTTTTAAACCACTCATTCAAATATTAGATATTCTACTCTAATTTGTTCCCTTGTGCTAGAAGAAAGAAAGAAAGGTTGATGAAGGGAAGAGGGGTCTCATACATCTTGGAGTGTGTGATCTGTCACAGCATTCTTCTTTTACTGTGTTTCATCATTTCTTTGTACACTAATTTCTGATCTTGTCTCATCTTGATCTAGATTTGGATATAGAGGAATCTTATCAATGAAATTTTCCACTTTTTGGCCTAATTGCTAATCCAGTTGGATTACAGGACCACCACTTCCTCAAAAAGTTCTCAATATGGTGAATTATGTTGACACTAAATAACCCTTTTTTTCTCAATAATTTTGCATCTTACTTTCTCATTTCTCAACAAGAAAACGACTAGCCTTACTTTGCATATATTCATGGCAATCCGAGTTAGTAGTAAATAGAAACTTTTTCTTTTATTTTTCTTTCTTTTTCCAAAAGGAACTGTTCCATTGAAACATGCTTGCACAAAGAAAACAACACTTCATGGGTTATCTCTCAACAGTAAAATCAAAGGAGAACAACTTCTACCCTCTTGCAATCATCATTCATAACTCAACCTAGAAATGAAAGTGAGTGAATAACCTCAATTCATCAACCTAAGATTATGCAAATCAAAGTTCATGCCATGAAAGAAAAAGAGAGAGAAAAAGACAAAGATTTTAAGAATGAAAGGAGAAGAGATGGTAACTCGCGAGTTTGAATTTTCCTACTTATATTTTTAACAAAAATCAACTAACTAACATTTACCGATAAAAATAAAATTAACTTGAAGAAGACAAAGAGGATAAGAAAACCATAATGAAATGAACAAGAACAACACAAAATAAATCTATAATAATAAGTACCTTTCGAGCATACAAGTTAGCAAGAATAGCTCCCCAACCTTCACCACTATAACTGAACTCAACTATGGACGAACCAAACAACACAAACTGAGGCCTCACCGGTCCTACCATCTCTCTCACACACTTCCACAAATATCAATAATACACTTCAAACTTTGTTGCTTGCTTTCAAAATTTATAGACGTGTGGATTTTACTTTCTCTTGTCAATGTCAACTTCCATAATAATGAGCAAATTTCAGCATTCGAAAGAATTACGAGAGAAAGTCAGTGTAATATTTTAAAATATGAGGTATTAATGTAATAATTTTAAACTTAAAAGAAGTGTTAGGTTAGAAAAATAATAAAAAATAGCCATAGAGTTGTGTATGATAAAATCTTCGGAGTGTAGAAAATTTGCTCTATTATGGATTTCTTTGTCTTGTCATTGGCACAGCAAATTCAATTATCAATTATCTCTTCTGGATACAAAGTGTATGGTAATGGTGTAGATAACGATGTGAAAGTGAAACCTTTTAACATTAATACGTCCAAACTTTTAGAAACTGATCAGTGACATAAATCGAATATATAACAATTTGAACTTGGCGTTTTTTTTTATCAACGTTGGTAATGTATGTCAATCTTTGATATGACAAGTTAACGAGAAAATTTTCAGTTTTGATTGAAAAACTGTACTACAATTTTTTTATGGTTTTATCCTAAGTTGAATTTTTTATTTTGACAGGATATCCTAAGTTGAGTTAAAAGTTAGAAAAAATGATAAGTTTGTAGTGTATCAATTAGCGCATGGTTATTTAAGCTTAATAAACTATTTCTAGTTCGAGCTTTGAAGATATATATGCATTAAATATTTGGTAGAAAAAAAATTTCCTCTCAAAAGTCTTATCCAATTATTTTATGCAAAGGATAACTATAGTTTTGTACGAATTTTTTTTTTTCCAGAAGATAACACAACTTTTTTTTATGCTTAGATAACACAACCTTTATATAAAGGTAACAAGGCATAATGAATGACACACCTTTCTTATATATCTACTCTTTATATTATAAAATTAAAATTTTAAAATTGAAAATTAGTGTAATAATCCGTGTCTTCTACCGGTGCTAAGTTTAAGATTTATATTTTTAAATTTTAATGTATTTTTAATTGTTTTATACTTTATATATAAGTATATATTAATATATATACATTAAAATATTTTGAAGATATATTAATATAGTTAATAATTGGAGTATATCTTATACTTATATATATATATATATATATATATATATATATATATATATAAATATTTGTTTTAAAAAATATTATCCTTATAAATATATTTGCGTTTTTATGTAATTTAGATGTATACGAAATCTTATAAATGAATAATAATAATAATAATATATTTTATAATTTCTTTTTTAGTTTTCACTATAGAAAAAAAAAGAGATTAATATGAATAAATAATATAAAATAGTCATCACTTCTCTATTGCTCTTTGCACCGTTCTTAAGGCAATGGTAGAATAGAATGTATGTATATCATTTATTCTCGGAAACCTAATAGAAACCCTTGGCAGTCACAACTACCTTTATCACCAAAATTGTACCATCACTTTAGTAATTTATTTATCTTTTTGATGACTATGGAATTGATACGAAATAATTTTAGTAAAAAAATAAAAATTAATCTTTGTAAAACCTTAAACACATATAGTATATGTATTTTTATTTTAACATGATATTTTATCTACACAAGTTAATCAGGATTTCAACCTGGACCTCTTCGATTAGGAAATATAAGTCATTACAATTGTTCTCTTGGTTAACTGTCTCACTTTTTCTTTTCTCTTATTTTTCATTATTTTAGGTTTTTGTTTCTTAAATATTGGTTTGTGTAAATTTATGATCATTATTGACTCTAACCTAAATTTATGTCAGTTTCAGTAAATTTGTGGTACAACATACTCTTAGTTTCTTGCTCCTTTCACTCTTGCTCAATCTCACGCCTAATAAATTTGTGCCTACTTACTTCTATTTTCAACATATTTTAATTGGATTGTACTAATATTTAATCTCCTAGAAACAACACACTCTCAATTGTTAATTTAAATTTATTAAAAATTACAGAATAAATCATGATAGAATCATTGAACAAGATATGAGACTCACATTTTTTTTTTATAATTTCTAAAAAAATTTAATAAATAAAAACATAGTGTACGGATTCATCAAATGAATGTGTAGAAGAGTGTATTGCTAGTATTTATCTCATCTTTTATAAGAACCATATAAACCAATTTTTTTTTTTTTTTTATGGATCCAGAAAGATTATTCTTCAACTGAACATGTGATCTCACTAGTCATTACTATTACTTCCATGATAATATTTATATTTTAATTATTTTGCAGTACTCATACTTTTACAAAATTTTCAACTAAGTTACTTTTTTTTTTTCCTTCCTTTAATTAGGTCTCCAAACTTTTATTTTATTTTTAATTAGGTCTTGTGGCCTTTAATTGTCGCCACGAAAAATCATCCTTGGACATCTAAAAAGAGGTACAAACACAACCAAATCAATTACGAGTCATCACTACCTTTGCAGAAAAATCCTCACGTAATATGAACCATTCTAGTTATTGTCAGTGGGATACAAATACGATACACATGTTAATCTTTACTTTATTATTACTGAGATTGACGAATTCACGATCTTTTTTTTCTTTTTTCTCTTCCACTATTATATCAACCTTATAACTACATATTCGATTGTGTTAAAAGAAAAAAAAAACTTTGAAACGAAATGCTCCAACATCAACAAATTACAACGAGAAAAAACGCAACTACAAAGCACATCCAAATTCTGTATATTTTTCTTTCTTTTCCCATTGAATCAATCAAATTCTATATATATAATAAGGGCGATACAACAACAACAAGAAGCAAGTAATTATTATATCAACTATGCTGCGTGCGTAAACGTGTAAGTGCCATTAATTTTCCATTGGTCTCACAATGTCAATATCCTCAAGAACAAGAACAAGAACAATAATTAATAAACAAACAAACAAACAAACATTGTTATTAATAATTAATGATGACGATCACCTAAGTATTCAGTTCTCTTGTTCTTGTCCTTGATGTCCTTAATGCTTTTCTTAACCTTTTCCCAGCCTGTCTTGCACGCACCATAAGCCTTCTTACTTTGTTTGACGATGGCCTTCTTCACCTTCTTCGCCTTAACCTTCGTCTTCTTTGCTGTTACTATGACTTTTTCTTTGAACTCTGCCATATTAATATTGAATTCTAGATTTTTATTTTATATCAGAATTCAATGTATATGGCAATATTCTTAGTTAGCACGTACACGCCTTGAGCTTTTGGCCTTAGCAATTTTTCATTGTTCCAAGTTCTTGTGTATTTATAATGTTCAAAAACCATAACACATGCATGCAATGTATTGTTGGTTCCAACCCTAGAATATATGACATCCTTTTGACCTAGTCTTCGCGTGGCATATTTAGAAGAAGTTAGGGTTAGCCTTAAATATACGATGATGATGATGAATGAAGATGTTGTTATTGTTGTTGTTTTGACTTTGGGTTGTGAGAAGGGACCATGTCTTGTCTCGAACCTGATTTATATGCCTTAAATATAGCAAAGCTAAAGAGGGCTCTATGCCTACCATTGTTCGAATTTCATCTTTATCCAATTAGTAAATATAGGTATTGGCCAGATAAGATTCTTTCATATTATTAACTTTTCGTTTGGATCCTTTCAGGTTAGAATCTCAACCATCATAATATCGTTTATATTTTTTCATAAAAAAAATAATGAATAGTATAAAATTATTTTATATTATTAGTTAATTATAATTTTTTATTTATGGTGAATCATGAATATTAAACTCTTTTTTTTTATTGTTTAAATTTTCTCTCTTGTTTTTAATCAATGACTAGGATTAATTTACATGACCAAAATGTTTCACAATATGATCTTTTTCCGTGATTCAATAGGTTTAATGAGTCCACTTACTTTTTTTTAATCTTTCCCTTTTTAATAATTTTACACTTTTTTATTTGAATTTCTTTATTTATTATATTCTAATTAAATTCAACGATTATTTTTTTTTATTAAAAATGGAAACTTTTCCCAAATACCGTGTTCAAATTCAAATTACCTATTCACCAAAACAAATAAATCAAATTACCTAACTAATGAACAATTGATTCATACCCATCTGTCTTATTTGTAATTTTATATATATTTTGAACATCCGTATGTCATTGTGCACACTAACCTTGTTCACTTCAATTTTAAAAAACCAGTTCTATAACTTGATAATATGAAGTTTTTGGTACTAATTGAATGCGGGGTTAAGTATAATTTCTTGCTTAATCATAATTATATAACAATATTTACGTTACATAAATAATTATAAGTTCAACCATGACCAACTGTTGGAAATGTACAATTTTTGTATGTGAAAGATGAGATGGCACACCCGAACACATAATTGCCTGGTACAAATTAAACTAAAACTAATAATACAAATATAATTAAAAGAAAAACAGTATGAGAAGGCTGATGAATTTGGTTAATTTTCTATTGTTAATTTAGACATGGGAACTTGTTTAGATTTTGTGCCTAACTTTAATTTACCTATAAAACCAGCTTGTAGAGAGATGCCTAAGCTTTACAAGTTTTTATCATATGCATGGATGCACGCACTAGTATTTTTTCATTCGTTAGCGTGAGACTTGGGTTTTTCCCAATAGATCTGCATTCGGATCTTGTACCACGTTTTCTTGCAATATCCCACTAACGTCCATCCACTTCTGATTAAAATTCCAGTACTGCTCTTAGACCTCTTCATCTGGGTGTTTTCTTCTTCATTTATTGGAGCACATGTAAACATCTTAGCAACGTGAAATCAAATTAAGTGCTGAAGGTCTTAATTTGATTCAAAATGTTTCTTCTTTCGACTCTTTCTAAGGAATGACACAACAAAAGTTATTTAATTTCCTTAATTTGTAATATGTCTAGTTTTGTTGTCTTTTATATAATGTCTTATGGGGCTGTTATATTTGTTAGCTACATGCATGATAAATGAAGTGCATGTCTTTTCCTTGATAACGATGAAATCTGATCTGTTTTGTTGAGTTCTACGTGTATATTTAGTGTGATATTTCTAGGTTCCGTTTTGTGTGATTAAGTATTAATTGGTTTGCCCTTTTCTCTAATTTTGGCTAATGACGAGTTCTAGACATGTACACGCACACCACACGTATACATAGTTAGTGTTTGGTTTTGATTATGCAACTCGCGTAGACTCACGTCCTCTCTTCAACTTGAAACTACACAAAATAGCTTCTGAAATTCACGTAATTTACACACATCTGAAGTGAAAAACAAGGAACCAAACATGTGGATAATAAACAAGGGTGGTAGGTTAAGTTTGATAAAAAGAAAATAATAGTGTTTTTAACGAGTATAGGAAATGTTCTATGTATGACACTACTGTGTATTTGTTCAAAATTAGTCACCTATAGCGGATCAAAAACTAACAAATTGAGTCATTTGGCATAAGCAAAAAATTCACATTATCACCTAAAGAAAGGGTTAAACACACTTTCTAATATATTATTTTTTATACATATTTTATTATTGATTAAATTTTATATGTAGAAAAACAAAACATGCAAAAAAAGACCTACATACTACTGGCAACCATGTTTCTATAACAGGATTACTTTATAGAATATCTGTAAAAAAACAAAACATGCAAAAAAATGACCCACATACTACTGGCAAAGAAAATGAAACACATTCCATTGCCAAAATCAACAATAGAATCTCTATAATCCACTAATTCACCGAAGGCATTCCTACAAAATCTCTCTGTCTGGAGTGAAGTCTATATAAACACTTTGAGTCAGAGTAGCAAATAATCACCATTGTGAGTTGTGACCTTTCACTCTCTTGAACTGATGCCTAATAACATATGTATGAATCAGTGTGCCAATATGTTGATTATGAAAAAAAATAAAAGTGCTAACATCACTTTTTCTGATCTCTCTTTCAGATACACTTAATCTAATTAATTGAGATTTATTGAAAATCAATAATTTAGGTGAGAATCAGACAATATAATCATTAAATGATATGAGATTCATCAAAATAGTGAATTCTAATAAATTTGAACCTATGACACGGAGAGTCTCCTCTAAAAGAGAGTGTAAAGAAGTGCAGTCAGCACTCCTAAGAAAACAACACAATGATTCACTTTAATTAGTAAACACAGATTGGGAAATTCTTACTCAGGAAATGAAATGAATTGGATTCACCCTATGAAAATATGATACTAAAAAAAGAGATCTAATTAATATTGATAGTGATAATTGACAAACTACTGCAAATGCATGATCTGTGAAACATGGAAACCTGGCCTGCATATAGATCTACAAAGTTGAAGGTCTTAATTTAAATGGGAATTTGAAGAAAATGTACTTGCCACTACTAGGCTACATAGGCTGACAAGTTCAAAAGATGCACAACCATGAACATTAATTCATTGCCAAAAATGTCACCGTCCCACTTTCTACAACAGTTCTGTCACAACTGTAGTGGATAACGCGACGTGGTTGCACTTCATTGTAGCAATGATTCCTTAATCAACAGCCTTTAGAAATATGAGTAACTGAAGAAAAATGTATGAAGCACCCCCAACTGCTGCATACTGCAACTTCTCTTTTCCTTCTACTGCTGGGAAGTCATTTTTCTTTGAACGATTAAAGCCTCCAGCTAACCATCCCAGATTTTTGTAACCTCCATTGTACAGTTTTGAAGCTGCTGCCATTGACCTGTGAATCACTCACCAAAACCAACAAATTAACATTTTTCCTCTATTGCCAAAAACCAAAATCAACCAACTTGTTCTTCTTATATATCTGTATTGAATATTGATATTGTAAATTGGAGAAAGTGACATATATACAATAGACTAATATAAAGCTCCAAATCAAAGACATTCATAACTTTATTGATTAAAAAAAAGTAATGTTAAGAGTTATGGTTGAAGGCTAGAAATCCTCCTCAAACTATGCAGACAACGAATTCCAACACAGAACAGAACACTTGGTCGCCTCCATCAAATGGCTTCATCAAATGCAATGTAGATGCAGCTATTTTCAATGAATCTCGATCTTTTGGGATTGGACTTTGTATCAGAGGAGAGCAGGGAAATTTCATCAAAGCAAAAACGTCTTTCTACAGTGGTGTCCCTAAACCAGCAGTAGCAGAATTTTGGGCTTCGTTGCAGGCTGTGACTTGGATTTCAGAACTTGGATACCAAAATGTGACACTTGAAAGTGACTGTAAGATGGCTGTGAACAATCTGGCCAATGTTAGCAATGGCCTTTTTTATTTTCATCATTTCATGTAATATCAGCTAGATGTAGAGAATATTTGTCACAAATTTCAAACTTAAGGGTGAATTTTGTAAGGCAACAAGCAAATCATATTGCTCATTCCTTAGCAAGAGCATCAAGATTTCAGCTAAAGACTAATTATTATTCTCTATCTCTCTCATTTTATTGCATATATTACCTATTATATCTCCACTTCTCTCTTTTTTTCCTTTTTAGTTGTTGAATAGAGTTCTGACACCACAGCACGGCATATGCTAGCCATGTCCACACTTCCTACTCCAGTGTCCACCAAACTTTTCTCAGAAAGTTCATCTGGAAGAAAGTTAATTAGATCTGCTTTCAAGTTACTTGACTAAAACAAGGATGGTTAATTACTATAAAATTTCCAAACTTTCTAACCAAGAACAGGAACAACTTAACTTCAATTAAGTGCAAACAAGGAACCAAAATCATTATTTGCTATAAGTCTATAGGCCTTGTTTTTATAAACTTCTCAGGAATGAGTTTTATGGAAAAAAAAAAAAAACACAAAAAAAAAAGAGATTAGCTTCTCTATAAACTAAAATTAACTTCTTCAATAATCAATTTGTAAAAGGTCACGTGTAGTTTCTTTAAAAGATGTGCAACTTTTACATATTAGTTATTAAATAAGCTAATTTTAACTTATGGAGATGCTAATTTCTTCTTTTTTTTCTCCTACAAGTCATGTAGAGAAGTTTACCCAAACAAACCCGATAACCAACTAAAGAAAAAAAGAAAATAAAAAAAAACTTCTATATGTTCACCTTAATCCTTCTCCACATGCCACAAGAAGCTTGGTATCCTTACCTGCAGGAGTGGAATTTTCGACTTCACTAAGAAACTCAGAATTCAAAGTAGTGAGGTACTGGCCAGTCCAAAGGCCAATGTAGCCAAAATGCACCCACTTCTTGAGCAGAGTTATGGGGCTGTTGTCCTTGTCCTCCACAAACATTGGCACGTGCAAGGACCCTTCCACACGTGCCTTCTCCCTCTCCCAAATTGGCCTAACATCAAGGAGAACAAAGCCCTCAGAGTTTATGGCTGTGGAAGCATCTTTTGGCAGAATTGGCCTCACTGTGCCAGACTCTATGAGCTGCCTTGCACTTTTGGAAGATGTTGTTGCATTGATCACTTGAAATCTTGGTGTTCTGAGATTGGTTTTCAAATGGGTCTTTGATTGTGTCTTGTGTTTTAGAGTTGAAGCTCTGAACACATTGTTCAATTGTGTTGTTGCCATGTTCATATGTTTCTGTTTCTTTTGTTGAGTGTTGTTGTTGTTGACATGTAAGAATGTTGTGAGAATGTGTTGCTATGAAGGGTTTGGTTTGACTTGTTTGGGATGATGAAAACTGTTAAGGAACATAGCCATTGGTTCTCTGAGGTTTCTCTTTGTTTGTCTTTTGCTACCTTTGCATCTGTGTAGTGAATCTACAAAGAGTCAAAGCATTCAAAGGATAAGAAAAAAGATAAGATAAGAAAAGGCTTTAGGCTATTTTTATTCTACATTTAAATATCTTTTTATTTATTGCCATTAAACATTTTTATTTTTATTTTTTACCTTAAAAAGAATATATATATATATTTTAGTTCTAACAAATTATAATTATTTTACTTTTTGTCATAAATGCAATTTAGATAGTGTTTTTTTTTTTTTTACTATTCAAAATACTATCTAAATTGTTTTAAAGATGAAAAATAAAACAAATATAATGATAAGGACTAATTTTTTTTTAAAAATTACCATAACGAAAAAAAAAAACGCTAAATTACACGTACTTTGATTTTATTTTTATTTTTTTGGTGAAATGGTACTTTGATATTTAAGCCTTTATTATGTGCTGAATATGTTTTGTCATAATGAAATAATTAATGTCACTATTTTTTTTTATAAATAAGAAATTAGAAAAGGGCATTAATGCCTAAAAAAAACAGTATTTTGAAGTATAGCAACTAAGTAATTAGAGGTTGAAATTGGACAAGAATTTAATAAAATAAATGGGGAGGAGGATTTGGCTCCTAACTTAGAAAGAATGTCTGGCATAACATTTTCCTACCTAAGCGTATACTTGAAACTAATATTCCAAGGCAGTTGTACGTAATCACGAATGGTCGAAACCACACCTGCATGAGGGTGAACAGTGTCAAGGCCTTCAATGATGAATTTCAGAGAAGTGGTGGAATACATCTCACAAATAACATTAGAAAAACCTTGTGTGGGTAAATTTAATGCCATGAAAAATAGAAAAGATGAGCTAGTCAAGCTTGTCCATTTGGCTAGATGTAGAAGAAAACTTATTTGGTTATGCATATACCAATCTAACCAAACTATATCGTTAAAAACCACCTCATTCCTCGTACGCCAGATCATCCAGTAGGTGATGCTGAATAAGAGCTGAAAATTCCCTTGAATGTTACTTTTGAGCTAGTATGCAGCATCATCAATGAAGAAATCAAGACCATACTGTAACTAGATGTATTGTCACACCTTACATGCATAGGGACAATCGTGAAGGATGTGAATCCATGTTTCATTAGCATCTCCACACCTATAACAAGAAGAATCAACAGTAATATGCCGCATGAAGCGGAAAGAGTTAGTAGAAAAACTCCCTTTATAGGTGAGCCAAATAAAGTGTTTAACATTCTCAGGTAGCTTGGACTTCTACACCCACGACCAAAACTTAGCACAAGTAGGATGAAAAGCAGGCTCTCAGCTCAACCACGCATAGGCGAACTTGGTATCATACTTTCTCGAGCTAGACACACTCCACCTAATAGTATCTGACATAGAAGGATTAAGGAACAAGTACGGAAGGGTGTTCTGAATGTCTTGGGGCAAGGTTGTAGTAAGGATGTCGAGGTGCCAATAGCTATCAAAATAGACATCCTTAACGCGTAATTGCATGTCCCTCTCATGGACCCCATCCATCATGCCATGCAAGGGTCCCTCTTCTAGCCAAGGATCAAACCAAAAGGAGCAATCCCCATCCCCAATTCTAAACGTGAAACCTTGCTTGAGATGAGATAAGGCTTTCATGATAGAGGACCAAACATACGAGCTGCTTGTGGAATTATTAAGGTGAAAAATATTCTTTTGGCCAATATATTTAGCATATAGCAAACGGACCCACAACTTATCCTTATCGTGCAAAAGATCCCACACATGCTTGCCAAGTAGGGAAATGTTAGCCTGGCAACATCGACGAATGCCCAAACCTCCTTTGGTGCAAGTTTTAGAGATAGTAAACCAATCAACCCAATGATTGTGATTCCCTCCCCAAATGAAGCACCTTAACCTAGAGTAAATTTTATTGCAAACTCCTTCCGGGATCCACAGGTTTTGCATAGAGTAGAAGGGGATAGCAGATATAACCGACATAACCAAAGTTAATCTACCAGCACGGCTAAGGAGTTGGCCCTTCCAACCTGCAATGCAACTATTGATGCTATCTGTGAGGGAGGCAAAATCCGCCTTAGTGGTTCTACCTACTAAAAAAGGGAACCCCAAGTATCTGCCTGGATTATGAGTATGTTGGAACTTTAATATAGGGGCAAATTGCTGGATTTTGCTACGTGGAACATTCTTAAAGACAAAGAACTTAGATTTTTGGCTGTTGACTTTCAAGCTAGAAGCAAGACAAAATAGCCGGATAACATCCTAAACCAACTACACTTAACTTGCCAACGCCTTAGTGAACAATAGACAATCATCAACAAAGAACAATTGTGATATCTTAGGGCCACCTTTGAAGATCGTAATTGGTTGCCAATCCCCACTAGCCACTTTCTCCTGAATGAGAAGCACTAGCTTCTCCATGCACAAAAGAAAGAGATAAGGTGACATCGAGTCTCCCTAACAAAGACCACGTCTTGACGAGAAAGAGGGCAATCTCTCGTTGTTCCATTTTAGGGACAGGGACATAGTAGTAGTGCAATTCATAACCAAGTCTATCGTGCTGTCTGGAAACCCAAATTCCTTCAAAGTCAATCTCAAGAAGCTCCAATCAACCCTATCATAAGATTTTTCAAAATCAATTTTAAACATAACATAACCAGTCTTCCTAGTCTTTTTATGCATATTATGAACAAGCTCTTGGGCGATGATAACATTATCACAAGTTCCCCTCTTGGGGATGAAGCTACTTTGAAGGGGACTAATGATAGAATTTAAGTGTGGCCGAAGGCGATTCACTAGGACCTTGGAGACCAGTTTGAATAGAACATTACAAACACTGATCAGCCTGAAGTCCCTGATGGACGTGGGATTCTCCGACTTAGGAATGAAAACTATCAAAGTTTTAGTCATTTGGGAAGGGCAACAGTTGTGGCAAAAATCTCAACTACCATGCGCGTAATATCACCCTTGATATGAGGCCAAAAGGTTTTGAAAAATATAGGTTGAAATCCATGTCGTCTAGGGGCTTTGTAAGGGTTCATGCTAAAGAGGGCATCCTTCACCTCCCACAATATGATGGTAGCGGCCAAGCCGAGGGAGACATAGTCCTCTAATTGAGGAACATGTGCTAGTTGTAAGCAATTGGAAAGACATCTAGCAGTAGATTAGAAGAGAACATGGTAGAACAATTGAGCTTCCTTCTGAATAAGGGATGCATTAGTGCACCAAATATTATCGATAAACAGGCCATAAACGTTATTCTTGCGCCTTCTCATAATTGTCTGAGTGTGAAAGAATTTGGTATTCTTGTTACCAAACCTCACCCAATTCTCACAAGACTTCTGGAACCATAACATTTCTTCGTGAAAAATGATTTGGTTGTACTGGTCCTATAAGGCTTTTTCCAACTGAATCATGTCAGAAGTAGCCTGAGTCTCTAGTTCTCCTTTGATACGAGATTCCAATTTCTTTTTGTCCCGAAAAATATTCCCAAAGACCTTTTTGTTAAAGATGATAGAGTTGTCATGAACTTTATTAAGCTTATGGAAAGCGTCTCCGATAATTTGACCACATGTTTGTGTCACAATATTCACAAACTCTGGGTAGGAAAGCCAAGCTGCTTGAAAATGAAAGGAAGGGTTTATGCGGGAGTCAACTTTTCGGCAAGAAAGAAGGAGATGATTGTGGTCCGAGTTGAAGGGGAGAAGAGTTTCCAACAACGCATTGGGATAAATAAGATGCCAGTCAACATTAGCCATGTACCTATCAAATTTTTTTTGTATGAACCCCCTTGCTTGGATATTCTTGCGCCACGTGAAGAAGTTCCCTGTGGTTTTCATGTCAATAAGGCCACATTGGGTGACAACATCGTAAAGAGCATTAGCCTGGCTTGGTGAAAGGCTCCCCCTATGACCTCCGATGGTTGAGTAATCTCATTTCAATCACCAATGACCAGCCATGGTCCTTCCATGTCATTGCTAATCTTAATCAAGTGGTCCCAAAGAATAGCCCTCGCCGTAGGAATGGGAGAGGCATACAGTGCGGGGCAGTTTCACCTACTATTTGTCTTCTCTAGCCTAAAGGTAATACATTGATTCATGGAGTGTAGAAGAGTGAAGTTGACATCTAGCCTTTCTAACAAGACCCAAATACCTCTTGCATGTCCTTTAGCCTCTTGGATAAACACCTTTTCATACCCCAATGACTTCCAGAATTTTTCAACCCTATGGAACTGAACATGAGTTTTGTAGATGAAGAAAAGGGAAGGTTTGTGGGTTTTAATCATATGTTTGACATGTCGTTTTGTACAACAGCCAACCGCTCCTCTTATGTTCCACGATATGATGGATATATCTTGTAAGCAATTCATGACAACATAATGATAAGAGGAGGGGAACCTAAGCCAAGGCCCTATGTTGGCATGGCTTGGCTTTTAAGGACTAACTCTTGAGCTACATTGGCTACCCTATTACCTTGAGAATCTTCAACCATAACCACATCAATATTAAGGTTCGATGCAATAGCATTAGCATGCACACCAGGTACCGTGGTGTTGACCCCATTTTGATTTAGATGATTATTCACATGAATATTGAAACACGAATGATGATGGGATGTGGGGTCCAATAGAGTAGTAGGAGCTGGAGGTAATACCTTGTTATTTGTCTCACATGAATTCATGTTAATCTTTGCAACATTTTGAATTAATTGTGCAATAGGAGTATAAAAATATGAACGTGGTCTTTTATGAGTAGGTGGGGCCGCGTGACTAGATTGATTTGCATGATTGCTTTTTAAATTTCCCACTTTTTCTTTCTTGCCACGAATATTGTGATTCTATTGTGGGAAAGAGAATTTTTATCTTTTTTTAAAACAAAATCTTAAGTCGTCATATTCTTTCTTTTTTGAATTATTGTTGTTTCGTTTCTTTCATTGCACAAGAAGCTAATCACCGTGAACAAGATCATGATTGACATCTGTTATTTTTGTTGCGGTTTTCACCTGCTCTCCTGAATTAATGGGAACATTAATTTCAATAATTAGAGACGTAACTATTGTCATTGCGGTGGTTGCCGAAGCAATTGGTGGCATTGTTCCTTGTGAAGTTGATAGTGGGGTTTCCAACGGAGGTTATAGTTGCTTCTTAGTTAGGCATGGCAATCAAACTCGTACCCGCAAGTATCGCCCCGTCCCTGCCCCGATATTGACAAGTAATCCTCATTTTGATTGGATATAGGTACGAGTACGGGGACAGGGATAAGGATGTGCATACCCACCTCGTACCTATACCCGATATATATATTGATTAAATTATTTTTATTTTATATTATATATTTTACTTAATAATTTTTAAGTATTTACATTTTTTTATGATTTACAATTTATACTTACTAAATTATTATTTTAGGTTGTTTCAATTTGTTTTTATATAGTTTAGACAAAAATTATATAATTTTATTAGATAATAAATAATTATACGGTTGTTATTAACATATTATTAATTTGTTATGAAGTTTCTATTTGTGATGAGACTTTTAGTTTATTATTAGTTTGTTATGACTTTAAGTAATTATAAAAATTGAATTTTTTTAAAGCTTATTATGACTTAAAATTATTTTTTTTTTATGTTTTTTTTTAAATTATAAATGGGTACGAGTAGGGGTGTTCATAAACCGAACCGGTCCAAAAAAACCGCGAAACCGACCCAAAAAAACCGCAAACCGAACAAAACCGAATTTGGTTTGGATTTTTTGGTTTTTTTTTTTCTAAAACCGAGCGGTTCGGTTCGGTTTGCGGTTTGAAAATCGCAAACCGCCCCAAACCGAACCGAACCGCATATAAGTTTCTATTTTTTTTTTATGTTATTTTTTCATAGGTGGCTGAGGTAAAGGCCAAAAGGGGAAAACAAAATTCGAAACCCTCGATCTTCATCTCGCAGCCTCGCACACTCTGCCTCTCGTCTCAATCTCGCTCGCACCCTCATCCCCACCGGCACCCTCTGCCTCTTCTCGCACACTCATTCACCCTCATCCCCACCGGCACCCTCTGCCTCTTCTCGCACCCTCATCCCCGCCACCCTCTGCCTCTCGTTTTCAATCTCGCACCCTCAACCCAGCCGGCGCGAGATCTCGCGCCCTCAACTCCGTCGCCGCCTTCATTTCGTAGAGTCAACCTCACCAGTGTTGGCATCTCGGCACAACGACACCTGCATCTCACCCTTGCCGGCGTCGTTGAAGCTCTGCGCCTTTGCCTCTCAATCTCGGTGCCTTCATTTCGCTGGCGCACAAACCTCTTCTGATTCTCCTTTGCCTTCTCTGTTCGTGAGGCTCACACGCTTAACTTGGTATGTTTTCTGTTTGCATCTTTATTCACTCAGTTCTCTGTATTTGCATCTAATTGGTTGTCTATTAGTCATATTTGGTTAATATTTGGTTTTCTGATATTTGGTTCATATTTTTTTGGTCTGTGGGTCATGTTTGGTTCTTAGAGAAGCTGTAGTTATTACTGATTCATTGTATTTGCAGGTTGTCTGTCATATTTGGTTCTCTGATATTTGGTTCATATTTGTCTGTCTATCTATCATATTTGGTTCTCTGAGAAGCTGTAGTTGTCACTGATTCACTATATTTGCATCTTGATTGGTTGTCTGTCTATCATATTTGGTTCATATTTGTCTGTTTGTCTATCATATTTAGTTCTCTGAAAAGCTGTAGTTGTCACTGATTCACTATATTTGCATCTTGATTGGTTGTTTGTCAATCATATTTGGTTCATACTTGGTTCTCTGATATTTGGTTATATTTGTCAGTCATATTTGGTTCTCTGAGAAGCTGTAGTTATAACTAATTCACTGTAGTTATTTTTGTGTCTAATTCTCTATGATATTTGCCTATTTGGTTCTCTTGTGACTGGTTTTTCTCTGATATTTGGTTCTATGTGACATGTTCTAAAAATGCATTTGATATTTTGTATGGTTGTGTGTGTTATGCTCACTTTCTTTAATGCAAAATGCTTTGTTAAATTCTTGAAAATATTTTTTGATATCACTCTAAAAGTGTCAGGGACAAGTTATGTAACTTCTTCTTTATATTTCAATGAGCATTGCATGATATTACTTGCACTTCAGAAATGGAAAGGAAGTTCTGACATTCTGCTTGGAACTATGGCTGAAAAAATGAAAGTGAAATATGATAAGTATTGGGGAAATGTTAAGAGTGTGAATATATTGATTTTTGTTGCTGTGATATTTGATCCTCGGAGTAAATTTCAGTTTGTTGAGTGGGGTTTACACAAGTTTTATGAGAAGGAAGATGCTGATTTTTTGTGTGACAAGATAAATAATGCATTATACCATATGTTTGATGTGTATAAGGTTTCTTTTAATAAAGGGCAGCCGACTGAAACTTCTTCTGCACCTTGTGAAATGGAAACTCGATGAATTTGATGCACCTGAAATTTCATTTGCTTTGGAATTTGAGAAAGAGATGAATCGTAATAACAATATTCATAAAAATGAAGTTGATTTGTATCTCATGGAGAGTTTGGAGAAGAAAAGTACCTCTTTTGATATCTTGATGTGGTGGAAAGTGAATTCTACCAAGTATCCTATTCTTAGTATAATTGCTAGAGATTTATTAGCCACACTGTGTCTACTTGTTGTTTCCGAGTGCCTTCGGCCAAGACAGGAGGTAGAGTTCTTAATTGTTATAGAAGCTCTCTTACACCAAAGACCGTTGAAGCATTGATTTGTACTCAAAATTGGTGTCGATCCGCCCAGTGGTCGGTGGACATTGAAGAGCTTGTGGAAGATATTGAAAGAATTGAAATGGGTAATTTATTTGTTGTATTTTAATTCTTTTTATTTAATTTTTCATTCATATTTACTATTATGTCTTTATATATTTTTAGAACTTGGCCCAATCCCACAATTAGATGAAGAGAACTGCGATGTTGATTCCGATTAGTCATTGCACTAAATTATGGTATGATTTATCACTTCTTAATCATATTTTTCTTATTCTAAAATGCAAGAAATTATCATTTGAAATATTAATTGATGATGTTTTAGTTTTTGCGGGAATGTTTACATGTAGCTATTGGCAAAACCTTATGATGATATTGGCCGATTAAATGTTTTTAATTGTTATGTTTGTAACTTTGTATAACATTTGGTAGAGTTTGGAATTTTTTATGTGTAATCTTATGAATTAAGACTTTGAGTTAATTTTATATGTTTTAAGACTCATGTGGATATATTTGAAATTATGATAATAACTTTGAGTTTTAAAATCCTTTAATTTGATGTTTTAAGATTTTGAATTTGTATATTTTTTTTAAACTTAAAAAAAAACAAAAAAACCGAACCGAACCAAAACGCATAAAAGTTTGGTTTGGTTTGGTTTGATTTTTATAAATAGAAAACCGAACCAAACCGAACCGCATATATTTTTTGCGTTTGGTTCGGAGGACTTTTTACTCCAAAACTGAACCAAACCGCACCGCGAATACCCCTAGGTACGAGTACAAGTTAGATATACCTAATACCCAACGAGGATGGGGATGGGGATGGGTATGTGGGGATAGGGACGAGGAATCACAAACCCATCCTCGCCCCACCCCATTGTCATGCCTATTCTTAGTGCACTCCCTTGTAACATGGCCATAACAACTGCATGTGGAGCATATACAGTGGAGACTTTCATACTTCACTCGATACCAAAAACCTTTTAGCTAGACATTCCCAACGACTGGTTTAGTAAGATTGATTTCAATGCAAACCCGTGCAAACCTACCTCGCCTGATGTCTTTTGTATTGGAGTCCACCTTAACTGGTTTCCCAATGGCCATTGCTAGCGCAAGCAAAATGCTTTCATCATAATAAATAAGGTTGAGACCCAGGAAGCAAATCCACACTAAGGTTTTTTCAATCTTCGCAGATGGAGAGATAAACTCAGGAGACCAACGTTGCATTGTAAGGTAGTGATCAAATAACATATAGGACCTTTCATCCATAACCTTTTGGTGATCACCTACGTTGTCAAACTTCACCATGAAATAACCATTGCCAATGTTCATAATTTCGAAGCCCACAACTAGCTTCCATAGTCTATGTAGCTTGTCCCATATCAAAGAGTAGCCTATACTTTTGCCCAAAAGCTTCACCACTAATGCATCTTGCCAAGGAGCACATAACCCATCGAACACCTTGTCAGAGATATGAACCATTGGTTTGAGAGGATTATCGTCTTCATATTCGATACTTGCCAATTGCTGTTGGATTAGGTTCACCCTAGGCCTGGGTGTCAGGATGAGTTTGTCTCCCATGAATTGTAGCACGGTTGTGCTAGTCTTTTCTTTTATAAATAGAAACTTGTGACAGCCAAACAAAACGTTTATTTTTCTATTTTTTTCAATTGGTAACTGCTACTGGACATCAAGAATCTTCGTTTTCTCTTATAAATCTCTCTTCCCTTCTATTTTGCTTACAATTTATAATTTATATATTGTGTTTTCCTTCTGATTATAGTTAATTTCTAAATTAGGGATTGTGATGTAGTTAATGATTGATAAATCTGAATCCCCAATTCTCTAATTCATTATGTTAATTAAACTATTGCGTGTTCCTTAATGCATGTTTAAGGATTAATCATCTTAAACTTGAATTGAATGGTTTATTGCTTATGATCATTAACAATAAATTCTAGATTTACGCTCTGGTTGAGTTTAAAAATTTTGTATGATCATTCTCAATTTCTATTCTTCTGACTTATTGATTGTTCTTAATGTTTTTCTAAAGTGAAAAACTTCCTATGATCAATTGGGGTTACATTTTAGGAATAGGGACAATTTTCTTGATCATAGTAATTGTCTAGTTAAAATCAAGTTAGTAATTAACATGAATTGGGGTTTGAATTGGGGGTTCAGAGGAATCAAATTGTTAATAAAACCACAATCCTAGTTTTTAACTATTTCACTTTTACCTCAATTAATATTCTATTTTATGCATTTCTTAACAATCAAATTGAATTATAAGAAATACATTGTTTAAATTCTCAAACTTTTCAAAGAAAATTATCCTCAGTCCTTTGGGTTCGATATCTGGACTTAGGTCCACTGTTACTACTGCATAAGGTACACTTGCCCTTAAACGAGTTTAATTTACGCATTAAGACTTTTAAGTTAAAAAATAAATAAATATTAATAAATAATTTTTTACTTATTTTTCTAAACTCTACTTTTTAACTTTAACTTAAAATAACTTGGTGAAAATAAACTAAGCCAAATGGATCCTAATAAATATTCTCATTAATATCGTATTAATTACATATCATATTTTCAGATATTCATAAAAACATAATTAATATTTTCATATCCTCAAAAATCTTTTCATATCATATTCCAAATGAAGAAAATTTTCTATTTGCAAATTTGTTTTTATTTTGTTTTTTCCGCATATCCACCTTATCTACCATTGCCTTTAATCTCTAAGTTGCAAAAACGTTATCATTTTTTGTCTGGGTGGTCTTATTTTCAGTTTTGAAAATTTTAAAAAGATGTTGTGAATAATTAAAGATGAATAAAATAATCAAATATTCATTTTATCTTACTTTATTATAAAATTATACAATGTTAAAAATATATTGACACATAAAAATAATTTTAAAATAAAAATAAATATACTAAAAATTAATAGAATAGTGGTGGCAAAAACAACCAAAGTGGTGGTGGTAACAATAGCAACAACAATGTGGTAGTGATAATGTTGGTGTTAATGATTGTGTTGTAGTTGTAGTAATGGTAATAACAACGATGACGGTGTGGTGATGATAGTATTGATAACAATGATGATGTAATGATGGTAACGACGATGTGGTGGTGGTGGTGATGATATGGTGATGATAACAATGATTGAATAATAATGACAAAGAAAATGATGATGTGGTGGTAGCAATAACAATGAAGACCGCGGTGAGGTGATGGTGACGACAACAATATTATGGTAATAACAATAGTAAAAAAATAATGATGATGATAATGAAAATATAATTTTTAAAATTAAAATTAAAAATCATATTTATAAAATCTTTTTTATTGTTTTAAAAATAATGTCAAATTATTTTAAAATTATCTTAAAATTCAACTCACTTTAATTTATTTGTTTGAACTCGTTTTATTTTAAAATTATGTTTGAGAATGATAAACTAAAAATTGATAACAGGGCCTTAGTGAAATAGATCTTCCTTCGGTGCTTGGGAGTTTGTCAGGTGGAATCGACACCGCTAACAGAGGTTCCTGCGGCTCTATCTCACTTGCCGATGGTGGCGGGGGTGGGAGGTGCTGTAAGCCTGTAACAAGATATAATTGATAATAATTTTTTTTATGAGAAAGAAAAGAGGTGATCTTAGAAAAATTAAAAGTATATTTAACGAGATATTAAAATAATTTATTTTTCACAACTATTTCAAAGACTCAAACACATTAATACCACTAATAAAAAAAATATAAAGACTCAAATTAAAAAAACAAATTAGATACTTATGTAAAAAAATCCACAAAGAATCCATGATCTTTGTGCAACATCATATAACCTTTTTCTCTTTGGCTTTGTGCAAACAAAAACACCATTTTCAAACGAACCTCCTTCTCCCTCTTCTTCTTTTTTTTCATCTTCAACCAAACCCTAGAAAAAACACACACAACGACACTGATCCTCTCTCTCTCGCTCTCGCTATCGATTCCCCCATGCAAATTCTCCCAAATTAACTAGCCTCTCTTTCTCATTACCATGGTCGGAAAAACAAAGTCCATGGCGGCGGCGACTTCCCGCGAGAAGCTCGCGAGCCTCGTGAACGGTGCCAAGGTGGCTATCGACATCCCCTCCAAGCTCGAATCGCTGCGCCAACTCCGCCACGAGCTTCCCCAGGAAGACCCCGTCCTCCTCACCGAGTTCCTCCCCTCACTCTTCCTCTTCCACTCTGATCGCTTCGGCCCCGTCCGCAAACTCGTCACCGAGTAAGTCCCCCCGCCCCTTTCTCCATTCTTCAATGTGTGTTTTTGAACGAGCATTTGCAAAATTGATTGATTTTTTTTTTTTATCGAAGTGGTTTGTGTTTGGATGCTTTTATTTATCTTGAAAGTGGATTTGCTATAGAATTTAGTGTAGGTTTTCTTAAAAGCAATGCGAAAGCTACATTTTTATCACTTGTTCTAGTTCTAGTGTGTTTGGATTGGATTCAATTTTCCCAGAATCAGTTCCAATTCCACGTTGAAAGCCAAAGCAACAAATAGTGAAGCTACATTTTTATCACTTATTCGAGTTCTAGTGTGTTTGGATTGGATTCAATTTTTATCAAATAGTTGCTTCCACTTTTTTCAATTTTTTTTACCACCATCATTTTGGGTGCCGGAATTGAGTCTGGTAGCTATCCTCTTTTCACTCTTCCTCTTTTCCGCCCCAGACGCTTCTGCTCCGTTTGCAAATTTATCAATGAGTACACCTGGCTCCGTTTGCAAATTGGTCACCGAGTACACCTTTTCCCATTTCTCTCTTCGTTATTCTTAGCGTGTATTTGGATGAGCGATTGCGTATTGGTTTTCAAGTGAAGTGAATTATGTTTGGTTTATTTATCTTAAAAGCAAACTTGCTAGAAAACTTACTATACAATTTTCAAAGCAATGCCAAGCTACTTTTTATTAATTATAGTCAAATTGAGGTTTTGGGGTAAAATCAATTTTATCTGGCAATAACCAAACATCTTTGTAAAATCAATTTTGACTGCAGTTAAAATCAATTATTGTTATTTCCACTATGAAACCAAACACACCCTCAAACCTCAATTACATTGCATTGGCGCATGGAATTTAAATTTGAGGTGGACCTTTTTTATTTTTAATTTATTATTTGGTTTCAGGATGCTTGGAGAGATTGGATTGAAGAACACAGAATTCTTGTCCGACATTGTGCCTGTGCTGATTGATGTATTGGATGACAACACACCGGCGGTTGTTCGCCAAGCACTACTGTGCGGAATTGACTTGTTTCGAGCTACACTTGAGAAAATTGCAGTTCAGGTGTGTCTTTTTGTTTTGAATGGCGAGTGCATTTGCTGTTTTGCAACAAAATTGGTGATGAGTTTGGTTGTGGTGGTACAAGTTTTTCTTGGTTTTGGCCGTGTCTTAGTGTGGTTACTTGTTGTGATTTGTGGTTTGTCAGTGTTATCTGGATTTGTCTAAAATTCGTGCAACTAAATGACAATTTGAGAACTTGGTTTTATTTAGATTTTCCACTCGTTGGGATAGATGTTAGTTAGATTTCGTGGACAGTTAATGTTCTATAGGAAATCATGGTTTTAAAAAATGGTTTGTGACTGCAATATTGGCTGCACTGCAACTTTCAAGTTTTTTGGGCTTGCCGCAATCACATCACAATCACAATTGTGGCTGCATTTCCCCGCAATGTCAAGGATTGCAACGAAACCACAACCATAATTTAAAACCTTTGTTTGTAAAGTGAGGGAAACGTTGATTAGGTGAAATTGATGTTTATTTATGAATCAAGAAACAGGAAAATTGAGGAAGTTGTCGTGTTAAGACCAACATAATTTTTCTTGGGTTTATTTTATGAATTATGGTATGTTCACATGGATTGCCAACTGTCCAAATTTGGTTCTAAGCTTCAAATTTTTGGAAAGCCTTCAACTACTATCAATCTGTTCTTTTGCCCCTTCTTGGTACAGCATTATAACTAGAAGTCTAGAACATCTTATATGAAGTGATAAAGCAATTATTCTATTCATAGTTTCATATCTAAAAAATCCCAGGAGATGAATAAGAAAATGCTGGCAAATGTTTAGTAGTTACACAAACTTTTGAAAATTTTAAATCTCTTATAGCAGTTATATTTCATCTTACCTCATGTCTCATCTTTTCATTTATACTTGGTATACATTTTATGATATGGACATTCCCATTCTGGTTTTATTTTTAGGGTCTATATTCTAGTGACTTAGATGGTGCACTTGAATCTTCTTGGGCATGGATGCTTAAATTCAAAGACAAAGTATACTCAATAGCTTTTCAAGTAAGTAATTGCTCTCGTTGAAAGATTGAAGTTACCTGTTGTGTTTTATGGTCTGATGGTTGTACTTGGTAACATGTTTGAAAGCATGAGAGTGGTGGTGCAAAGCTGCTGGCACTGAAGTTTGTTGAGGCAGTTATTCGTCTTTACACGCCTGATCCCAATGGTTCCTCAGAGCCCACTCCTCATCAAGGTATTACATTGAGTTTGGTTGGGTAAAACTTAAAAGATGGTTGTGCCAATCTGTTGTTATCTTAATCCTTGAACCACTTGCTTTTATGACTTCTCACTTTTTTTTATAGGAAGGCCTGTGGAATTTAATATATCATGGCTCAGGCGTGGTCATCCTGTACTTAACATTGGAGATTTGTCAATTGAAGCCAGCCATCGTTTGGGTCTCTTGCTTGATCAACTCAGATTTCCATCTGTGAAGCCCCTTAGTAACTCAGTAATCATTGTGCTGATTAAAAGGTATTTGATCTTTTATTTTACACCCTTTGATTTTCTGTCCAATGTGACTGCTTAAAAAATACATGACTTCATATTTTATTCTTGATGGCACATGTACAATGATGATCAGATGGCCAGTATTTGCTCACATACTCTCTCACACATGCACATACAGAATTTTATTTTGTTATAACTTCCTGATGAGACTTCCGTGATTATTAGATGATCAATATTTGAAAACTGACACTCATTTTGAAAATCTGAGGATTGTTCTAAGACTGTAATGAGTTATTTTTTATTAATGCAGTTACTACTAACTGTTAACGCTGTTTGTTGAAGTCCATTGTTCTGATTGTTACTTATTTACTATTGACTTTCTTATTGGTCTATTTCCAGTCTTTCAGCCATTGCAATTGACAGGCCTTCATTTTATGGCCGCATCTTGCCAGTTTTGCTCAGTTTGGAACCTTCCAGCTCTGTTGTTAATGGGGTCTGTGTATCAGCTACGCATTTTGCTTTGAAGAATGCCTTTCTTACTTGCTCGAAATGTACACATCCAAGTGCCGCTCCGGTAATTCTATTAGACTAAAATGTGTTTAACATCTTGATTGTTTACTCTTAATGTAAAGTTTTAGTTTTGTTCTTGGTCCATGTCAATGTTTACAAATTTCTAGGTGGCATTTATTTCAAGGTATATTTTTATATTCCTAGGAACACTATGATCGATGTTGTTTTGTGTTTGGATTAGCTGACAGCAACAAAATCTGTCACGAGTGATCCATGTTTGGTGTATCAACGAGTCTTACGTTGACTGGTTTGGTCTAGTTTATTTTCAATATAGAGAAGCAACTGCTATCGACAACACTGATGACATTTTCCTTAAATGAGTATATAAGTAATCAAGTGCACACTCATTTAAGAGGTTTGGCATGATATGGCATTCAAGAAAGCTATTCTTTTTTGTAGTGGAGAGATCGTTTGGCAGGGGCCTTGAGGGACTTGCAGTCAGAAGGAAAGGCAGATCGGGTGTTCCACCTAATCTCTGCGAGTAATGGAAGCATAGAGAGGGAGAAGGATGATCAACCTATTATCAAGGTAACCACCCTCTCTTCCTGGGATGTTTATTTATTTAATTTAATCATTTTTAATTATTGTTCTGTTTCTTACATACATATTTGTGCTCTGAACATGTGAATATGGAGGTTGAGTATAAGCTGGATGCAATATATATAGATGGTACTTAGACTTTTGTTGTTTTAGAGAATAGGTTTTGTTCCATCGTTTTTGTTGCTTTAGAAAAATTAGATGACATTAATTATTTATATCCAACTTTATTATTGTCTCCTGGTATCTCCAATAAATGGAATGTAAAGAAAAGCATCGATGGAGTGTAATTTTCATATGTAATGAAACTGTCCAGCTGCTCGCCATGTGTTGTTTGGTGACAAATAAAATTCCTGTCCAATGGCAGTACTAAATTTCTTGCAAAACATATTCATTTGGAAATGGAGGGCATTTTTGTTTTTTCCCATACATATATCCAGGTTAGTGTGTCTAGTATTTTGTCATGATTGAGGGCTTTAGTATTTTTTGATGGTTAAGATCCCACATTAGATTGATGTGTGGCCAAAATAATTATAGTGGCTTGAAGTCTTGAACAATCCTTTTCTCTTGAGTTAGCTTTTAGAATTGAGTTAGACTTAGTCCATTACTCCATTTTCAATTCTAATTTGTTACTAGATCCTATCCTAGTCCACCACTGCAATTGTCTAGTCTTGCATATTTCATCCTAAGCATGAAGGAGGTTTCTTTAGATTGCATGTTGGCTGGGCATATTTATTCCTTATAATGACTTGGACAATACTCCACACTTGAGCTAGCTTTCGGGGTTATGTCTCTTCCATTCTCAATTGTAATATTTCCAATAGAGTGTAATTAAGTTGAATGTGGTTATATATTCCATGAATTGAAGCTATTTAATTGCTTTCTTAAATTTTAACTTAATCTTTGCTTTTACCTTAACTGGTAAATATTCTGAAATAGGAGTAATTGTAGAAGTGCCAAACAGTTGGAGTTGTGGTGCAATAACAGAAATGGTTTTGGTTAGTTGCATGGAATTTTGTGGATCAAAAGAAATATTTTCAATAGCATTTAATTCTGGTAGGACATCATGGTATTGCTCTTCAATTCTTGCTTGCCATGTTATTTTATTTATTTTTATTTTTTTCAGGAAGAGGAACCTGCAATAAATTCTGGGGATTCAGTGCACAATAATTTGGCAAAAAAACGATCAGTATCACAAGTTGGTGGTGATTTAGCTGAAGATGAAGATACTCCTGGAAAACGTTTCAGGACCACAATTGTTGCTTTGGCAGAACCTAAGGAGGAGTTAGATGAATGTACCACTGCCAACTCTCAGGATGAGGCTCCTTTAACTGTACCAACATCTTCAAAAGGAGACGTGGATAATGGGCCTGTACGGAAACTTGTTGCCACGTTTGGTGATTTGATTGCTCAAGGTGAAAAAGCTGTTGGACATTTGGAAATTCTCATCTCAAGTATTTCTGCTGACTTGATAGCTGAGGTGGTGATGGCAAATATGCAAAACCTACCTCCAAATTACCCTAACACTGAAGGAAATGATGAACAGCTGCAAGACATTAGTATGATTGGTTCTGATGACAAGGCTAAATATCCACCATCATTTGTAGCTGCTGTTATGTCACTTTCTAGTACTTTCCCACCGATAGCTTCTCTTCTTGATACACATCCATCAGTGTCCAATGAGGTAGTGGTATAATTATTAATTTATCTCTGGTATTTTTGGTATTTAGGCCTTACCTTTTGTATTTTTCAATTTACTACCTATCCCTTTCATATGTAATGATTTAATCTGTCTATTTTTTTTTTATAGCATATTTCTGAGAATCATCTTTTGAGTAACACTTTGATGTACATAAATATTGCAGAAGTCACAAGTGGAAGAAGAAATTTCTGCAACTGCTGCAACTAGTGGTGCTGTGCATTCTGGCATGGATATTGAATCTGAAAATATACCATCGCCCACTGATTTTCCATCTTCTGATGCCAGTATACCTGGAGTAGAAAATGGCTGCACAACTATGCCTTCTGACATCCATGATGTTGGAAACTCAGAGAGTGGAATCCCTGGCCTGGATTCTTTTGGTCGTAGTGATGCTTTGTCACAAACTTTTGCTCCTTCAATATTGGCTTCCACTGAAATAAGCCTAGAAGATGGCAGTCAAGAGCAAGATACAAGTTTGGATCAGAGGTCACCTCTGAACTTAGCTCCATCAATATCAACAGATAGATCTGAGGAGCTGAGCCCGAAAGCGGTTGTTAGAGATGTCAATAGCTCAACAGCTACTTCAGTTGTGTTGCCTCCCCGATTAGTCTTGCCAAAGATGATCGCTCCTGTTGTTGACCTTGATGATGAACAAATGGATCATTTGCAAAAGTCATGTTTTATGCGTATTATTGATGCATATAAGCAAATAGCTGTAGCTGGAGGATCCAAAGTTCGTTTTTCAATACTTGCTTATTTAGGAGTTGAGGTGAAAATTCCAGCTTCTTGAAATTTTGCAGTTTTATATTTCAGTTGTATAATAGTAACAATTAACAAATAGTTAAGTGCTCTCTATAGGAACCTATATATTTTAAACCTTTTTTTGGTCATTATCACCATGGAAGATCCAACTCAATTTATTCCTTTTGGTTTTCTGTAACTGTTGTTGCCCGTTGATAAAATTTACAATGGCTTTATTTTCTGAAGCTCTCCCTCTGTTGCGGGTACATTTATCGGGGAAACTTCAATGATCTCATGGAAGTTTTTTATATGACATTGGTTGACCACTTGACCTGTCTTTTAGTTTCAGAAATTTCACTAACATGTCCTACTTTACAATTGTATCAGATGCATAAATCTTTAATATTTTTCCAAACACATACTATGGAGATCATTGTAATTTAGGCTTCTTTGTTACAATGGTCTTATTTTTACTATGACAGCTTTGAGCCATGAGAAATTGAGACCCCTTTCTCTAATTTCTATGTTTTTATAATACAAATTGGATTAATCATGATTTATGATTTCCTTAAGCTTTTACTGTTATAGTCTACCATGATGCATTAATTTAAACATTAAATGTTTTCATATTAACAGTTTTGCAGTTCTCAATTTTAAGCAATTAGGATCTAGATATTTCATCACTAGTCTAATGTATAGTTACTGTTCTTTGTTCATATTTGATTTTTCTTCTTGCTTACAGTCAATTATTCTTTTTCTCTCTATAGTCTTAAATGCTTTCAACTTGTGTAATTTAGACATCCTTAAGATCCCAAAATCAATGCTAGCTTTGTCTAACAGTATGTGTATGTGTGTGTGTGTGTGTATTTTCTTACAGCCACTTTTTAATTGACACTGCACTCTTTTTTTTATTGTTCATGCAGTTTCCCTTGGAATTAGACCCATGGAAACTATTACAGAAGCATATTTTGATTGATTACACTAGTCATGAGGTGAGCTCTTGTCTCAAGTGTTACTGCTTCTGTGCCAATTTCTTAACTATTAGCTTTGACATGAGTAAACAGTGAAGGGCACTATTTTCAGCTCCTCACCCCATAAATAAAAGAAATAAAGAGTAATGCATGTTATCTTTCTTTTTTTCATATTTGGTCACGTTTCATTTTCAACATTTTAATTCAATGTTAAAAAAAGAGACCATCCTAATCTGTCTATAATTTTGTTTTTCCTTTCTGAGAAAGAGAGATGATTCATATTTCTCTAAAATCAATTAAGATTTAAGAACTGGTTTTGAGAACGTAGGTTTTTCCTTAGGTCAATAGTACTTGGGGAGTTGGCCTTTTATACTACATTAGAGATGCATGATCCAGATGGGTTCAATTTGTCATATACATGTTTAGTTGTATTAGATTTAGAGTTGGTATGTATTGTTCTGTAAGTGTAATGGACACTGTTGTTTATTGAGCTAAATCAGGTATGGAGTTTATGTGTCTTGTAGTTGGACATCTATATGTTCAGATTTGATGGACACTGCTGTTTGGTTTAAATAAATCAGATAAGTTAGTGGCTATTATGTGCTAGGTGCATTTATTTATAAATGCTGACAATGATTACCTAATGTCTCAGGGACATGAGTTGACATTGCGTGTCCTCTACAGATTATTTGGTGAGGCTGAGGAGACTGACTTCTTTTCTTCCAAAACTGCAGCTTCTGTATATGAAAAATTCCTCCTTACAGTGGTCTGTGCCTCTTTTTTCTTGATTCTTTTGTCCATTTGCAAGGCATGAGTTGAGCTTTTGGTTCACTTCAATTGCAGGCAGAAGCACTTAGAGATTCCTTTCCACCTTCAGATAAATCATTAAGTAAATTGCTTGGTGAATCTCCTTATTTACCAAAATCAGTTCTGAAAATTTTAGAGAACATGTGTTCTCCTGGAAATGGGGATAAAGGTGAAAAGGAGTTGCACTCGCAGAATGCGGATAGAGTTACTCAAGGTCTAAGTGCTGTATGGAGTTTGATTCTTCTAAGGCCTCCCATTCGAGATACTTGCTTACAAATTGCTCTTCAGGTTTTTTTCTCCTACTTTTATTATACAAACTTTGATGTTGGTTATTGATCATAATTCCTCCATTGCCATTGGTTTGCTTTCTTCATGTGTATAAATTGAACTTTGAGTGGGTGGCTTAATGATATTGTCCCTTTCTTTTCTCCTTAAATTGTAGAAACTGAATTTTCAAACCTTGCGTCCCCTTGTAATTGTAATTTTTTGGCTTACATTTAATCTTTTCATTAATTTTGATTTTTTTCCTTTCCTCCTTTCCCAATAAAAGAGTGCAGTGCATCCCTTGGAAGAAGTGCGTATGAAGGCAATACGTCTGGTACATTAAGGATTAAATTCCTGTTGAAACATTTATTTGACTGCATATCAGCATCTGTCTTACAATTTGAGCTCTTCTTGCAGGTGGCTAATAAGCTTTATCCTTTGTCATCCATTTCTCAGCAAATAGAAGATTTTGCAAAGGAAATGCTTTTCTCAGCAATGAGTGGTGATGCATCTGAAGCTACTGATGTTGAAGGTTCCATTGCTGATTCACAAAAGGTATTCACATATTTCTGGATTTACTTATTTTTTTCATTAGAGTCCTCTGGATCGCAAGTTTGTGTCATTTTTTGTTGTGGAACTTGATATGATAGTTTGTTTTTTTCTTTTCATCTTTTACATTTTCAGGGACCTGATGTTGAAAAGGTTCCAAACGACCAATCATCAATGAATGGCAGCACTAAAGATGCCCCCTCAGATAATCGTCAATCATGCACATCTGAGAGTGTCTCGCCAGATTCAGTTTCCGATGCTCAGAAGTGCATGTCATTGTATTTTGCTTTGTGTACAAAGGTATTGTTTTATTTCCTAGTTTTCCCAGTATACATCCTTTTATGTTCTGTAACTCATGTTCTGCTACTTCATTGAAAGTAATACATACTGATGCTTTATGATGACAGAAACATTCTCTCTTTCGCCAAATATTTGTCATCTATAGAAGCACATCAAAGGCAGTGAAGCAGGTTTCAGTTTTTGGAATATGGGATCTAGAGAATATTGTCAACTTTTGTTGTTCTGTCACTAGTTTATATCATTAATTGTATGCTGCAGGCAGTACATCGCCAAATTCCAATACTAGTACGCACTATGGGCTCATCTTCAGATCTCCTTGAAATTATTTCAGATCCCCCAAATGGAAGCGAGAATCTTCTAATGCTGGTTTACTGTCTTACCTTATATAATTTTTAATTAGGGTTGAATTTTTTATAATATATTAAATATTGATAATTTTACATTGACCATGCCAGGTATTGCAAACACTTACAGATGGTACGACCCCTTCTAAGGATTTAATATGTACTGTGAAAAGGTTGCATCATGATTCAAAACTCAAGGTATTTTAAAGTGTTGGCCTTATCAGTTTCACAATGAAACTCAGTATTATGGTTAATAATTGGTTGATTCTATACAGGATGCAGAGGTTCTTATTCCAATATTACCGTTCCTATCAAATGATGAGGTTCTCCCAATTTTTCTTTCAATTGGATGTCAATTTCATTGTTGCTTTTTTTTTTCTCAATTAAAATTATGATTTTTTTGTATCAAGAAAAAAATTGAATTCTTTGATGGATTTGATGTATAGACCTTTTTATGGTATATCTTTTTATCTTTTAATTTCTAATTATCTTGAATGGCATTGCTTTTCATTTGGTGGACATATTTTAACAATTCTTTTGACAGGTAATGCCCATTTTTCCTCACATTGTGAATCTTCCTTTGGAGAAGTTCCAAGCAGCACTTGGGCGCATATTACAGGTATTATTTATTCCTTTACAGTTATTAGTCTGAGTTGATGACTTAGGGAGACACATGTCACTTAGCTTAAGTGGAACTAGAAGTCTAGAACCCAGTACATGGAATGTAAGCTTTAGAGGTATTAGAATTTGGGTTGGGCGTAACTCAACCTTACAAAACCAGCTTGTAAGGTGAAGGTTCCCCCCCTCTACTTCTATATACATACTATTTTAGCCATATCACTAGTCGATATAGGAACTCTAACACAGTAACACCCCCCCTCATGCCAAGGACTACACATCTCGAACGTCAATTTTGCAAGAATGGACATTTGCAGGTGGTCCAATAACGACTTGATAGCAGATGCCTGCCTGATAGGCCCAACAACCATAGTAGTCAATAGATAGTGCACAGAGTGGCTGCCCCGCAAAAATTCTATAGCGGGATGACTGCTACTTTGTTCCCTGCCAATGTAGTGTCTGGGGCACAATAATGGGTATAGTTATTAAAAAAAAATACTGTTTTTGATTAAATTCTCAAAAATTCAATGAACAATACCTCATTTGTTAGGATTAGCCCTACGCTCTTGAAATTTAGCACTTGTATTGAAGTGTTAACTTCCATAATCAGCAAAGTTTGCGGGATGTACACTACACTGTATTTTAATAAACAATTAGTTCTGAACCGTTGAGTACATTTTTGTAATTGAATTAATTGCAGAGTTCTTTTACAGGGATCATCACAATCTGGTCCGGTGCTTACTCCAGCTGAAATTTTAATTGCAATTCATGGAATTGATCCTGAAAGGGATGGAATTCCCTTGAAAAAGGTAGGTATCTGATGATGATTGGTTTTATGCATTGGGTTTATTTCAAAATCAAGTCACATTTTTCACAATTGAGGTGTTTATATGCAGGTCACAGACGCATGCAATGCTTGCTTTGAGCAGCGGCAAACTTTTACTCAAGAAGTTCTTGCCAGAGTTTTGAATCAGTTGGTGTGTTATGTGGAAATTGTTTAACATATTTGGAATGCATATTCAACTTAGGTGATCTCACAAAGCAAATGATCTTCCCTGCAGGTTGAGCAGATTCCTCCTCCTTTACTGTTCATGCGTACAGTATTACAAGCAATTGGTGTTTTTCCAACACTGGTAAGAAGCTTACTTATCCTAGGAATTGTAATAAATGCCAAGAAACAAAATTGGTTGTTATTGTGGACCAGGATTGAGGAATCCAACTGGTAGTTGATTATTTAGAAATTACAAATATAACTTTAGGTTTGAAGCCCCACATATAATATAGGGCAAAATATGTTTTTGGTCCCTCAACTATTCAAGTTTTTTGTTTTTAGGCCCTAAACTATTTTTTGATTGGTCTTGGTCTCTCAACTATTTTTCCATTTGATTTTTGGTAGTCCCTACCATCAAGTGCTCTGTTAAACAATGACGTGACAGTTAATTTTTAATTGTCTTAAAATATTTGTAGCAGTTTTATTAACCCCCAGAAATTGGTGTCTAATATTTTCATTTCAGTTTCTCCCCACCGTCCAGATGAAACATGTACCCAGAGTTAAGAACTTAAAATTTAAGCATTTCTAAGGTTCCTCAAATCCCAAACTACTAACTATAAATAAAAAAACCAAATAAAATAAAACACCTGCACAAAAAATTGATAATCCACAAACCAATCTAACAAAAAGAATTTACCCACCCTGCCAATCACATGACAATTTTTTGTTATTCCCTACTCCACCTTCCCTGTAGCCCTTCCAACTTCCCATAAGATGCATCTGTCGTGAGCTTCTCTCAAATCGTCATGAGCTTCTCTCAAACCACTGTCATGCACCACTGCAAATCCCAAATTCCCCTTTTCCACAACCCCTTCCCTGATGTAGATTTTGTCCCTAACACCCGTCTCATCTATTGACGCAAGGGTGGTGCTGCCCTTCAACCTTATGCTTGGATCTGCAAGGTTGTTGACGGTGCTGCAACGAGCTCAATACCATGAACACCGCTGACAAGTAAGCCTGCGCCGTCATTGATCTCCCTTTCCTCAATGGCACAAATGATTCTTCCATTGTGGTTCTGGATCTGTCAATAGATATGCAAATCTTGTGAAAATTGACATTCCTACGTTTTCTTTCCATAAAATGTAGCTGTGGATTCAAAATGGAGTGGATTACTTTTTTCATTTTTTCTGATACATGTTTGCAATCCTGATTTTAAATTCTTTTTTATTGTGGGCTCAATTTCTTTGCTGTTTGGGTAGATACATAATTTGCTAACATTAAAAACCCTACAAATTCAATTTCTGGCAGTTTTTAACCCCCAGAAAATAAAACCGTCACAAATATTTCAAGATAATTAAATATTAACTGACATGTCATTGTTTAACAGAGACACTTGATGTCCTTGAAACAGAAAAATCGTTGAGGGACTAAGACCAACCATAAAATAGTTTAGGGACTAAACAAAACCCTTGAATAGTTGAGGGACTAAAAACATATTTTGCCCTATAATATATTCATCAAAGCTTTGCCATTTATATTTTCTCTATTGCCCCATTAATATGCTACCTTTGGTTTAATTCCTTATTTTCCAACTGACAAGATCATTCCTTGTTAACTGTTTCTGTTGTTTGGTTTGAATCTGATATATTTGTACAAATTATTGACTTGTATAAATTGCTATAGGTGGAATTTATAATGGGGATTCTTTCTCGCCTTGTGACGAAGCAGGTGAATATATTTATTGTTTTTTGTTTTTTGTAAATTATTCACTTGTTCATTGTACTTACACATCACTAAATGAACTGCTGCAGATATGGAAATACCCAAAGTTGTGGGTGGGCTTCTTGAAGTGTGTGCAGTTAACAAAACCGCAGTCATTTGGCATTTTGCTTCAGGTATTATTATCTCTGTTTACTCCTTTTATCAGGAGCTTCTGAACTTATTCAGGGATTCTTTTTTCCGTTTCTGATTTTTGGATGGTCTTTCTGAGAGATTTTTAAATTTTGAAACATGTCGGTTCTAAATTTCTAATGCGTTTTCTGGTGGCGTGGTCTTGCAAGCAGCTGCCTCCAGCACAATTGGAAAATGCGTTACACAGAATTGCAGCCCTGAAGGCTCCATTGATTGCTCATGCTAGCCAGCCAGATATACAATCTAAACTTCCGAGGTTCAAGAATTCACCAGGCACAACAATGCCATGAATTTACCTTTCTCTTCCCTTCTACTCTATTTATTTCTGTGGGTGAATTTGTTTTATTTCTTGTTTGACAACAATATTGATTCTGAGTTTTTGAATGTGTTTAGGGCTATGCTGGTTGTCCTGGGACTTGCTTCCGATTCTCAGGTTTCAAGTCAAGCACAAACAAGTCAGACACAGACTACTCAGACACAAACTAGTCAAACGCAGACTACTCAGACACAGACCGGTGAGACAAGCAACTCCGACAAGGACACAGCAACAGAGAAATCTAAAGAATCATCGACGGCGAGCTAAAACTGTAAGCAACCATATGACGTGAGTGGTGTAATTTACTAATTAACTGTGAGTCTCAGGTTGAATTAGCCTAGACCTAGCCGAGCCAAGACTAACTGCAATGAGGCTCTCTCCAGACAAAGGAATGAAGAGCCACCAATACTGATGAATTTAACATATTCAGATTCAGATAGCTAAATAGTTGGGCAATCATGTGCTCAGGGTTTTTAACCCCTTCTTTGTACCTTTGCATTAGGCAACAACAGCCTGGCGTGTAAATGTATAGTAGGTGGAATAATGTATAATATTGGAATGGAATGTGTTCCTATTTTGGCCCCAGTTTTGGTTTTTCTGCTAGAACATACTGTGTTACTATTAAAATTTAGAATGTGCATATATATATATATATATATATATATATATATATGCATATGTTGAGCATCTGGTATTTCTGGTTAAGACAAGGATCAGAGGAGTATTTTTTTTGTTTTTGCCATATTTTATGTACCATTAGATTCGGTTTTGAAATTGTGCCTGGTTACTTCAATCTGTTTGTTTAGTTTATTTGCAATGATTTCGTATTTTAAATACGAAAGTACGTTCATTTGCTATGTAGTGGTACGAAATATCCAAAATGTGTTAATTTGATAAACATCAATTTGAAAATATATTAATTATTGTATCCAGTTTATTAAGTAGTGGACTTGCAGGATCTGTTTTCGGCTTATTATAATCATCTAAGACTAATGATTTAAACTTATATATACTGTTTGCTCTACAACATTTTCACAATATAAGGGAATATATTTGGTGAATAATTGGTGAGGGTAGTTTTACAGGGAAATGAGTTAATCTAGATTATAAATTATATCTGCTAAAAGAAAATTAGTTGGAGTTTTTTATTTCACTGTCTTCATTTAAGAGATAATAGAAAATGTAGTTTAAAATGCGTTTGTTTTAATTTTTTAAAATATTTTTAATGAAAATATTTTTTTTAAAAAGATTAAAAATTAAAAATAAAGATATAAAGTTTTTAACATTTTTACTTTTATAAAGATATTAGTCTTTTAATGACTTTTTTTTTTTAATGTTTTCACTTTTATAAACATATTTTTTAAATATTTAAAAACTTGAAAATAAATATTGATTTTAGAAAATAAAAATAATAATACGAAATATCTCTATAAACTAAAAGTCACTTATTTTCAAGTTCTTTTAAAACTATCATCACTTATATGGTTTAATAGTAATTTTTAGCCATTCATATCACATCTAACCATCAATATTTATTCATCATTCTAATTTTCATATAAAAAAGACTCTTTCACCAATGCACTAATGAAAATAGATGTTCACATGTTCATGCAATTAAAATATTGTAATGAATTTGACATAAAATAGATGAAGTTTACTGTTCGAAACAATTTTAAAATAAAAGCATACTCAAATTATTATCTATATATATTTACTTAATATTGATTTTATAAATTTATATACATTGTAAATAAAAATTGTTAAAAGACAAAAAATAACTTTTAAAATAAAATAAATGACTATCATAACATGTGGTACATGGCATGGAGTTTGCTGCTAAAAAAATCTTTATATGATAGCGATATTTTTCTTTACAAACCTTATATGATAGCGATATATAGATAAAATAGCATTATGAGTTTGACCACTTTACAAGGTCTAATTTGTTAACAAAAAGTGATCATGCATTCATGCAATTTCATAGTGGACTTATAAAAATGCTAAAGCTCCTCAAATGGATTAACATTTGGCGATGGGACCCAAATCACCTGATGTAAATATGATTAGTATAAAAATGTGTCTTCTAAAATCATACTTTGACGAATTAAATTGCAGAAACATTTTCTTCTCTCTCTGGAGTTGTGTTGAAAAGAAATATTTAAATATTGAGTTACAATATCTTTAATCATAATAATGATTAGAAGAAAATAAGGAAGAAAAATAATTATATCATTTTGAATCAATTCTAATAACATTTTAGATTTTGTTTCATAAATCATATTTGTTCAAGAGCTTAGTCTTAATGTTTGTCGAATAAACATGAGATCACCTAATATACTTTTGAAGCTAGAGTCATTAGGGTTATCCAACGAACTCTCATTAATATTGATCTTGACGAAGAGTTAATAATTCTAACCAATTTAAATATATTTTTTTTCCAAAAATTTCATTTGATTGTCAATATATGATATAATCAAATAAGATAATTATTCTATCTTGCTATAATTGGTTATTTCCTGTACTAGTTAAAATATAATAATGTCATCAATCTCGTATCATATTATGTCGGGGTAACAATTTTTTTAAACTTCAATCACAAGAGAATCTAACTAAAAAAAAAAGTTCAAATACCGATTTTAAAGAAAAAAAAGTTAAAAATCTAATTGAAAATTCGATAGAAGTTCCTCACTCACAGAATAATTAATTAAATAATAATAAAACTATCATATTACTCCAAAGTTGATGGAGAACTGGGCCTAGTACTAGTGCAAAGTACAAGAGTGTTGTTTTGTTGAGCCCAGACAAGATATTTTTGCGTGTGTGGATATGACTTGTGTTCGTCTCTTTCTTCCACCGGTGGTGACTTCAAACTAAAAACTTCACGCACGTTCCTCCGGCCAAGGGCAAATCGGGAAAATGGGTGTGGACTACTACAAACTTCTTCAGGTGGATCGAAATGCCAGCGATGATGATCTCAAGAAAGCCTATCGGAAGCTTGCTATGAAGTGGCACCCTGATAAGAACCCTAACAACAAAAGGGACGCTGAGGCCAAATTCAAGCAAATCTCAGAAGCTTATGATGTATGTTTTATTGTTTTCTCTCACCCCAATTGTTTTCCTCAATGTAATGCCAATTGGGTTGTGGGAAAAAAGTTTAAACTTTTATCAAAGTTTTCATTTTTTTTGGGGTGGGGGGGCGCTTGTTTGTTAAGGTTTGAACTGTTAGGTGTTGAGTTTTGTGCTTTTTTTTTTTTTTGTATTGGGATAATGGGATTGTGGGTTTTGTATCAATGTATGCATTTTTAGACCTAATCTCAATGTAATGCCAATTGGGTTGTGGCAACAAGCTGATGGGTTTATCAAAGTTTCCATTTCTTTTTCAATTGTGTGTTGCAATTTAATTATTTGGGTGTTCAGTTTTGCCATTTTTTTTAAAAAAAGTTTTATTGTGATTTAGATCATTGGATTCATGGGTTTTGCTGGTGATTTGGTTTGTGAGTAGGTTTTGAGTGATCAGCAAAAGAGGGCAGTGTATGATCAGTATGGTGAGGAGGGATTGAAAGGGCAGGTGCCACCCCCAGGTGCAGGTGGATTTTCCAGTGGGTGCGGTGATGGCAGACCAACAATGTTTCGGTTCAACCCGAGAAGTGCAGATGATATATTCTCGGAGTTTTTTGGGTTTACAAGTCCCTTTGGGGGAATGGGGGATATGGGTGGCCGTGCTGGCCCATCTGGCTATCCCAGATTTGCAGATGACCTTTTTGCTTCTCTTAGTAAGGGTGGGGCTGGAGAAGGCGCTGGCAATGTGCCAAGGAAAAGTGCGCCGATTGAGAGAACATTGCATTGCAGTTTAGAGGATTTATACAAAGGGACTACCAAAAAAATGAAGATTTCCAGGGATGTGATTGATGCCAGTGGGTGAGCTATCTCTAGTTTAACTTGTTATCGTCTTCTTCCTTTTCTTACTGTCATGAATAACATTTTGTTTTTTGAGTTTGATAATCACTTTTTGGTAGATTTGAAATTGAAATATATGTTTACAGTCTTGTAGGCTTAGAGTAATCAACTTTTCACTTTATGCTCAGAGTTTGATTTGTTTCCTCTAATTTTTCATACAAAAATCTTAGGATTTTGGTGGCTTCTAACAGATATAGATTATTATTACTATTATGATATTTTGTCATTTTCTGTTCAGTAGGCGGAATTGTTGCTAAATATGTAAGTGCTATGTATTTATCTTATTATTTTTTAATTGATCATGTGCATCCTATAACTTCCTGTCTTTGTCCATAATGTTTGGTATGTTCATCAGCACAAAAGTAATGTCAGTTGTGGTCCATAAATGCAAAAGTTGAGGGGATATGATTGTCGATAGCAGTGTTGTTAAATAGCTGCCATGGCGGAATGGCGTGGCAGATTTTTTTGCCAACCTCCATAGGAAATTTGTGAAGGGAGGCCTGCCATGTCGGCACCATAAGGCGCAATGATGTGTTTGTATGGCAGAGTTCTGGCCTTTCGCCATGTTCTGTCATCCGCCATTGAAAACACTGGTCCTTAGTTAAAAGACTCACTTGTGCTGTTTTAATCTAGATTAGTCTGTTAACTCTATGGAGTATATACCACTTTGTGTTTGTTGTTTCAGTACCCAAAAATTTGAGGTGAATGAATCTACAAGTAGAATGAGAATGTTAAATGTGGAGGTTAACCTGCCTGCAAAGCTCGGATAGGGATAAATGATCTGTTTATTGGCATTGAACTGATTGAAGATAAAAAAGGGAATTTATGATACTTACAAATATTCAGTTTAAGTCCATTCTTAATAAAAAAAAGAGGCCATTTATGATAGTATATTGTTGGCAATGAGTACATTGATGGCCATATGCCATTATTGATAGGAGAAAACTTAGATACAAACTACTATAGGATTTGGTGGTGTTATTCTCCAATCAAAATTGGCGTTATATCTCAGAAATCACTGCTGATTTTAGTTACCAAGATGAAAACTGTGATTACTGAGATAATACATCAATTTTGATTGGAGAATGATACCAACAATAACTATTGTATCTAAGTTTTCTCCTTATTGATAACGACTAGGGGATTTTACATCCATCAGACCTGTGTTTAAGTTAAGGCATGATGGAAGAATATGTATATCCAAATGATTGAAAAACAGTGTTATCGATGGCATGCGTGCGTGCACACACACAAACATATATATAAAATTACCTTGCAAGGTAGCTTACAGAGATTGAGTAAAGAAACAAGGAGAAATAGTGAGGTTGAGGCTGTTGGAGAAGGGCAGATGCTAGAGATTGTTGTTGCCAGAGATCACTTTCATTGGTGATGATCATTACTGGGTGGTCACCGGAGAGAGCACTGAGTTGTTTGGAATTTTAGGTAGGTGGTCAATTTGTTTAATGTTTGGAGCACAGGTTGCTCGGGTTTTAGGGTTTTGATTTTGGGCCTGAGTTGGGTTTTTAGTTTTATTTATTTATTTAGGACTGGTTTGGGCCAGGTCAAATGACCCAAAATCCATTTTCTCATTTTCCCTCTCATGCCGGTGTCTCTCATTTTTCATCTTCTTCACACTCTGCTATTTCTGCTGCATGAAAAGCGGCCACCATAGCCCACCAAGCAAAACCTGCCTCTGCCATTCTGTGAGAATCCGTCATGGCCGCTTTTTTAACAACACTGTTGAGAAATGAATTGTTGGAACTTGGTTGAAGTTTTCAGCTCAGTATTTGCCTGGCTTACATTTGTGACTGTATCTGATAGAAATTGGGCTTTGCATCTGAATATAACTATGAAATCAAATGCCACTTTTGTGTGCTTTTACTTTAGCCATCAAGTGGGAACTTCTTGTTACAGATGTTATTAAAGTGGGCATCTGGACAAAGACCTCATTGATTTGGTTAGGGGATTGTTTTTGGATTCAATTGATAGTTGAGATTAATCTCTTGGCTGAGATATTGGTTTAAGGGTTGATGAGAAATTTTAGGACATTCTACTAGGTCCCATATCTTTAGTGAAACTGAAACATGTGTATTTTTGGTAGATTTGCAAATGTTTTTGTGACTCATTGCATCTGATTGAGATCTTTGGCTTATAACATGTGTGTGTGTGTGTTGAAACATCAAATTTTCTTGTTTATGCTTGCAAATTAAAACTGTGTTTGCAAATTGATTAACACTAGTTCCAATGCACCAAAACTAAGAAGCAACAGTTGTTGTGGAGCAAACATTCATTCGAGTGGTTGCGAGCATATAAACAAACACTGAAATTTGTGTGAAGTGAGAAATTTAGCAGTGAGGCATGTTTATCTATAATACATATTTCTCTAACATAATATGTCCAACAGTTCAGATAAAACATGTCAGCCGGTGAATTCTCTTCATAATACTAGTCAATGACATGAGGGAAATTTTCCCTCATGTCATTGACTAGTATGTGCCAGAAAATAGAAGGGTGTTTTATTGCATGTCATGTCATTGACTAATCCATGTGCTAAAAAATAAGGACCCAACTACAAAGCTTCTTTGCATAAACAAGGAAGCAAAGTCATTCCCATGTTTTTATTAGTTGGCATTAGGTATATTAAAAGTAGAGTATAAAGGTAGTGCACTGGCACTGTAAAATACTTCACACTGTCAGCACACTAGTTTTAAACTCTTAAAAGTAATATAGAAAATTGGAATAGAAAATTGAGTGACCAAGCAAGTAATCTACTAGTTTTCTTTTTGTGCAGGAGGCCCACCACTGTAGAGGAAATTCTAACCATTGAGATCAAGCCAGGCTGGAAAAAAGGAACAAAGATAACTTTTCCAGAGAAGGGAAATGAACAAAGAGGAGTTATACCAGCTGATCTTGTTTTTATCATTGATGAGAAACCTCATGGAGTCTTCAAAAGGGATGGCAATGATATAGTCGTCACACAGAAGATATCTCTCGTTGAAGCTCTGACCGGTTACACAGCACAGCTGACGACACTTGACGGGAGGAATCTTACTGTCTCCACCAACTCCATCATTAGTCCGACGTACGAAGAAGTTATTAAAGGCGAGGGTATGCCGATTCCCAAGGAACCTTCCAAAAGGGGAAACTTGAGGGTCAAGTTCAACATCAAGTTCCCCTCTAGACTCACATCAGAGCAGAAAACCGGCATTAAACGATTATTGACATAAACTGTGGTGACGCCTCTCCTTATCACATACCGAATCGTGTAAGATTGGAATTATTTTTACCCAAGTTTTCAATTTTCAAATGGAAATTCTTTTGCTTTTGCGAACTGGTTTTCAGTTACAGAACAGTTCATTAGAAGTTTGATATTTGTTTGCAGTTTCATATTTTATTTAGTTTCTGGTCTTCTGAATGAAGAAAAAGAAATTCTCTCAAGCACTTGCCTACTTGTTTCTACAAAAAATGTTTTGGAAGAATTCAATTTGTACACTTGTAGATTGGAATCTTTATTTTTGTCATCTATCTCTTTTTGGTTGTATAGATAACTTAACCATTTAAGCCATCCAACTACACTTTGTAGGGATGGTTGAAACTACATATTGACTTGTTAATGAGTTTGCATGTGTTTGGTGGTTAGACTGTTTTTATTTATTGGTGAAGTTTTAGCACTTACTACTATATATGAGAAATTCAAGGCCTAAATATGATTAAATTGTTAAAGTTAATTCAAAGTTAAAGTACTATTAAAGGGATTAGGTATAAATACAATAATACAAGAATTTCCCACACATTGACATGATAATTTTTCAATGGCTTTGGCCTTGCATTCCCTAACACCGACAGTTTGCTCTAAACTTCCACTCGATGAGTTGGCAGGAAAAAGGCATTAACTAAGGGGAGGGGGCGTTTGCTTCACATTATGTTTTTTCATTCTGGGAATACGAGGTTAGGAATACATATATATCCATGTTTGTTAGAAGCTTATGACAATATATTCCGGGTATGTTATATTTCCAATAAAGTTAGATCTTTATGTTTTAAGAAAGTGGGTGATGAGTCGATAGTGTAAAATTAGTTTATACAATTGAATTATGATTGATTGATGATGTAAAATTATTTTATACCGACAATGTATGAATATTTAAGTCTTAAGAAAATTCTATCCCCATGAGTAGGGGGATGAATATCTCACATTTTCATGGAAATAAAAGTTAATTTCTATAAAAGTCATATAAATAGAGAGTTGTGATTGTTTGATATTGTAAAATTAGTTTATTTGTTATACCTTTAAACTCTTATTAATTTTATGAAGTATTTTGTGCATGATTTATTTTATATAATAAATTTTCTAATTTCATATAATTATAAGAAGTCATATTGTAATATATATTAAACTCTGATATTTATGTTCTCTTATCATTTAAAATGTAAAGATATTATGTAATTCAACATGAAATAGAAAATGAAACAGGAAACGAGAAAGGTTATTTCACTGAAATGTTTGTTTGTTATCACCACCGGATTCTTATCAAGATTTGTGATGCTGAAATTTTGACTCTAAGAATCAAAATATAAAAATGAGTATCGTACCGGAGTCATCGGACATTTTTACATCTATTTGGCAAAATAATTATCACAAAAATATTAAAATTGTAATTTGAAATGATTCCGGTTCTTCCCCTATTGCTTAGTTTGATTATGGGATAATTGGTTCATAATAACATAAATACAAATTTCTAATGTACTCATCTTACTTGATATGATTTTTTTTTAAAAAGTCATCTAAGAAGGCTTTAGGAAACTCAATCTTTTCATTTTATTTTTGACATATCTGTCGCTCTTTATTTTGAACGACTTTTACATAAAAACAAACAATAATAATCCTTAGATTAAAATTAAAAATAATAAATGTATCAGATTAAAACTTCAATTTTAAGTATATCACCATGAGATCTTATCCTTTCCTCTCTCTTAATTTTTTTTTTTCCTTTTTTTCCAACAACACATAGTAAAAACAATAACCACTGTCACCATGAAATCTTATTCAAGAGTTGTCATAAGATCCTAATTTTAATCTGATACGTTTATTATTTTTAATTTTAATTCAAGTGTTATTATTGTTCTCATTTAAAAATTGTTCTAAGCTTAAACGCCCCTATATATATTTTTTTCTTTTTTTATTAGGTTTAATTACAATTTTGATTCTCCTAGATTTAAAATGACAATTTTAGTCTCCTAATTTTAAAAAATAGCAATTTTGGTCCCCCTGATAAATTATTAACTAATAATTATGATTAATAGAGTTATTTAGTTAATTAAAGATTAACTAAAAATTATTATAAAAACTGTAATAATCTTTTACGCAAAAGAAAAATAATTAAAAAATATAAAAAAAAAGCATTTTTAACATTAAAAAAAATTGTTAATTACCAACTATAAAAGAATTATTTTTAATATTAAAAAATAATAAAAATTAAAAAAAATCATTTTTAACCTCTTTAAATAATTAATATTTTTTAGTGCATTTATAGTTAACTTAATAACTCTATTTATTACAATTATTAATTAATAATTGACCCAGGATCAAAATTATTGATTTTTAAAACTAAAAGACCAAAATTATTCATTTAAAATTAAGGAGACTAAGATAATGTATTTGAAAAATTAAAGGATAAAAATTACAATTCAGAGTTTTTATTATTATTTATTTTTTTGCTGATAAAAAAAAAATTACTACTGTGATTTTTTTTTTTCTTTTCTTATGGGAACCACCTCGCACCAACAACCTTTTTGTTTTGTTTTTTTTTTTTTTTTTTTTTTCTGGAGAAACAACAACCTTTTTGTTCATCTCTTTCATTTTCTTTTTAAATCGTTTTCTCTACGAAACTTAAAAAGAAAAAGAGAAAAGTGACAAAATTGGTGGACTTACTCAACCTTAGACAATATTTTTCAAAACAATACTCAAAACTTCGGAAGCATCGCATCCCCAAAAGCTAATAGTGACAAGAATCTAAGTAAAGCAATCTCCCATTATAATATTACTTGTTATTTATAATTTTATATAACAAAAAAAGCAAGCAGTTTACTATTTACATTAAATCCATTATGAGGTTTTATAGGAGGAGATAGGAAGAATTTATCTGTACTACTAACGGACTCGAAATTTTGATAAAGTGATTTTTTAAAACTCGAACATAACTCATTTAAGATCAACCTAACTAGACAAGATTTAGGTCAACCTAATTTGTTAACTAACTTAACAAATTAATATTAACATTATATATAATTAAATCTTAAATTTTTTTTAAAAAAAAGTATACAGTTATAATTAAGATATATTTTACAATACAATTTTAAAACAAATAATATAATTGTAAATATAATATAAGTTAGAAAAATATATTTTATTAAGTTAAGAAATTGTGTCATTAATACATAATTATGGTAAAGAAAATAACACTTTTCAAAATTATAGTATATGATATTATACCGAGTTATGAAGATTCAAAGTATATTTCAAATTCGTTCTTAAAATACGTAATTCTATATTTTTTAAATTTGATATATATATATATATATATATATTTCAGTTCAGGCTAAGTTAATAAAAGAAAATGAGTAATGAAAATAAATTTCAAAATCAGTTATTTGAAAAAAAAAAAAAACTCAAAAATCTCTTTATATCTATTTTTGATAGAAGTTATACCATAACTATTCTTATTAGAGCCTATCAGTCTTACTTGAATAGTTGAATTAGATAAGATTATCAAAAAAATAAAATTACCTTATCAAATACTATTTAACTAGGATTTTGAAATTTTTAAAAGTACCTTATATCTTATATTCAGATAATCAAAAATAGTATCAAAATATTATAACAGTTATGCATGTGATTTTAATAAAAATTCTTGATAAACTCTAAAAATAATGTTTAATTAAATTAAAATAATTAAATATTTATATTTATATATACATAAAAAAAATTGAGATATAACAACGGGATAAAATACTTTTATATAACTCTTCAATTAATCATAATTTTTATTTATAATAAATTAGTTAAATTTTATAAAATTATTTCAAAATTTATTTAAACAGTAAATTATGACTTATGATATCGATTGATAAAATTATTTTATGCACGGTAAATGCAATAATATTAAATTCATATATATATATATATATATTATTATAAAATAAATATTATAAAGCTATTTTACCACGACTAATAGCATTAAACATATTATTATAAAATAAATAATAAAATAATAATAGCAGCGTTTTTGTTGTTGTTATTGAGAGAGAAGACACGCAGGCAAGGCAGACACAGAGTCCTCGAGTGTGTCTGTCGTTCTATTTAATTGCCCCCCTTCTCCAAATCCCCAACCTCTGTCTCCTCTCCCTAACATATTCACATGCACCCGCGATCCCCACGATCCCTTCCCATGGTCCCTTCCCTGCACCCGCATCTTTCCTTCTTCTAGAACCCTCAGATCTCAATTCCCCTTCCTCTTCCTCTCTTTCATGGAAATGGCCTCCACTCCCCGCACCGTCGAAGAGATCTTCAAGGACTATACCTCCCGCCGCACCGCCATCGTTCGCGCTCTCTCTCAAGGTTGCTCTCTCTCTCTTCGCTTTTTTCTTTTTTTCCCTTTCGAATTTCTAATTCTTTCGCTTTTCCGCTGCTTCTCTCAGATGTAGATGAATTCTACGGACTCTGCGATCCAGGTAGTACGCCGCGGCCGCGGATCTGAATTCTCTTCGTTTTTTTTTTTCCACTTTCTAATTTTTCGGTTTTTCTGTGTGGATTGTGCGGGTTGACTTTTTCTCTTCGGAGAATTTGAAGAGGAAGAAAAAAAAAATGTATAGTAAGTAGTATATAATAAAATAAAGTCAAACTTCTATCATGTCCCATACCATACCCCATCTTTTATTATAAATAAACAAATAAAATAAGTAAATAAATAATAAACTTATATATAAGTATGTTATTTTATTTATAAATTGATGGTTAACGAACTAATTATCGGTTAGTGTAAGCTGGTTAGGCAGTGTACTACTATGTGTTGTTGCTAATCGGTTAAATTGTGAAAATGTTAAGGTTGCTTGACTTGGATTTGGTTTGTTTAGTCTTCTGAGGCCACATTGATTGGGTTCTGGATTTTGATTTGGGTGTCGGGTTTGATAGACACTTAACTGGTGGAATTAATGATGGTTTTTTTTATGATGATTATTGAGAATTTCTGTGTTGTTTCATTGGGTTCGAGGTTTCTTTGGTGTGGTCCTTTTAAGATAAGTTGAACGTGTGCTTTTGGGAATGATATGTTACTATGTTAGTTATTATGATGATTATTATGTTTCATTGTGTTGATTTTAACCAAGCCGAACTAGCAATGTGTAATCTATATAGTTGAGACTTCACTTAACGACATAAGGCTTTGTTGGTGTTGTCAATGTTGTTTCATTGAGCTCAGTGTTTCTTTGGTGTTGGTTTTAAGATAAGGAGAACTTGTGCCTATATGGACATCCGAATGAAACATGGGAGGTGACTTTGCCAGCGGAGGAAGTGCCGCCAGAGCTTCCCGAGCCAGCTCTTGGAATCAATTTTGCTAGGGATGGTATGAACCGTAGGGACTGGCTTTCTCTGGTTGCTGTGCACAGTGATTCGTGGTTGCTCTCTGTGGCTTTTTATCTTGGAGCTCGTCTTAACCGCAACGAAAGGTACTATCTAACTTTGTTTGGGGTGTAAGCATGTGGTGATAATTTAAGTTGGTTGTGGCTCTATGTCTGTAATGCACATATACATAACTGCTGTGTGAAATGTTGAAAACTTGGGCCTGTTATTGTAATTGTTGCTGAAATGCATCAGTATCATCAGGGTGGATGTCATTGAAGTAATAATGGCTTTTTAATCAATTGGAAATGAAATGTAATTTCTTTGTGGTCTATTGTGATTCGGGATTATTTTATGCCTACATTCCTTGGATAAAATGTGGAACATGAGGTTCGTGATAGGGATATGGCTGGTGTGTCTGTGTGAAGGCTTACTCTGCAGAATAAGGTTCAATTGTCAACTGACCAATTATTTCAAGTCACTTGTGCTTTACCTTTTTACAATCATTTTTATCCTCACCCCTTACAATTGTGAGCTGCAAAGGGGATTATCAACCCCAAAGATACTTAAGGGAATAACTAATTTAGTTTATAATTTGTATGGGAGAGTATGTGTATTCTTTTGCTTTGGTTCTTGGGAGTTTTTCCTTTATAGAATTCCCATTCACATTGATTTTCTTTGCTGAAGCATTTTTCCTCAGCATCTGCTCTGAAATGGGCATATGGATCACTCCTTCTATTGATGATTCCATTGATTCTTTATGGCAGGAAACGTTTATTTAGCTTGATCAATGATCTTCCTACTGTTTTTGAAGTTGTGACTGAGAGGAAGCCAGTAAAAGACAAGCCCACTGCAGACAGTGGAAGCAAGTCTAGGGGCAGCACCAAGGTTAGTGTTGTTGTTAATGTGTGTTTGATACTTGTCTTTTTTTTTTTCTGGTGGGGTCATCTGAATTAGTTGGTTCATACTTAGACATGGTTAGGTTGGGCACGTGCTTTCTAAAAGTTTGTAAGTAAAGCTATCGATATCATTATACATTATGATCTTATTAGACTATATTTTCTCTATCTTTGGTGTTTATCTCCTAAATCGAACACAAAAATACTTTTTCATAGAACTACAATAAGATGTCATTGCCATTGACTTGTTTATTTATGGTTGTTTTTATGGTTAACTTTCAGAGACTGCTCTGAGTACAGTCAATCTAAACCAGGCCTTAGAATTTCTGGATCTTAATCATTTTGTGGAACTAAGTACAGAATCTACACACTATCGCACCCATAATTATATTTTTCTCTTTGCTTATAATCACGTAAATTGCAACGTGAGTGAATAAATGGACTGCATTTTATAAACCCTTTGATCATGGTGTTTGTTTCATGATGCAAATACTTCTAAAGACTGAATTAAAGCTTTTGTAGTTGGCCAAACCTTGCCATGCTGCTATATGATGCTTGCTTGTTCGTTTATCTGCAGAGATCAAGTGATGGGCAAGTTAAAAGTAACCCAAAGTTTGCAGAGGAAGGTTATGAAGAGGAGGAGGACGAGCACAGCGAAACCCTTTGTGGGAGCTGCGGAGGACACTACAACGCAGATGAGTTTTGGATTGGTTGCGACATATGCGAGAGGTGGTTCCATGGGAAATGTGTGAAGATTACCCCTGCAAAAGCTGAGAGCATAAAGCAATACAAATGTCCATCATGCAGCTTGAGGCGAGGAAGGCCCTAAGCCGAAGGCAAAATATGTGAAGTGAATAATGCTGTTTCATGGCAGACAAAGATACTGTAATATTGTTGTATCTCATATAGAAGCACGTGTAAACGGTATAGTATCTATGTCTGATCACAATCTTTCAGATTAAGTTAATTTCTTCTACCAAGATTAATCATCAGTGTATGTTATATAATTTTATAGAATAGAAATTCTATACATTTTATTTTTGTTGATTAATCTATATTTTGCTTGAATTTACCCTGTGTATGTATGTTATATTTTTTACCTTGTATCTGAATTCTGAGATAGAAGGTTGTTGGTAAAATGATGAGGTGAGAACTACCACCTTTCCTGGATTGTTCTAATTGTGTTAAATTATGTTGCTGAATAGGTTAATTAAAGTTTTTTTTTTTTTTTTTCCTGCATGCTATTCTTAAAGGTAAATGCTAACCAGTACTCTTAGAACATTGGTTAAGAAACTTAAAGTAGAAATATTTTTATTGGGAGGCGGAAGATCACGTTGTCCATGATTTTTTTTGTGAACTCCTATGATTTACACAATAAATACATTTTCCTTAACCAATGTTCTAAGGACACTGGTTAGCAAGACCCAAGATTTATGAAAAATGATTTGTTTTCACTTTGATTTTTGTTGTTAAAGATTTGCATAAGAGATGTTAAAAGTGAAAAGAAAGATTTTTTATTTTGTTTTTAAATTCATGTATAAATCTTTGAAACAGGATATTAAGTAAAAATAAGGTGATTTTGTTAACTACCTGGAAAAATAAGAAACAGTTAAAAACATTCTTTAAACTCATTTCTCAAATTACAACTATTGATCTTTGCAACTCAATTGGTTTTGATGGTTCTACTTCTAGACTAGGCTAGTATTGAAATCTGTAATTTGTAACTTTTGGCTTGAGTGATATGGTTTTATGGCTTGAGAGTGGGTTTAGTTATAATCTGACGATAAATGATGGCTTGAGTCAGTTGATCTTAGAAAGAGATTTTATAACTAAAAAAAAAAAATCTGACTTTGGAAAATTATTTTTTGAAAGTAAAAATCTCAGTATTCACTTCACTTGGGCTAATTTTATGTGGTATTGGTAATAGATTATTTTGAGACCAAAAAGTAATAGATTACTAGAGGTTTCAGTAAAGTAATTAATCACTCTAGAGAAGTAATTGCTTATTCAATGTGAAAATGAAGTTTTCTATGCTCATTTGAACTTGTATAAAACATTATTTCTGAACCCTTACACATTGAATTTTTGTGAATGTTGTCATGCTGCTGATTTTTTTTTAGCAAAAGGCATTGTTCATTAATGTGAGATTCTTCAAAAAATATTAATGTGAGATTCTTGAGTATTGAATATTGATTGAAGATTAAGCACTCTTGAGTATTGAATATTGATTGAAGATTAAGCACCAAGGATGTATGCCACTGCATTTGTGTTTTTAATTTTGTTTTGCAAAGTGGGGGGTATCTTGAGATACTGAGATTGGGGAATCATTTGGTGAGTGATTTCTTATAGTGAGGGATCCTAACAACAACAAAGTGAAGAATATTTGGTTGTATAAAGTTGATTTTTTTTTTAGTAAAAATCCTAAAAATTGTTTTGGATACTAGATGTAAATCACAATGGAGTGATTAAAATTGTAATATAATTTCATTAAATGGGGTTTTTATATAAAAGGAAGAGGGAGGTTCTAAGTAAATGTTGTTGAACACAGATAATTAATTACAAGAGATTGTAATTGCTAACCACTCATGAGAAATAAGGCTAAAAGTTAAACTCCTGCTATTGTAATCGATTGTAATTAGTCATAATTAATTACAACTAAATGGATTTTAATTTAAGATTTTCCTTTTAATCAATTACATAGTGTACCTAGAACCTAAGGTGTTATCATATACTTTGTTGTAAAATGACTATTGGTCTCTTTATCTGATATGATAAAAGAGAGTGAGAAATCTGCTTTGTTGTTTGGAAGGATAAAATATTTTTTTAGTACACATAAATAAATAAATAAATATGGTAAGTATACTTTTAATCTTTATAAAAATTTTGGTCTATTTTTTCTTCAAGTTTGAAATGTGTTATTTTTTTTTGTTGGGAGCTAGGTTTGGCTACTTGAACCTATGTGTTTGATGTCTTTTTCTTTCAACATCACTTAACTATGTTTTGGGTTTCTATAATATATATATTTTTTTGTTTTGAGTTCCTATTAATGACGTGGCCTCATTTCAACGGTTGATATATGTTTAACCCAAGAAATGTTAAAAAATAAGTAAAATGTCTTGAAAATTTGAAAAAAAAATTTGAAAAATATAATAACAACAACAATAATATCTTGAAATTTTGAAATTTTTTTTTTGAAAAATATTAAAAATTAAGTGGAATATCTTAAAATTTGAAATACATAAAAATTTGAAAAATATACAAAAATTATAAATTAATTTGAAACTTTAAATATTTAAGGTTACATTAATGAAACCCTAAATTTCAACATAAATATTTAGGGTTTCATAAATAAAATATTAAATCAAAATCCTAATATTTAGGGTTTCATATATGAAACCTTAATTATTTAGAGTTTCATTGAAACCCTAAATTGCAAGCCTAAATATTTAGGGTTTAATTAATGAAATCATAAATATTTAAGGTTTCATTAATGTAACATAAATTTCACTCAAAATATGTAGAAATCATAAATTGAAACCATAAATATTTAAGATTTCACAAATGAAACTTTAAATTTTAGCCATTATGTTTATGAAACCCTAAGTTGAAATCCTAAATATTTAGTGTTTCATAAATAAAACCATAAATATTTAGGATTTCATTTATAAAATCTTAAATATTTAGAGTTGTATAAATGAAACCTTATATTGAAACCCTAAATATTTAGGGTTTCATAAATAAAACCTTAAATATTTAGGGTTTCATCAATGAAACATTAAATTTTACCTTAAATTGAAACCTTGGATAATTAAGGTTTTATAAATAAAATCCTAAATAATTAGGATTTCATAAATAAAATCTTAAATATTTAGAGTTTTATAAATGAAATTCTAAATTGAAATCCCAAATAATTAGGGTTTCATTAAAATCCTAATTATTAGAGGGTTTTATGAATGAAACCCTAAATTGAAACACTAAATATTTAGAGTTTCATGAATTACCCCTAAATATTAAAGGTTTCAATAAATGAAACCCTTAATTTAAATAATACATATTTAGAGTTTCATAAATAAAACCTCAATCATTTAAGATTTTATTAATGAAATCCTAAATACTTAGGGTTTGATTTATGGCTTATCCTAATTATTTAGGGTTTTATGAATGAAACCCCAAATATTTAGGGTTTCATAGATGTAACCTCAATCATTTAGGTTTCAATAATGAAACCCTAAATATTTATGACTTTATTTATAAATAAAACCCTTTCTATTTAGGGTTTCATCTATGAAATCCTAATTAATTAGGATTTTTAAAATGAAACCCTAAAATTTTATAAATGAAACCGTAAATCAAATCCTAAATATTTAGGTTTTATGAATGAAAACCTAAGTATTTAGGAATTCATTAACGAAACCCTAATTATTTAGGATTTCATGAATGACACCTCAAATATTTAGGGTTTCATTATTAAAACTCTTCATAAATAAAATCCTAAATAGAAAACCCCAGTATTTAGTATTTCATAAACGAAACCCCAAATTGAAATCATAAATATTTAGGATTTCATAAATGACACTCTAGTTATTTAGGGTTTGATCAATGAAAGTATAACTCAAAATCCTAAATAATTAGGGTTCAATGAAATCTTAATTATTTTAGGATTCATAAAGTGTAACTGTAAGAAATCTTAAATAATTAGGATTTTAATCAATGAAATACTTAATTTAAACCATCAATATTTAGGATTTAATAAACTAAATTATTAATTTAAACCATAAATATATAAGGTTTCATAAATGAAACCTCAATCATTTAAGGTTTCATTTAATGAAATCCTAAATATTTATGATTTTATTTATAAATGAAACCCTTTCGATTTAGGATTTCATTAATGAGACCTTAATTAATTTAGAATTCTAAAAAGAAATCCTAAATATTTATAAATAAGCCTTAAATTGAAACTCTAAATATTTAGGGTTTCATAAATGAAATCATAAATTAAACCTTGAATATTTAGGTTTCCGAAATAAAATCCTAAGTATTTAAGGTTTGATTGATGAAACCCTGAATGTTTATGGTTTCATGAATGAAACCTCAAATATTTAAGGTTTCATGAATGAAATCCCAAATATTTAGGAATTCATAAATGAAACTTTAATTATTTAGGGTTGATTAATGAAATCCCAAATATTTAAGGTTTTATAAAGAAAACATTTCATAAATAAAATCCTAAATAGAAAACCTTAATATTTGGGATTTCATAATAATACCCTAAATTAAAATCATAAATATTTAGAATTTCTTAAATGAGATTATTTATTTAGATCTTTATCAATGCAACAACAACTTGAAATCCTAAATAATTAGAGTTGAATAAAACCTTAATTATTTTGAGTTTTGAAAAGTGAAACCGTAATAAACCTTATATATTTAGGGATTTAATAAATGAAACCTTTAATTTAAACCATAATTATTTAAGGTTTCATAAACAAAACCTCAATCACTTAGGATTTCATTAATGAAATCCTAAATATTTATAAATAAACCCGAAATTGAAACTATAAATATTTAGGGTTTCATAAATAAAATCATAAATCAAACCCCGAATATTTAGGTTTCCGAAATGAAACCCTAAGTATTTAAGGTTTAATTAATGAAACCCTGAGTATTTATGGTTTCATGAATGAAACCCCAAATATTTAGGGATTCATGAATGAAACTCTAATTATTTAAGGTTGATTAATGAAACCCCAAATATTTAGGGTTTCATAAATAAAACCTTTCAAAAATAAAATCCTAAATAGAAAACCTTAATATTTGGGATTTCATAAACAATACTCTAAATTGAAATCATAAATATTTAGAATTTCTTAAATGAGATTATATATTTAGATCTTAATCAATGCAACAATAATTCAAAATCCTAAATAATTAGAATTGAATAAAATCTTAATTATTTTGGGTTTTGTAAAGTGAAACCATAAGACACGTTATATATTTAGGGATTTAATAAATGAAACCCTTAATTTAAATCATAATTATTTAGGGTTTCATAAACAAAACCTCAATCACTTAGGGTTTCGTTAATGAACCCCTAAATATTTATGGTTTTAATTATAAGTGAAACCCTTTCTGTTTAGCATTTCATAAATGAAACCCTAATTAATTTAGGATTTCTAAAATGAAACCCTAGATATTTAGGTTTCATAAATGAAATCCCTAAATTGAAACTCTAAATATTTAGAATTTCATAAATGAAACCATAAATCAAATCCTAATATTTAGGTTTCATAAATGAAATCCTAAGTATTTAAGTTTTCATTAATGAAACCATAAGTATTTAAGGTTTCATGAATGAAACTCTAATTATTTAGGGTTTGAGTAATGAAACCTCAAATATTTAGGGTTTCATAAAGAAAACCCTTCATAAATAAAATCCTAAATAGAAAACCTTAATATTTAGGATTTCAGAAATGAAACCCTAAATTGGAATCATAAATGTTTAAGATTCCTTAATTAATTAGGATTTCTAAAATGAACCCCTAAATATTTATAAATAAAACCCTAAACTGAAACCTTATATATTTAGGGTTTCATAAATGAAACCATAAATCAAAACCCTGAATATTTAGGTTTCATAAATGAAACCCTCTTTATTTTAGGTTTGATTAATGAAACCCAAATCACACAAGGAGGGTCCACTGGGTAGTACCTACTACCTATTGGCAATGAGTTAGTGAATTTTTTTTTAAAGTTAAAATTTTTCATTTAACAGTGACTGAAGTACAAGTTGCACTGAATAAAAAACAATAAATACAAAGAAAGAAATTATCTTACAATAATATCCTAATTAATGAGTGTGTTGTGTTGTGTTGGTAAGTCACACTCAACACCTCTCACACAGTGTTTGACATGACAGGAGACATCACATGGAATTTTGTTTTCAAAGAAGCTAATATGGTTGCTCATATTTTGACTATGGAAGCTGCCTTTACTTGTAATAATTTTATTGTTTTGGACTATGTATCGAGTTGCATTGTAAACACCATATTTAACTAATGGTAATTCCTCTAGGGTGTGTTAATCTCTTGGAGATTTTTTTCATAAAAAAAATAAACTCAACACCTCTCACAACCCACGTCTCTTATGAAAATTTTGAAAAAGATCATATATATATCCCACCCTAAAAAAAAGGAAAAAAAAAACTTAATTATATCATGGAATTATTGTGGCACTGGGAAACCAACAAAAAAAAATCAATTTAGAAAAATATCACCAAAATTTAAAAAGATATTGGAAAAACTAGAAAGGTGAAAAACTCTTTTAAAAAGAAAATTTAAAATCACTTTTTTTTTATTTTTTATTTTTTATTTTTATAACCAGACAGAATAAGTAAAACAATACGACGAGACAAAATTTTGAATTATTGAATTGTTTGGTGAATAATGGACCGTATAAACAAAAGAATCTATAATTTATTAAATTACTATTTTAAATCTTAATAAAAGTTATATTAATTATGTTAATAAATTTTCTATTATTAATATTATAAAAATATAAATATAATTTATGAGTAAATAAAGAAAGTATGAAAATTTAATTAGATATTAATTATATCAATGAACTGAAACAAATTTTAATCATATCAATTATATAGCATAACGTATCAATATTGTTTAGAATAATTCTACGAAACATCTTTTATTATGTACCGGTACATTTTGTTAGATTGATGAATAGAAATAAGACAACTCATTTAATGAGTTTTGTAAGTATTAGTGAGTAAATTTTTTATATTTATAATTAAGTTTCTATTTAAATTTTTTATTATTTCATTTGACACCACTATATAATGTTATAAATGAAGCACTTTATAATCTTTTATATATTATGAAATTTTTATACTTATGACACTACGTCTTCTTTTTTTTATCGAAAAATTTTCCACATTTTTCCACCCTACCCTTTTCTTCCATTCTTTCTTCTTTTGCTTTATTTATTTTATTTTATTTTATTTCTTTCCTTCATATTTGTCTCACAATCCCACTTTATTTCACAGTTTTTTCTTTATATTATATTTTTTTTATAACAATTACTTTTTTTTTTTTATATTATATTATTATAATTTTATCAATATGATATTTAATTTTTGCTGAGATATTTATAAAAATAATATGCTAAATATTGTATAAAAATGTGTTATTATTATATTAATTGAATAATAAATTTATATAATTATTTATTAAAATTAAATATAATTAGATTAACTTTAATTTTTTTAAAAGGAATGTCTTAAACATTTGGAAAAAAAATCAAAATTTTAAAATATAAAAAGCAAGAGGAATGTCTTCAAAAATTTTAAAAAAATGATTTTTTTAAAAAATGAAAAAAAAACATGAGAAATGTCTTGAAAATTAAAAAAAAAATGAAAAAAACAAAAATCAAAATAAAAGTAATGTCTTGAAAATTTAAAGAAAAAAATTATAAAACAAGAGTAACATTTTGAACTTTTTAAAAAATGAAAATTTTAAAAATATTTAAAAGAAGAATAATTTGTTAAAAATTAAAAAAATATGAAAATTTCTAAAATATGAAAAAACAAAAAGAATGTTTTGAAAAAAAAAATGAAAAATGAAAAATTTAAAAACAAAAGAGAAATTTGTTGAACATTTGGAAAAAAAAATGAAAATTTAAAATATTAAAAAATAAAAGGAATGTCTTGAAAAAATGAAAAACAAGAGTAATGTCTTGAAAATTAAAAAAAAAATGAAAAAACGAGAGGAATTGCCTTGAAAATTTGAAAAAAAAATAATATGAAAAAATAAGAGTGATGTGTTGAAAATTTGAAAAAAAAAAGGACTATTTTTAAAAATGTAAAAAAAATAAGAGAAATATATTAAAAAATTGAAATAAAAACTAGAATAATGACCTGAAAATTTTTAAAAAAAGAATGAAAATTTGTAAAGTATGACAAAACAATACGAATGACTTGAAATTTGTTTAAAAAATTTAAAAATAAAAATAATATCTTAAAAATTTGAAAAAAAAAAGAATAATGTTTTGAACTTAAAAAAAAAATGAAAATTTTAAAATATTAAAAAACAAGAATAATTTGTTAAAAATTTGAAAAATAAAATGAAAATTTTTAAAGTATAAAAAAATAAGAAGAATGTTTTGAAAATATGATAAAAAAAACATGAAAGTCTTGGAAAATATAAAAAAGGAAAACTTAAAATGAAAAGAAATATATGAAAAGAAAAAATTGAAGAAGAAAGAAAGAAAGAAAGAAATGAGTATAATTAATAAAATAAAACTTATTTGTTTTTATATAATAGATATATAATAAAATAAAATAAATAAAAAGCAAAGAAGAAAGAAATAAAAAAAGAAAAGGAAAGGAAAACGTGAGAGTGACGGTGAAGGGAAATAAAGAAAAAAAAAAGGAAAAAACAACAAAAAAAGCATCAGACGTGTTTTAATATAGTGGGGTTTAACTTTTGAAGAGAAGTAGAAATTATAAGCAATTTAGGTAGGATGAGCTGAAATGAAATTTAATCAACTAAAATAATATTTTTTAAAATAAAAATAAGGTCATTTTATAATTTTCTAAAATATGATATATTATATTTATTAAATTAGGTATCATCATTCTATTTATCAACAAATATATCAAAACATATTACTATGCTAATGTATGAGAAATTCGTTCAAATAATAATGGTGACAATTAGGTTATAACATAAGATCTCATTAATGTTTCATTTTCTTTTCAAGCATTTTGTCTCTTTTGTATATTGCTTTTGGTATAAAATGAGAAAGTGAATTTTAGATTTTACATATATGGTATGTTTCTGTTAGGTGTAGCCATCATGCAGTTGGTTTTTACTTTGGATGCTTGTGAGATCATTAAACGCATTCTGCAACCAGAAATTTTATATTCCTTCACTTATTGAAGTTTGAAATTAAGAGGCCATTGTCATAAAACTTAATATGTTCTTGTGATTGCAAATTGTAGGTTAAAATGTCATTGAGAAGTTTAATTCCACTACTGGTTTTGTGTCTCTGAATAATTGTGTTTTTCATTTAATAATGACTTAAATATGTTTTCATTTAAAGCCCCTTCTATATGCTCCTCACAGCATCAAGTCACACATCACACATACTAGTAGTGTATTGTGCTCTTCCATTATCCTCTTTTTTTTTTTTTCTTCATTTTGTGTGCAATTAACACACAAAAAAAATGATGGCATGCCAAGATTGGCCAGAGCCAGTGATTCGAGTCCAAGCCTTGGCTGATAGTGGCTTAACTACAATCCCCGAACGTTTCATAAAGCCTAAGTCCCAAAGTACCACTTATAGTACTACGTAGTACAAAAAAGGAGAAAATAATGACCCATACTGCAGCTACATCCTAGTTTATAACAATGAAACGTGCAATCTACTTTCTGTATCTATATTACATTAGTCAAAAAACACTCTCATCGATCACAGTTAGCTATGTCAATTTTCTTCTTCTTCTTCACTCTTCTAGTGTCCTTCTTAGGGTTTTTCATTCCCTTCTAAAACACAAAACAACTACGTAGTAGTCATGATAACAACAACCATGCACCTCTCTCGCACCCTATCATTGGATGCCTCGTCTCTTTCTACCAGTCTCCTCGACTGGTACACCCTACACCTAGCGGATTCGCCGACGGCGCACGACCAACTGTCGTGACGGCGAATCCGTGCAACGTGGAGTACATCCCGAAGACGAACTTCGGAAACATCCCGAAAGGGAAGCCCTTCACCGAACTCCTCGGCGACCTCATCGGCTGCGGCATATTCAACGTCGACGGCGAGCTCTGGCACGCCCAGCGCAAGTTAACGAGCCACGAGTTCACCACGCGCTCCCTCAAGGACTTCATCGTGAAGACACTGTAGGAAGAGGTTCGAGTGAGGCTCCACTGCTGGAGAATGCAGCACGTGACAATCACGTGATCGACCTGCAGGATGTTCTGAGGAGACTCACGTACGATGCTGTCTGCAAGGTGTCGCTGGGATACGACCCGTCCTGCCTCGACATGTCATCGAGGCCGCTGCCGCCTCTTTTCACGGAGTTTGACACCGCGGCTGTGAGCGCGGCGCGCACCGCCGCGCCGGTGTTTTTCTTGTGGAAGATGAAGAGAATGCTTAATCTCGGATCAGAGAAAGCGTTGAAGGAAGCAGTGAAGATGGTGCACGACTCCGTGGTGAAGATTATGGAATTCAAGAAGGATTTACAGCCAGAGAAAGAAACTACTGCGGAACCGATCTGCTAGATCTGTTGCTGGGGAATGCTTCAAGAACTTCATTTCTTTCAAGCACTCGTAGCTTTGGTTACTTGCGCAACTAATCTCTCTCACCAAGGATGACTCGTGCTCTCTGTGATTGGATAGCAACCAGAACAGCAACGTCATCGCGTCGGAGGTGGTGTCCATCCTGCCATTATAATGCTTATGACCATGTCCCTTACCACCGTCTCCTCCTGCCCCGCCTCCAGCAATCGATCTAGCAGATCGGAGCCTCCGTAGTTTAGTTTCTTTCTCTGGCTGTAAATCCTTCCTTCTTTGATTCTATAATCTTTGCCACGGAGTCGTGCACCATCTTCACTGCTTCCTTCAACGCTTTCTCTGGTCCGAGATTAAGCATTCTCTTCATCTTCTACACGAAAAACACCGGCGCACACCGCCGTCCCGCGCTCACGTCGAGGCAGCACGGGTCGTATCCCGGTGATACCTTGCAACAGCATCGAACGTGAGTCTCCTCAGAACATCCTGCAGGTCGAGGAGACGGTGGTGAGGGACATGGTCATAAGCATGATAATGCCGCGATGACGTGGCTGTTTTGTTTGCTATCCAACCACAGAGAGCACGAGTCATCCTTGGTGAGAGAGATTAGTTGCGCAAGTAACCAAAGCTACGAGTGCTTGAAAGAAATGAAGTTCTTGAAGGCGTGTCTGTGCGAGTCCATGAGGCTGTACCCTCCGGTGGCGTGGGACTCGAAGCACGTCGCCGGTGCTGACGTGTTACCCAACGGGACCCACGTGGCGAAAGGGGATAGGGTTACTTACTTTCCGTACGGGATAGGGAGAATGGTGGCTCTGTGGGGGGAGGATTGTTGTGAGTTTAAGCCGCAGCATTGGTTTCATGAGGAGAATGTTGAAAATGGGGTTTTGAAGTGTGTGAATGCTTATAAGTTTCCGGTGATTCAGGCTGGGCGGAGAGTGTGTCTTGGGAGGGAAATGGCTTTTATTCAGATGGAGTATGTGGTAGCTTCTATTCTTAAGCGCTTTGTGATTGCGCCTGTTTGTGATGAGAGTCCTCGTTTTGTTCCTCTTCTAACGGCTCATATGGCTGGGGGATTCAAAGTGAGGGTCCACAACAGAATTGAAAGTGAGAAATAAGAGTCGATCACTAAAAGTGAGGATCCACAACGGAAACTGGAACTGAAAGTGAAAAATAAGAGTGGATCACTAGTGAAGAAAAATTATAAGCTATTTTGCCTTAATTAGCTTCTTTGGTTTTAGCTGCGATGTTGAATTAACATGCTTGGACCTTCTATGTAAAGTAATCAAATATTGTTTGATAGTTTTTTTGCATTTAATGATAAATTTATAAATGGACTAAATATTTTTTTTTTATAGTTTTGAAAATTAAAAAAACAAATAAACAAACAACTAAAGTTCAAACAAAAATAGAGGTTGAACCGGTATTAAAATAGTTAAAGTATTCAAATTGGAAGAATCATTTTTCAGAAGTCAGAGTCTATATACATATTACCTTTGTGTAATGTGTATGGGAAGGATATGTTCCAAGATTGTTCGATGTAACTGTAAATTTCATTGATTATTGTTGTATTGTTGTGTAAGGGTGGTGGTCCGGTAGATTCCTTGAATCAGTTGAATTGCATTTAGTGAGTCCGATTCGTAAATCACTTTCGTGTAATCTGTTTTCCATACTGTTTCAAGATCCTTGAAGACTAAATATGATGATAGTCTTTTTAATTTGGAAAAACTTTATTTTTAATCTAAATTTAAAATTAATATTTTTAGTTCTTAGAGCGCGATAGCTATCTCATTTACGAGTTTCATATCTAGTGTAGTTGGATTTGAAATTTTGAGATCTTTTGTTCACTTTGGGATTCCTCTCTTCAGGTTTTCCATTTTCATTTTTTTTTTTCAAAACAACTTTGGATAAATAGATTGAAATAACTTTTTTTTCTTTCAAATTCTAATACTTGTATGTGTTCAAATTTATTATATTTTTTCACGTTACTTGATGCGTAAATTTAAACTCGTTTAAGGGCAAGTGTATCTTACGCAGATAGTAACAGTGGACCTAAGTCCATATATCGAACCTAAAAGACTGAGGATGATTTTCTTTGAGAAGTTTGAGAATTTAGACAAGATTTTTTTTATAGTTCAATTTAGTTGTTAAGAAATGCATAAAATAAAATATCAACTGATTGAGGTAAAAGTGAAATAGTTAGAAACTAGGATTGTAGTTTCATTAACAATTTGATTCCTCTGAACCCCTAATTCAAAACCCAATTCATGTTAATTACTAACTTAATTTTAACTAGACAATTACTATGATCAAGAAAATTGTCCCTATTCCTAAAGTGCAACCCCAATTGATCATAGGAAGTTTTTCACTTTAGAAAAGTATTAAGAACAATCAATTAGTCAGAAAAATAGAAATTGAGAATGATCATACAAAATTCCTAAACTCAACCAGAAATCTATGATTTATCGTTAATGATCATAAGTAATAAACCATTCAATTCAAGTTTAAGATGGCTAATCCTTAAACAAGCATTAAGGAACATGCAATAGTTTAATTAACAGAATGAATTAGAGAATTGAGGATTTAGATTCATCAATCATTAACTACATCACAATCCCTAATTTAGAAATTAGCTACTCATGATCAGAAAAGAAAACATAATATATAAATTATAAATTGTAAGCAAAATAGAAGGGAAGAGAGATTTACAAGAAAAAATGAAGATTCTTGATGTCCAATAGCAGTTACCAATTGAAAGAAATAGAAAAAAAAAAAAAAAAAACCTTTTGTTTAGCTATCGTAGGTTTCTATTTATAAAAGAAAAGATTAGCACAACCATGCTATAGAATAACTAATTGGAACTAGGATCAATATGGTCATGTTGATATTCACCACGGCCATGGTACTAATAAAATTATGAAACTTTAGTTAGTATGGTCATGGTGCTGGCCGTGTTACAGGATGATCACGGTCGTGTTGAATGTTAACACGGTCGTGTTAAAGAATGAACATCTAATCCCTCATTTTGACTTCTTTTCGATTCCATTCCTTAATTCTTAACTTCTTGCACACGTAGAACATAAAGTGAAGTTTACCAAGATAAAATGATTGAATTCATTTAAAAACATAACAATAATCACCCTAAAATTAACACAAAAGAGCGACTTATCATTACTTTGTTAAAATCTTAAAAACTTCATTATAAATAAACTAATTTTATACTTGATTTCCTTGGGTTCAGTCATTAGATTTTTTTTTTTTCACATCCTTCAATTTTTTTACTTAATTATTTTGAAAAAGTTATAATGCAACTCCAATGTTGAATTGGGAGGCACCCAATTGTGTTAACAAATGACCTTATAAGGTCGAGCTCATGACATCTCTATCACCTTCCTTCAATTTAGTTTAGTATATTCTCTTGACGATGATCGAGTATGGTGGTGAGTGGTGCAGGTGCTGTATATTTACCTGCGATGATACTCCCATGCTCAAATCAATAATAGTCAAAGAAGTAATGTTTGTCAGATTTAAGATGGTAAGGTTTTGAAGAAATATAGACACAAATTTTGGACTCTCATAGACTCTTTCAATTCCTCAACGTTTCCAAAAATATATTTGATGTATAATAGTGAAGGTGTGACATATTGTCACTAATTATATATATCAAATCCGCTTGGATTAAACTACGATCCAGTCTTCTATGCTCGGCATCTTCAATCCTATTATATCATTGTCCGGAGTCTGATTGGCTTCTTGCTAGTAGCAAGTTTTGCTAACTTGTGAGACTGGTTGTCCTTTTCTAGGAGTATACTGTTGAGATTTTTGCAAGCGTAATAAATCGGTCAAATGATATAAAAGGAAAAATTTTAATATCAGATTCACATGGATTTGCTTGTATTTAACTACTATAATTTAATTTAAGAGTTGGTTTGTTATACAGAATTTAAATGAATAAAAGTGAAAAAAAACTAGAAACTAAAATAATGACAATTGAAAACTAATAACAAAACAATAATTTGGATTCACACGAATTATCAAACAACATAAGAATAAGAATTTAAGATAATAATAATGAGTGTGTCAAGGATTGGGTTTCTTTAAGCGTGCCTTTCATGTAAATACATAAATATATTCTTCATTCAAGTAAATATTTCAAATTATCCTTAATCAAGGAGTGCTCGAAATGTGATGTCTCATCAAATCAAGCATAAATCACTCAATTTTATTTCTAATGTCTTAGTAAGTTCAGTTGTGATTTGATGAAGCTTGAATGTCTTTATAGGTTAATGGAATCTAAGCTATGTCTAGTGATACACTCCATTAAAACTCATTCTCAATTACAAGTTCAAAAACTATGTCTATGACATTCAAACCTTGTGACATGCTTATATAACAGGCCAAACCATATAACAGACAACAAAAATAGAGAAAATGATTTAACAAAACTAATGAAGTCTATCCTATATCTAGTAATACGCTTCATTAGATCATTAGATCCCAATTTCAGTTCCAAGTTCGAAAGCATATGTCTATTCAAACCCATAACATGCATATATAACCAGCCAAATCAAATAACAGGAGATAAAAATAGATAAACGAATTTTAAACTAAATATTTTATTGAATAGATATAAAAAAAAAAGTTTACATGTGAACAATTTAGATCCTCAATCCCTCAACACAATAGAATTAGCTTCTTAAAATCATGAGAATCAAAAAATTGGATTACAATTGAGAAAAATGGTGATGAATACGAAGGAAAGAGGGAATGGAACAGTGCGCATGAAACCCTAATATTAGTATAACATAAGTTGAAATTTCTACAAAATTTTAGATGCGATGAAAAGATAAAGTGAAGAGTATAAATTGTACGAGGTTATATCCATATTATTTTCAAAATAGAATGAAACTTTGTCTAGTTCAAAAGCATGATTGGTTTGATAACTTTAAAAATAAAAAATAAAATAAAACTCTAAAAGTTTTAGATTATACTTGAAAGAGATTAGTATATTAAGTGAAGACAGACAGACACCATTAACAATAAAGAAAAGGCTTTATGGTCCAATCAAATTATTGATCCTTGTTGACTAGGAACCTCATAGACATTAAAACATGAACTCACACGGTAAAGAGTGCAGATTAATTTATTTATCATAACATCATATAGACTTCAACAAACAAGAAAGATATATTGCTCTTTAATGGAGTGATGTAGCATGTGCCTGACCAGGTTGAGACACTAGTTGCAGCAGCTGCATTTCCTTGGTGGAAACGGGTCTGCAGATAGTTCACTAGGTTTATACTCATGCCATAGTATGCCAATCTTCACAGCATTCATTTCCTGTCATAGTTCTTTTCAGTACCTTAGATTGATTTTAGAGTTTAATGGTGATGTATTGACAGTGTAAACATTGTATGTCGTGCAATCACATCCCATTGCTTAAATGACTTTTCAGACAATTTTATAAATATCAACTGATTTATCATAAATGAAGGATTGTAATTGTCCGACAGTGTAAAACCATTTTGTCGGTGTATCATTCTTTTCCTCTTGATTTTAATAAAGAAATATGCATCAGAGATGGTATGGAAATGAAAGAAAAAATCGAATACCAATTATGAAGCGGCATGCTTTCCATTTTCCAGTTTTTTTCTTGTTGGCAGGCTTTTTGTAAATATCAACTGTTCCATCTTCTGTATATAAGCTATCTTCTGCCATATCATGTGATTTTATGACATCTGCATAGTATCACAGTAGATTTACTATATGCTGCTTCTTGTTCTCTTTGTTACTCACAAATATCTATTTGTAGGGTGCTGGAAATGTGTAAACAAAATAATCAGCAAAACATGTACATGAAAATTAAACATATTGATATCATAGATTTCATATTAGAAATGCTTAATTGAGTGTGCTTATGAAGTAGCAATTGCAAAGTAATGAATATGTGAGTTCACGAAGCTCCAATCACAATCCTTGGCAAACACATTTGTGGCAACATTGTGATTTGGGATTATTAGAAATACAAAGTGATACTAAAAAATCATAGTGAATTAATGTAGCACTGCAGAGATGAAACAGAGAAGCCTAACAAGCTCTGCCAACTGGACTAAAACTGAACAAAAAAACTTATTGAGACCAAAATCGAAAAAGCGCAAACTTTCAGGAAACAAAAACATATTTAAGACATTATTAAATGAAAAAACAAGAAATTATTCAGAGACACAAAACCAGTAGTGGAATTAAACTTCTCAATGACATTTTAACCTACAATTTGCAATCACAAGAACATATTAAGTTTTATGACAATGGCCTCTTAATTTCAAACTTCAATAAGTGAAGGAATATAAAATTTCTGGTTGCAGAATGCGTTTAATGATCTCACAAGCATCCAAAGTAAAAACCAACTGCATGATGGCTACATACACCTAACAGAAAAATACCATATATGTAAAATCTAAAATTCACTTTCTCATTTTATACCAAAAGCAATATACAAAAGAGACAAAATGCTGGAAAAGAAAGTGAAACATTAACCATTTGCATGAGATCTTATGTTATAACCTAATTGTCACCATTATCATTATGTATATAAAAAAAAAGAAAGTGAAACGTTAACCATTTGCAACCCCAAAATTCATTATTATAGCAAATTTAATGAAACCTAATCAAACTCTCTTGGATAATGAAAAGAAAAAAACATTCAAATAAAAACCTATGAATAATATGCTTGCAAATGCAGATGGTAGGGGAATAGAAACCTTCATTAAATGTGAACAAAACTAGGAATCACAAAACCTTAACCAATTGATATCACCATTTCGCTCAAAAAGATCGAGAAGCACAAAAGAAACAATGTGGAGTAAAATGAGATCTGTTGTGTTTGGTTTTGTTGTCCAATGAGACTCTCTACTAATCCTAGTAGTCTTGTTTGCGGGACGGCCGCCGCTATTTTGTTTTTCATTTTTATTTAACACGGGACAAATTATTTTTATTTTATGAATAAGACATTTTAACAATAGTATATAACAGTCGTAAATCGTAATTTAGTATCATTAGCAACCATCTCATCGATTAAGTTGTGGAAAAAAAAATAAAGGTAATTTGATGTAAAATTATATTTGGGGCCGAAAATTCGGGGGGGGGGGGGGGGACACTAGCAATTTAAGAATGTTCAATAAGAACAAATATTGTAATTATGTGTCCCTTCCATATAAAAAGAAGAAATTGAACAAAACATTGTAAATGGACAATTGTATGGAGATAAATTATGGCCAAAATATGCTAAGGCAATTGAAATTCCTGAAGAATAGGATTTTCAAGTCAGTGAAAAGTAGTCAGTTAACTATATTAAAGGGAAGCATTTATAGAATCTTTATTAAGAAAAAAAAATCTTTTTATAAATGAGAAAATAATGACCAATTAAAAAAAAAATCAACTACAAATTGAAAATTTTAACTCAATTGATTGAGCCGGATACATAGATATTGTAAATTTTCTTAGTACCAAATTCGATTACATTAGACCATTAGTGGGGGTTCTTAGGCTAAGAATGACTCCTCTAAGATCCGCAATGTAGAGTCATCTCCTGAGTAGAGAACACTCTTTCTGCAAGAATCCTTGAAATCTCTCCATCTTCAAAAAGAATAATTTTTTTAATGAGTCAAATTAACTACTTTGAGAAGGAAACAATTAACAGAAGGAAAGAACTAAAATTAAATCAACAATCAACAATAGTTCCAACATAGAAAAAAAAAATAATGGTATCATGAAAAAAAAATTGAAAACACAAAAAAATAGTTCCAACATAGAAAAAAAACATAATGGTATCATGAAAAAAAAATTTGAAAACACAAATGAACTAATTTTTTTCCAAATTATCATTTTTCAAAACCTTCACGACTCTTCAAGCGGCTTCGCTATAAGCATAATAGTTGTGTCGACGAAGTCATTGAAACAAATCAAGGATGAGGAGGGTGGGGTAGGGCACGATCGCGGGTTGCGGATGGACTCAATGGGGGTGAGTCGTGGAGGGTGGGATGCAATCGCAGAGGGGCTCAGTAGGGGTGGGTTGCGAAGGGTGGGGCGTGGTCGAGAAGGGACTTAGTGGGGTTTGAGTCACGGAGGGTGGGGTGGGGTGCGGAGGGATGAGGAGGGAGAAGGAGGGTGTGGAGAGTGACAAGAAGAGGAAGAAGAAGGTGGAACTCATAAATATTAACTTAGATGAGTTGCTTATGAGTTTTATGGATATTGTAGTTCCACTCCTCTATTCAAAATTATTTACTCCAATGGTAAGGTTGCAGAGAAGTGTTTAATTTAATTTTATGGATTATATCATATTTGAAAAAAAATATGATTTATGGTAATAATTTTTAAGCACCGGTTATTTATATAAGTAACTTTGTTTAAATAAATATCTTCATGTCATTTGCTCCCATGATAAAAAAAAAATACTAAGTAACGTTAGTTATAACTAAGCAACTCATTTAATAATTCCATTGAAGATGCTCTTGGAAAATTCACAATGATTGCTTCATTTTTTGTTACCTTACAATGAGACATACTATTACACATCATATTTTTATATTTTTTCATACAAACAACTTTAATAATCAAATTCCTCAAATGATATGCAACTAAATTTGCTTCCAATGATTTTCACAAAAAAAAATTAACTCTTCAAATTTTAAAAATATATTATTAAAATATTAATTAATTACTTTATTAAAATTAAAAACTAGTACTTCTTATGCACAATTTTTAGAAACCGACTATTCTTCGCAGGAATCACCCAAAAATCATTAAAGATGGTCTTAGTTTTTAGTTTTTGGCTTTTTGCCACTAGCTCTATTAGACATTAGAAATTTCCAGTAAGTTATAAAATTAAAGATTATAATGATAATATATATGTTGTACATATCAAGAAATAAAGTAAGTACCTTTAATTTTAAAAATTCACTGAACACTTACCCAATTCGAAAAATTATTATAACAGCATCTCACAATTTTAAAAAGTAAACTAATAATTTATTGCAAGTCAATTCATCCTAACTCATCCCACAAACGGCATACTGAAAATGACTGAAAACCGTTTGCCTAATTGATGTCTATACTACTGGTCGTGGTCGAAAGTCGAAACACAGACAGCAGTATGAGACGCCGAAACCTTATATAATATATAATATATAATAATATTATCACATATGAAGCACGTGGGTACGTCATAAATAATTGCATTATTTCATAGAATTGTATTTATATCAAATACTAATATTCTTAATTATATGTTCATAATTTTTCCTTTTTATTTTTTTATGCTTTGAAATATCACAGTAATTGAATAAATTATTATGTTTGTTGTTTGCAATATTTATTATATATACAGTAAAAACTATTTGCATCACCGATTATTTTATAATTCAAATTTTTTATTTTATATCAATCTTAAATTAACTTACCAACATTTTGTTTAAAGTTTTGTATTCTTTATTTTCTTTTATCAAAAAATGTTAATTTGTATTAAAAATATTATTAAAAAATTATACTTGAAGAGAATAGACCGCACTAAAAATGGTTTGTCAAGTAGTTATTAACCAAAAAAAAAAAAAATACCTAGTAATATTTCACACCCTCGTGGGTACAAAAAAAAAAATCCTAAATTAATATTTTATGTATACAATTACATTATATTTTACACATCTATTTATTATGAAGTAGAAAGAAAAAAAAATGTAAAATTATATAACTATTTTATTATAATAAAAAAAATTATTATATTTTTTAGTTTCTACATAAACAACGTTAAAACGATAATTAAAAAGTAACAAAGATAGTAATTGATTGCTTGTATATATATCGAAAACAATTTTCATGCTTTCGGGTTACCACTGTAATGTAATCGACTATTTCAACTAAGCTAGGTAATTTATTGCCTGAAGTGTTACTTAGAGATTATGACCAAATTACTTAGGGATTGTTTGGGAAAACTCATGTCAAGCCTATCATGGATAATTCAATATATATAGATTTTTTTTAACTAATATAGATCTATTTACTCATTGTTTTGTTATTTTTTAATAGTCAGATTTTTTTATATAAATAATTGTTCCTATTTATCTTTCGTCGATAAATTTCAAACTCACATTAATTATTTTTTTAATTATAATTTATTTTTAATCTTTAATTAAATTGTAAGTACCTTTATTGTGACGTAAAAATTGTAAAAGATAAAATAATAAACAGGGAAACTATTTTATTACAATTAAAAAAATTATTACCTTTCTTAATTTTTACAAAGCATTTACAATGGTAAAGTTGTTAAAGAAAATATTTATTTTATTTTTTAGGTCTTACCATATCAGATAGATTTAAATACTTTATATGACAATTCATTCAAAAGATAGAATATTCGTGGGTCTTAATTTAAAATTTTGTGAATCTTATAATGCTGGTAAAAAAATGTTATTTATGATATTAATTTTTAAATAATAATAATAATTATATAAACAATTTCATAATGTTACTTAATAATAAACAACTCATTTAACACTCTGGGAGATGCTCATGGCCATGAATTTATCTGATTAACATGGCTAAAAGCATTTTAGTTAATGCTAATATGTGATTTTTTTGTTGTGAACTTTCTTTGTTCTTATAATTAGTGGTCTTGAAAGCTATGTCTTCTTTTACTTTTGTCATTGTCTAGAGTTTTTTTATTATTTATTCGTTATTAATTTTCATCATGCAGACGGTGACATTTAATAACGGCACTAGCGTTCCTCACCTAACTTAAATAGAGTTATAAGCAAGGTACAAAAAATCGTACCAAACTGACTGGGAATCGGTGGTCAGGTTCAGTGGCGGACGCACGTTAGAGTGGATAATTGCACCTCCTCAATTTTAAAAATAGTTACTAAATATATTAATTTTTATATTTTACATCCTCTTAATTTATATATTACACTCCTTTAATTTATTATTATTTTACATTAATAATATTTAATCTCTCACACAGTAAACATAAATTCATTTTAAGGAACAAATAAAAATCCAATTTAATAAACTCATGATTTATAATTATTATAAATTAAAATTAAAAGTGTTATTTTAATTAATTATTTTATAATATGTTTTCAATAATCACTTTCAAAAGTAACCTAGTAATTCCTTTCAAAGTCCTTCTATTTTTCTCTGCACCAACCGATGTACCTACCCTTTGCCCTTAGTCACTTTCTTATTTTTCATTAACTACGCCAGAATGCTCAGATGAATATCACAAAAATGAATAGTGGATTGTCGCATTGCTACAGGGTGCAGGTGCAATTGTGCAAAACTTTTTTATTATTAAAAAAATTTCAATTTTTTTTTACAATCCCAATGCTTTCAATTTTTAATCATTTTGAATTATAAAAGTTTAAAGTTTTGATTCTTAAATATACTATAAAACTTTCATTATTATTATTATTTTTCAATGTGGGTAAAATTTTGATTTCTTTTTATAATAAAAGATGTAGTAACAGAATTGTGATTTGATGAATCAAAATCAACATATTGAAGTTGCAATATCAAAGTAATCAGAACAAGTTTGTGATTTATATTGAAGACACTTAACTGCATCAATTGATTGCATTCGCTTTTTACTAAAGTAAGGATTAACTTTTCGTAGTCATGATGAATCAGTGAACTCTGCTAACCAAGGTAATTTTCTTAAGCTTCTTAAATTCCTTTCTCAACACAATGAATCAATGAATTGTGTTGTCTTGGAAAATGCTCCTGAAAATAATCAATTAATTGCACCAACAATTCAAAAGGACATTGTTAATGTCGTTGTCTTAGAAACAACTAATGCAATTATTTCTGATCTTGGAGATGAATTATTTGCTATTATTGTTGATGAAGCCCATGACATATCAAATAAAGAACAAATGGCTGTTGCTTTGCATTATGTTAACAAAAATGGAAGTATTATTGAGTGTTTCCTTAGTATGGTTCATGTGAAAGATATTATATGTCTTTATCATTGAAAATGGCAATTGATGATTTGTTTTGCAAATATGGACTTAGTATATCAAGAATACGTGGTCAAGGTTATGATGGTGCTAGTAACATGCAAGGAGAATTTTCTAGTCTCAAAAGTTTGATTTTAAAAGAAAATTCATCTGCATTTTATGTACATTGTTTTGCTCATCAATTACAACTTACATTAGTTGCTATTGCCAAAAATCACATCCAAGTTGCTTCTCTTTTTAATTTACTGTCTACTTTATTAAATGTTTTTGGGGGATCTTACAAACGACATGACATGCTTCATGAAAAACAAATAATCAGTGTTAGAGAGGCATTGGAAAAAGGGGAAATATTTAGCGGGCAAGGTTTGAATCAAGAAACTAGTCTCAAACGACTTACAGATACTCATTGGGGTTCATATTATGCAACTTTGATCAATTTGATATGGATGTACTCTTCAGTAATTGATGTTCTTGAAATTATAAAAGAAGATGGATCAAATGCAGATCAAGGAGTTGAAGCCAATGGTCTTTTACACTTGTTAAAGGATTTTAATTTTGCATTTACATTGCATTTGATGAAAAATGTCTTAGGTATTTCAAATGAATTGTCACAGGCATTGCAAAGGAAAGATCAAGACATCATCAATGCTATGAACTTGATTAACATCACAAATGGTTGCAAACTATGAGGGATAATGGATGGGAGATTTTATTGTAAGAAGTAGTTATATTTTGCAATGTGCATGCCATTAGTATTCCTAATATGGAAGATGTATTTTCTAAAGGGAGATCCTGACGTGGAGGTAAAGCTCAAGCTATCACAATAGAATATCATTATCATGTTGAATTATTTTATACTATTGTGGATTTGCAGCTTCAGGAACTTAACGATCGTTTCACTGAGACAAGTACTCAATTGCTCCTTTGTATGACTTGTTTGAATCCAACCAATTTGTTCTCTACTTTTAATAAGGCAAGGCTAATTGAGTTTACAAAGTTCTATCCCCGTGAATTTTCTTCAACTGATTTGGTGATGCTTGATAATTAACTTGAGACTTACGTCATTAATATGCGTAACAATGTTGAATTTGCATCTTTGAAAGGGATTGATAATCTTTCAAAAAAGTTGGTTGAAATTGGAATATATTGTTTATCCATTGGTTTATCTTCTTTTGAAGCTAGCAATGATTTTGCCTGTTGCTACAACAACTGTAGAGAGAGTTTTTTCTGCTATGAAAATTGTGAAAAATAGGCTACGCAATCGAATGGGAGATGCATGGATGAATGATTGTCTTGTGACTTATACTGAAAAGGATGTATTCAATAATATTAATAATGATTTAATCATTCAACGATTTCAAAACATTAAATCACGTCGAGGACAATTATAATATATGTAATTTATTTGATTATATATTAAAAAATTTGTTATTTTATGATTTATATCTTTATCTTCATATGGTAATATTTTTTTAAAAATAAATTGCCCCCACTAGTCCAAGGTCTTGGATCTGCCACTAGTCAGGTCAGCTTGGTTCAAATGTTCGATTGTCCATGATATTGAATTGGTTTGGACCAGTGTGACCCGGTTGGTTTTTCGGTTCAACCACTAACCCGTTGAACCGGTCCAGGTCACAGTAAAAAAAAATAAAAATTTTAAGGCTTGAACGACGCCGTTCTTGCCTAATGCCTAATTCCTAATTCCTAAATTCGTAGCTTGCACAAAGCTCCACACCAAAATCTAGATCGCAACCCTCAGTGCTTCCACTTGCCCGCGCCGCTCACCCTCGTCTATGACGCTCTCCGCTTGCCCTCGCTCGCGAAGTTCACGTGCAGCCCTGCTCGTGCCCTCCGTTCTCCTCCGTTGCTTGCCCTCCGCGCTCCCTCCACGGCTCCATAACCCTTTTGCCTTTACCACGTCTCAGGTAATTAATTTCAAGTTGTGTGTGTTTAATGTTTGTCTACCACGCTTTCCCTCAACTCTGTTTGATGTTTAGTGTGTGTTTAATGTATCTCTATTGTTCTATGATCTTATTGAGTGATTGAGTCTATTGTTATCTGTTTGATCTTCTTGAGTGATTAGGTACGCTGTTTGTTGTTCTTTGTGAGTCTGGCTGGTGTTTTCGGTTCCCGTTTAATATGAGTATTGTTGAGTCTATTATTCTGTGAGTTTGGTGTTCTCTGTTTAATATGAGATTATAAGTAGTTATTGTTATCTTGTTTGTGATTGTTATAGAGAATTAGAAATGACATCTAATGAAGCACCATCATCCCGGGAAGCCTCAACTCAAAATTCAATGCCTAACATTAGAGTAAAAACTGATATAGCCTAGGGACATTGTAAGTTGATTGAAGAGGGTAAGAAGAGTGTTATAATGTGTATCTAGTGTGATAAAATTGTTAGGGGAGGAGGAATTTGTAGGTTCAAGGGTCACTTAGCTGGTGAAAGGGGTCAAGTTGAAATGTGTAAGAAGGTGTCTGCAGATGTTCGCTATTTAATGAAACAAAATATTGATGAAACTAAGAACAAGAAAATAAGAATAGATGATAGTTTTCTATCTAGTGAAAATGTGGGTGAAGTGCTAATAGAAGTGGAACAAATTTAGCAAACCTTATTAACTCAAAAAGTGAAAACAAGTAGTCGCATTGGGAATTATTTTCAGCCTAGAACCACTCCTAGAGCTCAACCTACTTTGAAGAGTGTGTTGCAAAGTAAAAATGTGATAAGGAAGTGTGACCTTGCTGTTTCTAAATGGTTTTTTGATGCATCTATTCCATTTAATGCTAGTAATTCATCATATTTTCAGCCTATGATTGATGCTCTTTGTAGCATGGGTCCAAGATACAAGGCTCCAAGTATGTACAGTCTTCATGGTCCTTTGTTAAACAGTTGAGTTGATGATGTGAAGAAACTTGTGGAGGAATATCATTGTATTTGGAAGAAAACTAGTTGTACTCTTATGGCGGATGAGTGAACTAATAGGAAAAGGAGAACTCTTATTAAATTTTTGGTTTATTGTCCTAAAGGAACTATTTTTCTAAAATCTGTTAATGCATCTGATGCTTATAAAATTTTTAAGTTATTGTTTGAGCTTTTCAAGGAAGTTGTGTTGTATGTTGATCCTGATAATATAGTTCACATAGTTACAGATAATGCTTCAAATTATGTTGTTGCTCGTAGGAAATTAGAAAATGAGTTTCCTAAATTGTTTTGGTCTCCTTGTGTGGCACATTGCATAAATTTAATGTTGCAAGACATGGGGAAATTGGATGAAGTAAGTATGGTCGTGTCACATGCCTCAAACATTACTAAATATATTTATAATCATTGTTATGCTTTGGATTTGAAGAGGAAGCATACAGGTGGGAGAGAAATACTTCGTCTTGCTCCGACTCGCTTTGCCATTAATTTCATTGCATTGCAAAGTATATTGGCTCAAAAAGATGCATTAAGAAGCATGGTAACATCTAGAGAATGGACAAGCTCAACTTATGCAAAAGCTTTCAAGGCAAAACAATTTATGGAAGAAGTTTTAGATTTTACCTTCTGGAGTAGATGTGCTGATATAGTGAAATTGACCGAGCCACTTGTTCGTGTGTTGCGTATGGTTAATAGTGAAGATAAACCTGCTATGAGTTTTCTTTATTGAGCTATGCATAAATGTAGAGAAGAGATGATGAGAAGGTTTTAGAGAAATAAATCAAAAGTGGAACCTTTTTTGAAAATCTTAGATCATTGTTGGGATTCCCAACTTCATAAAAATCTCCATGCTGCTGGTTATTAGTTAAATCCGGCTTGTCGATTTAATGATGAAGAATTTGATAAACATTTGTGTACAACAACTGGTCTTTTGGATGTCAATGAAAAATTTGCTCATAATGATAAGAATTGCGAAGTAAGCTAACTAGTGAGAAGAGAATTTACAGCAATGCTGAGTTAGATTTTGGAAGGCAAGCTGCTTTGCATGAACGAAATACAGTCATACCAGGTAACTTTCATAACTTGTAATCCTTATTCCTTAACATTTATTTGTGACTTTTTGTGTTATTAATTTATTTCATCACATGCAATATTTTAGATCAGTAGTGGGCATCTTATGGATGTGGTGTACCCAACTTACAAAAATTGGCTATTCGCGTTTTAAGCCAAACTTGTAGTGCTTTAGGTTGTGAACGAAATTGGAGTGTATTTGAATACATACATTCAAAAACAAGGAATAGATTGGAGCATCAGAAACTTAATGATTTAATCTTTGTTCGTTACAACTTGAGGTTACAAAATAGGTATTATTAATTCTATTCTATTTTTGTTGTTTATCTTTTTAAATTTAAATACTTATGCTTAAATATTTGGACATGTGCTTAGGAAAAAGAGAGAACACAACTATGATTCTATTAATTTGAAAACAATTGTTGACCATGTTGATTGGGTAATGGTAGATTCACTACCATTCTTAACTAATGAGGAGGTGGATGCATTACGTAAAGACCTTGCAAATATGACTATCCAACTAATTTCAAGTGATATTGGTATATTTTAATTACATCATAATTAAATTATTTCATATTTGTTATCACCACGTGTTAATTATAACTTAAAAACATATATTTTTATGCCATAGGTCCTTTAAATTTGGATGATGATGAGGTTGATGATGTACCAAACAATACCATGGAAAATAGGAATTTAAATGAAAGCAATGTTGAGGAAGCTACTATGGAAGATTCTGAGTTCTTAAATAAAAGAATTCATGAAATAGTTTATGCTCTTTGGCCATAGAAAAAAATGGACTTGTTAGGAACTTATGTTTGTTAAAAACTTATGTTTGGAATTAGTTTATTTATTATTTATAAGTTTTATTATATGACTTTGATGTTTGAGTTTGAATTCATTTGAAGTTTATGTTATGAGAATGTTTGGAATTATATAATTTATGACATTTTTAAATCTTGAAAATTGAAACAAATATAAAAATTGTATTTTTTTTTAATACAAACCGAGTCATGTGGTTCAACCAGTGATCCACTAGTTCAACCATTGAACTAGTGACCCAGTACCTCGACCAGTTCGATCACCGGTTCGGTTTTTAAAACCCTACTTACAGGTTCCTTGGAATGGAGACGCCTTGAGCAAATTCCTTCCTTCTAGAGGCATTCGCCAAGGAGACCCAATCTCACTTTATTTGTTTGTGTTATGCATTGAGAGACTTTTTCAATTGATTAATCATGCTGTGGAGCTTGGCTATTAGATCCCAATCCAACTCTCTAGAACTGGTCCAAAGTTGTCGCATTTGGCATTTGTGGACAACTTATTTTCATACAAGTTACTATAGATCAAGCGGAGACTCTGAAAAAGGTCATAAATGTTTTATGTCTAAGTTCTGGCCAGAAGGTGAGCGAAGAGAAAACTAGAGTTTATTTTTCTACAAATGTGTCACGGCAACAAAGAAATCAAATTGTTAGTGTGCTTGGTTATCAAAGAACGGCGGACCTTGAGAAGTACTTAGGAGTGCCCCTCCATCATGATAGAGTGACAAAGCAAAGCTATCAATTCCTTCTTGATAAAATGAATCAACGACTCAAGAATTGGAAGGTCTCAAGACTATCATTGGCAGGCAAAGTCACCTTAACAAAGGTTGTCGTCCAAGCCCCTCTTACCTATGTCATGCAAACAAACCTGTTGCCCATTTTGGTTTGTAATGAGATAGATAAAAAATATCGGAGTTTTTTTTTGGGTGACATGACTTCTACTAAGAAGGTTCACTGGTTGAATTGGGATGCCTGTTGCATGTCAAAGAAGAGTGGTGGTCTTGGCTTGAGGAAGGTAGCTTCTATGAATCAAGCAATGTTAACCAAGGTAGGATGGAATTTATGTAATCATCCTAATGATTTTTAGGTGAAAGTAGTACGAGCGAAATACAAATGTGGGATTGATTTTATTCCTAATATCTTGTCTACTAGGTAGGGAACAAATCTGTGGAGAGGAATTGTGAAGACTTGGAGCATGGTGCCTTCTAATATGATATGGCGAGTTGGGAATGGAAGGAGAATTTGTTTCTGGGAAGACACTTGGGTTCCAAGACAAGGGTTACTGAACCAATATAGAGGTGGGACAAATAGAGAAGATTGGAATATTCTTGTTTGTTTTTTTCGTGAATTCAAAAGGTGATTGGAACTTAGAGAAATTATCTCGATTGCTACCGGGTCCAGTGGTAAACTTGATTAAATAGATCAAACCTCTAGGTAACTCTAATACAAATGACTTTGTTCAGTGGAATGGTGCTACTAGTGATATTTACTCAACAAAGGAGGCATTTGATGTTATCACTGGTCATGATGCTATCCCCAATAAAGAGTTTTTCAATTGATTTGGAAATGGAATGGGCCTAAAAGAATCATATATCAGTTGTGAAAAATTGCAAACAGTATTCTACCTACAAATGCCTTAAGGAGGTATTGGCATATAACTTAATTGGATAAATGTTTGTTGTGTGAAGGGGATAATGAGACCATATTTCATGTACTTAGAGACTGCAAATGAGTGAAATATATCTAGAACTCTTTTTAGATGAATGGGCAGCCAATATTTTGTGAGACTAAATTGCTGAATTGGTTAAGTTTGAACCTACAGTACTTTAAACTAGTGGAAGGAATGGTTTGGAGTAGTGTTTTTGGTGTTGTGCTTGACTGCCTTTGGTGGAGGAGAAATAAGTACACTTTCCAACAAAAATAGATAACATATGTTAGCTCATTGCTAATATTAAGGCACTGGTCCATGACTTTCATAACAGCAAAACAGTGCAGTTTAGTTTAAAAGTGGATAGGGTCTTTAATATGTACGTGCAAACAACAAGAGGTATAGGAGTGCTACTCTTAACTGTGATAGGGTTGTGTCTAGTGAAGTTGTGATGGATTCTTATGGTGTTGTTTTGAGAGATTCAAATGGCAAGTTCATAAAGGTCTTCTCCAAGAGATTGAGTTTTTGTAGTGTGCTTGAAGTTGAGCTTTAGGGAATTATGTATGGCCTCCAAATGACAGCTGGGGCTAAAATGGAACATTTGTATGTTGCTGTCGATAGTCTTCAAGCTGTGATGCTTATTAATGATTTTATGTATTCTGAGGGTCAATTCCATGAACTAATCTTGGAAATATGGAAGATGAAGGGGAGTTTCATAAGCTGCACCTTTAGTCATATTGGCAAAGATGATAATTGTTTAGCAGATAAATTTACAAAGTTTGATTTTTCTTTAAACTTAAATTATATGTATTTTCAATCATTCCCTTCTTTTGTTATAAAGGAAGTGTTCATGAATGATACTATGTTAAATTTTATATAATCTATTTCTTAAGTATGGGACTTTTGCCCAACCTATTCAACCAAAAAAAAAAACAAACAATAGAACACGAAGTCCATCGACAAAGGATTAGATAGGAATTGTATAGCCTATAAAAAAAATCAATTAAAAAAGGTAGTTAAACAGTCCAAAAAATAAGAGGATCGAGAGAACAACTGCACCAATAATGTGACATGTAAACAATACTATTTTTTAATTATCGATAAGATTAGTTTATTCAATTTGTTGTAACATACTCAAAAAAAAAAAAAATCTTGTAACATAATATGTGGGAGATTTTCACCAAAAAATAATATGTGGGAGATAAGAAAAAAAATGAATAAACGTAGAGAGAGAAAAAAAATTATGACTATAAAAAAAAAAGAATTAGTTGTATGAATAATCAAACTTATTTAATTATACCTAGAAAGGCTTTATAAATAACATTTCATAAAAAAATAGGATTAAATGAATAAAGAGAAAGAAAAGCAAGGAATGACTATACATATTTTAGGTAAAAAAAGATATAAGAAAAATAATATGATAAAGTAAAATAAAATATAATATCATAGAAATATTATAAAAATAAAACTGATTTAATTATATTTATAGCCAGAGAATTTATATATGCACCGGCCAATGCAACTGTCTCATTCCTAGTGTGCAACTTACATTAATCTAGGTTTTTATTTGGTTAATTATCTTTATAATTATTAGGTTACATATTAGTTTCCTTTAAGAAAAAATGTTAGATATTAGTTTTGCTTCCAAAAGTCATGATAACAGTATTTGACGCTTACCATTCACGTTCTCTCCTTTGCATTTAGTAGACAACGGTTATAATCAAACACTAATTTATTTAAATAATTATTTTTCAGATCTTTAATTTGTGCAATTCCTGAATCATTGCAAATCACAGCAACACTGAAGTTTGATTCGATTACATATTGTCGCAATTGGAATTGCGGCGGGATGGCGATTAAAATCGAAAATGTGGATCAGAGGAGTCGCCACCAATGTTTATTAAGGAAAACATTAGAAAAATCATTTTTAGAAAAAAAACGGTCTTTGAAACCAGATTTTGAGTTCGGGAGGAAGGTATTAGCATCCTACAACGTCCGTCACAAAGACGTTAAGCAAAATCTTTTATAATTTCTAGACATTTATTTCACCAAAACATTACTAGAAAAGAATAATTAATTTTACTAAAGGAAAGAAATAGATATTTTATTATTTTTTTTAATTTAAGACTCTTGAGTTGTCGTAACTCATTCATCCTAAAAACACTTGAAAAATTGACAGAGGTGTACACCCAAGTCAATTTACCTTTATTATTATTTTTTAAAATGATTTTAATTAAAACAACTATTAGTAATTAAAGAAAAGTGAAACTTAGTAAAACAGGGGTGTAGACAGAAATATGGCCCCAAAACGAGAAGCTGTAATTTAGTAAAACAGAAGTATAAATAGAAATATGGCCTGAGACAAATGCGTTATAGTTAGTAATATAGGGGGATGTAACCAGAAAAATGGCCCAAGACAAATACGTTGTAGTTTAGTAAGATAGGGGGTGTAAGCAGAGAAATGGCCCAAGGTAAATGTGTTTCAGTTTAGTAACATAGGAGGGTGTAAACAGAAAACTGACCCAACACAAATATGTCACAGTTTAGTAAGATAGGAGGTGTAAGCAGAGAAATGGCCCAAGACAAATATGTTGTAGTTAGTAATACTAGGGGGTGTAAATAGCAGGCTTGGCCTAAAACGAAAAATAAAAACTTAGGGGTTCTCGACCTCCCTCATTTAGTTGCTTGGTTGTTTGGTTCACGACCTAGGGCTCACGAGAGAGAAAGGGGAAAAGGGCGAGGTTGGGGGTCGTGATGCGCGGCGGGAGTGAGGTGAGGCGGAAGCGTGGCGACCGGGGGTGGGAAGGGGCAAGATGGTAGCCAGGGTGTTTGGCGGCGGAAGGAGGCGTGGGTGTGCGAGGTCGCGGAGGAATGGCGTTGGGGCTCGAGGTCGCGGGGTGGTTTGGCGTAGGGCGAGGACGATGGCGACAACGATGGTGGCCATGGGGGTCGCGGTGCTTGGGCGAGGTTTGGTGGTCGCGGTGGCTGGCGCGGCGGAAGTGCGGGGTGTTTTGGCGGAGGGTGACGTCGTGGGTGAGTGATTCACACGGCGGCCGGCGGCTGAGGGTTTCTAGGTAAGTTTTCTCTTCCTCTTACTTTTCTTCCTTTCCTTTCCCTATTTCTATTTCTCTTTGGTTTGAATTAATTTCTGTTTGATTGGTTTATCTGATTGGTTGGGTTCTCTGATTCGCTCATGCCTTATTTTGTGGCTGTTTGTGTTGGTTCTATTTGTGTTGGGTCTCTGTTTGGGATTGAGGGATTGGGCTCACTGATTCTGGTGTTCTTTGGTGTTTTGAATCTGTCTCTTGTCTCTGTTTATGTTCCTGATTTATCTTTGATAGATTTGGTTAACTTAAATTTAAACATAGTATTCTTTTCTCAAAGTCATATCTCATTTATCATTATGAGCAAATAGATTGCAAGATATTTCATTGCTTACAATCAAACATAGAAAAAAGCTAATACATGATGAAGATTACATGAAGATTGAAAGGAAAGAAACCTGTTTGCTGTATTGCTTTGCTTTCCTGATATTTTCTTTTCTCTGTTTTCTTTTTTCCTGATCTGTGTCTCTTTTTTCTCCTCCTTCCCTCTTTTCTTTTTCCAGCATTCTCTATTGCTATATATAGTGAAATTTTCTGAACCCTTTTTTCTTTATCCTCTTTTTTTCTTTCTTGTAGCTGCAATCTTTGACCAAGTGCCTTAGTGCTCTGCCTCCCTGATGAAGCGGTTGAATCTGTGTTTGATGATGATGAAGCGGCTGAGTGGTACCTGATGATGGAGCTGCTTAGGGATTGATAGTGGATTGATGAAGCTGCTGGGTGCTATCTGATGATGGAGCTGCTTAAGGATTTGTTAGTGGATTGATGAAGTTGCTGATGAAAATCTCCAACCTTCTTCTCTTCTTTTTCCTGTTTCTTCTTCCCTTTTTTTTTCGTTGCTTCTTTTCCTTTTTCTTCTTCTTGTGCTTGATTTGGGCACTTACTATAAGCTATACTTCAATTTTTAAAGAAACTTGTAACATTGTAGCATTGTAGCGGTGTAACTTGAAGGAAAATGAGAAAAAAATGGGTTTCTTGCTTATTATATTATTATGTGTTCTCTTTCATTTTTTTTTTCTTTCCCCTTTCATTCTTTCATTTTTTTTTTATGTAACAAGATAAACTTGTGGGATAATAATAATACCAATAATAATAATAATAATTATGAAAGATAATTAGACGGACAAAATTGGGTGTTGACAGTTGCCCCTCTTTATTTATATTTTACCAAATAAGATGAATAACCTTAGTTTTCATTTTATTGTAGTAAAAATAAATAAATAAAAAAGAAACTTCAATTTTGTTCGATGATGATAGAAAAAGGTGCAGGGACCTAACAAAATGTAAAACCAGTGGACGTGGATACCCGAAATGTAAAGCGGTGTGGGTGTAGATACTCGTGATGTAAAAAGCTGTGGGTGTGGATACCCGTGGTATAGAGACAGTGGGCGTGGATGCCCGAAATGTAAAGTAGTGGGTGTGGATACCCGTGATGTAAAAAGCTGTGGGTGTGGATACCCGTGGTATAAAGACAGTGGGCGTGGATGCCTGAAATGTAAAGCAATGGACGTGGATGCCCGTGATGTAAAAAGTTGTGGGTGTGGATACCCATGATGTAAAAAGCTGTGGGTGTGGATACCCGTGGTATAAAGACAGTGGGCGTGGATGCCCGAAATGTAAAGCAGTGGACGTGGATGCCCGAAATATAAAGCGCTGGACGTGGATGCCCGTGATATAAAAGCTGTGGGTGTGGATACCCGTGATTTGAAATAGTGGACGTGGATGCCCGTGATGAAAAAAAGTTGTGGGTGTGGATACCCATGATGTAAAAAGCTGTGGGTGTGGATACCCGTGGTATAAAGACAGTGGGCGTGGATGCCCGAAATGTAAAGTAGTGGACGTGGATGCCCGAAATATAAAGCGCTGGACGTGGATGCCCGTGATATAAAAGCTGTGGGTGTGGATACCCGTGATTTGAAATAATGGACGTGGATGCCCGTGATGAAAAAAAACAATGGGCGTGAATGCCCGAAATTGAAAGCAGTGGGTGAAGCAATGGGCGTAGGGACCCAAGATGTAAAAATAGTGGGTGTGAGGACCCGAAAATGTAAAAGCAGTGGGCGCGGAGACCCATATTGTAAAGCAGTGGGCGTGGATGCCCAAAACAAGTTCAAGTAAAAGGTAAATGTTGGAATGTATGCATGATGCAACCTGAGATGTTGTGGACATTCTGTTTAATTTTGTGTTTTGTGTGTGTGTGCGTTTTTTTTTTTTTTATCTTTTCGATCCTTTGACACCCTTAAGGTTGCGAGTTCTTCAACCTTCGATGAGGAAACAAAAATCAGATTTTGGTTGAAGTTTTCAAATTGGGCTCTGGCTATGACATGTGGCACGTTGAATCTTATGACAATTTTCCAATACCCGTTTGTAGAGCTAGTTGAGGAATTACCATATTTCCCATGAAATTCAAACCTATTTCAAATAATTGTAACACATTTTCAACACAACAAAGATACTTCATTTAACATATCACATAATGAAAATAGCATAGTTGAACTGTGACAAGGAATTCGGGATGAAGATATCTTATTGCTTTTAGAAAGAAATTGCAGATGTTAGAACAAGTTTGGGGAAAAACAAAATGGTAGATATATCAAAATCATCACACAAGTGACCAAACAAAGGTGGCAAAGGTAATGTCCAGAGTAATAGTGTAAATTCTCATGCTTGCAACTTTGAAGAGCCCTTCACTAGCTTTTGAGAACATCGGATACTTATAAGCTGTTTGAGTTGAAATGTATTTTAGCCTTCAAGGATTTGCCCCAATATTGAATACTTCAATGCGTTCAGCTTGCCCCAGTCTCAAGTCTTTTGTTGTAGTCATACTGAGCTGCTTTAACTTCTACCTAGACTGCCCCTTTGTTCTTGTTGTTGTTCTTGTTTTTTTTTTTTTTTTTTTTTTAACCTTATCTTTTGCCTAGACTGCTTTTTGCGAGTTTTCAGCCTACCAGGTTGCTCTAATTTTTGCCTAAGCCACCCTTTCAGGTTTTCAACTTAGCGAGCTCTTTTTTTTTTTTTTTTTTTTTTTTTAACCCTATCTTTTGCCTAGACTGCTCTTTGCGAGTTTTCAGCCTACCAGGTTGCTCTAATTTTTGCCTAAGCCGCCCTTTCGGGTTTTTGCTTAACGAGCCTTTTTTTTTTTTTTTTTTAACCCTATCTTTTGCCTAAAATTGCTCTTCATGAAGTTTTCACCCTACCGGGTTGCTCTAATTTTTGCCTAAAGCGCCCTTTCGGGTTTTCAACTTAGCGAGCCCTTTTTTTTTTTTTTTTTTTTAAGCATAATATTTCTTGACTGCATCAGAGTTGATAGGAAAAGACAAGTCTTCCCCATCCATATTTGTAAGGATCAATGCTCCTCTTGAGAATGCCTTATTTACCACATAAGGTCCTTCATAATTTGGAATCCATTTCCCTCTATGATCCTTTTGGGTTGGTAAGATTTTTTTAAGCACCAGTTCTCCTTCTTGGAACTCTCGAGGACGAACTTTTTTATCATGAGCTCTTTTCATTCTCTTTTGGTATAACTGACCATGACATAAGGCAATCAACCTTTTTTCTTCAATGAGATTCAATTGGTCATAGCGAGCTTGAATCCACTCAGCCTCTTCAAGTTTGGTTTCTGCTAGTACTCTCAATGAAGGAATTTCCACTTCAATAGGGAGCATGACTTCCATCCCATACACCAAAGAATATGGAGTTGCCCCGGTCGAGGTGCGTCATCGAGGTGCGATAACCATGCAAAGCAAAAGGAAGCATATCATGCCAATCCTTATATGTTACCACCATCTTCTGGATAATTTTCTTGATATTCTTGTTTGCTGCTTCTACTGTGCCATTCATTTTCGAGCGATATGGAGAAGAATTGCGATGCTGAATCTTAAAGTCATTGCACAATTCTGACATCAGTTTGTTGTTCAAGTTTGTCCCGTTATCAGTAATGATGTGACTTGGCAAACCATACCGACAGATTATGTCTCTCTTGATGAACTTGACTACTACATGTCTTGTTACACTAGCATATGATGCTGCTTTAACCCATTTGGTGAAGTAATCAATCGCGACCAAGATGAAACGATGTCCATTTGATGCCTTTGGTTCAATCGAACCAATCATATCTATTCCCCACATTGAAAATGGCCACGGTGCAGCTAAGACATTTAAGGATGTCGGGGACACAAGGATATTATCAGCATAGGTTTGACACTTATGACACTTCCTCACATGGTTGCAACAATCAGCTTCCATGGTTGACCAATAATAGCCAGCTCTTAGAACCTTTCTTGACATTGCATGCCCATTTGCATGTGTTCCAAATGAACCTTCATGGACTTCTTCCATTATCTTGACAGCCTCAATTGCATCAACACATCTAAGCAACATCATGTCATGATTTCTCTTATATAACACATCATCATTCAAAAAGAAACCCATTGCAAGTCTCCTCAAGGTTCTTTTGTCATTATCTGAAACACCAGGAGGATATTCTCTACTTTTCATGTAGCGCTTGATGTCATAAAACCATGGCTTCTCATTTGGTTCTTCTTCAATTGCTTGACAATAAGCCGGTTGATCCCAATTCTGGATCCTTATGAGTGGCACTTCATTCTTTTGACTTATTTCGAACATTGAAGATAGAGTAGCTAAAGCATCAACCAACTGATTATCCTCACGAGGAATATGACAGAAAGTAATTCTATCAAAGTGTTCCATTAACCCCTTGACGTAAGAGTTGTATGGGATTAACTTCTCATCTCGAGTCTCCCACTCATCTTTTAGCTGGTGAATCACTAGTGCTGAGTCTCCATACACCTCTAAAGTCTTGGCACCAAATTCAATGGCTGCTAGAATCCCCATTGCACATGCTTCATATTCCACTATATTATTGGTACAATCAAAACCCAGCTTTGCAGTGAATGGGATGAATTGATTCTTTGGAGAAATTAACACTGCCTCAATTCCATATCCCAATGCATTGGAAGCCCCGTCAAACAATAATGTCCATTTTTCATCTATGGATTCTTCCTCTTCAAATAATGCCATTATGTCTTCATCTGGGAACTCGTATTGCATCGATTGATAATCTTCTATAGGATGATGAGCTAAGTACTCTGCTAAAGCACTACCTTTGATTGCCTTTTGGGTGACATACAGAATATCATATTCTGTTAATAACACTTGCCAGCGAGCAATTCGGCCAGTAAGAGCAGGCTTTTCAAATACATACTTGATCGGATCCATTTTCGAGATCAACCAAGTAGTTTGGCACAACATGTATTGCCTTAATCTACGAGCAGCCCAGGCCAAAGCACAACAAGTTCGCTCCAACAAGGAGTATCTCGTCTCACAATCCGTGAATTTCTTGCTCAGATAATAAATCGCATGCTCCTTTTTCCCAGACGCATCATGTTGACCTAGTACACAACCCATGGATTCTTCAAGCACTGTCAAGTACATGATTAAGGGTCTTCCTGCTACTGGTGGTACCAAGATTGGAGGCTCTCGCAAGTATTGCTTGATCTTTTCAAAAGCATTTTGACAATCGTCATTCCACACCATAGTTCGATTCATACGCAACAATTTGAAAATCGGGCTGCATGTAGCGCATCAATCGAGATATGAATCTGGCAATGTAGTTCAACCTCCCTAGGAATCCACGAACTTCCTTCTCAGTACTAGGGACTGGCATTTCCTCAATCGCTCGCACTTTGTCAGGATCAACCTCTATACCTCTTTCGCTGACTATAAAGCCCAGCAATTTGCCTGACTTCACGCCAAAGGTACATTTAGCAGGGTTTAATCGAAGTTTGTACATCCTCAGTCGCTTAAACAACTTGCGCAAGTTGACAAGATGTTCTTCTTCTGTGTTTGACTTGGCGATAATGTCATCCACATACACTTCAATTTCCTTGTGCATCATGTCATGGAACAAAGTAACCATTGCCCTCTGATATGTTGCCCCAACATTTTTTAATCCGAATGACATTACTTTGTAGCAAAATGTTTCCCCACAACGTGATGAATGTGGTCTTCTCCTATCTTCTCGGTGCCATCTTGATTTGATTGTACCCAGAGAAACCATCCATGAATGAAAAGAAAGAATGTTGGGGTGTGTTATCCACCAAGTACATCAATGTGAGGCAATGGGAAGTCATCCTTAGGGCTGGCTCTATTCAAGTCATGATAGTCAACACACATCCCGACTTTCCCATCTTTCTTTGGAACGGGCACTACATTAGCAACCCACTGGGGTATTTAGCCACCGCAAGGAAACCCGCATCGAATCGCTTCTTAACTTCTTCTTTGATTTTTAACGACAACTCGGGTTTCATTTGTCTCAACTTACGCTTTCTTGGAGGACACTCTGGATTCAATGGCAATTTGTGCTTGACAATACTGGGGTCTAGTCCAGGCATATCTTGGTACGACCATGCAAAAATATCAACATAATCGGCTAAAAGCTTGAGCAATTGGTCTCGTGCATTCCCCTTTATGGCAGTACCGACTTTAATTTCTTTCTTATCAATTTCATTTCCCAAATTGAATGTTTCAATTTCCTCCTCATGGGGCTGAATTATTTGATCCTCTTGTTCCACCAATCTCTCAAGTTCAAACGGGGTTTCTAAGTCATCAGTGCTCTCATCCACTTGATGAACGGGATGATCAAAATCATAGCATGAGATACTAACACTATTATTCTCAGGGTGAATATTTTCAGATCTGCAATTTCAGGGTTAACATGGAAACAAAGGAAAATAAATAGAAGTTGAGCTTATGAAAGAGAAAAGATGAGAAACAAAAGGAATAACTAGAAAGTTGCAACATGCATTTCATTTATATGATATATCAAAATTTAACATGCAAACCCATTTTAACAAAAAGGTCATACTAAAGACATGGGCATAATTGTCAAATTAGCATTACAATTACTTTGAAAGAGAATTAAAGACCACAGGAAATTCTTGGATCTTCCAGTTGTGAAGCTCTTGATGAGGGTCGCATGGGTACACAAAGTTGACATGATCATCTACATCTTGATCTTCCTTAGTCATAGCCACTTGATCTGCATATACTAGTCCTCCACTACGAAAGCTTCGATAAAGGTCACAAATGGGAATTCTTTCAGTTTTCGACTCCCCTATTCTCAAGGCAAGCCAACCTCTTCTCTTTCTTTTCTTCTGCCAACTTTCTCTTGTCGGCTTGTGTGAGTTTATACCCCAATCCACGTCGATCCTTATTTTCAAGGAGCTCCACCAACTCTACAATTCCCTCTAAGTTTTTTCCTAAACCAAACCCTGGTTGATATCCTCCATTCAACATGACTTTTGCCACCATCATAATTGCATTTGACATTCGTGGATTCATAGGAACAGGCTCGACATAAGCAGTGTTGATTATTTCCAAAGACTGAAAAGGAATCTCAATAGCTTCCTCAATCGCTTCAATATAACGAGCAGGAGTTGGGCTACTCACCAACATGTCTTCTTCACCAGAAATGATCACAAGCTTATCATCCACCACAAACTTCAACTTTTGATGCAGCGTGGAAGGAACTACTCCAGCCGAATGGATCCATGGCCTACCCAACAAACAACTATATGCTGGCTTGATGTCCATGACTTGGAAAGTGATCCCAAAAGTGAAAGGACCAATTAGGACAGGGATATCAATCTCTCCCATAACTTCTCTACATGATCCATCAAAAGCCCTTACAATCATAGAACTTGGCTTCATGTAGGTCTCATCACAAGGTAGTCGATCCAAAGTGGATTTAGACATCACATTCAATGAAGATCCATTATCAATTAAAACCCTGGCTATGATATGATCCATACATTTCACCGAGATGTGCAAAGCCTTATTATGCCCCCTCCCTTCAATTGGAACTTCATGATCTGTGAAAGTGAGGTAATTATTAGCAGCAATGTTGCCAATAATGCCCCCAAACTTGTCTAGTGTGATGTCATGAGCCACATGTGCTTCATTCAGAATCTTCATCAACAACTCCCTATGGCTCTCTGAATTCATTAATAAAGACAAAAGGGACACCCTAACCGGGGTACGATTCAATTGATCAATGAGTTTATACTCGCTTTGCCGAATGAACTTGAGGAATTCTGAGGCTTCCTCATGAGATACTTCTTTTTTCTTTTCTTCTTCATCATTTTTCTTTTCTTTTTCATTAACAACTTCTACCCCCATAGGCCTTTTACATTCCTCAGAGTCTTCAACAAACTCTTTTTCTTTTATTCTAGAGTTCTTCGCCATGTCTTCCTTCCTTAAGTCCTCAGGAGCATAGGCTCTACCACTACGTGTCATTCCATCTAGCCCCGCAATATTTGTGACAATGGATTTCTTAGACCGAGACTCATCCATCTATTGTTTATCTACCTGTACTTCCACACCATATTTCCATGGCACTGCCTTAGTATCCTTGTAAGGGAAAGGAGTTGGAATTTTTATGACAATGGGCTTAGGAGCTTGAGCTGGTGAAGAAGATGCATTCCTGGTGAAATGAATCACCAATGGTCTTGGTTCTCCTTGCTTCTCTTCTGATTGAGACATGAACACATCATCCTCCTTATACGACTGGCTTATCTGGACTAGATTTGAGTCCATTAGACCTTGTAGAAATTGCTTGAATTCATTGCACTCCTCAATGGAATGTTCAGCTCCTGGATGAAGTCCGCACACCTCTCGAATTGAGGACTTGACCTTTAATCATCTTGAATTTGCATAACTCTGAAAAGATCACTCTCATGGAGGTTTTAACTTTCCAAACATCCCTTACTGGTCGATTGGGTTGTTCTTCGATGGCATTCACTGAGGTCTTTCCATGGCCAGGAAGTGGATTATTCCCAACGTTTGGCCCTTCTTCTTTAAAGCTTAAAAGCCCTTTTTCTATTAAATCTTGCACTTTATGTTTCAATCCCCAACATTTTTCAGTAGAATGTCCTATTGTACCTGCATGGTAATCACACTTAGCATTTGGATCATAGCTTTTAGGATAAGGTGGTTGGATAGGTTTTAAAGCGAAAGGAACAATGAGAGAATTGGTTACCAAATGCGGTAGAAGCTCAGAGTATGTCATGGGAATTGAATCAAATGTTCTTTGTTGGTTATTTCCTCTTTTTGTAGGATCATTGGTATTAGGGTATGGGGTTCTTGGCTGATTTGTTTGAGGTATTGTCGGAGATAAAGCTTGTGGCGGTGGGGGAAAGTAAGTCATTCTAGGTTGGTAAGGTTGTGGATATGGAAATTGGGAAGTTGTTGCTATTTGTGGGTTGTACATGGGTTGAGTTTGGTATTTAGGAATGAAAGAGATAGGATTGTAGTTAAGCATGACGGGTGTAGGTATTATTACATTTGTTTCACCTCCTTTTTTCTTGTCAGTGGTTGTTAAGGGTTTTCTCATGCTTGTTGGTCCTGTTGGCATATGAGCGATCTTCCCACTCCTTACATCCATTTCGACCCTCTCTCCAATGACAACTAGGTTTGAGAAATTCAATGATACATTTCCAATCATCCTGTCATAGAAAGGAGATTGGAGTGTATCAATGAACATCGTGACCATTTCCCTTTCCGATAAAGGAGGTTGTACCCTGAGCAGCCACCCCCCTCCAACTTTGGGCATACTCTTTAAAAGTCTCATTCTCCCTTTTTGCCATATTTTGCAGTCGTGTTCTATCTGGAGCCATATCTACATTGTACTTGTACTGCTTCAGGAAAGCTTCTGCCAAGTCTTTCCAAGTATGTATGCGTCCTCGCTCTAAGTTCATGTACCAACCTAGAGCAGCCCCTTTGAGACTTTCTTGAAAGAAATGGATAAGGAGCTTGTCATCATAAGTGCATGAGGCCATTTTCCTACAGTACATTGTGAGATGATTCTTCAGGCAAGTGTCTCCTTTATACTTATCAAAATCAGGGACCTTGAACTTATGAGGGATCACAACATCTGAGACTAGACATAAGTCAGCAGCATTGAAGGCATAATGATCAAATCCTTCAATGGCTCTCATTCTTTCTTCCAAAATCTGCAACTTTTCATTGGATTGGGTATCTTCGGATTGTTTAGGGTGGATGACAATGGTTGGCGTCGGATTGGTGGTTTGGTGATTTGGTAGGCCTTCAAGTGGATTAGCACAGGGTACATAGGTGAAAGTTTGTGGCAAAGTTTGCGGATCATTAGTTTCAAGGCTTGGATCTTGGTTTAGTGTTTGGTTTAGAGCATTTGAGGTAAAGGTGTGGGGGTTGATTTCAGGATTAATGATCACGGGTGGCATGTAACCCTGAGATATGACATATGGTGGGTTTGTAATAGAAGCATCATGATTAGCCTCGAGAGTACTAGTGGCCAACGGTGGTGTATAGCCAAAAGGGAGGCCATATGGAGGAAATGATGTATGAACATTTGGATTGGCTTGTGGTGTAAATCCGGGAGGATGCAAAGGATTACTTTGAGATCCTTCTATAGGATTCCCACTTGTACTTTTCATTGATTCTAACATTAACAAAATCTTGTTCATTTGTTCTTTCATCTGACTCATTTCCTCTTTCAACTCTTCGTGTTCATCTACGATTCCTTCCATGATCTTTGTCTTGGCATGTGTCCCGTAAGGGTGTCGCAGGGGTGCTTTATTTGCTTCAATAATTGTCTTTCTTATTTCCCGTCCTGTTAAATTATTTTATGAGTTCTTGATTAACATAATTGAAGTTAGGATGCAATTACCCTATTTTTAGGAATGCAAGGTTATTTGGAAAATCATAAGTGGCATGACTCGTATTTGAACATCATTTTCTCGACCATTCCTTAAGACGTCACGTCTCAAGTACCAAGTCTCACAGAACATAGGATCAAGAGTTATATGAGTATTTCCAATTAGACTTTCCTCTAGAACGTCGCGTTCTAAGTACTAAGTCTAAGAGCAAAAAAAAAAAAAAAAGGGTAGTATGTCGAGACCATGATAAAGAGCAAAACGTCACCATAATCTTTATTGATAAGCAAAACAAAAGTACAAAGTACAAGTGACACTTTACACAACACATCATTTATCACTGCTAGCCATATTCTTTATTTGGCTTTTCATTCCTTTACAACATTCAAAGAATTCATGGATCTCAATTGGTGTTGTAAGTGGGTTTATCGTCCATTCAGCTCTGCGTAAATAATATGAGGCATTATCAAGCATTTGTTTAATTTCTAAAGCTCGACTCACAAAGTTATGTGCCCAAAACTCTTGTCGCCCTTGATAATCTTCAATGACTTCTTTCAATTGTTCTATTTGGTCATTCAATTCCTTTTTTTTTCTTCGACATAACCTCATGTGATGAAACTAGGTCTTCATTTAATTGTTTCTCACTTTGGACTCTACTTTCATATTCAGCCACCACCCCTTTCAATTGTTGCTTCAAGTCATCAAGTTGTTTCCGAGTACCTTTCTCAGTTATCTTCGATTCTTCATATGCTCTCTTCCATTGCAAAGCATCAGCCCTAGCTTCATCTCGCTCCCTTCTTCGCATTGCTAGCTCAATGTTGGCAGCCTCTAAGCAACTTTTTGTATTGAGTTTCTTCTCTTCTTCTATCTTGGTCCTCTTATTAGCTTGTATAGCAGACTGCATTCCTTGCATACTTTCTCTTTTCGCCACCTGGCATTCTTGATGGGATTTGGCCAATTCCTTCTTCAAACTTTCTTTCTCTTCTTTAAATTGTGCCAATGCTATCTCTAATTTTTGTATTTCCTCTGAACTCATAGGGGATTCCTTCGACATGTCTTCAATGACCAGAGCTGAAACCTTAAAGGGTAACTTGATCTCTTGAACCTTTTCCTTCAACCATTGGCTATAGCTCTTGTCTGTCACCCAACTTCCATTGCTTAGCCACTCTTCTTTTCGAAAAACTTGATTCCAAGCCTGCCTGACCTTACGAAGCACCCCTAAATCTTGATTTAATTCATAGATAATAAAAGGAGTTAATGCTTCTTTAGTTGGAGGATTTTTTATTGGATAACCAAACTGTCTTAAAGCTAGGATTGGATTATAATTGATGCAACCTTTAGTTCCCATAAGTGGTACATTAAGGAAGTCTCCACAACAAAGGATTATATCAATTCTTTCTAAACCTTTTAAGCACCAAGATATTGTCCTTCCACTGAGATTTACAATGTCACGAGCCCAATCATGTTTGTTTCTAATCCCTATCCAACCGACCTTCATGTGCTTGATGAACCATATGTACAAAACGTGGCGTAGGTTAAGAGTATAATATGTATCTGCCAAAACTACTGACACTGGATTTTTACCTCTATGCTTGTAGGCTAAGAAGACATCAATCGCTGCAAAATCTATAAAATCTTCAATGTTGGGGAAGAGAACAATCCCGTAAATGATGAGAGCGAGTATATCCATAAATGCATCCCACTGATCATTTTTTGCCAAATGTTGTGCATATTCTTCTAAAAACTTCCTTGAGAAACCATCAATGCCCCCTTTTGTTTCTTTCTTTCTTGCTAACGTCCTTACATCAAGCTTCAAGGTTGTAGCAATTGTATCTAGTGAAGGATAATGTCCCATGTATAAATAGGACCCTTCACCCCCTAAAGGATACCCCAGTATTTGCCCAAATTCTTCTAGCGTTGGGGCTAATTGGAAATCTTGAAAAGTAAAGCACCTTAAAGGAGGATCATAGAATTGTGCCAAGGCAGAAAGGGCCCATTCTTGCACATTTACTTCTAACAAATCAAGAATGTTCCCATATTTCTTAACAAAAGTTCGATGCCGAATGACTTTTAATGTATTGCTGAGGTCTTTCAAACTCTTCATATTAGGTATTTTAACCTTCAACTACAAGGTCTTCCTTAAATCTGATCCCATGTTCCTTAAAAATGTCCAAATGAGTTTTATGCACTTATGACTCCTTCTAACCTGAAAAATTAATGCCAAGATGATTTCCCTTCTTTTGGAAAAATAAAATGCATTAATTTTTTTTTCTACGTGTAAAATGCTTCCTATCATGCCACAATTTTTTAATTTTTTATTATTATTTTATTTTATTTTTTAACTTTTTTTTTTTTTTTAAAACAAGTGGAATGTATGATGTCTAGTATGAGATGAAATGATGGATAACATAACAGAAAAATAACAATAAAATTGCAATACATCCTTTTCCACACATATGTTATGTTATTTGTGATGTTGAGATAAGGTGTTGCTCATGGTGTGTCAGGGTATTCTTAATTGTTGGAGCTTTATAACATGTGATCCTCACTAACAGGTAGGTCTATGATTCTAAAATGGGTTCCTAGAGCCAAGGACCATACCTCGGAATATTGATCACAACAATAGGTAAACTATCAGAAATGATAATATCCTTGAAATAGCCGAACTTCAGGCAAGGCCTTCATGATATCCAAGCAAGATGTACATCCAGAAGGATACCACTACTCAACCTCTTGCTTATCATAAGATGCACTCAGGCCCGGGTATGGGACCTCACTCATAAGTGTGTGGAGATCGTGTAAGTGAAGTGTGTGAAGGAAAAAAATTCTTCAACTACCTAATCTGCAAAACAAACAACTTACACATAATATAACAAAGGGTTATCTATCCTATGGCATACACAATTACAAACATTAAGTAACCAACACATAATAAAAAATATGACAAACAAGCAAGGTAAGATAAAGTATACTAAAAATTTAAAATATTTGCTTAATTAATTATGATAGGCTTGACTCTCTAAAAGTCCCCAGTGGAGTCGCCATCTGTCGCAACCGGAATTGCAGCGGGATGGCGATTAAAATCGAAAATGTGGATCAGAGGAGTCGCCACCAATGTTTATTAAGGAAAACATTAGAAAAACCATTTTTAGAAAAAAAACGGTCTTTGAAACCAGATTTTGAGTTCGGGAGTCCATTATGTGTAGGGAAGGTATTAGCATCCTACAACGTCCGTCACAAAGACGGTTACCTTTAATTAATTAAGCAAAATCTTTTATAATTTCTAGACATTTATCTCACCAAAACATTACTAGAAAAGAATAATTAATTTTACTAAAGGAAAGAAATAGATATTTTATTCTTTTTTTATTATTTTTTTTAATTTAGGACTCTTGAGTTGTCGCAACTCATTCATCCTAAAAACACTTGAAAAATTGACAGAGGTGTACACCCAAGTCAATTTACCTTTATTATTATTTTTTAAAATGATTTTAATTAAAACAACTATTAGTAATTAAAGAAAAGTGAAACTTAGTAAAACAGGGGTGTAGACAGAAATATGGCCCCAAAACGAGAAGCTGTAATTTAGTAAAACAGAAGTATAAATAGAAATATGGCCTGAGACAAATGCGTTATAGTTAGTAATATAGGGGGTTGTAACCAGAAAAATGGCCCAAGACAAATACGTTGTAGTTTAGTAAGATAGAGGGTGTAAGCAGAGAAATGGCCCAAGGTAAATGTGTTTCAGTTTAGTAACATAGGAGGGTGTAAACAGAAAACTGACCCAACACAAATATGTCACAGTTTAGTAAGATAGGTGTAAGCAGAGAAATGGCCCAAGACAAATATGTTGTAGTTAGTAATACTAGGAGGTGTAAATAGCAGGCTTGGCCTAAAACGAAAAATAAAAACTTAGGGGTTCTCGACCTCCCTCATTTAGTTGCTTGGTTGTTTGGTTCACGACCTAGGGCTCGCGAGAGAGAAAGGGGAAAAGGGCGAGGTTGGGGGTCGTGATGCGCGGCGGGAGTGAGGTGAGGCGGAAGCGTGGCGGCCGGGGGTGGGAAGGGGCAAAATGGTAGCCAGGGTGTTTGGCGGCGGAAGGAGGCGTGGGTGTGCGAGGTCGCGGAGGAATGGCGTTGGGGCTCGAGGTCGCGGGGTGGTTTGGCGTAGGGCGAGGACGATGGCGACAGCGATGGTGGCCATGGGGGTCGCGATGCTTGGGCGAGGTTTGGTGGTCGCGGTGGCTGGCGCGGCGGAAGTGCGGGGTGTTTTGGCGGAGGGCGACGTCGTGGGTGAGTGATTCACACGGCGGCCGGCAGCTGAGGGTTTCTAGGTAAGTTTTCTCTTCCTCTTACTTTTCTTCCTTTCCTTTCCCTATTTCTGTTTCTCTTTGATTTGAATTAATTTCTGTTTGATTGGTTTATCTAATTGGTTGGGTTCTCTGATTCGCTCATGCCTTATTTTGTGGCTGTTTGTGTTGGTTCTATTTGTGTTGAGTCTCTGTTTGGGATTGAGGGATTGGGCTCACTGATTCTGGTGTTCTTTGGTGTTTTGAATCTGTCTCTTGTCTCTGTTTATGTTCCTGATTTATCTTTGATAGATTTGGTTAACTTAAATTTAAACATAGTATTCTTTTCTCAAAGTCATATCTCATTTATCATTATGAGCAAATAGATTGCAAGATATTTCATTGCTTACAATCAAACATAGAAAAAAGCTAATACATGATGAAGATTACATGAAGATTGAAAGGAAAGAAACCTGTTTGCTGTATTGCTTTGCTTTCCTGATATTTTCTTTTCTCTGTTTTCTTTTTTCCTGATCTGTGTCTCTTTTTTCTCCTCCTTCCCTCTTTTCTTTTTCCAGCATTCTCTATTGCTATATATAGTGAAATTTTCTGAACCCTTTTTTCTTTATCCTCTTTTTTTCTTTCTTGCAGCTGCAATCTTTGACCAAGTGTCTTAGTGCTCTGCCTCCCCTGATGAAGCGGTTGAATCTGTGTTTGATGATGATGAAGCGGCTGAGTGGTACCTGATGATGGAGCTGCTTAGGGATTGATAGTGGATTGATGAAGCTGCTGGGTGCTATCTGATGATGGAGCTGCTTAAGGATTTGTTAGTGGATTGATGAAGTTGCTGATGAAAATCTCCAACCTTCTTCTCTTCTTTTTCCTGTTTCTTCTTCCCTTTTTTTTTCGTTGCTTCTTTTCCTTTTTCTTCTTCTTGTGCTTGATTTGGGCACTTACTGTAAGCTATACTTCAATTTTTAAAGAAACTTGTAACATTGTAGCATTGTAGCGGTGTAACTTGAAGGAAAATGAGAAAAAAATGGGTTTCTTGCTTATTATATTATTATGTGTTCTCTTTCATTTTTTTTTTCTTTCCCCTTTCATTCTTTCATTTTTTTTTTATGTAACAAGATAAACTTGTGGGATAATAATAATAATACTAATAATAATACCAATAATAATAATAATAATTATGAAAGATAATTAGACGGACAAAATTGGGTGTTGACACATATGTATCTCCTCTCTTTTTTTACCATTATTTTAACACCTAAGTTGCTGATAGTTTTTTAAATAAATTTATAGTTAATTTTAATTGATTTATTTAAAATACTATAATTACCCTTAAATAGGTAAGAACCGTTCTTCTTCCTTTTTTCTTTCAAAGGAGAGAAAACTATTCTTCTTCCTCTTCATGCTACTATTCTTCCAAAGGGGAGATAATTATTTTTCTTCTGTTTAGTGCTACTATTTTTTTTTAAATGAGAAAAAATTGTTTCTCTTTCTCTATTTCGTGCTACCGTTCTTCCAAAAGGAGGAATATTTTTCTTGTATGCGAGATCTTTGTTTCATGCTCGACGACCACATCCATCATCGTAACACTCGACCCAACAACTTCCAACCCAACGACAACCCTATCCGTGGCGAGACGATGATCTTATCTAGTGGAAATGATGTTTTTAACATTCTAACACGGATCCCAGAACCTTTTAAACTCATCACTCATGTATCCTGCCTTTTAAACTCATCACACATATACCCTTAATATTTAAATGTATCACACATGTTCTCCTGAATTTTTTAATACATTACACACGCACCCTATGTTTAAAAAAAGAAGATAAAGACATTTTTTAGAAAAAAAAATATTATAAAATTATGTGCTAGTTACATGACATAAAAATATTATAATTGAGTTCACTCCTTTTTCAGTGAATGTGGTGTAAATGTAAGATTCAAAAAATTAGGGAATTTTGTGTATGGATAAAAATAGGAGGGGATGCATGTGTAATTGAAACAAGAGGTGTTACTGTAATTTGTTTTTTTTTTTCTTTTTTTAGGAATCTTGATTCAATTAATCTACACAAATTTTGGTATTATTATACGCCTTCATTTCTGCCTCTGCAAGTATAATTTAGCAAATTGCAAAGCATTTGTAACATGTGAAATTAATCTAGCTTGCAGCCTAAAGGTAATTATATGCTCTTTACTTTATATACATTTTTCAGCATATTTCCTTAATTCCACTATAATTACTTGGCTTTCATGATTATTCATTTATTCTGCTGTTTGGCTACAATTAGCTTGGGTCAAAAATTATTTTGGAATTCGAATACAATAACTGAATATGCAAAAGTGAACAGAACACAGATGTTCTATCTATTTTTAGGTGAATTTGGGGTGGAAGAAAAAAAGTAAAGATAACAAATAATAAGCATAATAATTAATAAGTGGTGAATGGAAAAAAAAAAAAAAAAGTAATTAAAAGGTGTCGAGACCTGTGGATTGAAAAAAAAAAAAAAAAACTTCGTTAGAAGGAAAGATATGTGTACGATGATAGTGATGGTAACAGCGACAACAACCGAGACGACGACCATGATGATAACGGTGACCATGATGGTAGCAACGTCAGTGACCCTAGCGGCGATGACCAAGTTAGCGGTGGTGGTGATGGTGATGGAGGCAACTCTTGGTGACGGTGATGATAAATCTTGGATATTTTAGAACAAGATAAAATAAATCTTTTGAATATTTGATAAAAGAAACTTTTAAAATTTTGGATGCTCTAAAAGGGGGAAGCAGAAATTCCGTTCTCAATTCTCATTCTCACATAAAAGTACAGTTTTCATATGAGTCATCCCATGTATATCAAGAATTTAAAAATAATATTATATTTTTAATAAAAACAAATTAAAAAAATTACTTATAGAAAAAAAATAAACATCTAAATATTTTCTCCCATATATGTGCAATATTTACTTATTTCTTAATATGGGTAATATTCTATTTAAAAATAATTGCTAAAGTGCATTAAACACACAAAAGATTCAAATTTTAAAATAATATATTTTGGTTGTTTATCTTTTTTAAAATAATAATTTTATTACTACAAATAAAAGACGTTGATTTTAAGTAATTCAAATTTAATTGATAAGTTTTATTGAAATATTAAAATTTAGTATATTTAAAAAGGAAAAAATTTTAAATTATAAAATATTATTTAAAACAAAAAAATTAAAAACCCATGATAAAATCATGGTTTTAACTTTGTTGTATATTGTGAATAGTATATATTGGTGTATACTATTTTTCCTCCAATGGTATAGTGACTTGTGGTTTACGTTGCCACATCACACATTCAATATTAATTTTTTTCTTCTTGCTATTAAAGTCTAGGAACCTTTATGCAAATTAGTTTTTTTTTAATTTTTATTTTATTTTATATTTTTAAAAAGACAATTTAATTCTACTAGTTTTTTAATTGTTATTTTTTTTTTCCAAAAGATCCTTTAATCCCTCGCTTTCCTAATTCTAAACCTTAATTTTCATCTCTAAATCTCAACTCTTGCCCTCATTGTCTATCATCGTGACCACCTACATCCATGTCATGCCTCTTTCCTACGTCGTCGTGTCATGCGTCATCGTGTCGCATCTATTCGTTAAATAAATATATTACCTTTAAAAATAATATTTACATTTTTTTTCTTTTATGGCTTACTTTATAACACAATATGATTTGATTAGATTAAATAAATACAAAATTGATTATATAACATCTTATTAAATATGATTAGATAATAGTAGTATTTGAGAAAAAAAAATTTAAAATGTAGTGAATTTTTAATTTTAATATTGATTAAATAATATCTTATTGAATTAGGATAGATTTGTTTTATTATCAATTCATTCTTTTTAAGTTATTATGTAAGTCACGATTCCTTATATAAAGACGATGCAACAAAGAGATGCGACATGACGACACAGTGATGAAGCACGAAACAACGACGTAGTGATGAGGTATGGCATGGATGCACAAGGAAGAGGCACAACAATGACACAAGTGGTCATAATGGGAGGCAATGAGGGGAGTTGAGGGGACGAAACAAGATTTGAGATTAGAGATGAAAATTAGGGTTTAAAATTAGAAATGAGAGGGATTAAAGGGTCTTTTGAAAAAAAAAATTTAAAATTAGTAGAACTAAATTGTCTTTTTAAAAATATAAAATAAAAAGAAAAAAAATAAAAATTAACTAATTTGCAGAAAGGTCCCTATACTTTAATAGCAAAAAGAAGAAAATTAATATTGAATGCGTGACATGGTAAAGTAGACCACATGTGACTATACGATTGGAGGAAAAATAGTATAGATCAGTGTATACTATTCACAATATATACCAAAGTTAAAACCACATGGGTTACACGTGTGAACAGTCACCTTCAGGGTGTTTTCTGATAAGAAGTATATCCATATTTTTAAAACCCTAATTATGTATATCCACATTTTTCTACCATAATCATCAATAAAGTTGATTAAGTACCTTTTGTTGCTATTTGATTTAGGCTTGATAGAGCCACATATATTAACTTGAACCAATTGGAGTCGTTGTGATGCTCTCTACAAACTCTTCTTAGGAATTGCTTCTCGATGTTGTTTTCTCACCATACAATCAGTTCACAACTTTGATAGAGTCTTAGGCATTGACAAGTCCTTCACCATCTTTTTATAGAAAAGAGTCTTCAAGCCCTTGAAACTGAGATGACCATGTCGACAATGCCATAGGCGCGTCTTATCTTTTAACATTGTTTGAAAACAAGAAGTTTGAGGTAACATCATTGAAAGCACAACAAACATTCTGTTGTTTGACATTTTGGTTTGCATGATCAAACCCTTCTTTTTGTATAAATATTGCACAATCCATCTTGAATAATAATATTCAATCCCTTCTCTTGTAATTGACCCAGACTTAAGAGATTTTTTTCAACTTATGTATGTAATAAACATCAGTAATTATATAAGTTATCCGATTGACTTGTAGTGTGATATTCCCTCTTCCTATGACTACCATCTTCGAGTTATCTCCGAGTTTCACAATCTACGTGAAGTTTTCATCAAAGTCTAAAAACCATTACTTATTTCCACACATGTGATTACTGCATCCAGAATCAAGAAACCACATGTTCTTTCTTGTTGAATTCCTTGTTTCTTCATATGACATCAATAACATCTCTTCTTTATCAAACTCGGCATAATTAGCTATTTTCTCCCATTCTAGACATTCATATTGAAAGTGTCCTAGTTTGTGACACTTATAACACTCTACACAAGCTTTGTTGAAAGGTTGTTTGCCTCTGCCACGACCCCTTCCTCTAAATTCTCCGCGTGCTCTTCCTTGTCCTTCAGTCCTATACTCATCACTTCCTCCACTTCTTTCTGTTGTAGTGACTTTCAAGTCATGTTCATCCTCTCTACGTCCTTGCATTCTTTATTCATGTACTAGCAAACTACTTTAAAGTTCATCAATGGTTATTGTATCTAGATTACTAGATTTTTTAATTGAACAAACTACATAATTGAACCTTGAGGTCATTGATCGTAGAAATTTTTCAACAATCACGATTTGCTCCATCTTCTCACCATGGGCTTTCATCTTGTTTGCAATAGTAAACGTTTGTCCAAAATACTCATCAATAGTTTCTCCTTTCTTCATTCTAGGATCTCAAACTTCTTTCGAAGAGCTTGTAATTGAGCACGCTTAACTCTAGTAGAACCTTGATACTTCCGCCTCATGGAATCCCAAATGTCTTTTGCTATTTTCTTATTAAGAATGGTATCCATGATATTTCTATCTATGGCTTGAAATAGGTAGTTTTTTACCTTTAAATCCTTTGAGACGCATTCTTCAATGGACTTTTGTTGTGCCTCAGTTGGTTTTGCTCCTGGTGCAATCTCATTCTCTACTAAATTTCAATATTCTTTTAATCAGAGAAGATTTTCTATAAGCATGACCCAATGGTCCTACTGGCCAATAAACCTAGACATTGATGGTTGAACAAAATTGTCACTTTCTCCTGCCATGCGTTTCTCTCTTTCTCTCTCTCTCTCTTTTACTCTTCTAAGAAAATTGTAGTTTCTTAACTGATTTAATCAGGCCCCATGTTGAAGCTCTGATACCACTGTTATGAACTCAAGATACTCAAATACACTAAATGTAGAATTCATTATTTTAAGAAATGACAACCACACTTTTCTTATAATAAAGAAAACTTTGGCATATATGCCTTATAAGAAAACTAAAAACTACAAACAGAAATTTTATAACTGTCAACTAATGAATACTAACACTATCAACTAATCACTTGGAACTAGTTAGTTTGACACATTGGTTGTCTTCTCCTTCAGTTCTTGTGCAAGTACATCTATGGAATCTGAAATTTCAGCTCTATAAACAAAGTACTTTGTAACAACCATGAAAAAGATGAAATTCATAAAGTTTAAAACTGCAAAAAATGCATAGTAGTAATCAATATGAGAAGCATTTAGGTTGTTCAAAATCCATCCTTTGTGTCCATGTCTCTGAGTGATGTGTGAAACTGTGGAGAGAAGAAAAGTGCTAATGAAACTCCCAATGCCTACAGTAGTAATGGAAAATGAAGTGCCAAGGCTCTTCATGCTTTCTGGTGCTTGGTCATAGAAGAACTCAATTTTGGCAATCTCTAAGAATGCTTCACCCAATCCCATAAGTATGAATTGAGGAGCCAAAATGAGTACACTTAAAGGAACTTGTCCTCCATTTTCAACTAGTCCATGTTCCTTGGCCACTTCAAGTCTATACCTTTCAATCAAAGATGCAACTATCATAGTTACTATGTGAATTGTGATTCCTATGCCCATTCTTTGAAGAAGTGTGATCCCTCTTGGGTTCTTAGTCAATCTCTTCATAATCTTGACAAAGACACGGTCATAAAGTACAACACACACAAGCATGGTGAAAGATGTAAATGCAATCAAACTTGCTGGGGGCATGTTAAATCTGCCAATGTGTTTGTCAAGAGTAACTCCTTGCTTGACAAAAAGGGTGTTTGTCTGAGCAAGCATTGTACTAGGAACAAATGTAGCAACCCAAATAGGGATCATCCTTAGGATTTGTTTAGTTTCCTCTACTTGAGTAACTGTGCACAACATCCACTCATTGTTACTTGTGTTAGTTTTCACACATGCCTTGTTCAAGAACCTGTATTTGTGCACTTGTGAACATGATAGCATTTCATAGTAAAAAAACCATACATCAAATAGATGAGAAAATAGGCTATAGTAGTCCTTGTTTGTCCCCTAAACACATTTTCCATTATTAGAAGTTTGTCCCTAACATTAGAATAAAGAAAACACAACATGATGAGAAAACATTGTTTTTTGGGTTTTTAAAACACTTTTTTTGGAAACAATTTTTAGAGCTTAATAGATTTCGGTTCAGAAGTTGATTGCTGAATAGTGAGAACTGGTTTTAGAAAATAGTTATTAAAAAAAATGAGAAGAGAATGAAACAAGCTCTTAGTACCTTATTGTTGGAGTGGAATTAATTTTGAATTTCCCTTTATTTGTATACTCTTGCTCATCAAGATCATGTAGTTCTGTAGAGTCAGTAGGAACAGTTACATTCCTTTTCCTCAAAGCAACAACTATAACCTTGGAAATTCTAGTAAAGGAACTCCCTGAGGCCAATCTGTGTCTATAGAGGGGTGTGCCTAACAAGAATGTGATGAGTGCAATAGCAAGGCCAATAGTTGGAATACCATAACCAAGAACCCACCCAACATTGTCTTGTATGTAAACTAGAACTGTGAATGAAAAAAGGGTCCCAATGAAGATGCTTGAAAACCACCAGTTGAAGAATGAGAGCTTATGAGCCTTCTCTTTGGGGTCAAAATCATCAAATTGGTCAGCACCAATAGTGGAAATGTTGGGCTTTGTTCCACCACCTCCCACTGATAAGATGTATAGAGCACCATAGAACACTACTAATTGTAGTGTGGAGGCCTTCTTGCACTTTGTCACATCCATTTCATGACACTCAGGAGCCTGTAGGCTTTTAAGGGAAACTGATAGTGTAAGCAAACACATACCCTGCCAATGCCAATTCACATGAATTAACGATTTAAGCTATGTTTCTTAAGTTGCAAAAGTAAAACTCAAAATAGCCTTTTGTTTGAGTTGGAGTTGATGGTAAACTAAGCTTTGTCTCAATTGTGCCTTGAAACTTGGTTTGAAATAGAAGAAAAGGAAAGGAATGGTTGCTTTTGCAAAATAAAAGTTTATTCAAACTTAAGTTTACAAACTTTGATCCAAGTCTTGTTCTAAACACTAAACACAATTCTGAGATTGACTAACTCATAATCATTTCTTTCTCATAATTGATAAATAACAATTTCTCAATTTAGTTGCAACATAATTTTATATTAACACAAACACTACTACATATAAAATGTCTTTGTATCATCAAAATCCTTTAAGGACAAAAAATGACCTATATTCTAACAGCAAAGAACTTATTAACATGCACTCAACATATGATTGAGTAATAATATTTGGACATACAGTTATTCATCTAGTCATGTCAGGATTGGCTTTGACCTTGATAATGATATCATTATCCTTAAAAAAGTGTAGAAAGACATACCAATAGATAGATAACAGAGGCAATGACAAAAGTCCAATAGCGGCCAAGGTGAGCATCAGCAACATAGGCACCTAGTATGGGAGTTATATAAGTAGTGCCAACCCAAGTGTTGACATTGTTAGAAGCAACGACAGTGCCTTGGTGAAGCTTCCTTGTTAGATATAAGACCAAGTTTGATGATATTCCATAGTAAGTCATTCTTTCGAATACCTCATACACTGCAAGACACATGTCATGAATTATTTCAACCAATAAATTCATTAGGCAATAAGTTGTACATATTTACAACCTCATGAGAAACATATTACAATGTTTTATGCATGAATGAATGTACGTATAAACCATTTATCAAACTACTTTATTGATATTTTCTCCCCTGTCCCATCATTGTTCTTATTTGTTTGAAATTGATTTCCTACTATTTCTTATCATGACAATTTATTACCCCCATACAGTACAGTCGGTTTTCATATGACATTTTATGGTTCAATGACGAAATAATATACCATGACCTTTTTATTTTGTAAAAATTGAAGATATTGTCAAGAGGTTTATAATAACATTCACATACAATATTCAAATAATTGAGCTAGTCTCCCTTAATATATAGGGACCCTTTCACAAAAAATACACATATTTTGTTTCCTTTATTCATGAATTGATTTTTTTTTCTCACATTATAGTTATTTGAAATTTTTTCAAACCCCTTCAATCGTGGATCATGAGCGCTCGCACCAAAAAAACAACCTGAAGGTCGGTCCTATCCCTTATCAGCACTTATACTTAATATTTTTATTTTAAAACTATATTACTATTATTTTATTTAAATATTAAGCTAATATTGAATTAGTATTTAATATATTTATCAAACAAGGTTTTATTTCTCAATATAATTTGACTACACATTGTGTCTTTAGTATTGAATTAGTTGATTTATTTTCTTACCAATACTAAGGTTTTGTTTGGTCCAGCTTATTTTCAACTTATAAGTTACTTTTAAATTAAAGTTAAAAATGAGAGCTTAAAAAATAAGTAAAAAGTTATTTGTTAATATTTATTTATTTTTTAACTTAAAAGCTCCTTAAAATTAAAATAGAATCAGATGGAGATGGGATTCGAAAAGAGAACATGGAAATAAACTCCGCACAAGAAATTTATTATAAAACTCCTTATTTCTGTTTTTTTTTTCATTAAAAATAAGTAGCTTTTATTTTAAGAAATTTTTACTCATTGTTGTTTGACCTAACTTTTACTTAAAAATAAATTATAAACTGAAAATAAGTTGGATCAAATGGAACTTATCTGTTATTATACTTATAGTTACTATTTAATACTTAATCACTTCACACACACAAATATAAATATATATATATATATATATATTATATTATATTATGTAAGAAGTTCCTAAAATATTACTGTTTCTTAATAGGAATTTATCATATGATATTACGGTTACAAGATTTTTTTTATTAATTGGAAAACGAGATTAGTTTATTTAGCCATGCTAATATATATGAAATATCATTAGGGTCTAGGACATGTTTTTTCACATGGGAAGCAGAACATTAGGTTTCCAATGAATAAACTAATCTCATTTTTAATTAATAAAAACAAAAAAATAATAATAAAATATGAAAAAATATGTTTTTAATTCCTCAACCATTTAAGATTTCTGTTTTAGTCCATTAATTAAAATTTGGCTGATATTAATTTTCATACTATTTTTTCGTTTGGTATTTTATCCGGTTATCAAGATCTTCTAACTAATGATGACGTGACAAAAAAGATTTATGAAAATTTTTAACCGTAAGAAATTATTCATTAGGATTTTCAATCAATAAATTAATCTCAGTTTTTCAACTAATAAATGAATCTATGGAAACATTTCCCTTTTCAACAAGGATATCCTCATAATTATTAGTATGGGGCTAACTTTTCTCAATAAATACTCTGCGTAAGACATGAATTTCATAGAATATTTTAATAAATTACAACTTGTGAATTCACAAAAATCATTACAAGTTGATCTTAAAAGTAAAACCTTAACCCCACTTTTTCTTTTTCTTTTTTTTTTTTTGCATATCGCCAATGCTATAGAAATTCGTTTCGCTTGTGTTATAAGTTACACAACAAAACTGAAATGTATTTTGATTGTGTATCTTAACAAAATTGTCAAAAACATGTATATCCTTGACTACATTGTATTTGCAGTTTCATTGAATATTTTGCTTGAAGATAAATGTTGGAAATTGACAAATAATTAAATTCCTACCGGGATATGTCTATTCTACCGCGAGAAGCTTGAATTAAAGTGGAAAAAGAATAAAAAATCTTAAACATAATAATATTAAAAATGAGCATAATTAAAAGGGGCAGAGAGAAATTAAGTAGATTACCAAGAAGAAAAGAGCAAGCTTTCCAACCACCTCTTTTAGATTTGAGAACAGGATTTCCATTAAGATCCACAGTTCCATCTTGTGCATACTCACTCACACTCTTTCCTTCTTCCATTTGGATTCAAAGTATAATTTGAATTTGCCTATAAATAAATTCAGAAAAGAACGTATTAATTACATGCATGTATGTTTCGCATTAATTTGCACATCGATCCATAACTTTCTAAGGCATAACAAACACGCAAATGAAATCAAACTCACATGTTCCCTCTTTTCTGAATGTTCACTCTTTCTAAGGCACAACAAACACGCAAATGAAATCAAACTAATATAAGAATAAATATTAAAATAATTTGAAATTAGAGAATTTGAGGTCTCTTAATAATAAAAAAAGATGAACTCATAGATTTTATTTTATCCAGACTCTATAATTCATCAAATCGTTAATGAGAAAGAAAGAATGGAGTAATGGTTCGATTAATAACTATATAGGAGAATTGAGAAAATTAACAAGGTTTTGTTTTGTTAAGAGTAAAAGAAAATACATAACTCTCACACAACAGATAAAACAAAAACTCAATTTTTCATTCAACTTCAACTCGTTTTTTGAATTACATAACTCAATTTGTTTTGTTTTGAATTGATAATAATATTTAAACATCTCAATATTTTAAAAATCTGGTCCGACACTTCACATTTATTTTTATATAATCTCTCTTATCATTACATCAACATGCATAAATTAGTAAATGGGTGTTCAAAAATAATTTTTGTTTTTATATACTTATACACTCACGATCATCTTCCAGATTGTTATTATTTTTTAAAATTATTCTCATAACTAGTTCAACTACTCATTGATCTTCTGGCGTTGGTATAGTTTTGGGGATCCCATTTACGTACGTACCACTCCATCCAAATATCTTTCCATTTTTTGTCCTCTATGAACACAGAACTGTCACAGACAACAAAATGCAATAGTAACTGATTCAAGAAATAACATTAAAGATTGATAAAATAAGAGAAATTAAGCAAGAGGGGACCAATTAAATAAGAACCTGATAATTAAATAATAAAACCTTCCTCAGCTATTAATGGGTTGAAGCTAGCTAGTTCACGATGCACGATCTCATGATAATGATGACATACAATTAATATTGCAATATATATATCTTATTTGAATAATGCAGAGAAAGTGGTTTGGTTGATGATATAATAAGAAGAAGCTACTGTGTGAGAGAGAGATACACTTACAAACACGGTGCTGATGATATATATATATATATAATAATGGAGAGTGAGAGATTTTGTTGTGTGTGTGATGATGTGATGATCGATGATCTCAGAAAAACTTCCCCAGGTACTAATAGTGTGATCAAAGTGTGTCAAAATAAAAACAAACTTGCCCCAACTGCTTTCCAAAATTCCGGCGCATATATTTTGCATGTAATGCCTCATCATAACACGTCACTCATTCCCCTTCGAACTTCCGATATATCTTCCTTTTTCTCCTTTCTTCTGTCCTATTATTACGTATTAGGTCAGGCCATCTTTAAAGAGTCATATTTGAAGTGTTTCCCATAACAAGCAATTCTGCTTCTGCTGAAAGTGCCATTGCAAGCAACTATGAGAAGTTGTTTTCCAAGCACCGATTAAGAAGCACCGGTGCTTTATTTTTTAAAATTTAAAAATTAAATAAAAAGAATATTTTAATAATATAATAAAAAATTAAATGATTGATAATTTTAACAAAAATTTAATGGTTTTTTTTAAAATAAATAAAGGGTAGTTTTTTTTTTTTATACAACTACGATTTTTTTTCATTTATATTTGAGAATATTTTTGGTATGATAATAAGTAAAATTTGTTATTATTTTTGTACCGTCCGATCATTTTACTGATCGGAGGATCTTATTCAAACAAACTTTGAAGATAAAGAAACAAAAATCGACCACTTGAACAAGACAAATTTTAGCCTTCTCGCGCTACGCGCTTAAGGTTGAGGGACTATGTACCGTCTGATCATTTTGTCAATTGGACGGTTGTTGATCTACTTATTGCCTAACGAGATCTTAACCGCTCTCTACCCAAGAGATAATATCATGAAGATAATTAAGAGAATAGTCTTATAGGATAATTGTAAAAAGATAAAGATATTATCTTTACCTTTGAGATTAGTTTGTTATTTTATGTATAATAAAGATAATATATTTATCTCTCATTATCTTTATCTCTAAACCTCTTATATAAATGAGGCTTGACTATGAAGTCAAGCAAATTCTACTCTCACATGCTTTGACTAGTCTTTCTATCACCCTAGAATTTTTAGACCAGAACAACATTGACGCCCATCATGGGGCTCGATAAACTTCGATCCTTAAGTGAGGGAGAACACTCCCTCCGCCCTACAAGAACTCATAGGACGGCACAACACTTGAAGCAAGTGACATAAGAAGCCATGAGGAAAGCTGACAAGGTTGAAGCAGAACAAAACGCCTTGAAACAACAGTTGGAAACGAACAAATGTGGTGAAGAGACCTCAACTAAACTCCAAGGAGACTTCCAACCGTTCTCGGAGAACTCATGAAACTTTGAAACCCTCCGATTCTACTATAGCTAAGTCCTAAAACACTTTACTTGACCATTTTTCAAGTATTTGCATCCTGAGTTCATTCGTAGAGTATAGGGGGTCGACCTCGTACCTAGGTTATATTTATGCATGCATTCATCATATATCATTTGTTTTTCATCAATAAAATGAAGTTTACCTTCGCCAAATGTTTAATTACATTAAATGCCTAAAATTGTAAGCACACAATAAAATGTAAGTAATCAGAGATGACTCAGGTACCACCAGATTCGACTCGAATACCATCAGACTTAGTACAGAAACGACTCAAATACCACTAGATTCAACTCAGTACAAAGACGACTCGGATACCACCAGATTCGACTCGTTACTGAGACGACTTGGATACCATCAAATTTGACTCGCTACAAAGACAACTCGGATACACCAGATTCGACTCGAAAAAATATGATTTACGGATAGGGAAAACATGCGTATCAAAAATCCTTTTGAGAACATTTAAAGTTTTCATTATGTTAATACACTCGGATTACAAAACCCCTTTAACACTTATATTATTTTGAAATAGGTATTTATTATGACTAACATGCAGGGCACTCAGAACATATTCAATAAGAAACTTGAAAAGGAAAAGGAATGAAAAGGGAATATGAATACGACATCTACAAAAGATATAATGAATCTAGTTGACAACAGAATTGCACTTTATAAAAGCCAAAGCGTGTGGCCTACACGAACGAGACAGAAGACCAACCAACGTGCAACATGTGGCACCATAGAATAACAAAAGAAACTTCTTGAGGAACCCAAACGATACATGAACGTCTTGCTTAGTAAAAAGCCCATCACGCAATAGTTGAATGACCGATCAACTAAACACCGACGACAAGCCCACAAGGGATTGAATCAACCGGCTAAAGGCAAGTCAATCTGGCCTCTTTACGCTTCACACTCAAGGCTAGAGGAGCTGGGTACCATCCGATCGTCTCGTCGACTGGATGACCGTTAATCAACTATACATCGTAGACAAAGGAAGAAAGACCAATCGTCCCAATAGAACAAGACTTAGCATTTTCGCACTTCGCGCTCAAGGCTAGAGGAGCTATGTACCATTTGATCGTCTCGTCAATTGGACGACCATCAATCAACTAGACATCGTAGACAAAGGAAGAAAGGTCGATCGCCTCAATAGAACAAGTTTAGCCTCTTCACACTTCGCCCTCAAGGCTAAGGGACAGTGTACCGTCCGATCATTTTACCGATCAGACGATCATTATTCAAACAAACGTTGAAGATAAAGAAGCAAAGATCGACCACTTGAACAAGACAAACTTTAGCATTTTCACGCTACACGCTTAAGGCTGAGGGGCTATGTACCATTTGATCATTTTGTCGATCGGACGGTTGCTGATCTACTTATTGCCGAACAAGATTCTAATCACTCTTTACCCAAGAGATAATATCATGAAGATAATTAAGAGAATAGTCTTATAGGATAATTGTAAAAAGATAAAGATATTATCTATATTTTTGAGATTAATTTGTTATTTTATGTATAATAAAGATAATATTTTTATCTCTAAACCTCTTATATAAACAAGACTTGATCATGGAGTCAAGCAGATTCCACTCTCACATACTCTGACTAGTCTTTCTAACACCCTAAAATTTCTAGACCAGAACAATTTTAATTATGTAATTTTTATTATTTCAATTAGTGTTTTGTAGTGTGATTTGTATAAAGTTAGCTATTTTTATCATTTAAATAAAATGTAATTTAATAATATTTTTATTTATATTTATTTTTTTACCGTTCAGTTTTTTTTTACATGGTATTAGTCTAAAAAGCTATTAATTTTAAAATTTAATAAATTTATAAATAAGATGTTTATAAAATAATAAATAGGTTATTAATAAAATATAATGATATGAATTTTTGTTGGGATTCATTGGAAGCAATCATAGAAAGTTGTTTCACCATATTGTAAATATTGAATGCTTTAGAATACTTGTGTTGGAAATAGTAAAAATAAATTATGTGTATAGATGAGTCCATTGAAAACAACAAAAAAGAGTAACTACATTCTCGATGTTCTTAGGTTTTTACTTTGGTATATATTGTGAATAGTATATTAATCGTATTGATTTACATTGTCACGTAACACATCTAATATTAATTTTCTTCTTTTTTCTATTAGAGTATAAGAACCTTTCTCCAAAAAAAAATTTATTTTATCTTTTTAAAAAGATAATTTAAACCTATTGGTTTTTTAATTTTTACTTTTTTTCAAAAGACCATTTAATCTCTCCCGTTCTTTAATCTCAAATCTTGTTCTGCTCTCAACTTCTCTCATTGCCTCTCACCGTGACCACATGCATTTGTGCCGTGCTTCTTCCCTGCAATGCCATGTCGTGCCTAATTAATGCGTTATCGTATTGCATTTATTCGTTAAATAAATATATTGTTTTTAAAAGTAATATTTACATTTTTTTTTCTTTATCCATCACCATATGTATAAATTTATTAAAAATAAATCAAACCCCCTGAAAGGATCACATGTTATTATTCTCATAATAATGTCACAATTAAGTTCCCATAATAAAATAAAAGTGGTAAATTAAATTAATGTACAAAATCAATTTTATCACGGAGCCGAAAATTTTCTGTCCCTCGTGTTATTGGCATCTATATAAAGCCCCTTCTATATGCTCCTCACAGCATCGAGTCACAAATCACACACTAGTACTCTAGTAGTGTATTGTGCTCTTCCATAATCCTCTTTTTTTTTTCTTCTTTTTGTGTGCAATTTTTCGTGCAATTAACACAAAAAAATGATGGCATACAAAGATTGGCCAGAGCCAGTAATTCGAGTCCAAGCCTTGGTTGAAAGTGGCTTAACCACAATCCCCGAACGTTTCATAAAGCCTGAGTCCCAAAGACCTACTAATAGTACTACCAACCCTACTTTTTCTCCAAAGGCCAATTCCTCTAAAATTGACCATCACTGTGAGAAACTCAGCAACACAAACAACATCAATATCCCAGTGATCGATATGAAGCACGTGTACGGCGATGATGAGAGGCGGAGGGAGGAGGCACTCCGACTCGTGTCGGAGACATGCCGGGAATGGGGGTTCTTCCAGGTGGTGAACCATGGGGTGAGCCATGAGATGATGAGGGGGGTTAGGGAGGTGTGGAGGGAGTTCTTTGAGCAGCCACTTGAGGTGAAAGAGGTGTATGCCAATACACCACTCACTTATGAAGGGTATGGAAGTAGGCTGGGTGTTAAAAAAGGGGCCATTTTGGATTGGAGTGATTACTTCTTTCTCCATTACATGCCTTCTTCCCTTAGGGACCAAGCCAAGTGGCCTTCCCTCCCAACAACCTTGAGGTATGTCCCCCTAATTAATTACTAATGTCTTAAAAAAAACATATATAAACTAATAAGAAACCCTTTATCATGCACATGACTTTATTTCATACAGTCATTAATTTAAAATTAAATATAAAAATTATTAGGGATTGACGTGGTGACAAAAAAATCTGGTGTAAATACACTTCCTTAAAGACATTCGTTACGCATTCTCATGTTTGGCTAAATGGATGGGGGATAACAAGGACCAAATCAAGTATAAATAAAATAAAATAAAGTACAAATCATGTTTTTTTTCTTTCTTTTTTAAATCAAATTTAATGTTTAAGACGTTGAATCTTCATATTGACTACATTGAACCTGATTTCCTTGATCTTCTCAAAACTAGGACATATGCGTTGAAAAAAAAGAAAAACCCTCTCTTCGTTATTTGGCCAAGTACGAGCCTTAGAATTGTTTGTTTTACAAAAAAAAAATATTGGGATAATTAAACCTATTTTTTTTTGTAGTCACTAGGGTCAGCCCAGTACTAGTACCGGATGTTTAAACAGTTTGCATCAAGTTTTAGGTTCAAAATAATTGTACATAAGAAAAAAAATCTTTTATAAAATTATTGAATATCTTCTTTTTATATAAGTTGGAAAACACATCATCAGCTCATTGTTTTTTATATTGAAAAAAAGAATTTCACATCAATATTAAAATATTATAAAATATTAAATCTCACTAGACTAAAACCAAGTAGAGAAGATTTTTTTTTTTCAATTATATGCAAAAGTGGATGCAAGAAATATGTGACTGACTAGGTTCTACGACTTTTTATTCAACAATAGAAAAATCAGGTTCTCTCTGATTTTGTCTTATTTGTTAAGCAGTTGATGCGTATTTACTTAATTATCATTATTTATCACAATGGTGGTGTGTACTAAAACGATACTTTTGTTGTCATTAGATTAAGGTTTCATCAACATGAAATAAGTGCTTCTTCTCAAAGCCGTGTAGCACAAGAAGACGAAACTATATCTTAATTTTCTTACTAATATTTTAATGAAGCCTTTGATATAGTTGAGCAATCAACTTTTTCTTAACACCAATTTGAATCGTAACACAAGTACACCGTACACACCCGTGGAGATTTTTTCAGTGGAAAAAGGTATCTGGTTGGTCAACATATTATAAAAAAAAAAAAAAAAATACTATGACTGTAACCAATCAGATTACAGTCTGCGTGGGATTAAAATATCCAGTTAATGAATGATGCAGATTCAATCAAACTTTATTTTATTTTTTGTCTTTTTATTTTTACTGTATAATAATTATTTGATTAAATTTAAACATATTCAAAATCACGGTAAGGAATCAAAAATAATATTTATTTCAGAAATACCACCTTAACTAAATTAAGATTTTTAAAATCAAACTAAACAGAAATTACATATAAAGTGTCAAATTGATTATTTAGCAAATAAAAAAAAACTTGGTGGTGACAAAACAGCACAGCACTATAAAAAAACATAGGACTAGTCACATGAACTCAACACCTTTCTAGAGATTACGATTTTGTAGGTTAGTTGCTTTGGATCTTTGTGGTGATAAATTAAGCTACGATAGAATTTTGCTTTTATGTCGTTTTTTGTTGGAATTTTATTTATGGGAGGCAAAACCTGCCCTCTCTCTTACACAAATAAAGTATGCAAAGTTGTTCAAAAAAAAAAAGAGCCTAAAATCAACATCAATACAAATATGGCTAATGTACAAGAAATGTTTATGAAAATGTGTCAAACATATTGATACAAACTAAAATCAAATTTACAAAATTCAAATGCTAAATCAAATAAACACTAAATATTCAAAGAGAGAATTTTATTGTATATATTGATATTGTCTTAACTCGAACAACATTGTATTAAGCTAAAATTACTTTTGTTTTTTCAACACAAACAATAATATTTGAGTTTTCATTTTATATTTAAAAGTGTAATTTATTTACATTTGTAATTTTTTTTCCATTTTAGTATTTTTTTTCTTAATTGAAAATGAATATAAAGTCTTTCACTAATATTTGCCTTCCCTAATTATCTTTCTTTTCATGATAACAGGAACCTAATCTCTGAATACGGTGAGCAAGTGGTTAAGCTAGGAGGAAGAATACTAGAGATACTGTCAACAAACCTTGGCCTAAGGGAAGATTTTCTCCTAAATGCATTTGGTGGTGAAGAAGATCTTGGTGCTTGTTTAAGGGTGAATTTCTACCCTAAGTGCCCTCAACCTGACCTCACACTTGGCCTGTCCTCTCACTCAGACCCTGGTGGCATGACCATTCTTCTCCCTGATGAAAATGTTTCTGGTCTTCAAGTTCGAAGAGGAGAAGATTGGATCACTGTTAAGCCGGTTCCAAATGCCTTCATCATCAACATGGGTGACCAAATTCAGGTCTTTATCTAAAATCATTTTTTTTGTTTAGTCAAGTTATTAGGTATATGTTTAGATATAAGTCAAAAGTGATTTTGATAATTTTTCTATTAAAAATATAAATATTTTTTTAATAGAGTAACTTCCAAAAATAGTATTTAAGACCTTATATCCAAACAGGTTTTATATTGTGATCATGTGGGAATCATGATTTATTTGACTTGAAAATTTGAAGATTTTTAAGTGACTTAATTCTTTTAAAGTAAGGAATAAAATAAAATAAAAAGTCTTTTAGTTATTTGTGAAAATAGTGAAGAAAAATAGAAAAAAAAATATTTTGCTAACTTTATATATCTTTAGTTGTATTCAGGGTCGCCCAAAAGTAAAATAATTATGTTTCAAATTTTAGGTTTGTCAACAAAAAGAGAAAGCCATACGTGTAAAGAAAAATCAACACATAACTCTCTTATTTAAAATGAAAAATAAAATTAAATCTCTTCAATTTTATTTTAAGTCTCATTTATTTTTGGTTTGGCCTGATTATATTATACTACAAAATTCAACAATTAGAGGCTGTTTCTAATTAATAAATTTGTAATATCTGTTTTATGTTTGTAGGTGCTGAGCAATGCAATTTACAAGAGTATAGAGCACAGGGTGATCGTGAACTCAGACAAAGATAGAGTTTCATTGGCCTTTTTCTATAACCCAAGAAGCGATATACCTATCCAACCAGCCAAGGAGCTTGTGACTAAGGATAGGCCAGCACTATACACACCAATGACATTTGATGAGTATAGACTTTACATTAGGGCAAGAGGACCAAGTGGAAAAGCTCAAATTGAATCTTTGACTTCCAAATCAGATTCCAATTGAGTTAGAGTACTCTGTTTGGTTGTCTGAAGCTGAAAATGTTATGCACACGTTGTTTCGATACAAATTTAACGAATAAAAGTAGTATGAAAGTAAGAATAGGTCATAATCCGTTGATAACATTACTTTTGTCGTATTTTTTTTTAATCTAATATCAAAACACGCACTTAGTAGTTTGCAGTGCACAAAATTAATTTGCATATGAATAATTTGATCATCATTATCATCTTGTGTTTGTATCTATCAAACTCAATTAATCAATACCCTACTCTTAGTTATTCTATGTCACACTTTTCTCTATTTTTCTTATCACAAACATATGGTTGAGTTATTGCCCTAGTCAATTTCAAGAAAGAAAATGGATAATAATGGGGGAGTGGTAGGGTTGTCAAAGTGACATTAGCTTTCTCCTCTAGTTGTCATAGTGGGATGCTAACTAAAGCTCACTGCCTGTGATGATATGCTTGAGAAAAAAAGATATGATAAACATGTGCCATGTATTTGAGCAATTAAAATGACAACTTTATAAAGTTTAATCTGATCAGTAGTAGTTAGACGGCAAAAGTTCATCAAGTTGGTAAAAAGTGAATTCATATCTCACAAGAACATAGATTTGATTCTTGTTACCATATGAAAATTTTGTTGTTAAGTAATCTTATAGTATTTTTGTAAGTGTATTTATTGAGTCCTGAGATATGTCAACGATGAACTCTCGGTAATTGGCCGGAAAAAAAGTGAATGAAGAAGTAGAGAGGTGTAGGCCATAACTTCAAATTTCTCGTACTAATATTTTTAATAAAAATTAAGAAATTCTTGGACTTATTACAATGTGTTTGGATAAATTATTTTAAAAATTCAACGTAATTGAAATGTTAAGCAATTAAATTACTTAAAATTGAATTTCCTTCATTTTATAAATAATTTGTTTTAATGAAGTATTTTAAACTCCTTATATTTAAATTCACTTGTTTGGATAGAGTAATTCAATTTTTTCTATTTATAAAATTTTAATTTATATAAAAATATTATTCTCCTTTATAAAAATATATTTACATTATTTTTTTCACTATAAATTTACAAGATATTTTAGGATTGCATATAAATATTTATGATGTATTTATGAGCTTATTTTAAATTAAAACAGATACTTTTATGAACTCATTTTTAAATTAAAATAGATACATTTACTTAAAATATATTCCAAAAGAATTAATTAAAACTATTAATCAAGTTATTTTATTTTAATTTGCTAGTATCAATAAAAGTAATATATTTATTTTAAAATATAAAACTCAAAATTAAATTTAACAGAAAAATTAAAAAATTATGAAATTTTAAATATTTAATAATTTAAAAAGTATTTAAATACTTAAAATATTTAATAATTAAAAAAAAAGTCATAGAAGAGAAGGAGAGAGAGAGGGGAAGAGGGAGAGGGAGAGGAAGGGAGAGAGTGAGAGTTCTTAGGTATTCCAAATTTCTTATTTTTTTTAGGGTATTTTTAAATTTTTCTAAATTATCTTACTTAAATTACTTTAGGATTTCAATTATTGTTTAAATACCTCATCTAAATAAGTAATTTTATTTTAAAGAATTTTAATCACCTTCTCCAAATGAATTACTCTCTACAAATATCCAATCCAAAAACACTCTTAAACCATTTAAAAGAAAAAAAACTAGCTAGTAGTTGCGTTTACTAGTTGCAGCCAACTTTGGATTGTATGCGGAAACAATGAGTAGTAGTAGTATGCAGTTGGCTTTTTCTTTGATCAGCTTTTTTTTTCTATTTTTTTTTTCTAATATGGGGAGTTACTGCTTGACCCGTTTGCACCATTAATGTCACTGTAGACTATGGTTGCCATTCCAGTAATAGGTTCTGTTTGCATGCCTTTCTCGTAATAATAATCACAGTACCAAACACAAACACAATGGTGTAATGTAACCAAAAGAAAAGTAGTACCAGATTGGTTGTAACAATACAATTATTACAAAAGTAAATAAAAAGACACGGTAATATAAAGTCTTATTATATTTATAGAAGTGAGATTAATTCATTTAATGAGAGGTCTTATATTCGATTCATATGTAAAAAAATTTTAGAAAAACGATAATCATACACCACAAACGAAATTAATTTTTGACTTAATAAATTAAGGGATAACCATAATTTCCATAATTTCTATATTCAAACAAAAAAAAATTACAAAAGCAATAACTGTGATCCAATTTCAACCACTACACCCTTTGTCTTGTGGGGGAACAAAACGGTGTATGAAAGACTCACTCCATTGATATTTTTTTTTCCTCCTCTTGTTGAAGCCACCATAGGTTTGATAAGCACACGTTTTTAATGCACCCCATCAACTGTGAATTAGTGAATTTAATAATGTGGCGATTGATTAAGCAATTTCAATTCAATCACGTCACCATTTTTGATAAATGGGTGACAAAAGATCAATGACATGTCACAAATGAAAAAAGATCGACCATAGTGCGAATGTGCGATCAAGTTTAATTAGGGTAATTATCACCTTATAATTTGGAATAGCTAGCCATAGAATTTAAGTCCCATTTGGTTTGGCCACATTGATGATGTATCAATTCATCCACTCACATCCTATTTAAAATTTAATTGTTAGAATGTTCTATCCTGCTAATTAATTACAATCCATTGATAATATGATTTTAAGATAAAATTATCTATTTTATTCTAAATAAATTATTATGATAGACTAAAAGCGTAGTGTAACCGTATCGTGTAATCATCATCGTTAAACTCTACTTTTCACATTTAAACTTTACTTTTTAATATAAAAGTTTAAAATTAACCTTTATCTAACTTGAAAATAAACCATATATGTGTGTAGTGAAGGCCATTGGGACACTTTTTTGAGATTTGGCAATTCAAAGGATACTACGTCCTGTAATGATGACAACTAAAATTACTTTTTGATATTTGAAAATTCAAAAAAGATAGTAACGTAACTAGTGTTTAAAGTATAGATTAATCCAAAAATTATAATAACTTTAATGAGTATATTATCGATCATAATTATCTCGGTCTATAAAACAAACTGATTAATATAATTCGTTTTGAAACTTAAATATTTCAGAATCACGTAAAGAGTTTGTGACACATTTCGACTAATTTGAGTAATTTAATTTTTCAGTTTCATTAAGAATATGTTATCTATGCTTATATTAAAAGATTTATAGAGATAATCTAAAGGGTTTGTTAAGTGGAGTAAAATAATTTTTTTTTTCTCATATATGATAGTTTGTGAATTTAGGTTTCCTACTCATCACTTTAGTAAAAGATAAATATAAGTTTCATTTTCATCCTTGTGCATCTTCTAGTAACGAAGTTCATAATTCACAAATCTTACATGGCATTGTTCGTCCAAGGGTGCATTGCTCGTCCAAGGGTGCAAACAGGACATGATGTCACATGCAAGCATGTTAGTAACCTACAACATATTTATTAAATGCTCATGAATTATCCTAAGACAAATTCAAACTCAGTTTTAAGAAATATCTTTTTTTCTTTTACATCAAATGTCATGTTGCCTCAATTTGATGTTCGTCCATCGATAAATTAAACACGTATTAAATCTTAATATTATCTATTTATCTATAATATGTCATTTTTAAGTTTAGGTCTAATCTAACTTGAAATCACGTTTACGTGGTTTGCTATATTAAAAAAATCTATAAACAACTTAATATAACATGCTTTAATAACCTAATATATTCGACCAAGTGACTATTTCTATTTTACTTTTTCTGATATTTTTTTTTCTTTTTTTTCTTATACCTATTCACCTTCATTTCTCTCCATTCCTTTCTCACAACCAAACACACCGATAATTAAAGACATGTTTTTAATTATGAAAGTGTCCATTAGTTTTGCATGGCTTTTACGGAAAAAAACAGTTTTTTTTTTATATATTTTTCATACGAAAATGGACAATATATATTTCTTACACGTCGCTTTCATGTATATATGATGCATTTATATTTTAAAATTGAAACCAACAAAAGTTGCTAATTCATGTGAAGCATGGCCTTACCGACATTCGTCAATCTTTTGTTTGGTTTTGATGTCAGTGTCAACACTTAGTGGTTACACTACAATAGTACCATTTATTCTATGTCGCTATTTTTGTTAGCTGATATATGCATCTCGGTAACCAGATTCTGGAATTTCATTAACGATCTTTAATTTCATTTTCAATTTGTACATATATAACTCACGTGCTATTATTTATTGTTGTTCAATCTTATACGAAGAACAAGAATAATAATATTGAATACTAGTATGAGTGAGAGTAATGGTTGTTTTTTTTTAACCATCGTATTAGTAAGAAGTAATTTTTATAAGATGGAGAAATTAATCTTCATCAAAAACTTTAAATTAATACAATATAAATATTTTTAACATAATTTATTCTATACTCAAACTAGTTAAGAATTGAACTTTGAACCTTTTTTCAAGTGACACACACCACTTGCCACAAGCTTGTTAGGATTATAGTAAGAGTCATGCTTGTTATTATAATAAGGCAAAAACATGACAAATGGTCGAAACATCAAGTAAACAAAATTATCTATGTAATCAGTCAGTTAAGCTTTACATTTTAAAGAATAAAATTTAAATTATGATTCTTATATTCTTACATCAATTTTTTAAAATTTAATGAGTCTATCATGAGAAACAGTATTTCATGAAAATGCTATTTTTTTTAATAAAAATAACTGAAAATCTAAAAAAAATATTTTACCTAACATTACTTTTGTGTTTTCATATTTTTAAAATACTCATTTTTTTTTCAAATTTTCAAAGTATTATTCTTTTTGTTTTAATATTTTCTAAAAAATTTCAGTTTTTAAGTCATTATACTTGTTTTTTCATATTTTAAAAACTTTTCATATAAAAAAAAATGAAAAAAAAACAAGATTAATGGCTAGAAAATTTTAAAAAATGAAATTTGGAAAAAAGAGAACTATCTTGAAAATTTTGAAAAAGTGAAAATTTGGAAAAAAAAAATTAAAAATATGAAAAAACAAGTATAATGACTTAAAAAAAAATTTTAAAATGATTTTTTTTTAAAAATATTAAAAAACAAGAATAATACCTTGAAAATTTGAAAAAAAATAAATATTTTAAAAATATGGAAACACAAAAGCAATGTCTTGAAAATTTTTAAATATGAAAAAAGAAGCCTAATGTCTTGTAAATTTTTAAACTAAATCAAAATTTAGAAAAATATTCAAAAACTAGTTGAATGTCTTGATAATTTAAAAAAATATAAAAATCAAGAGTAATGTATTATTTTTTAAAAAAAAAAGTTGAAAACTTTAAAAAATATGAAAAATTGAATCATTACAAGATAAATGTGTTCAAAATTTGGAAAAAAAATGAAAAATTTAAATATATGGAAAAAAAAAACCAAAAGAATGTCTTTTAAAAAAATAAAAATTATAATATGAAAAAATAAGTGTAATGTTTTGAAATTAAAAAAAATGTAATTTTTTGAAAATATAAAAAAAAAAACAAGTGAAATGTCTTAATAATTGAAAAAAAAATGAAAATTATAACGTATGAAAAATATGAAAAAATAAATGTAATGTTTTTAAAATTTTTTTAAAAATATCAAAAAACAAGTGAAATATTTTGAAAATTTGAAAAATAATTAAAAAAAACAAGAGTATTATCTTAAAATTTTGAAAAAAAAAAATAAAAATATAAAAAAATAAAAATAATGTCTTTAAAAATTCAAAACATGAAATACAATAAACAAAGTGAAAAGTGAAATAAGTAAAGTGAGAGTGTCCAATAAATAAAGTTAGAAGTGCTGTAAGAAAAATTTATCAAACATATAATAAAAAAATAACATATTTTAAATTTATAAGAATAAAAATAGATAAAATATTTTATATTACTAAAAACATATTTGATCCTTCGTTTAACAAATAAAACCGAGTGAAACTAACCAAGCTATTTAGTCGTGCGCGCACACATATATATTGGGTTGTTCCCTTTGCACTCTTAAATTGCTTCCTGCACCATTAAAATAGACATTCCTGGAAGTTGAAGGAAGCAATCTTTGGGTTGCAAGAAGCAATCGTCTTTTTATTCCTTGTAAATAGATCAAAAGTGTGCAAAAAGAAAAGGTCTCAAGCAGCCCTAACAATAATATATTATTTCCGGGCCTTTGGCCAGTCCTGTTAACCAAAAAGATAAATAAGACTAGAATATTAGAATATTAATTGATTATAAAATAGGTGATTATCAAATAAGTTATTATTTCATAAATGTATAGGATTTATTTTTTAAAATAAATATAAAATTATTTATTTTAAATAGAAACAAATTAAACAAACACTAAAAAATAAAAAATTACTTATTTTATTAAAATAAATGTTTATATAATGAAATAAACTTAAACAAACTGACTTATTATTTGACCAGCCAAAATCTCCTATAGTTTAACAAGTTCAACCTGTGGAGGACCCTAACTTGGCAATCCCTTTAGGAATTAGCATTCTTTTTTGTAAGGAATTGCTTTTTGCACCTCCACATTGCTTTATGCATCTCCCACATTTATATGTAAGTACCAATTTGCCCTTCATTTACTTCAACACCCACACACAAAATACTATTTGACCTATCTAAGATGGAATGTGGTGAGCTAGGGTGGTGGCAGCATAGGAAAAGAGGGGAAGGGGAAGGGTTGTTAGGATTAGGAGCAAACTTGTCTGCACACAAAAGTGAGAGTTGTAAGAAGTAAAATGGGACGTATAAAAATCAATGTCTTCTTTTGGTTGACATCAAGGAATGTGAACTCAGTAACGTTATTAAAATGATATAATATTTTTTTAAAATAAAAATAAGGTTATCTAATAATTTTATAAAACATCACAATATATTTTATGTTCTTAAAAGTTGTAGGGGTTTGTATTCCTTAACTAAAAAGGACAATATCTATATTGAATGCGCTTTAAGATTTTTGTACAAGGATTCGTCTCTATTTTTAACGAAAATTACTTTATACAATCCGTACCAATATTATTGTTACCTAAAAAAAATTATCATATACTAATATTGACATATATTTTATTAAACTACATAGTGTGATTTTTCCATAAAAAATGTAAAATAAAACATACTAATAAATGAATGTACCGAATATTTATTCAAAAATTTATTGGTTCAAGACATATTGATGTGGGGGTATGAAAATAGATTTTATTATAAAGTGTCACTCACTGTACTTCTCATTCACATGTGGATCTAGGGCATGCTATGCAACTAGACGTTTCTCCATTGGTATATTACAGTTAACAATTTCTTATGTGTTAACCAAAATTAAAATTGATAGAAAATCTTCGCAACTGAAATAATTACGTTTCCCTTTGTTCAATTCCGGCGCAGCATTAATACATCTTCTCTGGATGACTTTGTTTCTTATGTTATTGTGAGATTAATTTCTAACTTAATGGATCAATGAACACCCCTGATATATGAGCCAAGAAAAAAAAAAAAAAAAAAGACACTTTCTCTTTTTAAAGCCGAAAAATACAACCGGCAATGTGTATGGGAGAGTCGACATAGGATAATTCAGGTGAAAGATGGCCCCAAGAACTTGAATCTCATGATCTGATCATGACCTGCAATGAAATTTATTATTCCTTTCAATGAATCTGTATCATTATATTAACAGCATAACAGAATGGATTTGACTGAAGGAGGCATCAATACCCAATAAACATGGGGTAGAAATTAGTGATACATGTTTTATCCCCTTCAATGAATTTGTACAAATAAAATAGTAAAGTAAATCCAGATTATCAATAATGGTGGAATTTCATTTGAAGAACCATCAATTGCAGAATATCTTAATCTTGTTGTATATGTTAATTTATATATTTTTTTTTAAAAATTAAATAATTTATAATAGCTATATATATATATATTTTTTATTTTTTTTAAAATTAAAAGTAGTTTTAATGTTTTTTAAGAAGCTAAAAAGAAATTTTAAAAAATTGTTAAAAACAAGATATTTTAAAACATTTTGGGTTAAAACTTTATCAGTATCACATGATGGTAAAAATAATAGTTAAATTTTATATATAATATCAATGTATATACAACTTTTTATATTTTCAACAATTAAAAATGATTGTCGATATAACTAATTATAATTAAACAAATTATTATATAAATAAATAAATTTACTATACATGACAATTGATGATAGAATGATAGACTCATTAATTATATTTAACACTTTAAAATGTTGGGTAAAATATTTTTTTTAGATTTTCAGTTATTTTTATAAAAAAAAATAGCATTTTCATGAAATACTGTTTCTCATGATAGACTCATTAAATTTTAAAAAATTGATGTAAGAATATAAGAATCATAATTTAAATTTTATTCTTTAAAATGTAAAGCTTAACTGACTGATTACATAGATAATTTTGTTTAATTGATGTTTCGACCATTTCTCATGTTTTTGCCTTATTATAATAACAAGCATGACTATTACTATAATCCTAACAAGCTTGTGGCAAGTGGTGTGTGTCACTTGAAAAGAGGTTCAAAGTTCAATTCTTAACTAGTTTGAGTATAGAATAAATTATGTTAAAAATATTTATATTGTATTAATTTAAAGTTTTTGATGAAGATTAATTTCTCCATCTTATAAAAATTACTTCTTACTAATACGATGGTTAAAAAAAAACAACCATTACTCTCACTCATACTAGTATTCAATATTATTATTCTTGTTCTTTGTATAAGATTGAACAAAAATAAATAATAGCACGTGAGTTATATATGTACAAATTGAAAATGAAATTAAAGATCGTTAATGAAATTCCAGAATCTGGTTACCGAGATGCATATATCAGCTAACAAAAATAGCAACATAAAATAAATGGTACTATTGTAGTGTAACCACTAAGTGTTGACACTGACATCAAAACCAAACAAAAGATTGACGAATGTCGGTAAGGCCATGCTTCACATGAATTAGCAACTTTTGTTGGTTTCAATTTTAAAATATAAATGCATCATATATACATGAAAGCGACGTGTAAGAAATATATATTGTCCATTTTCGTATGAAAAATATATAAAAAAAAAAAACTGTTTTTTTTCCGTAAAAGCCATGCAAAACTAATGGACACTTTCATAATTAAAAACATGTCTTCAATTATCGGTGTGTTTGGTTGTGAGAAAGGAATGGAGAGAAATGAAGGTGAATAGGTATAAGAAAAAAAAGAAAAGAAAAATATCAGAAAAAGTAAAATAGAAATAATCACTTGGTCGGGCATATTAGGTTATTAAAGCATGTTATATTAAGTTGTTTATAGATTTTTTTAATATAGCAAACCACGTAAACATGATTTCAAGTTAGATTAGACCTAAACTTAAAAATGACATATTATAGATAAATAGATAATATTAAGATTTAATACGTGTTTAATTTATCGATAGACGAACATCAAATTGAGGCAACACGACATTTGATGCAAAAGAAAAAAAGATATTTCTTGAAACTGAGTTTGAATTTGTCTTAGGATAATTCATAAGCATTTAATAAATATGTTGTAAGTTACTAACATGCTTGCATGTGATATCATGTCCTGTTTGCACCCTTGGACGAGCAATGTCATGTAAGATTTGTGAATTATGAACTTCCTTACTAGAAGATGCACAAGGATGAAAATGAAACTTACATTTATCTTTTACTAAAGTGATGAGTTGGGGATTTGAATTCACAAACTATCATATATGAAAAAAAAAAAACAAACAAACTATTTTACTCTACTCAACAAACCCTTTAGGTTATCTATATAAATTTTTAATATAAGCATAGATAGGTAACTGAAGTTGCAGTCCACTAAAATCTCAAGAGAAGAGTCATGGAGAATCCAACAGAGTTGAAAATCCTATGACTTCCTATCATAGACAAAGGCTTTATTGAAATAAAAGAAAAAAAGAAAAAAGATAAATGTGGGGGAACTAAGCTAAAATCCAGAGAAAGAAAACAATAAACAACATGGAAGGATTAGGCCAAAAACCCATAATTAAAATTAATGTTAACAAAGCAACTTAGTAAGCCTCTGATGTAATGCTATCTTGAATTAAATTACTCAAATTAGTCAAAATGTGCCACAAGTTCTTCATGTGACCGAAATATTTATGTAATGATCCCATTTCTCCTTATTTCTTTGTGCTCTGTCTGGAAAGATTGTTCCACCTTATCAATGTTGCGGTTGCCGACAAAGCTTGGAAGCCTATTTAGATTGGTCGTGGAGGGCCTACTATTTCTCACTTTGCCTTCGTTGATGATTTACTGCTCTTTGCGAAGGCCTCCTCTTCCTAAATTGAGGCTATAAATGGTGCCCTGAATTTGTTCTATGAGAGTTTGAGGCAAAGGTTAATACTAACAAGTTCCAAACCTTCTTTTCCAAAAATACTCACTAGTTGGTCAAGTAGGACATTTTAGCAAGAAGCGACTTTCAATGCACGTATGACCTAGGCAAGTATCTTGGTGTTCCTTTATTGCATAGTAAGGTAAACAAGTAGACCTACAGCTTCATTATTGATAAAGTCAACAAACGTTTGAGTAATTGGAAGACTTCCATGTTGTCCATGGCAGGTAGAATCACCTTAGCAAAATCGGTCATTTAAGTGCTCCTAGCCTATGCTATGCAAACAGCTATGCTTCTTGTGTCTATCTGTTATGAGATTAACAAGAAAATGTGGGCCTTTATTTGGGGTGATGGAGAGCATATCAAGAAAGTTCACATTGTCTCTTGGGATTAGATTTGTGTGCCCAAGAAGGCTGGGGGTTTGGGGCTCCGTACCATGAGAGGCTTGAACAAAGCCTTTCTTATGAGAGCGGGTTGGGCTTTGGCAACGAAGAAGTATGCTATTTGGACAACCATTGTCAGGGATAAATATAGATGTAGGCATGAAGAGATCCCAGTGATAAAAAACAGGAAAGCTCAATCCAAATTTTGGAAAGGTCTATGTCATTGTTGGGGGAGGGTTCGCAAGGGATGTCTTGGAGGATTTCCAACAGTATTTCTACCCACTTTAGATTGATGATTGGCTGCTTTCACATGGAGTGTTACAGGATAAATCGCTTTCGCCCCTCTTTGTTGTTAAGTTAAATGAGAGAGTCATTGATTTTGTTTTGCCTGATAGGGGGTGGAACATTGAGGAAATCCAGCTTACTTTGCCTCCTCAGATTTGCTCAGATATCATTACTTTAACTCCCCCTTCTATTATAAATCTCACTGATAAACTAGCTTGGAAAGGATGTGTTGATGGTACTTTCTCCCTTGCCTCTGCCTATGTTATGGAAGCGAATGAGAATCAAGCGGTAGACCCTCTTTTCACTTTGATTTGAAATTAGAGAGGCCCTGAAAGATATAGGGTGCATTTATGAACGACTGTGAGAAATGTTTTGTTCACTAATCTCAACCAATATAGAAGAGGAATGACCAACTCTCATTTATGCCCTTTATATGGTCATGACTCTGAATCTATTCTGCATTGCCTTAGAGATTGTGTTACTACAACTCAAGTGTGGTAAGGAGTGGCGGGTAATAACCTTAATGCAAATTTCTTCCTCCATGACATCAAAGATTGGATGATGGGGAACCTTTGGTTTGACAGTTCCATGGCCAGCAAAAACTGGAGCATTTTGTTTGGGGTGGTCATCTTGTTACTTTGGAGGAACCAAAATGATTTCATCTTCTCAAGTCTGGTCAGTACAGTTAACTCCCTAACTTCCAGAATTGGTAAGGAAGTTTCTAATATTAATACTGCGATCAATTTTGGTGTTGCTTTGCCTTCCCCCTAGTGCCTGATTATAGGGTGAGTGAGATTTCTTGGAACCCTCCCCCCCTTGGATCGCTCAAGCTTAATTGTGATGCTGTTGTGAGCAAGTCAGCCTTGTCTGCTTGCGAGGGTGTCCTTCATGATCACTAGGGAAATTTTGTCTGTGCTTTTACTTCTAGAATTGAGCCCTGTACAATTACCCAAGCCATGCTGTGGGCGATGATCTTGGGGACCAAGTTGCTGATTGCCAAAGGCTACTCCAATTTCCCAGGTGGAGTCGGATTCTCGGATTGCCATTCAATTCATAGAGGAGGGATGTGCAGATACTTACATGTGTGCTCATTTGGTGGAGACCATTTAACAGTTGGTGGTTGATTTTGATGTTCACTCTTGGAATCACATTTTTCGTAAAGCCAACCAGGTTGCAAATGCCTTTTGCAAAGCATGGCCTGGGGCTTGACTCTTTTATGTTTTTTGATTATGTCCCTCACTTTGCTTCTCTCAAAGTCAAGATGAATGCCTTTTGTATCTTTTTCCCTCGTGGATTTTAATCGATGTTTTTTCTCATGGCTTTAGCCCCAAGGAGTCATACAAAAAAAATTATCATAATTTTGGGATTTTCAAGTTATTATTGGGTTAACCTATATTTTAAATGTTAATTACGGTTACTGTACTTTGAACTTTTTGAACTTTCAAATATCAAAAGTGATTTTGGTTGCCTTCATTACACAGCGCAATATCCTTTTGAATTGTCAAATCTCAAAAACTGTTGTGGAGACTTTCACTACACACACATATGATTTATTTTCAAGTTAGATAAGATTAACTTTAAACTTTTATATTAAAAAGTAGAGTTTAATTGTGAAAAATAAAGTTTAATGATAATGAACTCACTATACACTATACGATTATACTACATTTTTAGTCCATCGTAATTATTTATTTAAAATAAAATAAATAATTTTTATAAAATCATCTTAAAATCATCTTATCAATTATTATAATTGATTAGAAGGGTAGCGTTCACAATTAAATACTAAATAGGATGTGAGTGGATGAATTGATACATTATCAATGGGGCCAAACCAAATGGGACCTAAATTCTATGGTTAGCTATTCCAAATTATAAGGTGATAATTATCCTAATTAAACTTGATCGCACATTGGCACTATGGTAGATCTTTTCTCATTTGTGACATGTCATTGATTTTTTGTCACCCATTTATCAAAAATGGTGACGTGATTGAATTGAAATTGCTTAATCAACCCCCACATTATTAAATTCACTAATACACAGTTGATGGGGTGCATTAAAAACGTGTGTTTATCAAACCTATGGTGGCTTCAATAGGAAGAGGAGGAAAAAAAAAAAATATCAATGGAGTGAGTCTTTCATACACGTTTTTGTTCCCCCACAAGACAAAGGGTAGTGGGTGAGAGATAGGACCACAGTTATTACTTTTGTAATAATTATATTATTATTCCAGCCACTCTCTGTTTGACAGTACTTTTCTTTTGGTTACATTACCCCATTGTGTTTGTGTTTGGTACTGTGATTATTATTATGAGAGGCATGCAAACAGAACCCATTACTGGAATAGCAACCATAGTCAACAGTGACATTAATGATGCAAACGGGTCAAGCACTAACTTCCCATATTAGAAAAAAAAAAAAGCTGATCAAAGAAAAGCCAACTGCATATAGTACTGGTACTCATTGTTTCCACATACAATCCAAAGTTGGCTGCAACTAGTAAACGCAACTACTAGCTAGTTTTTTTTTTTAAATAGTCTAAGTGTGTGTTTGAATGAGAGTTTATAAAATTGATTTTAAAGTGATGTGAATTATATTTGAAAGATTTTGTTTAGAGTTGATTTTTAAATAAAATTTAAATGTAAATTTTTGAAAATTAATTGTTTCAATTCATAATTAATTCGTTCATGTGAAACTAATTATGAACCCATAATTCCTCGTTTACATGTCTCAAGACCGAGTAAGTACACTTACAAAAAATACTAACAGTACTTAGCAACAAAATTTTTGTATCGGCCACAAGAATCAAATCTATGTTCTGTGAGATATGAATTCACTTTTTACCAACTTGATGAACTTTTGTCGTCTAACTACTACTGATCAGATTAAACTTTATAAAGTTGTGTCATTTTAATTGCTCAAATACATGGTACATGTTTATCATACCTTTTTTTCTCAAACATATCACCACAAGCAGTGAGCTTTAGTTAGCATCCCACTATGGCAACTAGAGGAGAAAGCTATTGTCACTTTGACAACCCTACCACTCTCCCCCATTATTATCCATTTTCTTTCTTGAAATTGACTAGGGCAATAACTCAACCATATGTTTGTGATAAGAAAAATAGAGAAAACTGTGACATAGAATAACTAAGAGTAGGATATTGATTAATTGAGTTTGATAAATACAAACACAAGATGATAATGATGATCAAATTATTCATATGCAAATTAATTTTATGCACAGTAAATTACTAAGTGCATTGGATATTAGATAAATAAATAAAAAGTACGTTTGAAACAAAAATAATGTTATCAACGGATCATGACATTTTTTTGCTTTCACATTAATAACTAAAGAGAGTATCCTAACTCAATTGGAATCTGAGTTGGAAGTCAAAGATTCAACTTGAGCTTTTCCACTTGGTCCTCTTGTCCTAATGTAAAGTCTATACTCATCAAATGTCATTGGTGTGTATAGTGCTGGCCTATCCTTAGTCACAAGCTCCTTGGCTGGTTGGATAGGTATATCGCTTCTTGGGTTATAGAAAAAGGCCAATGAAACTCTATCTTTGTCTGAGTTCACAATAACCCTGTGCTCTATGCTCTTGTAAATTGCATTGCTCAGCACCTACAAACATAAAACAGACATTGCAAATTTATTAATTAGAAACAACCTCTAATTGTTGAATTTTATAGTATAATATAATCAGGCCAAACCAAAAATAAATGAGACTCAAAATAAAATTGAAGAGATTTTTTTTTTTTTTCATTTTAAATAAGAGAGTTATGTGTTGATTTTTCTTTACACATATGGCTTTCTCTTTTTGTTGACAAACCTAAAATTTGAAACATAATTATTTTACTTTTGGGCGACCCTGAATACAACTAAAGATATATAAAGTTAGCAAAATATTTTTTTTTCTATTTTTCTTCACTATTTTCACAAATAACTAAAAGACTTTTTATTTTATTTTATTCCTTACTTTAAAAGAATTAAGTCACTTAAAAATCTTCAAATTTTCAAGTCAAATAAATCATGATTCCCACATGATCACAATATAAAACCTGTTTGGATATAAGGTCTTAAATACTATTTTTGGAAGTTACTCTATTAAAAAAATATTTATATTTTTAATAGAAAAATTATCAAAATCACTTTTGACTTATATCTAAACATATACCTAATAACTTGACTAAACAAAAAAAATGATTTTAGATAAAGACCTGAATTTGGTCACCCATGTTGATGATGAAGGCATTTGGAACCGGCTTAATAGTGATCCAATCTTCTCCTCTTCGAACTTGAAGGCCAGAAACATTTTCATCAGGGAGAAGAATGGTCATGCCACCAGGGTCTGAGTGAGAGGACAGGCCAAGTGTGAGGTCAGGTTGAGGGCACTTAGGGTAGAAATTCACCCTTAAACAAGCACCAAGATCTTCTTCACCACCAAATGCATTTAGGAGAAAATCTTCCCTTAGGCCAAGGTTTGTTGACAGTATCTCTAGTATTCTTCCTCCTAGCTTAACCACTTGCTCACCGTATTCAGAGATTAGGTTCCTGTTATCATGAAAAGAAAGATAATTAGGGAAGGCAAATATTAGTGAAAGACTTTATATTCATTTTCAATTAAGAAAAAAAATACTAAAATGGAAAAAAAAATTACAAATGTAAATAAATTACACTTTTAAATATAAAATGAAAACTCAAATCTTGTTGGTTGTACCAACATCAAGTATTTTTTGCTGGATAGAGTTTGGTCGAGTCAAATAATAAAATTCTCTCTTAATATTTAGTGTGTTTTTTATTTAACCGTTTAGATCCAATAAATTTGATTTTAATTTTAAACAATGTATTTGACACATTTTCATCAACATGTTTGAAACGTTACTGAGAGTAATTTTTAGATTGAATTCAAAATCTTATATTAAATTTTACTTAACTTGATTTTATAATATGAACCTCTAAACATAAATCATATCAGTAAAAAAACATTTTAACCAAATCAATTTTATAAAATTAATTTTTGCAAGCTAATCCAAACATGCAAAGAGCTGCATACACCATATTTTCTATAATTGATTAATAAAATATAAATAAAAAAAATTGTTGTTTGAAAGCCAACTGTATAACCTCTGCAATCAAATCCCAAACTTATTACCTCATAACTCGAACCTGAAACAACCTTACATCACCCTACATCAGTCAATCCAACCGCAGTGAGTTTTTGACAATTAATTTGTCGCAGTCACGCATGTGTTTTTTACGCTCTTCTTTTTTTGTGAACAACCTTTGCACACTTTATTTGTGTCAAGAGAGGGGGCAGGTTTTGCCTCACATAAATAAAATTCCAACAAGAAATGACACAAAAGAAAATTTCTATCGTAGCTTAATTTATCACCACAAAGATCCAAAGCAACTAACCTACAAAATCGTAATCTCTAGAAAGATATTGAGCTCATGTGACTAGCCCTATGTTTTTTTTTTATACTGCTGTGCTGTTTTTTCACCACCAAGTTTTTCTTATTTGCTAAATAATCAATTTGACACTTTATATGCAATTTCTGTTTAGTTTGATTTTAGTGATCTTAATTTAGTTAAGCTGGTATTTCTGAAATAAATATTATTTTTGATTTTGTGCCATGATTTTAAATCATGTTTAAATTTAATCAAATAATTTTCACATAAAAAAATATAACAAAGTTTGATTGAATCTGCCATCATCCATTAACTAGATATTTTAATCACACGCAGATTGTAATCTGATTCGTTACAGTCATAATATATTTTTTATAATATGTTGACCAACCAGATACCTTTTTCCACTGAAAAAATCTCCACGTTTTTCATATGGGTGTGTACGGTGTACTTGTGTTACGTTTCAAATTGGTGTTAAGAAAAAGTTGATTACTCAACTATATCAAAGGCTTCCTTAAAAAATTAGTAAGAAAATTAAGATATAGTTTCGTCTTCTTGTGCTACACGGCTTTGGGAAGAAGCACTTATTTCATGTTGATGAAACCTTAATCTAATGACAACAAAAGTATCGTTTTAGTACACACCACCCATTGTGATAAATAATGATAATTAAGTAAATACTCATCAACTGCTTAACAAATAAGACAAAATCAGAGAGAACCTGATTTTTCTTTTGTTGGATAAAAAGTCGTAGAATCTGTCTAGTCACATGTTTCTTGCATCCACTTTTGCATATAATTGAAAATTAAAAATATGTTCTTTACTTGTTTTAGTCTAGTGAGATTTAATATTTTATAATACATATTTTAATATTGATGTGAAAATTCTTTTTTTCAATATACAAAACAATGAGCTAATGATGTGTTTGCCAACTTCATGCAAACTGTTTAAACATCCTGTACTAGTACTAGGTTGACCCTAGTGACTACAAAAAAAATAGATTTAATTATCTCAATATTTTTATTTTTATTTTTGTAAAACAAACAATTCTAAGATTTGTACTTTTTTCAACTAACGAAGAGATAACACCTTGGTATGACAAACTATTTTATTTTTATAGTTGATTTGGTCATACCAAGATATCATCTCCAGTTCATTTAATCAAAATAATTTATTGACTAAAGAATTTTTAACTACAACATGTGAGTGAGTAATTGATGTATTTAAGGAAGTGTTTTCACCTAATAATTTTTATGTTTAATTAAAAGTGGTTTCTTATTAGTTTATATATGTTTTTTAAGACATTAGTAATTAATCAGGGGGACATACCTTAAGGATGTTGGGAGGGCAGGCCACTTGGCTTGGTCCCTAAGGGAAGAAGGCATGTAATGGAGAAAGAAGTAATCACTCCAATCCAAAATGGCCCCTTTTTTCACACCCAACCTACTTCCATACCCTTCATAAGTGAGTGGTGTATTGGCATACACCTCTTTCACCTCAAGTGGCTGCTCAAAGAACTCCCTCCACACCTCCCTAATCCCCTTCATCAACTCATGGCTCACCCCATGGTTCACCACCTGGAAGAACCCCCATTCCCGGCATGCCTCCGACACAAGCCGGAGTGCCTCCTCCCTCCGCCTCTCGTCATTGCCATACACGTGCTTCATGTCGATCACTGGGATGTTGATGTTATTTGTGTTGTTGAGTTTCTCACGGTTATGGTCAATTTTAGAGGAATTGACCTTTGGAGAAAAAGTAGGGTTAGTAGTACTATTAGTGGGTCTTTGGGACTCAGGCTTTATGAAACGTTCGGGGATTGTGGTTAAGCCACTTTCAGCCAAGGCTTGGACTCGAATCACTGGCTCTGGCCAATTTTGGCATGCCATCATTTTTTTTGTGTTAATTGCACACAAAATGAAGAAAAAAAAAAGAGGATAATGGAAGAGCACAATACACTACGAGAGTACTAGTGTGTGTGATTTGTGACTTGATGCTGTGAGGAGCATATAGAAGAAGGGGCTTTATATAGACGCCAATAACAGGAGGGACAAAAAAATTTCGGCGCCGTGATAAAATTGATTTTGTGCATTAATTTACCACTTTTATTTTATTATGGGAAATTAAGTGTGACATTATTATGAGAATAATAACATGTGATCCTTTTAGGGGTTTTGATTTATTTTAATAAATTTATAGATATGGTAATCGATAAAGTTTTTCTAGATAAATGGATTTGGATTTTATATATATATATATTCCATGCTATCTTCTAATCTAATCTAATTAAGAATATTAAAAGAATAAAATAGGAAGGAGGAGAAGAATCAAATTGATAAACTCATCATCAACAAAAGCAGAGAATTGTGTGCTTGTTTTGTTTTGCTGGAAGTGAAATAGACGCAGCAGTCTGTGTAGCTTGTTGTGCGGAATGAAGTGTGGCTAAAAAAAAAAAAAATTCATTTAATAACGATTGAAGTACAAGTTACGTTCACTCGAAAATAATAAATACTGAGAAAAGAAATATCCCTTACAATGACTTTTCTTTTTAATTAGTGAGTGTGACTCAACACCTCTCATAGGCGCACGTCTTTAAGGTCTGATGAAATTTTGAAAAAAATCATAACCACCAATAAAAAAGAAAAAAAAAACTTAATTATATCATTAGATTATTTGTGGCACTGGGAAACCAACAAATAAAATCAATTTAGAAAAATATCACCAAAATTTAAAAAGATATTGGAAAAATTGGAAAGGTAAAAAACTCTTTTAAAAAGAAAATTTAAAATCATTTTTTTTTATAACCAAACAGAATAAGTAAAACAATACGAGACAAAATTGAGTTATTGAATTGTTTGGTGCATAATGACCGTATAAACAAAAGAATCTATAATTTACTAAATTACTATTTTAAATCTTAATAAAAGTTATATTAATTATGTTAATAAATTTTCTATTATGAACATTATAAAAATATAAATATAATTATGAGTAAATAAAGTATGAAAATTTAATTATATATTAATTATACGAGTAGTATCAATTATATCAATGAGCTCAATTTTTTTTTAATCATATCAATTATATAGCATAACGTATCAATATTTTTTAAGAAAATAAAAAGAAGCAACATTCATGACAAGAGTGGAAACATGTGAAAAAATAAATAAAAAGAAGCAACATTGCTTGGTATGGAAAGCACTTCAAATATGACTCGTTAAAGATGACCTAAGGTAATACGTAATAATAAGATAAAAGAAAGGAGAAAAAGGAAGATACATACGAAGTTCGAATTGCATGAAAAATATCTGCGCCAGAATTTAAAAAAGCTGTTGGGACAAGTTTGTTTTTATTTTGACACACTTTGATCACACTATTAGTAGCTGGGGAAGTTTTTCTGAGATCATCGATCATCGATCATCACATCACACACACACACAACAAAATCTCTCACTCTCCATTATTATATATATATATATATATATATATATATCATCATCCCTGTGTTTGTAAGTGTATCTCTTTCTCACAAACTAGTCTCTTCTTATTATATCACCAACCAAACCACTTTTTCTGCATTATTCAAATAAGATATATATATTGCAATATTAATTGCATGCCATCATCATCAGATCGTGCATCATGAACTAGCTAGCTTCAAGTCTTCAACCCATTAACAGCTGAGGAAGGGTCTATTAATTAATTATCAATCTTTAATGTTATTTCTTGAATCAGTTAATATTGCATTTTGTGGTCTGTGACAGTTCTGTGTTCATAGAGGGCAAAAAATGGAAAGATATTTGGATGGAGTGGTACGTAAATGGGATTCCCAAAACTATGCCAACGCTCAGAAGATCAATGAGTAATTGAACTAGTTATAAGAGTAATTTTAAAAAAATAATAGTAATCTGGAAGATGATCGTTAGTGTATAAGTATATATATAAAAACAAAAATTATTTTTGAACACCCATCTACTAATTTATGCATGTTGATGTGAAATGTCGACAGATTATATAAAAATAAATGTGAAGTGTGTCGACGAGATTTTTAAAATATCGATATGTTTAAATATTATTATCAATTCAAAACAAAACAAATTGAGTTATGTAATTCAAAAACAAGTTGAAGTTGAATGAAAAATTGAGTTTTTGTTTTATCTGTTGTGTGAGAGTTATATATTTTCTTTTACTCTTACAAAACAAAACCTTGTTAATTTTCTCAATTTTCCTGTATAGTTATTAATTGAACCATTACTCCATTCTTTCTTTCTCATTAACGATTTGATGAATTATAGAGTCCACAAAAAAGATGGATAAAATAAAATCTATGAGTTCATCTTTTTTATTATTAAGAGACCTCAAATTCTCCAATTTCAAATTATTTTAATATTTATTCTTATATTAGTTTGATTTCATTTGCGTGTTTATTATGCCTCAGAAAGAGTGAACATTCAGAAAAGAGGGAACACGTGAGTTTGATTTCATTTGCGTGTTTGTTATGCCTTAGAAAGTTATGGATCGATGTGCAAATTAACGCGAAACATATATGCATGTAATTAATACGTTCTTTTCTGAATTTATTTATAGGCAAATTCAAATTATACTTTGAATCCAAATGGAAGAAGGAAAGAGTGTGAGTGAGTATGCACAAGATGGAACTGTGGATCTTAATGGAAATCCTGTTCTCAAATCTAAAAGAGGTGGTTGGAAAGCTTGCTCTTTTCTTCTTGGTAATCTATTTAATTTCTCTCTGTCCCTTTTAACTATGCTCATTTTTAATATTATTATGTTTATTTTTTATTCTTTTTCCACATTGATTCAAGCTTCTCATGGTAGAATAGACATATCCCCGTAGGAATTTAATTATTTGTCAATTTCCAACATTTATCTTCAAGCAAAATATTCAATAAAACTGCAAATATAGTGTAGTCAAGGATATACATGTTTTTGACAATTTTGTTAAGATACACAATCAAAATACATTTCAGTTTTGTTGTGTAACTTATAACAACGAAAACGAATTTCTATAGCATTGGTGATATGCAAAAAAAAAAAAAAAGTGGGGTTGAGGTTTTACTTTTACATGTTAGAGACAAGAGAATGGGAGAGGGAAAGCCAAGCCAGGAGTACGAGGTCCGAGGAGAAGGAAGAAGGGGTAGAATAGGAATTTAATTAGAAAGAAAGAAAGATAGGATGTAAGAATACAGAAAATGGAGGTGAGAATAACAAAGGTGCTGTTAGGAATTTTTACTCCGTTTCCAATCCATTGACTTTCGTTTTGTCTGAATGCAAAGAAATCTTAGTTGTCAACATGTTTTTTTTGGCGTATGATGTTATCAATATATTTCTTCTAAAAATTAAATTGATTTATATAAGATCAACTTGTAATGATTTTTGTGAATTCACAAGTTGTAATTTATTAAAATATTCTATGAAATTCATGTCTTAGGCAGAGTATGTATTAGTTGGTCACCTTATTATTGCATTTATTCAAATAAAATGATGGAAATGGATCCTTTCCATTTCCTTTTTCCTCCATTTCTAAAAGGATAACGTTTGACTATAACATTTTGTAATATTGAGAAAAGTTAGCCCCATGCTAATAATTATGAGGATATCCTTGTTGAAAAAAGAAATGCTTCCCATGTATTCATTTATTAGTTGGAAAACGAGATTAATTTATTCATTGGAAATCCTAATGAATAATTTTTTACCGTTAAAAATTTACAATTTTTTTTTCTCACGTCATCATTTAATGAAAAAACTTGATAATAGAAATAAAAATCAAAAGAAAAAATAGTATGAGAACTAAGACCAATCAAATTTTAATTAATGGACTAAAAATCAGGGTTTTAAAAATCGAATCGGTAATCAAATCGGTCGAGATACTGGGTCACTGGTTCAATGATCGAACCAGTGGGTCACTGGTTGAACCGTATGAACAGGTCTGTATTAAATTAAATACAATTTTTATATTTATTTCAATTTTTATATAATTCCACAAAATCTCATAATATAAACTTCAAATGAATTCAAACTTAAACATCAAAGTCATATAATAAAACTTACAGATCATAAATAAACTAATTACAAACATAAGTTCCTAACAAGTCCATATTTTTTTTTCTATGGTTAAGGAGTATAAACTATTTCATGAATTCTTTCATTTAAAAACTCAAAATCTTCCATAGTAGTATTCTCAACATTGCTTTCATTTAAATTCCTATTCTCCATGGTATTGTCAGGTGCATCATCATCCAAATTTAAAGGACCTATGACATAAAAATAGATGTTAAGTTATAATTAGCACGTGGTGATAACAAATATGAAATAATTTAATTTATGATGTAATTAAAATATACCAATATTACTTGAAATTGGTTGGATAGTCATATTTGCAAGGTCTTTACGTAATGCATCCACCTCTTCATTGGTTAAGAATGGTGGTGAATCCACCATTACCCAATCAACATAGTCAACAATTGTTTCCAAATTAATAGGATCATAGTTGAGTTCTCTCTTTTTCCTAAGCACATGTACAAATATTTAAGCATAAGTATTTAAATTTAAAAAGATAAACAACAAAAATAGAATAGAATTAATAATACCTATTTTGTAACCTCAAGTTGTAACGAACAAAGACTAAATCATTAAACTTCTAATGCTCCAATCTATTCCTTGTTTTTGAATGAATGTGCTCAAATACACTCCAATTTCGTTTACAACCCGAAGCACTACAAGTTTGGCTTAAAACGCAAATAGTCAATTTTTGTAAGTTGGGTACACCACATCCACAAGATGCCCACCACTGATCTAAAATATTGCATGTGATGAAATAAATTAATAACAAAAAAAAGTCACAAATAAATATTAAGGAATAAAGATTACAAGTTATAAAAGTTACTTGGCATGATTGTATTTCGTTCATGTAAAGCAACTTGCCTTTCAAAATCTAACTCAGCATTGCTGTAAATTTTCTTCTCACTAGTTAGTTTGCTTCACAATTCATTATTATTATGAGTAAATTTTTCGATGATATCCAAAAGACCAGTTGTTGTACACAAATGTTTCTCAAATTCTTCATCATTAAATCGACAAGCCGGATTTAACCAATAACCAGCAACATGGAGATTTTTATGAAGTTGAGAATCCCAACGACGATCTAAGATTTTCAAGAAATGTTCCACTTTTGATTTATTTCTTTGAAATCTTCTCACCATCTCTTCTCTACATTTATACATAGCTCGGTAAAGAAAACTCATAGCAAGTTTATCTTCACTATCAACCATACGCAACACACGAACAAGTGGCTCGGTCAATTTCACTATATCAGCACATCTACTCAAAAAGGTAGAATTTAAAACTTCTTCCACAAATTGTTTTGCCTTGAAAGCTTTGGCATAAGCTGAGCTTGTCCATTCTCTAGATGTTACCATGCTTCTTAATGCATCTTTTTGAGCCAATATACTTTGCAATGCAATGAAATTAGTGGCAAAGCGAGTTGGAGCAGGATGGAGTATTTCTCTCCCACCTATATGCTTCCTCATCAAATACAAAGCATAACAATGATTATAAATATATTTAGTAATGTTTGAGGCATGTGACACGACCACACTTACTTCATCCAATTTCTCCATGTCTTGCAACATTAAATTTATGTAACGTGTCGCACAAGGAGACCAAAACAATTTAGGAAACTCATTTTCTAATTTCCTACCAGCAGCAACATAATTTGAAGCATTATATGTAACTATGTGAACTATATTTTCAGGACCAACATACAACACAACTTCCTTGAAAAGCTCAAACAATAACTTAGAATTTTTACAAGCATCAAATGCATCAACAGATTTTAGAAAAATAGTTCCTTTAGGACAATAAACCAAAAAATTAATAAGAGTTCTCTTTTTCCTATCAGTCCACCCATTTGCCATAAGAGTACAATCAGTTTTCTTCCAAATACAACGATATTCCTCCACAAGTTTCTTCACATCATCAACCCAACTGTTTAACAAAGAACCACGAAGACTATACATACTTGGAGCCTTATATCCTGGACCCATGCTACAAAGAACATCAATCATAGGCTGAAAATATGCTGAATTAGCAGCATTAAATGGAACAGATGCATCAAGAAACCATTTAGCAACAGCAATGTCACACTTCTTTATCACTTCTTTACTTTGCAACACACTCTTCAAAGTAGGTTGAGCTCTAGGAGTGGTTCTAGATTGAAAATAATTCACAATGCGACCACTTGTTTTCACTTTTTGAGTTGATATGGTTTGCTGACTTTGTTCCACTTCTATTGGCACCTCCCTTACATTTTCACTAGATGAAAAACTATCATCATATTCTTCTTCAATTCTTGTTTTCTTGTTCTTAGTTTCATCAATATTTTGTTTCATTAAATGGCAAACATCTATAGGCACCTTCTTACACATTTCAACTTGACCTTTTTCACCAGCTAAGTGACCCTTAAACCTATCAATTCCTCCTCCCCTAACAATTTTATCACAGTAGATACACATTATAACACTTTTCTTACCATCTTCAATCAACTTACAATGTCCCCAGGCTATGTCAGTTTTTACTCTAATGTTAGGCCTTGAATTTTGAGTTAAGGCTTCTTGAGATGATGGTGCTTTATTAGATGTCATTTCTAATTCTTTATAACAATCACAAACAAGATAACAATAACCACTTATAATCTCATATTAAACAGAGAACATTAGACTTCCACCAGAATAATAGAATAATAGACTCATAAATCAGCCAGATTCACAAAGAACGACAAACAATATACTTAATCACTCAATATCAAATAGATAACAACAACTCAATAACTAAGATCAAGATAAGAGAACAATAGAATACATTAAACACACTAAACATCAATCAGAGTTGAGGGAGAGCGTGATAGAGATACATTACCTGAGACGTGGTAAAGACAAAAGGGTTGTGGAGTCGTGGAGGGAGTGTGGCGGGGTGTGAAGGACAAGTGACGGCGGACAAGAACAGAAGGCGTGGACGGTGTCAAGCAGCATTGCAAGGGCGAGCACGAGGACGAGCATGAGGCGACTGCAAGGGTCATGGGCGAGTGGTGTCGCGAGGGCATGGACGGCATCAAGAGCGAGGGTCGTGGGCGAGCAGCGTCGAGGGCGAGTCGCACGCGAGCAGCGTCAAGGCAAGCGAGCATGAGGGCGATGACGTCGAGCGATCGAAGGTAAGCGAGCAAGAGGGCAACGACAACGTCGAGCGCGAGCGACAAGGTGAGTTCACGATCTAGATTTGGATCTGGATCTGGTGTCCGTGCACAAGTCTCCTTTAGGAATTCAAAAACGACGTCGTTCTCGAGCATGAAATTTTTTTTTTTTTACTTTAACTCGGGCGGTTCAACAAATTAATAGTTGAATCGGAAAATCGACTGGTCCAAAACGGTCCAACAGCATGGACGATCCAATTCTCAAACCAAACTGGCCTGACCCCCAGTTCCTGGTCCGACTGGCCGATCCGGTTCGATTTTTTGTACCCTGGTAAAAACAAAAATTTTAAATAGTTAAGGAACTAAATTTTATTTTTTTTTCATATTTTACTATTTTTCCGTTTTTATTAATTGAAAACGATATTAGTTTATTCATTGGAAACCCTAATGCTTCCCATGTAAAAAAAAACATGAATCCTAAACCCTAATGATATTTCATATATATAAGCATTGCTAAATAAACTAATCTCGTTTTCCAATGAATAAAACAAATCTTGCAACCGTAATATCATATGATAAATTCCTATTAAGAAACAGTAATATTTTAGGTTCTTCTTACATAATAAATATGAATAAATATGAAGTCATTAAGTATTAAATAGTCACTGTAAGTATAATCATTGTGGTTTTAGTATTGGTAAGAAAATAAATCAACTAATTCAATACTAAAGAGATAACGTGTAGTCAAATTATATTGAGAAATAAAATCTTGTTTGATAAATATATTAAATACTATTTCAATATTAGCTTAATTTTTAAATAAAATAATAGTAATATAGTTTTAAATTAAAAATATTAAGTATAAGTGCTTATAGGGATAGGATCGGCCTTTAGGTTATTTTTTGGTGCAAGCACTCAGGATTCATGATTGAAGGGGCCCAAAAAAATTTCAAATAACTATAGTGTAAAAAAAAAATCAATTCATGAGTAAAGGAAACAAAATATATGTGTATTTTTTGTGAAAGGGTTCCTATATAAAGGGAGTCTAGCTCAAATGTTTGAACATTGTGTGTGAATGTTATTATAAATATCTTGATAATGTATTCAATTTTTACAAAATAAAAAGGTCATGGTATATTATTTCGTCATTGATCCATAAAATGTCATGTTAAAACCTACCGACTTGTATGAGAGTAATAAATTGTCATGATAAGAAATAGTAGGAAATCATTTTTAAACAAATGAGAACAATGATGGGGCATGGGAGAAAATATCAATAAAGTGTTTGATAAATGGTTTATATGTACATTCATTCATGCATAAAACATTGTAATATGTTTCTCATGAGGTTGTAAATATGTAAAACTTATTGTCCAATGAATTTATTGGTTGAAATAATTCATGGCATGTGTCTTGTAATGTATGAGGTAATCGAAAGAATGACTTATTATGAAATAGCATTAAACTTGGTCCTATATCTAACAAGGAAGCTTTACCAAGGCATTGTCATTGCTTCCAACAATGTCAATACTTAGGTTGGAACTACTTATATAACTCACATACTAGGTGCCTATGTTGTTGATGCTCATCAAGGCATTGTTGTTGCTTCCAACAATGTCAATACTTAGGTTGACACTACTTATATAACTCTCATACTAGGTGCCTATGTTGCTGATGCTCACCTTAGCTGCTATTAGACTTTTGTCATTGCCTTTGTTATCTGTCTAATGGTATGTCTTTCTACACTTTTTGAAGGATAATGATATCATTACCAAGGTCAAAGCCAATCCTAACATGACTAGATGAATAATTGTATGTCCAAATCTTATTGTTCAATCATATGTTCAGTGTATGTTAATAAGTTCTTTGCTATTAGAATATAGGTAATTTTTGGTCCTTAAAGGATTTTGATGATACAAAGACATTTTATATGTTACAACTAAATTGAGAAATGGTTATTTATCAATTAAGAGAAAGAAATGATTAAGTCAACCAATCTTAGAATTGTGTTTAGTGTTAAAAACAAAACCTGACTAGATCAAAGTTTGTAAACTTAAGTTTGAATAAACTTTCATTTTGCAAAAGCAACCATTCCTTTCCTTTTCTTCTATTTCAAACCAAGTTTCATGGCACAATTGAGACAAAACTCAGTTTACCATTAACTCTGAGAACCAAACAAAAGGCTATTTTTATTTTTACTTTTGCAACTTAAGAAACATAGCCTAAATCGTTAATTCATGTGAATTAGCATTGACAAGGTATGTGTCTGCTTAAACTATTAATTTCCCTTAAAAGCCTAGGGTATGTATCTACTTACACTATTAGTTTCCCTTAAAAGCCTACAAGCTTGTGAGTGCCATGCAATAGATGTGACAAAGTGCAAGAAGGCCTTCATACTACAATTAGTAGTGTTCTATGGTGCTCTATACATCTTATCAATGGGAGGTGGTGGAACAAAGCCCAACATTTTCACCATTAGTGCTAACCAATTTGATGATTTTGACCCTAAAGAAAAGGCTCACAAGCTCTCATTCTTCAACTGGTGGTTTTCAAGCATCTTCAATGGGATTCTTTTTTAATTCACAGTTCTAGTTTACATACAAGACAATGTTGGGTGGGCTCTTGGTTATGGTATTCCAACTATTGGCCTTACTATTGCACTCATCACATTCTTGATAGGCACACCTTTTTATAGACACAGATTGGCCTCAGGGAGTTCCTTCACTAGAATTTCCAAGGTTATAGTTGCTGCTTTGAGGAAAAGGAATGTAACTGTTCCTACTGACTCTACAGAATTACATGATCTTGATGAGCAAGAGTATACATATAAAGGGAAATTCAGGATTAATTCCACTCCAACAATAAGGTACTAAGAGCTTATTTCATGCTCTTCTCATTTTTTTTAATAACTGTTTTCTAAAACAAGTTCTCACTATTCAGCAATCAACTTCTAAATCAAAATCTATTAAGCTCTAAAAATCGTTTCCAAAACAAGTGTTTTAAAAACCAAAAAATAGATATTTTCTCATCATGTTGTGTTTTCTCTATTCTAGTGTTAGGGACAAACTTTTAGTAATGAAAAATGTGTTTAGGGGACAAACAAGGATTAACTATAGCCTATTTTCTCATCTATTTGATGTATTTTTTTTACTATGAAATGTTGTCATGTTCACAAGTGCACAAATGCAGGTTCTTAAACAAGGCATGTGTCAAAACTAGCACAAGTAATAATGAGTGGATGTTGTGCATAGTTACTTAAGTAAAGAAAACTAAACAAATCCTAAGGATGATCCCTATCTAGGTTGCTACATTTATTCCTAGTACAATGCTTGCTTAGACAAACACCCTTTTTGTAAAGTAAGGAGTTACTCTTGACAAACACATTGGCAGATTCAACAATCCCCCAGCAAGTTTGATTGCATTTACATCTTTCACCATGCTTGTGTGTGTTGTACTTTATGACCATGTCTTTGTCAAGATTATAAAGAGATTGACTAAGAACCCAAGAGGGATCACACTTCTTCAAAGAATGGGCATAGGAATCACAATTCACATAGTAATTATGATAATTGAATCTTTGATTGAAAGGTATAGACTTGAAATGGCCAAAGAACATGAACTAGTTGAAAATGGAGGACAAGTTCCTTTAAGTGTACTCATTTTGGCTCCTCAATTCATACTTATGGGATTGGGTAAAGCATTCTTAGAGATTTCCAAAATTGAGTTCTTCTATGACCAAGCACCAAAAAGCATGAAGAGCCTTGGCACTTCATTTTCCATTACTACTATACGCATTGGGAGTTTCATCAACACTTTTCTTCTCTCCACAATTTCACACATCACTCAGAGACATGGACACAAAGGATGAAATTTGAACAACTTAAATGCTTCTCATATTTATTACTACTATTGATTTTTTACAGTTTTAAACTTTTTGAAGTCCATTTTCTTCATGGTTGTTACAAAGTACTTTGTTTATAGAGCTGAAATTTCAGATTCCATAGATGTACTTGCATAAGAACTAAAGGAGAAGACAACCAATGTCTCAAACTAAGTGGTTCCAAGTGATTAGTTGATAATGTTAGTATTCATTAGTTGACAGTTTTAAAATTTTCATTTGTTGTTTTCAATTTTCTTATAAGGCATATATGCCACAGTTTTCTTTATTGTAAGAAAAGTGTGGTTGTTATTTCTTAAAATAATGAATTCTACATTTAGTGTATTTGTGTATCTTATCAGAGCTCCAACATGGGGCCTAATTAAGTGAGTTAAGAAACTATAGTTTGCTTAAAAGAGTAAAAGAGACACAAAGAGAGAGAAAAAACACATGGTTGGAGAAAGTGACAATTTTGTTCAACCATAAATACCTAGGTTTGATGGTCACTATGACTATTGGACCATGTGTATGGAAAATCTTCTTTGATAAAAAGAATATTGAAGTTTAGTGGAGAACGAGATTCCTACAATTGCAATAGGAGTAGAACCAACCGAGACACAACAAAAGTCCATTGAGAAATGCGTGTTAAAGGATTTAAAGGTGAAAAACTATCTATTTCAAGCCATAGATAGAAATATCATGGAGACCATTCTTAACAAGGAAACAACAAAAGACATTTGGAATTCCATAAGGCAAAAGTACCAAGGGTCTACCAGAGTTAAGTGTGCTCAATACAAGCTCTTCAAAAGAAGTTTAAGATCCTTGAAATAAAGGAAGGAGAACTGTTGATGAGTATTTTGGACGAACGCTTACTATTACAAACAAGATGAAAGCCCATGGTGAGAAGATGGAATAGATCATGATTGTTGAAAAAATTCTACAATCAATGACCTCAAGGTTCAATTATGTAGTTTGTTCAATTGAAGAATCTAGTAATCTAGATATAATGAATAGAGAATACAAGGATGTGGAGAGGATAAACATGCCTTGAAAGTAGTTTGCTAGTACATGAATAGAGAATACAAGGATGTGGAGAGGATGAACATGCCTTGAAAGTCACTACTACAGAAAGAAGTGAAAGAAGTGATGAGTACAAGATTGAAGGACGAGGAAGAGCACGTGGAGGTTTTAGAGGAAGGGGTCATGGTAGAGGCCTGCAACCTTTTAACAAAGCCAATGTAGAGTGCTATAAGTGTCACAAACTAAGACACTTTCAATATGAATGTCTAGAATGGGAGCAAATAGCTAATTATGCTAAGTTTGATGAAGAATAGATGTTATTGATGTTATATGAAGAAACAAAGAATTCAACAAGAAAGAACATGTGGTTTCTTGATTATGGATGCAGTAATCACATGTGTGGTAATAAACAATGGTTTTCAAACATTGATAAAAACTTAACACAAACAATGAAACTTGGAGATAACTCAAAGATGATAGTCATGGGAAAAAGGAATATTAGGCTGCAAGTCAATGTGATAACTCTGATAATTACTAATGTTTATTATATACCTGAGTTGAAAAACAATCTCCTAAGTTTGGGTCAATTACAAAAGAAGGGATTGACTATTATTATTCAAGATGGATTGTACAATATTTATCACAAAAAGAAGGGTTTGATCATGCAAACCAAAATATCAAACAGGTTGTTTGTTGTGTGTGTAATGGTGTTACCTCAAACTTTTTGTTTTCAAACAATGTTAGAAGATAAGACGCACCTATAGCACTGTCAATATGGTCATCTCAGTTTCAAGGGCTTGGAGACTCTTTTCTATAAAAATATGGTGAAGGATTTGCCAATACCTAAGACTACATCAAAATTGTGCATTGATTATATGGTAGGAAAACAACATCAAGAAGCAATTCCTACAAAAAGTTTATGGAGAGCATGACAACAACTCTAACTGGTTCATGCTGATATATGTGGCCCTATCAAACCTAAATCAAATAGCAACAAAAGGTACTTAATCAGCTTTATTGATGATTATAGTAGAAAAATGTGAATATACTTCTTGTCAAAAAAGGCTGAGGCATTTGTTGCTTTCAAGAGGTATAAAAGTTTTGTTGAAAAGGAATTTAAAAATTATATTTGTTGTTTGCGTACTAATAAAGGTGGTGCGTTCACCTCTCATGAGTTCAATAATTTTTGCAATGAAAATTGAATTAGTAGGCAGCTTACTATATCCTACACCTCACAACAAAACGGGGTTGCGAAAAGAAAGAACCGCACTATAATGAATATGGTGTGTTGTATGTTGTCAAGCAAGTAACTTCCAAAAGAGTTTTGGGCAAAAGCAACCAATTGGGCAATGCATTTGTTGAATCGAAGTCCTACCTTAGTTGTGAAAGATGTGACACCAGAAGAAGCATGGAGTGATATTAAACCTTTTGTTGATCATTTTAAAGTGTTTGGATGTGTTGCTCATGTTCATGTTCCAGACAAACAAAGAACTAAGTTGGATGATAAGAGTTTTAAGTGTGTTTTTTTTTATGTATGAGTGATGAATCAAAAGCTTACAAACTTTATGATCTAGCCTTAAAGAAAGTAGTGATCATTAAAGATGTTGTGTTTGATGAAAATGAGAAGTGGAACTGGGTAGATGAAGAGACACAAGATGATACTCTAAAATAGGATGATGAAGACGAGATAGATAATATAAATGTACAAGATATGAAGGGAGAAGATGAGCAAGTCGTGTAGGAAGAAGAAAATAATCCATCCTATGAGCAAGTGGTGGAGGAAGCAATAGAAAATCCATCACCTTTAGAAAATCCAAGGAGGAAGCAAAGACTACCATATTGGGATCAAGATTATGTGAGTGGTGAGGGTTTATCTGATGATGAGGTGATGCATGTTTTTGTGATGTTTAGTTCAGCAGAAGATCTTGTTTCATTTGAAGAAGCAAACAAACAACCAAAATGGAGGTTAGTCGTTGAAATTGGAAGTGTTCGTGAAGCTAAGAAATATGATTGGAGTGTCTCTAATACTAAGTGTAAACTGATTGCAACATGCAATTCAGTTTAAGGGAGGATTTGTTAGTATTCATTTAGTATTTGCTATAGTAATGGTTAGTAGTTGAATTATTATGTAACAGTTATTGGTAGTTTTAAAACTTCCATTGGTAGAGGTTTTAAAACTTTCGTTTGTAGTTTCCAATTTTCTTGTAAGGCATATATGTCATAGTTTTCTTCATTATAAAAACAGTATGTTCTTAAAATATAAGGTTTTGCATTTGTGTATCTTGAGTTCCTAACAGTGCACTAATTGTATGGTGGAAAACAACATCGAGAAGTAATTCCTAAGAAGAGTTTGTGGAGAGCATCACAACGACTCCAACTAGTTCATACTGATATATGTGGCCTTATCAAGCCTAAATCAAATAACAACAAAAGGTACTTAATCAACTTTATTGATGATTATAGTAGAAAAATGTGGATATACATAATTAGGGTTTCAAAAATGTGGATATACTTTTTGTTAGAAAACACCCTGGAGGTGATTGTTCACACTTGTGACCCACGTAGTTTTAACTTTGGTGTATATTGTGAATAGTATATATCGATGTATACTATCTTTCCTCCAATCATGTAGTAACATGTGGTTTACTTTACCACATCACACATTCAATATTAATTTTCTTCTTTTTGCTATTAAAGCTTGGGGACCTTTCTGCAAATTAGTTTATTTTCATTTTTTTTATTTTATATTTTTAAAAAGACAATGTAATCCTACTGATTTTTTAATTTTTATTTTTTTTTTCAAAAGACCATTTAATCCCCCTTGTTCCTAATTTTAAACCTTAATTTTCATCTTTAATTTCAAATCTTGCTCTGTGCCCTCAGCTCCCTTCATTACCTCCCATCGTAATCACCTACGTTCGTGTCATGCCTCTTCCTTGTGCCACCATGTTGCACCTCATCATTGCGTCGCCATGTCATGCCTCATCGTTGCGTCGTCGTGCCGCGTCTCTTTGTTGCACCGTCTTTAAATAAGAAATTGTGACTTAAATAATGACTTAAATAGAATGAATTGATAATAAAATAAATCTATCCTAATTCAATAAGATATTATTTAATCAATATTAAAATTAAAAATACACCAAATTTCAGAATTTTTTTTCTCAAATACTACTATTATCTAATCATATTTGAATCAATCATATTTAATAAGATGTTATATAATTAATTTTGTATTTATTTAATATAATCAAATCATGTTGTGTTATAAAGTAAGCCAATAAAAAAAATGTAAATATTATTTTTAAAAATAATATATCTATTTAACGAATAAATGTGACACGACAATGTAACAATGAAGCGCGACAAATGAGATGCGTCACAATGGCACAACATGCGGCGTAAGGAAGAGGTACGATACGAACGCATGTGGTCACGGTGGGAGTCAATGGGAGAGTTGAGGGTACAAAGCAAAATTTGAGATTAGAGATAAAAATTAAGATTTAAAATTAGGAATGGGAGGGATTAAAGGGTCTTTTGAAAAAAAATAACAATTAAAAATCTAGTAGAATTAAATTATCTTTTTAAAAATAAAAAATAAAAATAAAATATTTTCAGAAAAGGTTCCTAGACTTTAATAGCAAAAAAAAAAATTAATATTAAATGTGTGACGTGGTAACAGAAATCACATGTCATTGTACGATTCAAAGAAAAATAGTATACACTAGTACATACTATTCATAGTATACACCAAAGTTAATTTTTTGGTGTATAATATTTTTTGTTTTATCATGGGTTTTTAATTTTTTGTTTTAAATAATATTTTATAATTTTAAATTTTTTTCCTTTTTAAATATACTAAATTTTAATATTTTAGTAAAACTTATCAATTAAAATTGAATTACTTAAAATCAACATCTTTTGGACCGGTATATACTATTTTTGGTGTATGAAAGAAGGAGGGAATTTATTTTTTTGCACAATTTTTAAAATATTTAATTTCTAATAATTTTTTAATAAATAATAAATTTAAAAAATATTTATTATTAATTTTATATATAAAATTAGAGATATGATCTATTACTAAACAAAAATTAAACAAATTTTTAACTCAAAATTCAATTTTTTTATATATTTTTTATTTATTAATATTTTGTTTTAATTTTAATTAATACTTTTTCTTATATACTATAAAAGTTCCAAGCAAGGGAGCTGAAATCCTTGCTTACCCTCCTTGTATCCGTCCCTGATTTTGGTTATTTATATTTTTAAAATTCATTTTAATAATTTATGTTTGAAAGAAGGTTCAAAATAATATTTTATTAGTACAAATTACAGTTCTCATTCGACATTTCGAACCACTAGAACTAGGATCTCCTCTTTGTGTATAAGAAGAGTGTTTGTACAAAAGGGTGAAAAGAGTAAATCTAAATCATAAAAATAAGAATGACTGCGATTTAAAAGTTATTTAGTTATCTCATAAAAACTTTAAAAAAATCGCATGACTTTGTGAATTAATCTTAATCCTTTATGGAATGAGTAAATCTAAATCATAGAAACGTACATGATTGATTAAAAATAAAAGTTATTTAATTATCTCATGACCACTTAATAAGGTTGCATGATTTTGTAAATTAATATGAGAATTTAACATTTTCATCCAATCTTAATCACAAATAGCGGTTTGAATAATTTTAGAATACTTATTATAAAAATTAACAAATGTATCATATAGGTTAGACTGTAATTGAGTAATTGAATGAGAGGAGTGTGATTGAGTAATTGAATAAGAGGAGTGATGAAATTATTCCATTTAATAATTTTTAAATGAATAATTTTATGTAAAAATCTCTTATTTGATTAAAAGTTTCTTATATATAACTCATATCTATCAACTTTATAAAAGGGAGAATCAATAAAAAAAAAAAATTTATCAAATGATTCATACTTTAATATATTTTAAAAAGTATATGTTATGTCAATTTTGATAATTATGAATGGGGTATCAAATTGTGAAGAAATATGTTGATATTTTTAATTTTTTTAAAAATAATAATTTGTTTTATCTTTTTAAGAATTCTATTTGTATTATATGTTTAAGATACTATTTAGATTTAAAAATGTTATGAATTTGTTTAGAATATTCTGGGAATAGTTTATTCTTTTAAATTGAGATTAAATGTGTGTCTAGTGTAATTTAAAAAAAAATTGATTCTAAATTAAATTAATTTTATAAAATTAATTTTAAAGTGATATAGGTCATGTTTGAGTGATTTTGATTAGAATTTTAATATAAATCTTTGGATCTAACGCAAAACTTATTATTAATTACTTTAACATATAATTAATTATGATTTTTTTTTTTACAACGTATATTAAAAATTATCTAAAATCAATTATGAACATCAAATCAATTCTCAAACAGTAAACCAAACACGCGTTAATACAATAAACCTATAAATAAGACTTTTTTATAAGAGAAAAAAAAATATACTCCAAAACCGCAACTGAAGATGGGTCACCCCAGCCTGACCTAACGTGATGGAAAGGATCATATAAAGTCATAAAGGATTTGCAAGTTTTTCTTAATCTTAATCCTTATTATGATTTTATCAATTGCAGCAATTTTTATTGCCAAATTTGTGAGTTTTTTGTGTATGACGTCAATTATGACTATTTTTTAACAACAAAATTAACAAAGTAGCTAGCTAGATGAAATTAAAGCCACCAATGTGACAAATTAAGGTTTGAAAATAAGCTAAGACATTGTATCCAAATTTAGTAATGACTAACCGTGCATTGAACAATATTAACTAGTAACCTTACATGCATATTTTTTTAACATCACTTTAAATTTCAAAGTTTGAACTTTGAACCACACATATTGCTTATACACCATATGCGTGGTTTCGTTATTGGTCCCATTATGACTAAGTGCCTCAACCACTACGAAGAACACTATATTGAAGACTACTCTTTTTCATTTAAGCCAAACATAAGAGATAACGATAACAAGCTAATCTATATTTATATGCAATATTATTATGGTGTATGTCAATTCCAAGATGTTATGCTCATTTCAAAAAATTTCCAATTCTCCATATGGGTAATCACTAATCAATCACTGTGTTTAAGCTATGAACATCTTTTACATAATACAATGTTTTTAAGAGTTTAATGTTCATATATTGTCAATTTTACACGGATTAATTATAACTCACCGTTTTAATAATTTTTAAAATAATTTTATAAAAATCAATTAAGTTATATAAATGAAAGATTGTGATGGAGTAATATTATAAAACTATTTTACATTATTATCATTAGTATATCACCCTTTTTATCTTTTTTTAATCATGCCATCAAAAGACAAATTAATGCATAATAGGTGGTTCTCTAGTAATTAAGAAAGTTTTAGTGGTTGATGTAACGTTAAGAAATCGAATCTTTGAAGTTAGCACGTTTTTGTCTATTTGCAAGAATCTTGTTTTGAAATAATCCTACTCAAGGAGAAATTATTAGACGCTTTCAAATATTAGATGTGAATACTGTTTAACAAAATTTAAATCATAATTTGTTGCATTATGAGATATTATCTTCTCCAACTAAATGCCAACAAGGTCTATCACAATGGTAAGATATTTGAGTTTTTTAAAACATTTGAGTTTTTTTTTACAGATGATGGAGAAAACTTTATTAGAAAAGACAAAACTTAATTTAGTGATATCTACATGATACGTACCTTGCTTTGAAAAAAACAAAAACTTCTTCAAATAACTTAATTATTGTTTATCTTTTAAACACTTTGTCAGTGATATTTTGTGTTAAATTTTACTTATTTTTGCAAATAGATATTCTAAACTTAATTATTTTCTCAATTAATCCTTAAACTTCACATATTTTGTCATTCTAATTTGGTATTTTTGTTTTTTCATTCTTGGAAAAGAAAAAATGATTTTAGTGTTTATAAATTATGTTTATTTTATTTTTTCGTCTTTTAGAAAAACACTATCTAAATTACCTTTTTCACTATTCAAAATACTTACTAAAGAACAAAAAATAAAATAAATATAATTTTTAAGGATTAAAACTATTGTTTTCATCAGAACAAAAAATTTAAAAAAAAGTTAAATTCTAAGAAATAAAAATATATTAATTAGTTAAGTTATATATAATTATTTATAAAATTTAAAGATAATACACTAACAAACAATTACAATAAAATTAGTTTACCATGTGAATACACTAGTTTTAAACTTTTATTTATATTATGCAACACTATATCAAAAAAGACAAACTCTACATATGTAGTAAGAGTTTAGGTGAGTTAGTTACTTACCAGAGTTGAACATGTCTCAAGATTTAATAAATACTTATAAAAATATTTACTTATAAATCACTTACCAACAACATCATCTTTGTATTGAAAGTATGATTCAAACTTGCATTTTTTAAATATACAACTCTTAGATCTCATGATCGTTATCGACCGAACCATTTATTAGTTTTTTTTTTTCAACCACCCCTTGGGACCTTATATTATGCGATTATTCAATGGTAATGAAAAGACATTCTTGGCCATAAGCATAAATTGGATATATAACACCGCAAATTGCCACCAAACTAGGTATAATACAAAGCTTTTTACTAGTTCTTTCTAGTACATAAATGGACAGATATGCTTTTACCCATCACCATGTTGTTGTCTTCTAGCTAGACATGCTTTTGCACGATTTATTGGCCATATATGGACCAAGTTGTGAAGTGAAGGCCACCATATTAAGCATTGGAATAAAAGAAAAATAGCAACAAGAATATAATTTTATACTGTTATTAAATTATAATATTTTATTTATATTAAGTCAATTAATTTTTATAAAATTATTTTATAAACTATATATAAAATAAATTATACATAATTAATTAATTAATAATGATTAATTAATGGTATAAAATTTCATTTGAACTCTTGGAATAAACGTACGTATGTGTAGCCTCTTGCTTATCCAAAGCGAATGCATTTGATGACTAGGACAGAATATTAATTACTCATGATGAGACAGGAATTTCTTATCCTATAGTTTCTTGATTTGACTAGAAGTTTCCTATTGAGGTGAATAAGAGCATGTGCAAATTTAATTGTAGCAAAAGAAAGTTGGCTAGCTGATACTGATATGTCTGCTACCAAAGTAAAATGGTCAGTTTTTATGTCTTCCACTAAAAAAACAATAAAGTGTTGGCATGCATAATGCAATTGTGACCAAGTACTACAAGTAACTTCATTACATAATAATAATAAAAAAACAAGTAACTTCATTAATATTCCCGGCACAGTTGTTCCACTATGGTCGCGGTTGGATATTTCTCTTCTCACGTTTCAGAATTGGAATAAACTTTAAGTAAATATAATTTAGTTTTAAATATGTTTTTAATCTTTTAAATATATATTTTTTATTTTAATCTTCAAAGTAAAAAAAATTTAATCTTCAAATTTGATAAATTAAGATAAATATTATTTTTAATTTTTTGGGTCAAAAGGTTCAAATAAGATATATAAATTTTATAAAAATCATTATAAATTATAAATCTAAATCTATATACTTGTTTGACAATTTGGATAGAAATACTAAAAATAATATTTTTTACATTAAATTTAAATTGACTAAAAACACAAAGTTTAATTTAAGGAAATAAAAAAAATAAACATTAAATTTGAAAGACAAAAACATATATAAGTAAAAAATAACGAGATAGGCTAATTTGAACTCAATTTCAAAAGCTAGTTATGAGTGTTCGCTATTTATATAGTTTTTTTTTTATGAGTAGTGACTATATATATATACGGCTTTTCTAACATATACTTCCTTATGCTATGCAATGAATATATGTGAGTTGAGTGATAACAGTCCTGGATGACTTGACTTGATGGATATTCATAAAACAAATATTCTAAACCATTCTTTAAAAAAAAAAAAAAGAATTTTATAAAAAAAAATCTTTTTTGAAATTGAGTGATTAAGTTATAATTAAAAGTATATAGTAGTAATTAAAAAGTATAAGTTATCATTCATTTAACTTTATAATAATATTTATTATTTATTTAAAAGTAATGGATACATGTAGATTTTTTTATCCTTTACACGATTATATAAACTACATTTGATACATTTATCAAAGAAGCTAATTATTGGGCATTACCCTTATCCTTATAAATTTTGAACTTGGTGAGAAGTAAAGATCATAAATTAAAGATTATTACAGAACATATATCTTCCGAATATTTATTATTTCACATAAGTTTGTAAGTTTTCTAACAAACTAAAGGAAATCTTTTCCATTAGACGACCCACTCACTTGATCTCTTCTCACCTCAAGAAGCTATAGACACATTACATCCTAATTATAGAAGAGAACAAATTTCTAAAATAAAAATAATATATTTTAATTTAAATATCATAAAAATTAAAAATTTGATGAATTGCTCTTAAAAAGCAAGTAATTAACCATGCATAATATCTGCGTAATATTTGGGCAAAGAAACGCATCAAAACTTTAGAAAGGGTCAAATGACTAAATAATTATCACCTTTGAAGAAATTCCCTTCATAGATAGATATGTTGAAGAGATCAACACCAACCACTAAACATCTAGCTAGCTAGAATTGTGCACTTGATCTTCCTTTTGTTCCAATTGGATTCACTCGAGTCAATGGGACAATGTATGTAGAGGGAAACACTAACCACTTTAATGGATACACTTTTGATGAGCATATGTTGGATATTGCCTGTAAACAACGTGACTAAATAGAATGCCCTAGCTAGGCTCAAAAGAATATATGGAATTAGAACCACGACAATATGGGTTTGCATAGTTTCCAAAGTGTAGCCCATTTACGTGGCAACACACTGTGGTTGCCAAGTAAAGATATATAATAGCAATATATAATGAGATGGTACCTATATATAATGATGATGGTATATACTTAAAATTAGTGGTTCAAGTGATAAATGAATTACGTCTTTTTTGAGTAATTAAGATCTCGCATTCATGTATTGCGGATGGAAAAAATATTGTTATGAGAAGAAAATTTTACTAAAGATAAATAGATATTTTTTTTTATGAAGATTAATTATTAACCAAACTGATAAATATGTGATGAAAGAAAAATAATAATGATGAAGCTAGAAGCTACCGATGTAAGTTTATGCAATATGACTGAAACGTCCATAGCAATTGCATGTACACAAAAATCAAGTTATATAACTAAAACAGTGATGAGAAATATAAGAATTGACATATAATATTTAACGTAAAAAATCCTAAATGAATAAGGAAAAAATCAACAGATAAGATCAGAGAAATATTTTTATTAAGTGGAAGGCAACTTACAACCTCTCTCTAAATATAAGGAGAGAACAATTATACACACTCTCTTATAATAGGAGAATACACTCACTACTATGTTCTTAACTCTCTAAGAAGGAGTTACTACAAGTGTAGTAAAAATTTGCAATTGGAATGAGATGCAAATGAAATGAAATGTTATTTATAGGCAAGAGTTGCATTGGATGCATTAAATGCATGGTAAGTTTTTCTACCCTTCAACCATGTTATATGCTTAGCCAACTTAGGGGTGGTGCTTCCTTTGTGGACTTTTAACCCACACAATCCACAAAAGTGGATTTACCATGTTGATTTGTTCACAATCTCCCACTTAAAGTTACTTTTGTGTGTTTTGAAAACCATTTCACTATATTGTCATTTCCTTGTTGCTTACATTTCTAATAGGCCAAATGAGGATCGACACCATACAAACTTGTTTGTATTAATCAGCTTGGTTATGACATCTGTTAAGTTATCTTTAGTGTGAATCTTCTACATATCTACGCTTCCTTCTTCTACTACTTCTCTAACAAAGTGATATTGAGCACCTATGTGTTTTGTCCTTAAATGAAAGGATGGATTCCTTGCAATGTGCAAGGCACTTTGACTGTCACAATACACAGTAATCTTCTGTTGATTGTGCCTAAGTTTCCCCAATAGCCTTTGTAACCAAATAGCCTCCTTGCATGCTTAGGTAGCTGCCATGTACTCAGCTTCTGTAGTAGACAAAGCTACAACAGTTTGTAATTTGGACAACTAGCTAATTACCCCTTTTGCAAGAGTAAACATATAGCCAGTAATAGATTTTCTCTTATTAAGATCACCAGCAAAATCTGAATCAACATAGCCCTTGATAATATATTCCGATCCTTCAAAACATAATGCAACTTTTGAGGTTCCTTTGATGTACCGAAGGATCCTCTTAACAACATTCCAGTGCTCTCTGCCCTGGATCTGCCATGAACCTACTAATTGCTCCCACTACTTGTGCAATGTTTGGTCTAGTGCATATCATGGCATACATAAGGCTTCCTATTGTTGATGCATACAGTACTCGAGACATTCCCATCCTCTTTACTTCATTGTTGGGACTCATAGTTGAGGATAACTTACAATTGATAGGAAGTGAGGTAGAAATTGGCTTACAGTCTTGCATGTTAAAGCGTTGCAAGACTTTCAGTAAGTAATTTTTTTGAGAAAGCCAAAGCTTCCTATCTTTTCTGTCTCGATGAATTTGCATCCCTAAAATCTTGTTTGCAGGTCCCAAGTCCTTCATATCAAACTCCCTAGCCAATTGTGCCTTTAACTCTTAGATGCAATCTTTGTTAGGGCCTACCACCAACATGTCATCCACATACAACAGCAAAATGATGAAATCATTATCATCAAACCTATTGTAGTACGTACAATGGTCTGAACTCAGTCTATTGTAACCAAGGCTAATTATGAAGGAATCAAATCTCTTGTACCAACACCTTGGCACTTGCTTTAGACCGTACAGAGATTTGGTCAACCTACAAACCAAGTTTTCTTTTCCTTGTTCTTTAAAGCCTTCCTGTTGGAGCATATATATCTCCTCTTCAAGTTCTCCATGGAGAAAAGCAATCTTTACATCAAGTTGCTCAAGATGTTAATCAAATACAACACATATAGCTAGAACAACTCTGATTGTGGTCAATTTGACAGCAGGAGAGAATATTTCATTGAAATCAATGCCTTCTTTTTACGCATACCATTTAACCACCAATCTTGCACGATATTGCTCCACTTGATTGTTTCCATCTCGTTTGATTTTAAAGACCCATTTGCTTCTAATGGCTTTTCAACCTTGTGGAAGTTCAACAAGTGCCCATGTCTTATTTCTATGCAAGGCTTCCATTTCTTCATGCATGTCATCTACAAAGAAACATTTGAACCACTCACAGCCTCTTGAAAAGTTAATGGTTCCCCTTCTTCAGATAAGAGACAGTACGCATCATGAACTACCATGACACAGTCTGAGAACTGAGCTGGTGTAAACTTCGGTCGCGTTGATCGTCGAAGTACCTGTCCATCATTGGCTTCATTTGTTTCTTCTTCTTTGTGTTCTTGTTCAGCTTTAGAAGAGTCATCATCATCTCCTGACTTTTTCTCCATTTCCACCATAATAATGTCTTTCTTAGTGCGTCATTTTTCTGTTGACTCTGCAGTTCCTTTTCTCCAAAAACTACGTCTCTGCTAATAACAACCTTGTGGGCAGTAGGATCCCACAAATGATACCCCTTAACATTGTCAGCCATAGCCCAAGAATATACATTTCCTAGATTTTGGATCCAGCTTCGTTCTTTCTTGGGAGTTGTACATTACATATATAGGACATCCAAATATATGTAAGGAAGAATAATTTGTTGATTTTCCTTTCCACAACTCCATTGGAATCTTCAAACCAATTGATGTCAACGGTGATCGATTTATCAAGAAACGGGCGTTTTTAACTACTTCATCCCAAAAAGATTTAGCCATCCTTGTTGTTCTCAACATAGCTCTTGTTCTATCTAGGAGAGTTCTATTCATTCGCTCTACCACACCATTTTGTTGAGGTGTATGTGGAACTGTGAATTGTCTTAAAATACCCTCTTGTTTGCAGAATGCCAAAAATTCACCATCTATATATTCTCCTCCATTATCTATCCTCAAGAACTTAATTCTTTTTCAAGTTTCAAGCTCTACTCGTGCTTTGAATTCCTTAAATACTAGAAACACATCTGACTTCTTCTTGATCGAGTACACCCACAATCTCCTAGAATAATCATCAATGAAAGATACAAAATACTTTGCTCCTCCCAAGGACACTTCTGGTGATTCCCACACATCTGAATGGATCAAGTCTAGTATGTATTTACTTCTTATAGTTACTTTAGCAAACTTCAATCTATGCTGCTTACTCATCACGCAGTGCTCACAGAACGATAAATTAACCGTTTTGAGCCTAGGTAAGAGATTACATTCCACAAGAACTTTTAGGCCTCGCTTTGACATGTGACCTAGTCTACGATGCCATATCATCGTTGCTTCTTCTTGACTTGTTGTTGCAACTGATGCATCTGCTTCTTGCAACGTATCTCCCAAAAGCATGTATAGATTAGCCATGATCTTCTTAGCTTTCATCACTACAAGATTTCCTTTCACTACCTTCAAGATTCCACCTTCAAAATGGATCTTGCACCCAAGGTTATCCAATTGTCCAACGAACAATAAATTCTTCTTTAAACCTTTCACATGTTGTACCCCTTGAACCTTGCGTACAGTACCATCATACATTTTTAATTGGATAGTACCAACTCCAGCAATTTCCAAGGCATGATCATTTCCCATGAACACGGATCCTCCCGAGATAGGTTCATAAGTGTAAAACCATTCTCGACGTGGAGTCATGTGCCAGGTTGCACCTAAATCCAATATCCAACAATCATGGAGCTATCTCCCGCCTTTAGAACTAATTGTTATTTCACTATACAGAACTTCCGCATCATCTGAGGTACTTGCAACACAACCTTGAGAGGTTGATGCTTCAAAATTATTTCCTCCACTCTTCTTGTGACAACAATCCTTTTTCAAGTGCCCTTTTATGCCACAATTGTAGCATTTAAGGTTCTTCTTTCTTCGAGACTTTGATCTACCATGATTATGACTCTCACTAGAGTCACATTCCGTTGATCTACCTCTCGTCATCGTTAAAGCCTTTGCTTGCTTAGAATTTTCCATCTTGTCCTCCTTATTCTTTTGTCTAGATTCTTCTTCAAGAATAGCTCCGACAACATCATGAAAGGTTAGACAACCAATAATATTATTATTCGTTATGTTGATGATGAGTTGATCATACGAATCTGGTAAACTCTAAAGTAGAAGTTCCGCTCGCTCATTCTCTTCTATGTTGAATTATAATACAGAAAGCTGAGCAAACAAAGTATTCAGATTGTTGATATGGTCTGTCACCGAAGTGGACTCGCTCATTCGAAGAGTGTAGAATTTCCTCTTCAAGAATATTTTTGTGTGAAATGATTTAACCTCATACAATTTGTTGAGGGTATCCCAAACCTCCTTTGCGGTCTTCTTCTCCGCAACACTGGACAAAACCGAGTCTGCCATTGCTAAGTGTAAATTGGCAATAGCATTTTCGTCCATTTCTCTCCACTTTTCATCAATGACATCTACAGGTTTGCCTTCAATTGCATCTAGGCAATTATCCTTCCTCAAAATTGCTTTTATCTTTAATTTCCAAAGAGAGAATTTACTCCCACTAAATTTCTCTATCACGTATTTTGCTGCCATGATTTCACACTAAAGAGAATCGATTTACATAGCCTCAACCGTGAATAGTACTGCCTATTGGAATAGTGATTGTAAACTGTGAACTAGTACACCAGGTAAGTTCCCAGGAAAGAGAGGTGGGTCACCAATGGACACACTTAAGTACTAAGTCTTTCCTTAGTCAGAACTTTCTTAGATATGCACTTTCACACTACGCACTATATATCCAATAACAAAAATAATTCTTTTCTGATGTGACACATCAAACTATACCGCAATCACAGAGCATACTAAGAATTTTCTCTGGCACTATTCCAGCATACCAGTGTGTTATTGCAGCAAAATAATATCAACAACCAATAGCTCTTGATACCACTGTTAGGTACCAAAGTGAAAAATAATAACTCGCAACTAAAATAGAGATAAGAAATATAGGAATTGACACACAATATTTAACGTGGAAAACCTTGAATGAATAAGGAAAAAATCAACGGGCAAGACCAGAGAAATATTTTTACTAAGTGGAAGACAACTTACAACCTCTCTCTAAATATGAGAGAACAATTACGCACTTTCTCTTATAATAGGAGAATACACTCACTACTATGTTTTTAACTCTCTAAGAATGAATTACTACAAGTGTAGTAAGAATTTGCAATTAGAATGAGATGCAAATGAAGTAAAATAGAATGCTATTTATAGGCAAGAGTTGCATTGGATGCATTAAATATATGGTAAGTTTTTCTACCCTTCAACCATATCTTATGCTTAGCCAACTTAGGGGTGGTACTTCCTTTGTGGACTTTTAACCCACACAATCCACAAAAGTGGATTTAACATGTTGATTTGTTCACAATATACACTGTATTTTTATTAACATGATATACATGCAGTACTTGATTATGTTGGTGCTTTGTCATAAAGATTGAACAATTGATTGAACATGACTGAACGAGGTGATCATACATTAATTGATTAACATAACTTTGAGAATAAGAGTATTTGATGTTGCATTTTACATCATTCTGGCATAATATTTCATTTAAAAAGTATTGCACATTCTTACCTTTATGATTTATTTTTCTCTGATTTGCATTAGTTTTTAATTATTTTTAGAATCGATTATACTTTTGGTATTTTTATGTTTTAATATTATCTCTTAAATTCTAAGGCATCAAAACAAAAAGAAACATACATGACCGACTCCAAATATTGAAGTTAAGAGTATATGGATAATTGAAGATTAGAATAAAAATAGATAATTGTGTCACATATTATTTATATTTAGAATCTTATCTTTGTGATTTTTAATAGTTTTAACTCAAATTTTTATCTTATTTTTTGTAATTAGTTTGAGTTCAAATCCTTATTTTTTTTCTTAGTTCATTTTCTTTAAATAGTGTTTTATCTAGGATTAGTAATCCTAGTTGTTATTTTTGGGACACTGAAAGGTAGGCAAGAGTAAAAAAATTTCTTAAACTTTTGTCTTCTTTACTAATATTATCTTTCTTTTTTTATGCTTTCTTATTCATGACTATAAGTGAGTAGTCTTCTTTATTTTAGGATTAGGGAGAAGCCATTGACAATTACTTATGATTTATTAATATATTCGAGTTTTCCTAGAATCTTTCCAAATCTCAAATTCTTCTTATCTTTTATCTTTATCTTTGTTTTATTTTATTGTTTTGCATCTGGTTCCAAAATCATCTTCAAATCAATTTTTAATCCTTTTCTAATTATTTAATTTATATTTTAATTGTGATAATTGCTGAGGAAAAAGCATTTCATGTGAATTCAATCTTTTTATTACTCCATGATTTTACCGTGCACTTGATGTCACACAAGTTTTTTGGCATAATGATTATTTGCATCTTTAGTAGGAATTAGAATTTTATTTCATTATTTATGATTTAGAGTTTCATTTTATGGTTTATGATTTAAGGTTTCATGATTTAAGATATATTCATGATTTTGGATTTAAGATTTCATTTAATGGTTTAAGACTTAGGATTTCATAATTTAGGATTTAATATTTTTATAAAATTTATGCTTTAATAAATAAAACTCTAAGGATTTGGGATTTCATAAATGAATGAAATCTCAAATCCTAATTTAACGTTTCAAAAATGAAATCCTAAATGTTAAATTCAAGGTTTCATAATTCAAAACATAAATGTTTAAGTAAAGTTTTATTTATGAAATCATAAATTCTAAATTTAGGATTTTATAAAAGAAATCTAAAATCCGTAATATTTCATAAATGAAATCCTAAATTTTTAAAGAAACCTTAAATCCCTATTTCATGAATTATGATTTAAATTTTTATTTATAAAATCCTAAATTTTTAAAAGTTTAAATGCTATGTTTCATTTCAATTTCATTTATGAAATGAAACCCTAAGTGTGGCTTCATTAGTAAAAACCTAAATCATAATTTGTGATTTCATATAAATGAAATCCTAAACCATGAAACTCCAAACCTTAAGAATTTAGGATTTCACAAAATGAAACCATAATTTCTAATTTTGGATTTTATTTATAAAATCTTAAATTATAAACTATTAAAGTATAAATCCTAAGTTTAAGGTTTCATAAAAAAAAAAAATTCTAAATTCCTTAGAGTTTCATAAACGAAACCCTAAATATTTATACGATTTCTTAAATGAAAGTCTCAATCCTTAGAGTTTAATGAAAGATTAAATTCTTAGGTTTTATCATTTATGTAATCAATATTAAATGTTGATTATATTTGGTTATTATAAATAAAGACTAAGTTGTTATTGAACGATGTTACATGTAAAAGTATTACAGAACATCTTCAGATTATCGATTGGTTCACGTAAGTTTGTAAGTTTTCTAGACAAACTAACGAAAATCTTTTTCATACTACCCGCTCACCTGATCTCTTCTCACCTAATTATAGAAAAGAGAAAACAAATTTCTAAAACAAAATAATATATTTAAATTTAAATATCATTAAAAATAAAAATTTGATGAATTGCTCTTAAAAAGCAAGTAATTAATAATATCTGCTTAATATTTGTGCAAAGAAACGCATCAAAACTTCATAGAAAGGGTACGTCAAATGACTAAATGATTATCATCTTTGAAGAAATTCCCTTCATAGATATATGTTGAAGAGACCAATCACTGAACAAACATCTAGCTAGCTAGCATTGTTTGTGCACTTGATCTTCCTTTTGTTCCAATTGGATTTCACTCTTTTGAGTTAGTGGGACAATGTATGTAGAGGAAAACACTAACCACTTTACTTGATACACACTTTTGATCGATGAGCATGTTGGATTGCATGTGAAGAACGTGACTAATTAATAGAATGCCCAAGGAATATTTGGAATTAGAACCACGACAATATGGGTTTGCATAGTTTCCAAAGTGTACCCCATTTACGTGCCAACACATTGTGGTTGCCGAGTAAAGATGATAGCCATATATGATGAGATGGCCATTGGTACCAATAGTGATGATGGCATCTAACAAAACTAGTCGGTACTGATAATAAACTTGTACTTTTTAAGTAAAGTATTGCATTTGAATTTTATGAATGAAAAAAATGTGATTAAAATAAGAAAATTTCACTAAAAATAATTAAAGGTTTTCAAACAAAAAATAATCATTGACAAAATTCTTAAGGATATTAGTCTTGAAAGATCATAAATTTAATTTTTTTTTTTTTTTTTTTTTTTAGTAAAATCTCGTATTTGAATATTGTGAAAGGAAAAAAAAAATCATAATTGAGATGAGAAAATCCCATAATCAAATAAATTTTCCAACAAAATTTAATCATTATCTGTCAAAAAAAAAAAAAAAAGAGTAATTTTATATCAACAAATCTCTTCATCCATACACAACGAATTGGTGTGGTATATTCAAATATAATACATCCAAAAATACAAATAATTCACTAGTTTTCTGTGTAATTCCTGATCCATCCAGATAAAATAGATAAATACTCCGTATTTATAAGTGTATAAGTCATATAAGTTGGAAATGAAATAGCTAGAAGCTGACAATGTAAGTTTATGCAATATGACTGAAACGTCAATAGCAATTGCGCACACAAAAATCAAGTTATATACACTGTATTTTTGTAAACATGATACATATGCGGTTCTTGATTATGTTGGTGCTTTGTCACAAAAGATTGAACAATTGATTGAAAATGACTGAGCCAACAAAACGAGGTGGCCATACACGGATTAACATAATTTTGAGAATAAGATCGAGCATCAACTTCCACTTTTATTTCATAGGAAATAAATATTCCTTCAACTTTATAGAAAAAGATGATAATTTGTATTGTGGTATTTTTTCTTTTTACCATCTTATTAGTGTAAAATATCTATAGAATTCACCAATGATTAATCTTTCTTAGAAACCTGAGTAATCATTTATATTAGTTTCTCTTCTTTCATCACACTTTTTTATCTATAAGATTCAAATTTAAGATCTTATTTAAAAAATTTGTGTCCAAACTCACTCACATCAAATGTTATGTTTAGATGAGAAAAACAAATAGAGAAAAGAAAGTATAGATATACATTTTCTTTTCAAATGAAATTTCAAAATTTTATTCCTCCCTCATTTTCTTTTTACTAAACCAAACATATCATTAATTTTACTCCTTCATTGCATCGATCTCAAGATATTTTCTTTTGTAGGTGATGCTTTTCTTTCCTTTACCATATATCTGCGTAGAAAACATGAAAACAAAAGAAGAGAGGTTAATTTGTGTTTCTTAAAAAAATTAATTGCAAACCTTTAAAAAGCAGTGAATAATAACACCAAATATAAAAAACATTTTCTTTATCAAAAACATTTTAAAAAGTAACATGTAATAGAAAACCACAACTCAAGGTTATACAAAAACAAATAAAGACGTACATATATAAGAACACATAGTTTTTATATTAATTGGTTGTTTTTATCACACTACCTTCAATTCTTTTCAAATTGACCAAGTTTCACTAATACTGGTCATATTATAAGTATTCCTTTTCAAGTCACTTTTGACTTAATCCCAAATAGTTTTACAATAATCTATTCAAGCCAATCATCTAAGTATTCTTTGCAACAAAGTCTCTTAAGGTTAATTTCAACAAATCTCACAAATTTGTTTAGGATTCAGGTACACATTGACTATCTATCGTCTTATAGATTCTAAATTGGAACAATTACAAAAAAATTAAATGCTAAGAATGCTTGTTCACACTTTTTGATCACTTGCCTAACTGAGAATTTCAAGTATTTTATAGACTTCATTAGAAGGTTATCGTTGTGAACGCCATTCGTCTTTTTTTGTTGATATAGATGTCGGTTGGAACATTTAATGTATGATACCAACTTGTCGTACTAATATGATATAGTAACTTGGTTAACTATTCATTTTTGTACTCAATATCTTGAATTGGGATAAACAAAATATCCATATGGATTGAAATAAAAACTATTTAAATTTTCAGTTGAAAGATGTCACCATGGAAGATTTTTTGTGCAAAGGGTTAGCTTAAATGAAGTGTTAAATTCGATTAGTCGAAAAGTTATAGTGAGTCAATTCGACTCTAAAAAAAAGTACTAGACACACCCTATTCAAGCTAACGCCAGAGTTTTTCAAAGTGACACTTCCAATTCAAAATTACTAGGAGATGAAAATAGTTTTCATTCCAACTCATGAGAATATTTTGTTTATCAAAATAACCCATATGGATCAAAGATTCCATCTTATAACTTAATTAACAATTTGTTTCAATAAAATTATAAATATAAAAGATATGCATTCTCTATTCTCAATCATATTCTAAAAAGCTTTCATTCTTTCGTACCATAATGTATATATGAATCTATGTTGATTGGATGGCAATGTAGGTTCAAATGGGAGTGATTTATTTCCCTTGATCAATTAGTTCAGAGTTTGAATACAGATACTGTGTACTGTCACCGTCAAGACGTAGATTAATCACGACGACTTCGTACCAATGACGTTTGTAAAACAGAAAAAGATGCATCGGCCCCGGATTCGTCAAGCATATATTGTCCTACTATATGGATTCAATTGGAACAAAAGCTACTGCTACAACTTTCTATTGTCATTAATATTAGGGCACCACCCAATTGAAAGCCACTGGATCAGATGGACCAGCCACGAGTTTTGTTTGAAGCTACCGACATGTCACTGAGAACTTGACGAGCCATAACGTCCTAAAAAAGGAGCATGTGGGGGCACGGCACCAAATTAAAGAAAAGAATAAGGATAGTAAATTAAAAATGAAAATGTAATATATTTTTATACATAATTATAATCTTTTATTTAAGATTAATCAATTGACTTTTATAAAATTATTTTAAAAATCATATAAATTGAGAGTTATAATTACTTGTAAAATTATCTTACAATACACTATTTTTATTCTCATTAAAAAATAGCCTAGTTTCTCGTGTCATTTATCTTTTTATCAATGTCCTGTGACTATATATTGCACAAGTCTTGTAAATATAGGAACATTTTGCATTTTATCTATGTTTTGAAATATGGTATGATCTGAAATTATTTAGGTATTTATATTTTGATAAGTCAATTTAGAAAGAATTGAATGGTTATAGACGGCAAGTATAAAATAGTTTTAAGTGTAAAATAGTTTTACCATGACAATCATAATTCATCGTTTTAATAATTTTTTTTAAATAATTTTATAAAATTTAATTAAATTTTCATAAATTAAAAATTATAATTGAACGACGGTACAAAATAAATTTAAAAATTATAATTGACTTGACGATATAAAATGAGAATTGTAATATTTTTTGGTTAATTGACTTTTGAATCACAATGTTGAATCACAACTATCATATAAATAACCTTTAAGATAATTTTATAAAAATCATCTAAATTATCATAAATTGAGATATAAAATTTTTTAGAACTCTCATGTATCACATTGTTTCTCATGAACTATACACATAATGTGAACCATGCATCATACGGAAAACAAACACGTACATAAGTTCATTATTTTCTGTCATATAGCCTACCAAAGCAATTGTGCATAAACAAAGTATATATGGAATTATATATTAAAAGGAAAAGAAGGGGGAGAGTGCTAGGGTTTTTCTTTGCAACAGGGTTTCATTGTCAATCCCAATAAGTTGCTAGACTCATCTCCAAAAAAGTTAATAGTTTACCAAGAATTAGAGCCTCAATTAGTGTATATGTGCACAGAGAGATCTCTCAACAACACATGACTGTGCAATAGTGCAAACTGCAAAGTGTAACAATAACAAAAAAAAAAAAAACAAATCTAGAAAAAGAGCAAAAAATTTATAAGCCTTAGGTCTTAGCAACAATCAGCAACATTCTATCTGTCACTTTCTTTTCTTTTAGACACTTTCTTTGTGATTGGTTTAATTTTATTAAAATTCATCAATTTAAATAGAATTCACATATCATGATTTTCTTTCATAATTTGGCTCGATGCCTATCACAGCTGATATTTTTAATAAATTTTAATAATTCACGTGGAGAATACCAAAAAGAGAGTTAGATTGAGTGACCCTAGCATTCCTTGAATAGCCAATTATCACTATATGATGCACATGCACTATGAGATGTTCCAAGTGCCAACTCTATCAATAGTCAACACAGCAGAGGTAATTAGAATATATAACATCAGAAAATTGACCTGATTTACAGCTTCAATAAGCCTTTGAACTTTAGACAGAGATTTGGGACCATTAATGTTGTCAGTTTTGAATATTGGTGCGTAACACTCAGCTTTGAAAACACAATATCATGAAGATAGTGGAAAGTGAAATTATTGCAATAATTTCTTTTTGTGTAATAAAGAGTCACCCGGATTTCTATTTGACACTCAACTAATTTCTCTCCTATTAGGTTGGTTCAAAATTGTTGTTATTTTAAATATTATAATAATACAAACTAAATAATTTATACTACTACTTAAAAACAAAAAACCCAAAATTAAAGAAATTCATGATAAATAATAAATCACAGTTTTACTCATACAATCACCACAATCAAGAGCAATAAGAACATAGTAATAAAATCAAGAAATGGCAGATAATGATGAAGTTAATAGAAAAGTACAAAATGGGAGTTACAAGTAATCGAGGGTCATATTTTAATGACCTTATTAGGAGTCCCTTTACCTCTATTTACATTATTTTATACGGTTCCTATATATAAATTCCAACTTATTACTATCACAAATAAACACTAAACAGGAACATTATATTGAACATCAAATTAGGGAAAGAAGGAAAGGAAGCAGCTACCACAAACCAAATATTTGAAGATGGACAACTAACTAAAGTTTAAAACTAGTTAAATTTGATTTTAATCACATTACATCTCTTAACGTGATTCAAGAAGCAAACTTGAGTCCATATCGATACTATGTACATTTCAGGCATTCTTTAAATCAGGCAAAAGCATCCCTATGATACATTTCAGAGTACCTCTAAAGAGTATGATGTAATCAGTATGAAAGAAGCTGAACATACCAAGTACCTGCCAAGTAGGAATAGAAAAACAGTTACTAAATGAATTAACCGGTTTTAAAAATCAGTTTGAGTCAAACCAACTTGTTTAAAAAAACCAAATCGTTTTGTTTAAAACTGAACCGGTTCAGTGCAAAACCAGTTCGATTTGATTCGGTTCATAACCGGTTTGATTTGAACCGGTTTAAATGCACACTCTACTGCTTGGCAGTTATTCGAAGTTCAGGGTCTGGTTCTAACATTTCCCTAACAAATTTGAAATCTGTAAGCCCTCGAAAAATGGCCTGTGCAACCTCTTTTTATCCTTCTGAGAGTAAATTACATTGTCATCCTTAAAGTTTCATCAAATTTATCTTGATATCTCTCCTTTTTCTATTCCTAGACTAATTCCTTATAATTGTTTGAAAAATATTATACACCTCTTATATATTATGCAAGTACCTTAACTGTTTACAAAACATTTCATCATCATATAATTTACTCTTAAAAGTAATCACCAAGGTACTAGTAAGATATAAGTTAGTGAAATAATGTAGACCAAGTTGATAGGAACTAAACATATGCCGCAAATATGAATCAAAAGAAATCAGGAAAAAAATAACTTGTTGGATAAAAACCTCACATAAGCATTAGTCTTTGTCATCATTGCTCAAATTAAAAAGTGAAAAGCAACAGATAATGGAAGTGTGGTGAAGCACTAATATAAAAATCAGGGAAAGCATGAATGTTATGCATGTTTAATTTATGCAACATAATAAAGGGCCGGGAATCAGAAAGAGTACCATCAGAATTCAGAATTTTAGAATTTTAGAATTGTAATTATCAATGGAGGAAGATCACACAATAATACATATATAGAGAATAACACTAGCACTCCATATATCAATTTCTGGTCCACAGTTCCACTTTAGCACCTTTGGACCCATATAATATATGGACTTCAGAGAATTTGTAGAACCTCTCACCACCACAGAAAAAAGCATATGATAGGTACAAACAAGTAATTACAAAAGTTTGAACATTAACGTTGAAACATGAGTATGCAATGCAATACTATGAACTCTCAGCATTATCAGATGGCACAGCATAAAAAAGGGCGTGGGGATATATATATGATTCATTTTGATTATGATTTTGCTGACAATTATGATATAACATCTTACATTATGCTAAAAATGCTACCACATGTAGAGGCCAAAATAAACACCAAATCTTATCTCAGAGCTGCTCATCATTAACATCCCCATTGAGATGCAAGAAGAGAATCTTCTATTATCCTAAAATTCGTAATGCTATGAGGAGATTTGGTTTAGTTGGTTGAATAAGATGCTTGAATTTTTGTAAACTTTTTATATTTCTCCTCGAATGTTATAGATAAAAAATAGAAGATTTAAATAATTTTTGGGTCATTATAAAATACTTATTTTCTAGTTTGGTCCCTATTAAATTTTTGCTACATTATTTTTGAAAAGTTGATGTAAAATAATATATTATTTACATCGGTTATATAAATACTCGATGTAAAGTAGTGTTTTTTACATCGGTTAGAGTAGCCAATGTTATGTATTATCTATTACATCGGTCTACCGTATAACTGATATAAATAGTAAAATTTTACATCTAATCTTTGTTTCAAGAAATCACCTATATGGGTCGAAGAGCCCTAAATCTCATAAATAGTGTGCCCCATGGATCTATAATATCTAACATTGAAATATGAGTCTTTTTTAAGTAACAAATATTATATAGGTTTAATTTTACTTTCATTTTTATAAATCGATAATTTTAGTTTTCTTAATTTATAATTCAAATATTTGATCTCTTACTTTTAAATTTTGATTTTTTTAATTTTCTTAATTTCTAATATTATTTTAAATTAGAACAATTAACCATCAAATATAACGTTAATTTCTTTTTTTTCTTTTACTTTCAAAAATGAAATTATTTATTTTTTTTACTAATCACAAAATTAACTTAATTAAATTTATATATGACGGTTAAAAACCATTACAAATTAAAAAAAAATTATTCCTTAACACTTAAAATGACTAAAAAAGTGTTTTCCCATTATGAGGGACTAAAAGGAACTTTTCATTTCATTTGGAGGACAAAAATATAATACAACATGGAAAATCATGCCGTGGTTGATCAATCAAGCATAAAGCAAAGAAGTAATTTACTAACATTGAATACAAATAAGTGCGTGGGTAGGTTTACATCTAACCCCAACAATGGAGAAATTAACTATCCATAACCATGGGTAGCATCAAAATACGTGGAAGATGGAAGATGGAAGAAAGTGCTCCGATGGAGCAAGGAGGAGCTCCTCTACTCCAAGGAACTGTCCAGATCCATGCCTCTGTGCAAAATGGTCCAGCCTCCTAGCAGAGTGAGGGTCAGGCCTATATATAGAAGAGCAGAATTTCTATTTAAATGTGAATTTTGGTTCGGAGCTAACCATCCTGGTTGGGAGCCAAAATGAAAGATTCTGCTGCTGCAACAACTTTGTGCCTCTGATGATCCCTTGAAGCTTCAGTACTTCAATCCATCTCCAAACTGCGTTCTACAACTTCATTCTCCCTTTACTACAAAAATTGGGGCAAATTACTACAATAATGCAACCAATAAACTAAGCAACTAGACTCTAGACTAGGAATCAAATACTTGAAAAATTAACATAAATTGAGTTAAAACTAACACTCTAAATTAAGATAGAGCAAGATATTTGCCTCAAAACTCACTTGTAAAGTAAGTAAATTAAGCCCGACTCTGATGTGTATTGGGAAACTGAATACACTTTTTATGGTTTGAGTTAGACTAACAGCCAGAACATCTTCAGTTGAGCTACATCAGCACACCTTCATAATTTAGCACAACCAAACTTAACAAAAGGAAAATTAAAACAGAAGTGACTTACTGAATATCAGTTTCATTAGCTTTTGACTCATGGTGTGGTGCTTTAACAGCATATAATGCACACGGCCTGTTATAGCAGTACCTAATACCAAGCTTTCTCGTTTCAAATGTCCATCCAACAAAAACCAGATATAAAACTTGTCAATTCCTTTGACTGCTTGTGCTTCTCCACTGTAAAATCACGATTTTAGTTAGCATTTCGTATCTAAAAATACATTGCTCTTTATCACATTAATATAAAACCATGAATTATATAAAATAAAACCTGTTGACATTGATAACAAAAGGCGCAGGCTGCCTCTTCCCTGCATATGTCTCTCCCCAGTCCTCCTCCCACTCCCCTTGACCTTTCCAGGTACCACAATCATTGTTTGAAGAACCAGCTTTCTTGTAGCCCCCCAGATCATTGAATGTAGGCTTTGAAGGGGCTGGCTCTTCAGCCACATATGCTATACAAGTTTCATCTGAATGCCAAGAGATCCCCTCAAACCTACAATAACACAGAACAATGCTCTAGCTCATAAATTTTAGCTTCCAACCATGTTGTCCAAAGCACATGTTTAGTTTATAGCCTCTTTTGAATAAATAGTTTCTCCAGAAATAAGCAATTCCAAACATGTATGTCAGTTAATATCTATTTATAATATATAAGTTATGAGTCAGACAACCACACGCTGCAATGTCACTATATTATTTTTGCCACATCGGCTAATTTGCCTGTGTCAGTTTCTCTAAATTTCTACATTCTACTATATCTCTCCTCTAGGCTCTATTTAATCCTCATTGCATCCTAATTTTGACCTAAATTAACCTATCCAGTAGTCTATTTCTCTGTTGTAATAATCCTGAGTTGCAACCTCCCATAAAAAAAGCTAGGTGTTATTCTTTCTTACTCTTTTCTATTTTTTCCCCACACAGCAATCAGAGATTGTTCTTCCATTGTGAAATCAATTTTGATTAACTTGATACAAGTCACTCTGTTCATATAGAACATTAGAAAATCATGACCACTGGAAAGTAAGAAGACAGTGTTATACAAAGGAAAACAAAAATGAAATTTAATGCAGAGTAAGAAAACTAGGGAGTATTTCTGCAATATTAAGGCACATGCACCCATGCTATAATATAAAATTTCAATATTTGAAATGTGGGAAACTATCTAGAATCAGTGTTAAAGAAGCTCAAATAGGTCTGATATGTGAATAACAATATTGAAGGCACCACAAACTGACACTGATTTTCTGACCAGTTAAACTATGCCAACCAACTCCATGTATTTATCTCCTTTTTCAGCTTTGACTATTGAGACAGAAGAAAAGAATTGAAGAAACAATCATGAATCATCACTAAAACTACTGACTACACTAAGTTGCTTCTTAGTAAAGCAATCTTTTGACTTTTCAAAAGGAAAATAAGTGTTGTGTGATTAAATTAACTCACAAGTCATAAGATGGTTTAGCACTTTGACAACTTATCTCACTTAGGTAAAAGAAAAAATGATAGATAGTCTTCAGCACAAGTTTCATTTTATTGACAGCTATTCAAACTACCAAACCATATTACACAATTATTATAGAAATTACCTATTCATTTGTAGAATGACCTCCTTCAAATGCACATGAGAGTGCCAACATCCATGCTTGCAAACTGCGAGGAGCATCCCTTTTCACCATTACTTCTAGCCTGCCAACAGCCTGCTTTGAAACTCCACAATTCAGCAAAATGTTTGCCAGAGCTCTGAATGTAAAATCATCTGGTTGAACACCAGATTTTATCATTTCCTTGAAAGTCTCTGTAGCTTCCCTTAGCCTCCTGTCCATAGAATACAGACCAAGCACATTATTATAACTCAATATATCAGTCAAGAGTCCTAGTCTTCTCATCTGAGTTGCAATTTGAATGGCTTCATTCAATCTTCCAATTTTCTTATACATACATAGCATCATTGCATATGAAAACTCATTTGCAACTTCATTCTTCATCAAGCTCTCGAATATCTCTTTTGCATGTTCAACCATAAGTCGCTCAGTATAAAGATCAATCATACAGTTAGAGGAAAATAAAGAAGGACCTTGATCTGATAATTGAAGCAACTTGTATGTTTCTTGTGCTTCTTTCAGGTAGCCTACTTTAGTATACAACTTTATCAAAGAGTTATATATAGCTGGATTCCCTGGAAATCCTGCCTTTCTCATTTCATTAACATAATTGATGGCTTCTTTAACGCTTCCAGTATCAGCAAAAGCATTGATAAAAACACCATAAATAATGACATCAGGCTGCACAGCATATCCAAGCATCTCCATGTATAATTCTTCTGCCATTTCCAATTGGCCTAACTTTGCGAAGCTTGATATCACAACACAATATGGGACACAGTCACACACAAGTCCTGCCTCCTGCATTTTCTTAAGATAATATTTGGCAATGTGTGGCATGTCAGCACTGGCCAAAATATGTATAAGAGAACTGTAGCTATATTTGTCTGCAACAACACCATATTTTTTCATACAATCAAACAATTGGCATGCTTTATCATAGCACCTTCCTACCCCATAAGCCTTAATCATCACATTAAACTCAAGGACAGTGAGCTTCTTCTTTTCTTTGCAGCAAATAAAGACTCTCTCGGCTTCTAAAGTGTACCCCCTCTCGCCATATGCATCAATATTGGCAGAATAACAATCAGAATTGATATTTCCAGCTAGGTGAAACCTCCTGAACCACAACCACGACTTCTCAAGCATACTGGATTCTACATACATTCTAGTCACCGCAGATTGGGTGAATTCATCAATCTCAAGACCCCTTTCATCCATCTCCTGTATGAGCTCTTCTGCTTCTTGGACCATTTTCCTTGTCGAGTATGCATACAAGAGGGTACGGTAACTCACAACATCCGGCTCAAGGCCGGCTTCTTTCATCCTTGCAAGATACTTAGCTGCCAAGTTGACATTATTATTCTTAATATAAAGAGAAATGAGGATGTTATACGTCCTAGTATCAGGTAGGCAACGAAACTCTCCCATTTTCATTCTGAGGAACAGAAAACAAGCTTGTCGTAGCCTTCCACAGTTTCCATACAAGTGAATCATTGTATTGAGTGTAACTGTATTCAGTGCCCTTCCTTGTTTGATCATCCTAGCAAAAGTTTCACATGCTGTGCGAAATTCACCGCCCTTTCCAAACGTGTCAATCAAGGTAGCATACGTGTGAGAACTTAAACAAACATTCCCCAATCCAAAAGGTGCATCCCTATCTCTATCTCTTGTCATCCATCTCCTGAAAAAGTCTTCGGCTTTCCGAAACTCCCCGAGCCTCTTGTACAAGAGAACGACAATCCCCATGGTGAACTCATCAGGCTCCATTCCACGGCTCCGCATCCTCCAGAGCCACACGAGTGCTTCTTCGTTGAGTCCGCCTTTGCTATAAGCATCAATCAAGGTCCCGTACGTGGAATTCACGGGTGCAACCCCTCTTGCATTCATTTCACTCCACAAGCTCTCGACGAGGCCCCACTTGCGCGCTCTTCCGAGGGTGCCGAGCATTACGTTGTAGTGAATGACGTTCAGTTCGAAACAAGACTTGTTGTTGAACCACTCGAAAACTTGCAGAGCCCTCTGCCAGGAGGAGAGGTGGGCCGCCTTCGTCAGAATGATGGTGATTTCCCTGTCGGAGAGATGCGGGCCGCCTTCTTCCCATTGTCGGAGAGTGGTGTCCAAACCGTCGGGAGTGGTGCTGTTGAGAGCGCGCAGAACTGCGGGAATGCGTCCACCGTGAGAGACACGTTTCGTCGAACACGTGGAGTGCAACAACAACTTGTTGTTTTTTGGAGTGGCGGAGGAATCAGCGTTTTTCTCCAAATTGAGGTTCTTATTGGGGGAATTATAATGAGGCGGAGGAGGCAATGCGTGACTGGGTTTGTTGGGAATGGAGACAGAGGTTTCGAGTGGAGAATGAAGAAGTGTGTTGGTCAAATCAAAAAGTTGAAGCTTCATAAGCATTTGGTGGCGGTGGCGGTGGCGGTGGTTGGTGTCACGGTGGTGGGGCTGGTGATTGGTGGTTGCGGCTTGGGTGGCGCGGCGGTTAACGTGACCAGAGCTTGTCGTGATGGAGACTCAGAAGAGCGGAGACTGATGCGGAATGGAAGTGTTGCACGAGTCTTGAAGGAGAAGGTTGGAGGTCGGGGGCGGGTGTTATCCAATTTCATAATAGTTATTTTGGAATATAAATTTAAAAGTTATTTTGGAATAGATTTTTTAATTATTTTCGTAATTCAGAATAACAGTCAAGACTCTAGTTATTTTAAATTAAGATAAATAATTCAAAATAAGCATTAGTATTATTTTAAAAAAAACTTTTTTTTTCAAAAGATGACATTTTTGGAATTTTCTTAAAAAGGGAGTGAATAAGCAAAAAGGAAAAAACAATTTCCAAGCATGTTTATGCCCCAACCCCAACCAACCTCTCTTGAAATTTTTTGCCCCTATTGGTTTAAAAAACAATTGAAAAGTTGAGGCACATGGTGCATGATGGCTAGATGTTACTCTATTCATAGTACACAAGACAACCTAAATAGCCATAATATACTGTCACAACATTTTATGTATAAAATAACAATTTTGTTCGATTAAACTTTATCATATCAAGTTTAAACATTTTTGTTGTCCCTTTGCATTTCAAAATTGGTAGGTGCTAACCAATGCTTAAGGATACAGGTTAAGTAAAGAAGAAAGTTGTTTCATCTATGAAGACAGTGCAAAACGGATTAAAATGGCACTGAGCTTGTTAGTGCCTGTTTATTTAATCTTTCAAACAGAGTTTTTATGCATTTCAAGATAAAGTTACCTAAGTGAAGCTTTGGTCTAAACATTGATTGGAGATACAAACACAGCTTTAGTAATATAATTGGCTATAAACATAACTACTACCCACTATAGAAAATAGTAAAAGTATCATAAAAAAACCACACCGAAGGGGTCTTTTTATATTGATATCAGAGGTCATAAAAAAATTGTTTTTATGATTCCTTGCCTTATAAACTTATTAAACAGTATCGTTGAATGATAAACTACAACAATCAAAATAAATTAATGCACTAGCTAATAGTTCTCCACCTTAGCATTACACTACTTGTTGTGTTTACCTTACAACTTAATTTATAAGCCTGTGAGTACTGCTATTTTAAGCTGCAGATAAAAATCTTTATAATGAGAATGCTTAGTGCTTGTTAGTGACACGCAGATTATCATCATCAGAGATAGAAAGTAAGGAGAAACTAGCAAATTGAAAATGAAAAATTATGCATACTGTTTAAACATTAGCAACCTTTTTTTTTTCTTTTAAAAGGATGAAAAAGACTTGCATTATGACAAAATAGAGGAAATAACTACAACTAAAGCTTACAGAAACAAGATGTGGCTTTACGCATGTAAGTTTATTGTCATTGATAACATCGTATCCATAATGTCAACGATCCTTATCATATAGATGATGAGTATTCAGTGAAAATAACTTACAAAGTAAATCTGCTGATTTAAGGATTGGTAGACCTCAAATATTGCTGAATGAGGGAGAAAAGAACAATTTCCCTAATCTGAAATTGATATGCAGTGTATATAAAATATGTGAATCTAAAGAATGACTATTCAGACTAATTATACTATTCATATTCTTCAAGTATAAGCCATGATCATCTACCATTAGCACTAAGGAATTGATCAAGTCACCACACCAATGAGGTCACAACTGTAAGGTGCACCATTCCACCACATACTTTTTCCTCAATCTTAGTGGCCATAGCTGCCCAAGAGAGAGAAAATAACGTGACAACAACCCAGCAGCAAGAAGTGCTTGTCATTAGAGGATTCAGTGGCATCTCCCCATACCAAATGCCAAAGACAAGCCCCTAAAATCAAAATTCAAAACCTGTCATTATGAAAAGATCCATAAATGGTGGGGCATAATCTGAGGCTTGCACTGATCTAATCTGTTTCACCAGATAAATAATCTAGTAACCTACAATATGAAAAATCAAATATTTCAGCACCAATATGAAAAGGAATGCATTGAACTAATGATTTTGTCCCAGTTTTTTCTTTCCTATCTTTTTTGGTGGCAGGGGGGTGGAGACTTGTGCACAACCATACTAACAAGATATTAGATGCAAGGGAATATGATGGCACAAAAAATTGGCAGATTCATTAAGTCTAGAATGTCTCTACACAGAAAGCAGAACCATGACATTATTGCAAGGTAAATAGATCAAATTTATTTCAAAATATTGCATAAGAAATGAGGAGGAAGATCTATTACAGATGTTCACTGGATTTGGTTATATTAATTTGGATTAGACAGTAATATGCTATAGAGTAACAATTATAAAAATATAGGTTGTGACAGACTTAAGGTGTACATCATGTTTTAAATCCCAGATTGCATAGTGGCTGGCACCCAATAATGAAGACAGTAATAGGGATTTTGCACATGAGAAAAGTATTCACCACCCAAACAATATCAAAGCCCAAACAAAAGAGAGAATAAAATAATGATAGTGTTAATCACCTGTTTAGTGGCACCATCGAGAATTTAATTCTGCATGGCATAATATTGAGGAGCCAACTCGGTTAACCATAGGTAATCAACTCTGGTTAAATTTCGGACATACTTGTTATTAGTTTGGACCAATTCATTAAATATCACACACTCTGGTTTTTGCCGGAATAATACAGAAGAAGGGTGGATCTGCACCACTTGACCACTTGCCAAAGCCCTGTCATGTAACTAAGCAATGAGAAACTTTTTGTAGCAAAAAAGTAATGTGTGATAAAATTATACATGCAGTTAAGAATTCTAATTAGTGAATCAAAATACCAATGAAGAATTTCAAAACTAAAAGTGGAATTTGACCTAATTACAGAGTTGAATTAGATACCTATATGTCCCCTCTGGCTGCTTTACAGCTGCATTGAGAAAAAAGGAAGCAGCAAGGCATCTGCGGAATTGAAGCATATCATCTCCACAAGAAGAAATATTCAGACCCATTTGTACAACATGTCCCTGAATCTGCCTGCATAAAGTATTTTAGAAATGAGAAAGCATAAATGTCTGGACTGGAGCACTTTATAAAGAATATCTGGAATCCTTGATATCTAGCTTAAACATAATAAAATTACCTGTGAATGTCACGAGCATGTCTAAGAGATCGGCTATTAATAAAATTTTCTTTGCACCATTTTCTATATACCTTTTCAGTCTTTGCTGTACTCATTTCAATTGATCTCTTCTCCAAGAAATCATTAGACGCTCGATACACATTAATCAAAGTGATGTGGTCTCCCTCTGGACTTGAGAAGCATTTCGTTGCAGCTCTTGCCTGGTCAAAAATGGGAGAAACACAATAACTTTATATAAATATTAAGAGGAAACAGGTGGTATATGGAAATATGAGGAGTGCTAGTGATACTATCTCTGACACTTTCTTTTGGAGACTCTCCCAGTGATTGCTTAAAATTTATTGAAACTCATCAATTTTGGTTGGAATCATTTAAATCAGGTAAGTGAATCATTAAATGACATATGAAATCTACCAAAATTGATCATTTTCAATAAATTTCAACCAATCATAGGGACAGTCTCTAAAGAGTGTCAAAGAAAGTGTCATTAGCACTCCCCATGAAAATATATAGACCAGAGCCTTCATACAGTCGGTCAACTGCATATTTACAAATACTTTGTTAAATATTTAATGAGATAGACTAGTGCAGTATACAATCACTGACTCATCTTTGTATTATGCTTCATCATAACATCAAAAAAGAATATGATAAGAATATAATACAGTTGGAGTTCAGTCTTCAAACCTCTTCTAACTTGTCACGAGGACTATAAAATATGGATTCCACAGACAGCAGTGCCACAGCTATCAACATCTCCTCCAAGCAGTTAAACCGACTAGCTAAAATAAGAGCTTTGGAATAAATAGGATCCAAGGGCAGTCGAGCCATTTGATGCCCAACAGGATCCGATAGTTGACATTCATCTGTTAGAGCACCTAACAAAAATAGCTGCTCCAATGATTTTAGAATAGCTGCCCTGTTCAATCAAACAAGTGATAAGCATAACCTTTAAGTAATATTTTGGAAGGTCAAAATACCTTTAAAAATTATAGTAACAAAGATCCCTAAAAACTGCTAATTCAGTTCTGGAGTACAATACATGTGACCATCACAAATATTTCAACTCATTAATGAGTAATTGCTGATGCTATAGAATAGACCACTAAATCCTCTAACACTGTTATATTACATCTGGCCAAACAGAAGTGTTTATTAAGCTCATGAATTCTTCCTACTAAGACTAGCCACTGGTAAGTTGGTACTAGTGTTTGCGTGCATAATGGACACCAAGTGAAGATAACTATGTCATGATTATAATTATCAATTCGTAATTAAAGCACAACCCTAAAATTAAACGTTACTGAACATAATGCAAGGTAGTGGAAAGGGAAAACAGAATAAGGGAGTGAATTTATCAACAAAAAATGGAATCAAATAAATATCCATACAAGTAGAGAAACTGCCAGGCAAAAAATTCTGGAAGGTTCTCTCACCTTGAAGGTTTGTCAATGAAATCAAACCCTAGTATGTCATCAACACCCAAAGCCTTAAGCTGTAAAATGACATTAGAAAGGTTGCACCGCTTAATCTCTGGCATTGTTGAATCCTCAAGTTTCTCAAATTCTCTTTCAGGATATAGACGGAAGCATTTTCCAGGTCCTTCACGCCCTGCACGCCCACTAATACCCAAAAAAAAGACAACATTAATAATCAACTTGTACTACTCTTCCAGTAAAATTATTTTAAATATATATTAAATTCATGAAGATAATTTAGCTAAAACTAACTGTATGAATAACATACCAATCACTTCATTATAACCAAAATAAGATTTAAAAAGAAAAACATAACATAAATCATAATTCAAGAACAAGTAATTGTATAAATAAAAATGTTCAGAACATAAAATATTTTATGAAAAAGACAATGATACATTACATTTAACAGTTTTTTTTCATTTTTTAAAAGATGCATTATTACAAGGTTTATAATATTCCACATCACTGATAAACAAAATTTAAAATGGACAAGCATCTGCAAGCATACTGATTTAAAAATAAATAAATAATAAGTACTAGAAACATTGATCTTATATTCACATCTAACTTGTCATGCAATACCATGGTTTTCTGAGGAAAACCAGATATGACAATTACCAAACTGAAAAAAACAAAAGGAAGTCATCCTCAATCAAACTTACTTCATTTTCATTAACTGAATTAATTCAACCAATATTCGCAAGCGACAAAATATGAACAGATTCAGACATAATCTAGCACCATACCTTCTTTGCAGAGCTTGGGACTTGGATGTAGGTATTATAATCAAGGATTCCATGCCTTTTCCAGGGTCATAAGAACGTGCTTTAACAAATCCAGGATCAATTACATACTTGATTCCGGGAATTGTTACTGATGTCTCAGCAATATTAGTTGCCAATATCACCTTCAAAAACAACAAAGAGACAAGTTTAATACAATTAAAAAAAGTAATTACCTGATATGATATAAATCTCACAATTTTATTTTAAATATACATAAGATTGCATTAAATAGGTGATGCACAAGTTAAAAATTATAAGATCCGGCATATACCATTTTGTTATATCCATGTATTATCTATAGGAATTATAGCCAGTTCAAATGACTTAGTTTCTAAAGCAGAAGCAGTGTTAGTTTTGAGAGAAATAAAACATTAAAACATTGGTAGTAGTGGAGGTGGGAACAAAAATGATTAGTTGCAGTGATCCTTTTTGATGATAGATTGTATGACAATGGGTTCAGTAATGGCAGATCATTGGTTAGTATAGACAAATGCTTCATGGTAATTGTGACTGCTAGTAGAAGTGGTAATGTGGTACAAATGACAAGCAGAATTACTGCATAAACTAGCATCAAAGGAGCTGGATCATATTCAGAGTGCATAATGCTGTTTACATGCTTATGATTAATGGTGTGCTATCAATCATGAATGAAGAGGGAAGATGATCATTACACAAGTCATATATGCCCATGAGAACTTCCAGCAATGACATTTGCATATTGAAAAATAAGCAATATGAAATCGTGTGCATATGTACTAAACCTATTGGCACTCAATATAACGCAACCAACATTCACTTCAAATTTGTAGACATGATCAGATAAAACAGGGTGTTTCAAGAGAATGAATAGAGATGTAGACAAGACAAGACTCATCAAATGCATAAAATAAATAAACAGTTTTACAAATAATTAACTAAAACTATTTTCCCTATTTTATATTGAATTCTACCCACAACGTATATTAATTAGAGAGATCAAACAAATAGCAATGGTACCTTCCGAAACCCAGATGGAGCTGGAGCAAAGACCCGCATTTGCTGCTCAGATGGAAGAGCTGCAAATATAGGCACAACTAGAAGCTTCTGACTTTCTTGAGGTAATTGTGGAAGTTTCTCATTGATAAGCCTTTCAACAGATTCAATCTCTTCTTGCCCAGTCAGAAATACTAGTATATCACCAGGGCCCTCCTCTAAATGAATCTGCAAATCAAGAACATATGACTTTAAGTTTAAGCAGCAATATTATGAATTTCATTTCTCATTCATCACGACAATGTTAAGAATGAACCAAAAATACCATAATCAAGAAAGAATGAGGCAGTGCACAAACAAGAAAGAATAGAACGAGATGCTTCATGATATATGAAACTGTAAATACCAAAAAAGCATACGCAGAACCAATGCACCAAAAACTAATGCATTGTTTGGGATCCAAAAATCTCTATCTAACAATAATATAAAAGTTAAATCACATTATATTGAATTACATGAACTGAATAAACCAATGACCTGGAATATTGTTATCAACGAAGCATCTAAATAATCTGTCTCTGCATCACGAGTATAAAATATATCTACAGGAAACTGTCTTCCTTGGATGTGAACAGCTTTGGCACCACCAAAGTACTCAGAGAAAGCACGTGCATCAAGACTTGCAGACATGATGATTAACTTCAATGGAGCATACTTCTCATGGCGGGGCTTTTTAAGAAAACTGCCACACTGATCATTTTCTTTCTCCAACTTGACATTATTCATATTCTTGTTTCCAAAATTAAGGCCCTGACCACTTACAGAACTTGACCGAGCAAGCTGTACGTTTTTTAGCAAGCCCATCAAGACATCAGTGTGAACAGTTCTCTCATGTGCTTCATCAACAATTATAACAGAGTACTTGGAAAGATAAGGATCCAACAATGCTTCCCTGTAAGCACAACAAAAATGCATATCAACTCCTCCTGTACTCATAAAATCACGGGAAACAACATATTTTAATTCAAAACCTCTTTAGCAGCTCCAAATCTGTAACCATCTTAAACCCACAATCCCATCTCAATAAGAGGGGGGATGGGGAGTTAACCAAATCACCAGTTCTTGATAACTTCACACACACACACACATAAACACAAAAAAAAAAAACTTCATCCAAAATTAAGTGATATATCTAATATCTTCTGTAGAAAGTAGTCCATGTTATGCAACACTAGTACCTCAAAAGCAACCCATCTGTCATGTATTTGATCCTTGTTGACCCAGAAGTGGAATCATCGAATCTAACCGAATACCCGACCTTCTGGCCCAACTCAACACCACACTCCTCAGCAACACGTTTCGCCACAGTGACAGCAGCCACACGTCTAGGTTGTGTTATCCCAATAACCTTTCCACCACGGGAAAATCCAGCATCAAACAGAAACTGTGGAATCTCTACACAGCAAAACACAGCATAGTAAAACCCCACTATCCCAAAAAACCTCTTTTTATTATTCCCCTCAAAAACTAAATTACAAATAACACTGTAATAAACAACCCCACAAGGATAAAATGTAACCTACGGGTAGTCTTTCCACTTCCAGTTTCACCAACAATAATCAACACATCGTTCTTCCGAACCTCTTCACCCAGTCTTTTCTCAACTACAAGAGAAATAAAACAATGCCAACACCATAAGCACATTCTGAATCATTATTATTATTATTATTACTACACAATGAAAGTGAGAGCACCAAAAAGGTTGAACCAATGCATTGATACATACCGGGTGCAATCGGAAGAGACTTCCTCTGTTGTATAATCTTTTGCCTCCTGCGTAAGAAGATATATTACAGAGATTAAATCATAGTAATATTAGTTTGTATTTTTCTTTTTTTCATGTTGAGGTAATTGTGAAACCCTAATTGGGTTTAGAAGAATACCGTTCGGAGAATTGGGTTTGGCGATTGGAGAAGTTTCCCCGGTGCACTGATGGCATGGTGGCCGCAATTTGATGCACCAACGAAGCAACACTGAATACACTGTGAAGGTACTTGAAATTATAACCACACTTGTGATTTTTTTTCCCTTGATTTCATGGTCAACATACACCTAATTCATGGCCCAATTTAGATTTTGAAGAAGAAAAATTATTAAATAAATAGCCTTTTTATTTATTCTGTGAATAATATATAAAATAAGATTAAATAAGTTTTTAGTCTCAAATTTTAGATTTTAAGTTTTAATCTTTAAAAAAAAATGTGTCCATCTTTACTTCATTTATTTTTATTGCTAATAATTAGTCAGAGAGGATTAAAAATTGGCAACAAAAAGGCAAAAAATCAACTTCACAAGATTAATTATGAGCAATAAATAAAGAGGACTAAACACAAGCCAACTTTTTTTTAGAGGAACTAACTTTTAAAATCTAAAATTCTATAGAGACTAAAAACTTATTTAACCTTAAAAGATAAGATATCAAATATTTTTATTCATTTAGTTGATGTTCTAAAGGATTAATTTGAATAAGGACTTCTCCTTACTCACAAATGAAGTGATACAAATGAAAAACTAAGAGTAGAAAGTGGCAATAGAGTAGTTAAAAGTTAAAACTTGTAGGTTTGGTTGAGGTGATATAGTGATGGGAGAAATTAAAAAAATGGTGGTTCCACATGAAAAAAAAAAAAAATCATGCTAAATGGTGAGAAATACTTCACAATGTACATATTAAAATTTGACTACCTAAAATAATGTTCTTCTTTCTTCACTTATTTCACTAGTGTTTATTGAGTAACCCTCACATCGCACTACATTGTGCTTCTCGGATTTGTTTGATGATAATGCTGGTGTGCATTTGCTCCACTCCACTATTAGTTGCTCTAATTTAGACCACCTAGGTAAAATGCTTCAGTAGCTTCATTTCCTCTTTTCATAATAGATTTTTTATGCTTTGTTGAGCTAGCAATCAATTGTCAATGTATACCGTTAATAATTGATTTTCTTGAGTTGCATAATCAATTTAGTGTATTATGTGGTAGGGATGAAAATGGATAGGGTCTAAGTAGGGTTCTATAGTACCCATCTCCATACCCATGTTTAAAAAAGAGTACTCGTCCCCAGCCCCATACAACTTTAATCCTCATCCCCTACCCGTTGGGTACCTGTATACTCATACTCACACAGTGACTCGCACTTTACTTAGGTATAAAGTTAATAAATCAACAAAAACATCCATACATATTATTAAACCTAATTGAGTTTCTGTAACTGTTTTTTTTATTGAAAAACAGAATTCTCACATTTACAATTGAGAGAACACTATTTATAGACTTCCTGAATCTAACTTAACTGACTAACTACAGTTCTAACCACCAGACTACAGTGGTTAGACTTAGTGACTAACTGTACAATAAACTGAAGAGTAAAACTACTCTAATAGAAATAACACAGACTATTGATTCACAATTAAAACACCAAACAGCAGCATATGGCATTAAAATAACTACTAATAATTTGAAACACCAAACAACACAGATATTAGTTCACAATTGAAGCATCAAACAAATTTAACAACTGGAATCAAAATCAATATCAAGTAAATTTATCAGGTCAACAGTACAAGTTTCAAACAGCTTTCAGTTCAAATAGTACCAATTTAGCAAATTTTTCACATTCGCTTGAGTTTCAGCTCATTGTCAGGAAAAATGAAAATGAGCAGGTTCCATATTCAGTTTAATCCAGCGGGAAAGAAAAAAGAAAAAAAAAAGGAACTTGGTCCAGATGTGTGGTTAGAGTGAGAGAACCTGGTTCAGACAGTAGTGGTGCGCGGCTTCAGGTAGTGGTCGCAGTCACGCCAGGCGGTAGGCGGTGGTAGGTGGTCGCCGTCGGCAGCCGCAGAGGAGAAGCAAGAGAGTTGAGACGGTGAGGCAGTGACTCTGAGGCTGTGTTACAGTGTAGAAGGGGCTAGGGATTTTCGATCGTAATTACTTTTCTTTTCTTTTCTTTTTTCGTAATTACTAATTACATAAAATATGTTTTTGATCTAAATAAAATATCAAAAGTATTAATTTCATTTTCTAACAAAAAGAAAATCGTATTAATTTCTTGTTGTAAAATTAAAATATATTAAAAAAAAACTAAAAGGTCAAACAAATATTTGGATACCTTACAGGACCCAAAAAGCATGTTTTACCCTTAGTTTTTCACACTATCTATCTTAGAGCAAAAAAAAAATCTACCAATTTCATTCATTGTTATATTAGTAGATATTAAAAACATATTTTAACGTAATATTATATGTATAAATATATAATATAAATTCCCTCAAAAAAATATATAATAAATATTTTTACCTATTATAATTGTATTAATATTTATTTAATTCATATTCATAGAAAATAATAAGTAACCTTCACGCATCAATTATATTTGATGTCTCTCCATTTTAAAGAAGAAAAATGAGGGAGGAGAGAAAAATAGTATTTACTATATAAAAATAAAAATAAAAATCTCCAATATTTAGAGCATGTCTTTTCTTTAGTTGTATAATAAGAGTTTTTTGCTGAAATTTATATAATAAGAGTATGTCTATTTTTAGTTTTTACACAATTTTTCTCAATTTTATTTAGTCAAATAAAGGGAGCTTTTTTTATATTATTATTTCCTATCATACCGAATAATACAAATTTCATTTTTTGTTACTTACCATATTCTATTTTTCTAGCCAAAGAAAGCGGTACAAAGAGATGAGAGTAGAGAAAAGACTATTTGCAATTTTACACAAACTTTTGATATACTTTTTTAAAAAATTTATCATCAGATAAATTTTATGTAAGTCCTCTACATTAATATGGTATGTTTGCTTCCATGGAATGTGAATGGACATGTGAAATTATACTAGATATGGGATTTCAACTCTCGCACCAAACAAACCTTCAATCAAATTCACTAAGCCAAGACTAAGTTCCGGAACCAAAGAATATAGCGAGACCGCATCATGGTCCAGCTAGTTGAGACCATGTTCTACCAAGTGCGTACAGACCCGAATTGGACATGCAGCTAAAGTAAATGTTAAGTCAGAAAGGATTAATATATTTATTAGACTAACAGACTAAGGAGGATTATGAAGCATAATTGGAGATAAGGTAAATGGTAATAGCATGTTCAGGTCCTTAGATAAAAATTTAATATAAATCGGTATAAACAATGATACATATCATTATATTATAGAGAATTGTTATTATTAATTCTTTAACATATTTATTATCCTATCAATCTTTATTTGGAAGTTAGAATTTCTTTTACAAGTATTTTCATCGTCAGTCATAACCTTTGAGTCGAATGATCCGAATCAAACGAGAGTCTCAACCGAAAGGAAGTTTGGAGAGTGAGAGATTGAAACGAATTATATAAAAAGGGTGGCAAGAACAAGAGATCAAAGAATAAATAACTAACACACAAAGGATGTTCGCAAATTTGTGAGAGTGTGACATATTGATAATTTGTCATATTAATATTATTTTATGGGTGAGATGAACCTAAAAATTTTGAATTGGTAAGAGGTTTAAAATTTGATATAGAATTAAACCAATGATTCATATTGAAATTTTTTTAATTTAAATCATGAAATGAAAAATAATCAAAAAAATTGAGAATTTTTTTAGAGTTAAAATAAGAGAAATTTAAGAAATCTTAGTTAGGTAAAAAAATGTTGAAATGTATCATATTTAGTATTTATACAAAATTATTTTAACGATAAAAAACTAAACGGAAATCTTTAGGAAAAAATTATTAAAAAGAATAAGCCAAAATAAATATTAAAGAAATCAAATGGTAAAATCAAATAATAATATATTATTTTAATATTAAAAAATTTTAAAATCACTAAGTGAAACACGTTCCTTGTTGAAATAATAGTGATTCATGAAACAACCTTTTAAAATTTGTATAGTGAAAATAACTTGAAAAATTACCTTTCTTTTTGCTTTTATTGCTTCCTAAACCATCCACCATAGATGGTTTAAGATTTAGATATCTTTAATACACAAATATAAAGTTTAATAAATAAATAAAAGAACTCACATTTGCAAAAGTATGAACACAGTAAATAAGAAATGCATCATCATCATCATTTGTTATATATAGATATAGATATCTATTTTGGTTTGTATACATTTTTTTTTAAAGTTTCTATACAATCAAATAATAAACAGGTTTCTTTTCTTTTCTTTCATTTCTTATAATAACAACTTAAAAATAAATCTTCTTTATTTTTTTTCACTTTCTTTCTTTTCTAAATTAAACATATCTTAAAAGAAAAACACGAACTTATAATTTTTAGTGAAATTCAAAGAAGAAGAATCATTCAATCAAAAAATTGTTAAAATAAAGTGTTTTTAAATTTTAATATTTATCTCAAGCCTAAAAAGGACAAAATATATAGGAAGCAAACGTAAGCAATCACATACAAACTCACGTCAATCAGCCTAATGCTTATGTCATAGCTAAAACTTTGTTTTCTTTTGTTTTAATGTTCACACGTGCTAAGACCCCTTTAAATCTTTAATCATACACAGTCAGATTATTTGAGTAAAAAGTCAATTTAAATTCTAGAATTTCTATGGCACTGTCACTGTGACATTAGTTCATTAAACTAACAAAAGCATAAATAAATTCTTAAAAATATTTAGACTTTTATTTAAGTCTTTAAAACTAATCACTTTTTACTGAACAAAAATTTAATCATCCATCTATTGATCATTTTGGTTCCTAAACATATGTTATTAAACTTATTGTCAATTTTTTTAATATAAACAGATTTTTCTTTTATTTATATATTTGTCTAAACAATTTTTTATTAAGAAAACAGTTTTCTATTTTTCTTAAAAAGTAAATCTTATTTTCTTCTTAAAAAGTACTTTTTTAAAATTATTTACTTTCAAATTTAAACAAATCAGTTCACTATCACTTAAGTCTGTAGATTAAGGATCAAAATGATAAGAAAAAAAAAAAAACAGTCCATTTTAGAGAGTTAAGTGAAACCCTAACAAAATTGATGGATTTATTTATATTTTTCTTAATTTCAGATATTAATAAAACAGCAAGATAAATTTCAAGAACTAAATTTGCCATCTATGAATTGATGATATTTTGCACTTGCATTTAAAAGCAGATCAGTAGGGAATGAAATGAATTGAAGCCTTGTGACCCAATGACCCATTGAAATGACAATGAATTTGATGCCCGTAAGGGGTACCAATTGAAGTGGTAATTGATAATTGCATTGTTAAGTTACCCTTCGATATAACCTAAATGGTTAACACACTTATGTAAAACTCTAGTGAATTTATATAGGTAAGAATGATTTATTTAGTGAAATATCTAGTATTTGATTTTTTTATGTGCAAATTTTTCTTGGATTTAAAACAATTAGGAAGCGTGAGTAAGATTAGTATCTAATTTAGTGAGTCGAAAAATACTAGTCAGTGAGTTGAGAAATATCCATAGTATCTGAACTCAAAAAAAAAAAAGGCTACCCTCCTGTTCCTCCATATCCAAGCGTGTTTACGTAAATCTCAATCACTTTCATGAATGGACCCTCACTTTTTCTTTTCTTTAAATTTTATGGCTATCTTGTGCTTAAAAGTTCTACTCTATTTTATGGATTCACATCATTTTTTTATTTTATATTAAAAAAATGAGTTGGGTTAGGTTATTGTAAAGGGCAAATTCTATGGTGAAGGTGGTTCCTCTGCACCATTGTTTTTTTTATTAGTTAAAAGTTAATTTTATCTTCATCTCTTTTATAATTGGATATAAAACAAAATAATTGGATTGCATAGATAAACAAATACTAATCGGATATTTGTTTAGTTAAAATATATATTTAAATAAAAAATATGTTTAAAATGAATTTTATTATGAATAAACCATTTTAACCTTATATTAAAAATAATAGTTGTGTCATGTGCGCTTGATGTGAGGGTGTTTATGCCGGCTATTGCATTTGTGGCTCGTGCTCGGCAAGCTGGGAGTTGAAGATTTAGGATTTTTTATCTGGTGTAGAAGAAAATACAACTTCAGTCTTTCTCCTACTTTAGAAGAATTACGTATGAAAAGGAATCAAACTCTTTTGTAACTCAATGTAACAAAATTGTTGTATCTCGATATGGGTAAGTAGAATGATGAGAACTGGGATTGGGAATTTATATGGAGCAGAGAATGATTCGAATGAGAGATTATTGTGGAAGGTGATCTGAGAATGAAATTAAGTAATTGTAAAGGAAATTTGGAGTCAATTAGTCTCATATCATGATTTTGGCTTAATAGAAAGGTAGAAGGATTTAATTAAAAACGATTAATAGGGCAGGGCTGTGGGACAATTAAACAGACAGATGGTAAGCACTCACTAGTCGAACAAATTAAAATGGGGGGGAATTAATGATTCACAAGAACGTTGGTTTTACATCAAAGATCAACGACAAACCATTAGATCTCAGAGCCAAATTTTCAACATTAGAGCCAAATTTTATTATGACATTAGAGTCAAATTTTCAACATCATGATAAATATTCCACATTGACAACACATGAATAAATAAAGGGCATGCATCTCTCTATCTATAGGACAAGAAAATATTAATGCACGGAGAAGGACCATCGTATTAAATTACTAATAAGCACCTCCTTTGTACACCTCCCTTCTTTACATCATAGTTGCATCATAAATGTCTTGTTAGATAGACAGATAGATATCCGTTTCTAGATAAAGCGTGGACTTATAAACCTCTTCCCAAACCTTTTTACATAACAACAATGGCATTTATTCACACCTACTCGATCGAGACCTAAAAGAATTATTGACAAAATGACAAGGACTTCAAAAACGAAATACAAGTGATTTTCTAATTGAGTAATTATTGTTTTTTTTTTTCTATCACGAGTATTCTTTTATTCACTAGGTTAAAAAATTAATCTTGTTTGTAATGATATAACTAATCTTGTTTGTAATGGTATGATTATTGTTGATCTGAAGAGTTTTTGTATATGAACAAAATTAAACATAAGACTTTCCATTAAATAGATTGTTCTTACAATATGTGAGTGCAAAGTGTCTATCCCATCCCAAATCTCATGAATTATTTAATGTTTTTTATTTTATTACATTTGGTGTTTGAATATTTTCTTCATTGACTTTGGCTATCTGCCATCTTAGTCCAATAAAAACAAAATATACGTTTTCATTATTATTAAAAAAGTCAAAATAATATTATTTACTAAAAAAAAATAAAAATAAAGAGAGAAGGTACGAACAAGATATCAAGCTTTGAACCAAACATCATAGCGCATGAAGAAATTAACAAATTATTTTAGCTTTTGAACATTTGACATTTTATTGAACAATTAATGCATCACATACTTAGCCAAAATCGCGGAATTATTTGTATGTTGATATGTTGTCGAATAAAAATAAGAAATGTCAATCTTTGATAATTTTGTCATCATCTAATTATTTTTAAATACGATACCTTTCAATATTAAAAATATTATAATGGAATAAAAGAATGAATATAATTAATTAAATTCAAAGAGATCCTATAATTTCAATGAATAATTCATAGCTTATTCCCTCAAAAAAAAAATTCATAGCTTATTAGTTATTGCAAATTTCAAATTAAATTCAATTACTTAACACTAATCGCTTACGAATTGAATAGCTCTTACTTGTGCACAGTTAAATAATTGAAATTTTATTTATAATATCTACTTAAAGGATGATAATTTTGTTTACAATCATATTTATACATACATATATTATATATATTTGTGTGATTAGATGTTCTTGCATTGGATCGAAGAATGATTATTGTTTACATCCATACACACATAATTATAGAGTTAAGAATATAATAGAAAAATAATTATGCAAATCTATACAACTCAAACCCTGAATTTATGGAGTGTCTATATAGTTGTTTAAGAAATCAGCAATCTACTTGATCAGATTCAGATTTCCTATTATTAGAAATTGATGGCTATCATTAAGGGATTTTATCTCTTTATTCTCATTGATATCAGGATTATAAGGGATTCTATCTGTGGGGGCGAGGTCTAATTAGTAATTATGCGAGCCATGCATGTGAGGTCCACAGCGTAATTAACGTGGGTTAGCGGGTTAAATCATCATAATTTAGAATTTAGGTTCCTTCCGAGTGGTTGTAGGTTTCTTAATTTATGAGTTGAAAATGCAATATGAAAATAAAATATGTTTAGTGAATAATGGAGCAGAGTTGATTTTTACATTAATTTTGAAAAAGTTTTATATTATTTTTAAAATAATAAAAAGTATTTTGTAAATTTAATTTTTAATTTTTTAAAAAAATATATTTTTATCACTATCATAATTTAAAAAATAAATAAATATATTTTATTCGTCTTTTAATTTTTTTATATAAAGTTATACGTTTCAATTTTTGACAGCTTCTTAAAAATTAAAAATAATAATAGATTGAAACTCAAAATAAAAATTGATTTTTTTCAATTTTAAAAAATTCAAAACTAAAAATAATAAATCATTCTAAACGATTTAATCTTCAAAAAATCAAGAGTGAAATCATCCATTAAACTAAGTATGTGAGTGTTATAAACTTTTTTTTTAACGTGAAATTCTATTCCTACCAATAAAAAAAAACTTCAAAAAATTTATTAATACAATTAAGAATCTACTTTGATGTGTGAATGAGTGAATCAAAAAGTAAATTTAAATAAAAAAAATTTACTTATCGAGAAATGTCATATTTTTACATGAATTTTATTACTTAATGAATTAAATTTTGATTCTCAATCATAAAATACTCCCCGATTAAAAGAAAAATACAAATATGATTATTTTTCCTAATATTTACCATCATATTTGCATTAATTTAATAATTAAAATAGTAATATCATAACTCAGTGTGAGAATTTAATATTCAATTCTATCGTACTTAACAACACTTACGTACCATCGATCCTGGTACAAGTTTGGTTATTAATCAATATTTTTAATTTTGTCTTGGAGCGTGCAACTCATGGAACCTTGTATTATCAAAGTCTCGTATGTTTTGTTTGGACATACTAATTTCAAAGGATGTTTAGATGAAGAAAAAAAAATATTTTTTTTAAAAGTTAAAATTATCCATTTCAATAGTTAATTTGTGAAAGATTATAAAAGAACTTCTATTAATTAGTTATAGAAGAAAAGAATTTTAACCCCTAAAATAATTAATTTCTTTTTTTTTTTATTTTCTTTTTCTAAAAATTCATCTAAAATAATGTATTTAAATATGTATAAATATTTCAAAGAATTAGGATACTGCAAATTAAGAATCATATTAGGTAATTTTCACAATCATCTTCTACCTAATTAACTATTTATACACATTAGAGATGAGAATCAAAATTGAGAAAATAAGAGAATAAGACAAGAAATGTTAAGCATTAAAACCTTTTATAAATAGTTAACATTATGTAATTTTTTTTTTTAGTAGAAGTTGTAACTTTTTTTACATTTTAATTTTAGGGTAAATACTTACTTTCATCTTAATGCATATTAGTTTTTGAAAAAAAAAATCAAATTTACTTTTTAAATATGTAAAAAAGTATAATAAATTCATTATGTCGTTAACTCTCATTGACATTATCGTCTATGCCTATTACATATATGATGATGATGTGATGATTGAAAGTTATCACATGTCATTTACACGATTCTCAAGTATTTAATTTAGTTTTCAAATTTAACAATTTGTTGAGTTATTAAATTTAATCACTTACTAATATTTTGGTCTATAACAATTTGTTCCATGAATGTATTTTTGAATTTTTAATTAAGTCGTGTTGTATGTAAATTATTAGCATAGTTATCACCATCTATCCTTACTTCCATTTCATATCCCCTTAGTATAGTTCATATTGACTTTTCACATTCACCATATGCATGCATACAAGATAATAACTTAATTTGGATAGAATATCTAGTTTAGAATATGATAAAATCTAGTTAGTGATGTCTTCGATTTAGTTGCTAATTATTTTTATGGAATCATTCATAAATTAGTTTCAAATTTATAGTATAATTTAAATGAAATAATTGATAAAAGAAAGGTGAAAAAAATACAAGAATAAATATAATAATGAATTATGATAATATATGTGCTAATAATTTATATGAAACATGAGACTTGATTGAAAATCCGAAAGTATTTTGAATCAAAATGATATTACATGATTAAGTTAAAATGACCAAATAATTAAGTTTAGAGACTAATATGATAACAAGTTGTTAAGTCCAAGAGCTATATAAGAAAATTTAAATTAGACACGTGAAAATTACGTATGCATGACTATCAAATGAATGACAAGTGGAATCCAAAAGTAAGTTCAATCCATCCACATGGAACGATGCACCCACATGTTTGGCAATTTCAAAATCAAGGTTGAATTGGATGTCATTCTTGGTCAAACGAAGTTCAATACAAAGCAATTTCATCTTTACTTTTTCGTTTAACGTAGTGCGATCCGTTAATCCCTTTCAACTTGCGCTTATTTGAAATTTTAACCATCCATTTCAGCAAATATTAATCCTTTTAAGACCCCCTTCTAATTAGTTAATTAGTGTAAGTTTAGGTTTTCATTTAAAAGGTTTCAAATGAAAATTCACATTTTTCAATACAATAAAAGTATAAGTAACTCTCTTGTCATTTCTCTTTCCCAACTTATGTTAAATGTTCAACGTAACGTTTTTTACAAACATACCCTTACCCTTGACCTATCCAAATTTAAGAAACCCACATATGAAACCTTAACCCTTCCACAACCCCTTTTAGTTAGCATTAACCCCTCAACAACTCATTAATTGTTCCTTTAATTTGAAGCAGCATCAAACATGGTTTGAAGGTTTGTGCAATACAATTTCTCCTCCCGTTGGTTCATGGAAATTCATGTGCATGTGGTCCTATTTGCTTTTCATCTACATCGCGATCTCCTTTTCTCTTGAAATTTTGCTTAATGTTTGGTATGCGTTATATTTTGAATGGATTCATTGTAGTTTTGCAATGAAGCACCTGCATCTGAATCGCGCTCGAGTGCCCTTAACACACTAGTGACACTTGGCACATTAATTGCTGAAGTGACGGAAGAAATTGACAAAATAGAAGAAATTACAAGAGTTGAAGATTGACATGCCCGATGCTCTCAACTTATGTTGTCTAAGTGTTCTGGGAAAATGTTTGTAGCACCCAAAGGACATAAGCAAAGAGTGTTGGGCTAGCTGAAGTATGCAACTTATAATACACTACCATCCATGAAAAGTTAGTTTAAAAAAATTGTATTAGGATGGTGTTATTTTGATATACTTTGAATTAATCATTTTTTTGGACTGGTATTGTTATGTAGTACTAATTAGGATCTTGGTGGTATTTTAATGTTGACATTGACTATTTTTACAACAATGAACAATATAGGTTTGTATTGATACAAAGTTATTGTTTTTAATTTATATTATTAGATATATTTTTAACAAGATATAATAATATATTATTGAAGTTATTATACTTAAAAAATAATCAAATAAATCATAATATAATATAATTTTATTAATTATTCAATTAAACTTACTTTTCATCCATTTTATCCAAACAAGTTTAATTTTATAAAAATATTTTAAAGTAAAAGAATCCAAACATAAATCAAGTTACATTTAATTTTTTTTTTCTAAACTTAAGTTTGGAAAGTTAAGTTGAACTGACACACATTATTAATAATTATCGCGCTTTTTACGCATTAAAAAATTTATTATCTTTTAGAAATCAATCTATCATAGAGAATATGTTAGTTAATGCTAGTTAATGCGCTACTAATTTATTCATGTAAATATTGAATAAATATCTTATCTGATTTATGAATATCAATGCATGTTTGGACGAATGATAAAATTGATTTGAAATGAAATTGATTTAGTTAATATTAATTTTGTATTAATCTTATTTATGTTTCAATCTTATTTTGTAATATAAAATCAAATTAAGCATAAAATTCGTTATAAAATTTTGAATTCAACATAAAAATTACTCTTAAATTAACTTAAACTTAAGTTTACCCATTGAATCACATTAAGTAAAATAAATCAAATATGTTAATCAAAATTGAAATCAAATTTAATCAACTCTAAACTCATATCTAAACCTAAACGTCAAATCAAACCACACACTTAATTTCCACCATTTGGGTTTTGTTTTGTTTGTAATTCTATCTGCATGACCAATTTGACAGTCTAAACTCAAACCATTTCTTACGGGTCTAGAAGTGGGAATGGTGCTAAAACTAGATCAAAGAACGACAGAAACAAAGAAATTCCAAAAAATCGAAATCAAGCATTTTGGGTCCATGTTCTCTGGATACACTGAATAGGTCATGGTCCTGATCCTTATGGTCTCTTCAGCCGCAACACTTTCCCTCCACGTGACCTAACCCATGTTGGACAACGTAGAAGAGAATTTGCAAGACTAATTCTTTCTAGAAATATATCATACCATGAATTCATGATCAAAGATATTCACCAATCTTTGGATAAAAAAGTTCTATCAATCCTTTTGTTTGAATAATAATCAAACAGAAAACCAGAAAAAAAAAAAAAAAAAAAACAAGTTCTTTAAGTGTATACTAAAAGAGTAACACTTTTGATACTGAATTCTATCTAAATATATTTTTGTTCATTTTTAATAATGATTTTAGGCTGATATCCTTGAACTTGAATAAATAAAAGTTAAAAATTAAATTATAGCAATCAAATTAATAAATTTACCTTCTAAGAAATAAGTTAATAAAATATTTTTTTAAAAAATAGTAATGTTTTATTTAATATATCCATTTTTAATGGCAATAATATTTTTGAATGATTGTGTTATTCCGTACTTTTGTATATTGATTATGAAACTAAAAAAAAAAGTCTTTATTGTGTAAATCATATAAGTATTACAAAAATATTTTATATTTTAAGTTTCTTAATCAATGTTCAACAGTTCAAAGGGCATCCGTTAGTATTTGTCTTTTGAAAAAATTAATAATTATCGATTACTTAAACACTTTTTTTAAATTTTATTGAACTAGATAATTGAATCTAACAATAAAAATGAAACCAATAATGTTTTTTAATAGACCTAAAGACTAAACTTTAGTTATTTTGTCCTTATGCACCCCTGTCAATAATGATTTAGTATTAATGTACTGAAAAAGAAAAAGAAACTATAACTTCCTTTTTTGCATTTCGAAATTTGTGCATTTGCTAGGTTCGACAAATCCATGAAAAGTTCAAGGTTTGATAAATTTGGGGGTTACAATCCACAAAGATACAACCTCTAGAAGACTTTAGAAGCTTTTATAGTTTTATTTGTTTTAATATACTAGTATTTTATAGTAATTAAAATTTTCTGATTGTTTCAAATATTAATTTTTAAATACAAATTGAGTTAATCAAATATAGTGTGTCATTAGATAGATTTTAGTTTTAGCTTAATTTAAATGATTTTTTCCTTTTAAAAGTTATTTTTTATGATGAAAATCACGCGTCTTTACAGTTTTTTTTTTATAATATTAATTCTTTTATGCAAGTGATCGACTTTAATAAATAGAAACAGTACCTACTATTCGCAATTTTTAGTTTTACATTGCCGACTAGTATTATATTTGTCATTTTATGATTATATTCCATTAATAGTTAAATATGATTTTTCATATGGGACCCACCATGGTCATAAATTTCCAATAATGCGTTTCGAGTTTAAGTCCTTCTCACAAGGATACTCTCCCACAAACAAAAATCTGTTAGGTACCGAATTTAATTTATAGTTTGTACTGTCTTGAAGAGCCATTAATTACTAATTATTGATTAGAAAATTAGAAAATTGTCAAATTATAATTTTTGAAACAAAATATATTCTCACAACATTTTTAAATTAGAATTTGACACCAAGTCTTAATAAAAACACAAACTCATAAGCTTGTTTTCCTCGAGCCATGTCTTTTTATTTTTATTTTTTTAACGTGTACCCAATCACATGTTTTTGGCATTTTTTTTTGTATTTATTTATTTATATGACCATTCATTGTACGTTTTCCCAATATAAAAATTATTTTCAATATATACGACCCATGTGAATCCCACACAATATTGTACTACTTCTTAGGTTAGTCACCACTCTATGCAAAAATATATGTATTCCTGAAACATCATTGGTTTTTATTAACAAGTAGTAATTGTTATAGTTGCACCGTTATGATAATAAAATATTAACAAATTAAGAAACAGAAGCAAAAAAAAAAAAAAAAAAATAGCTTAGCAACAAAGTTATGTGGTCATGGTCATAGAGAATAAATGTGGTCAGCGTGACGAGTAATAGACGCAATGGGAACGCCAAAACCAAAAAGTTGAAGAGAGACACACAAAACAAAGTTTCCGCGTAAACAGATCAGACTCTGCGTAGCAACTGTGATGTTCATTCAAAAACACCATATAACATAAAAAATAAAAACCAAAAAAAAAAAAAAATAATAAATATATATATATATACGATTAGAAATTATGCGATCACACCCTAGAATCATTTATTTAGTAAAAAATCTTAGAATTTGAATTTCTTCGTATGGTATGTGAAAATTTTCTGACTAGGAACAATCACACCTTATTGTGAATATATTAGTCTTTAATAAAGTGGATTGAAAATATATATTTTAAGATTTTTATTTTTTTAAATTAAAAATAAAGTGGGAAACAAATGTTGTTAAATTAATTAAAAATAATAAAGATTGATCATCCAAATAGGAAAGTGGATAAGCATTATTTTATATTGAAGCATGTCCCATGAGAAGGTCATGTTGGATTTTCTTCATAATCAATTGATCGTCATAATTGAAAGAGGATATGTTAATGCTATAGTATAATATAATTCAATAAAGTTTGGGAGAAAGATCTAAATGGGTGATTAGATTAGATTAATTATTTATAGAAAATAATTGTTTTTATTAAAAAAAGAGATTATTAATTTGCTTCAAATCAGCCTTTCCCAAACATGTTGTTAGGAAACTTATTTGCACACGACAACATTTTTTGTTTTTATATATTTTTATCTTAAAATAATAATATTAAATAACATATGTAGTTCATTGTTTTATCATCTGAAAAAGGACTACATGTAAAAAAAAATACAGCAACATGATATGAAAACAATTAACCAAATGGTCTTTTTAGACTTTGACCGTCCTTAAAACAAGAGATTAAGTAAAAAAAAATCCTTTATTCAAAATAAACAGCATATGTTGATCATATGGCTTATTATTCAATAATCTATTTATTAAGATGTTTTGTATTTAATTTTTTATATTAATTAATGATAATTACATGATAAAAATATTATTAATGTCTGACTCAATAAATTAAAAAAATATTTAATATTAATATATGACTTAAAGAAAAAAATATTATTTATTGTTTAATTTAATAATGTCATGTTATAAGTTATTATCTGAACACAATAAAACTGTAACAGAGACATAAATAGAAACCCTTGTTTGTCCGATATATCAAACAAAGCAAATCTCTCTTTTTCCTCTCGAACGTGATTCACAACACAACACACAAACACAACTGTCTCATCTCGTGTTCCCACCACCCCATATATATAGCCCTTTCTTTTCTATTCTTTTTTCTCTCTCTATCTTCCAAAGAAAAAAAAAGCCAATCTTTTTCTTCTGTGAGTAAATCAAAGAGGTTAAGTAAAATCAACCATAGCTTCTTCTTTCTAGAACTAGCTTAGTTAGATTCGATCAAAGTCTCAAACTTTTCTTGAATCTGAATGGAGGGTACTCATCATAATCATCATCTCCATCATCACCACCAACAAAGGGTTCTTCAGAATATGATGAGTAGTAGTAGTGTGAACGTGGATATGAGTGATAATAGGTTTCCCCAATGGAGCATCCAAGAGACTAAGGAGTTTCTGGGGATCCGTGCAGAGCTGGATCAGACTTTCATGGAGACAAAGAGGAACAAGCAGCTCTGGGAAGTGATTTCCAACCGAATGAAGGAAAAGGGTTACCATAGAAGTGCAGAACAGTGCAAGTGCAAGTGGAAAAACCTTGTTACTCGCTATAAGGTACTATGTTATATTAACTTAATTATTCATCTCTCTATATATAGTTCTAATCTTGCAAATATATGTGATCTTCATGCATATAAAGAAAATATTTCCAACTTAATTAGCACTTTGTGTGGGGACAAACTTAACTAAGAATTTCTATGATATCCTCAAAAAAATTAAAATTAAGGATTTTGATAACATTATTACTGAAAAAACTCTACTTTTCTCTCTTATGTTTAAACAAAAGTTCAACTATTAGTTCCAAACAATAACTGTGTTTCCCTCAATACTATATATAGAGGTGGGAACTAATTAATTAAAAAATAAAATAGGTTTTATAGACTTCAATAGTATAGAATATACATAAGGGTGTTTGAGAAAAGTTCTAAATAGTTGTAGTTATTGTATGCTTAATTTATAGGCTTCTTTTAATATAAACTAAAATGGTGTTTTTGTTTTCTGATGTGAAGGGATTTGAAACAATGGAGCAAGAAGCGACGAGGCAGCAATTCCCATTTTACAATGAGTTCAATGCGATCTTCACGGCAAGGATGCAGAGAATGTTGTGGGCTGAAGCCGAGGGTGGCTCAAAGAAGAACAAGGCTGCGACGCCTCACTCCTCGGACGAAGAAGAAGATAATGGCAATGAAGAGAGCACCGAAGCCGGTAGCAGCCGAAAGAAGAAGAAGGCAAAGCTAGTTAGTGGCGGTGGTAATAGTAATGATGGTAGTGGTAACAGTTTGAAGGAGATTTTGGAGGAGTTCATGAGGCAACAAATGCAAATAGAAGCACAATGGATGGAGGCGTTCGAGGCGAGGGAGAATGAGAGGAGGTTGAAGGAGATGGAGTGGAGGCAAGCCATGGAAGTGTTGGAGAATGAGAGGATAATGATGGAGGAAAGATGGAGAGAGAGGGAGGAGCAAAGAAGGATTAGGGAAGAAGCTAGGGCTGAGAAGAGGGATGCTCTAGTCACAGCCTTGCTAAACAAGCTAGAAAGACAAGGAATGTAGCCAATATATCGATTGAAGACCTCATTCGATCAGATAGACAAAATTTACTTCGATAATCTCTGCTCCCTCGAGCGAGTTTCAGGAGAGATTAGTGTAGAAAATACAAATAGTGGGCTCCAAAGAAAGAAAAAGGCAAGTGATAGTAGTTTAATATAGTTGGTTAGGTAGCTAGCAAGCCATGTGGCCAACTCTAATGTGTTGTTTCCTCTTCATCTCATGGAAATTAAGGAAGCTTGATTTTAGAGGTTTGTTCTTAGAAACTCATTTTCTTAGAAATATAACTTTGTGGTATACTAGTTCTTATGATTTTGTCAAGTTGTGCTTCTATCTCTCTCCCTTCACTACTAAAAAAATACTTTCAAGACAATTCTGGAAGTCATTTCACTTAGAGATTTCTAATTTAGCTAATGCAAAGAAATTAATAAGAACCATGATTTTTTGTTACTTTCATTTTTTTAATAGTGTATATATGGCACTCATCTATGGTAATTATGGTTTTTGGTCACACACAAACTAGGCACTATAGCTCTGTTATCATTGAGAGAAGACCAAAATCTCGTGTGAGAGTAGTGTGTCCCCCCAAGAAATTTAACAATGTTTCAAAGAGCCCCTCGATCTGGTAGTAGGTGTAGATATGGATATATAAACTATAGTAGTGAGCACTATGGTTCAAAAATTCACATTACCTAACAAACAAACATTTGAAAACGGGCACAATATCATTGTCCACAAAGATATAATGTGTGCTCGCCATAATGGCTATCAATATGTTTACACGCACAGTTTTAAGGTTAATGGAGCATTTGTTGAAATGGCTCACTTCACACAAAGTGCTGTATTAGTTTCACTTTCGGTAAAATTTGAAAAAGAAAAAGGAGAGAAACTTAGATATATACACATGTTTCTATAGTCTTCAATACCGACATAAGTAGGGTTTAATTTATATATGTTCTAGATAATGATCTTAAAGGGTGAGCTCAACCATGAAGAAAAATATAATGATATTTATATAAAAGTGCTTGTTGCATTGGTTCTATTTGTTGATCCTCTAATTAATCTCAAGAAAAATTATTTGGTAGCCTGAAATTTCCAAAATGTATATCTAGAAGCTCGAACTTTCATCTTTAACAAAAATTATATATACGAGAGAATTTTTATAATTTAGTATATACGTAAAAGTTAATTTTAGTTTTTTTTTCTTAAACTTATGTCATTTTTTTTTTTTACTTTCTTCTTCTCCAAACAGATTCCTAATCTCTTAGTTAAGGATAGATTTTAATTAGAGCTCAAATTGTCATTTTGCATCCCCATGAGAATATTTTGACAGCTAGCTGAAATGGTTTTGCATGCACACGAGAGGTTTTCAAGGGTTAGTGACATTGACATGTGCACGTGAGAACGCTAGGTGTAGTTTGGAAATGGAGAAAGTTATCAGCAGCTTAGGTATGAACTTATGACTTTTATTAAGTAAATTTCAGCTGCATGTTATCATGTTTCATAATCATCCACATTTTATGTACACGCATGCTAAATTGACTCTTTTTTTTTCCCGTTAGTTAAGGTAAAAGAAGAAGTGGAGATCGTAGACACATACACGTAATTAAGGTTATTAATGCTTAGATAATATTGTTGCCATGTATGGCTAATTGAGACTGGTAGTATATATTGTGTAAATAAAGTTACTCATTTCTATATATATTAAGCTTTCTTGTATGTTTTCATGTTATAGAAACAAGTTAGTGTGTTATTTTTACGATTTCTTTCTATCTCAGTCTTTCCATATGTAAATCGATCATATAATATATGTCGTATTTACAGTTTTGTTTCTTTCTCTCATATAAATAGTATATGGGTATCTATATAATCTATGTATCCTTATATAATTTTCAATATTCTGATATTCATCTATATTATTATTAGTTATTTTCAAATATAGACCAGTTACCAATAATATGAAGATCACAATTCAAGAGCTAATTTGGTGTTTCTCCCTAGGATAAAGCTGGAGCTAGATCTATATGAGGGAATCTGAAAATAAATTAAGGTATCACTGAAGAAAATAAAATATATTATAACTCCAAGTATTGGTTTAGTAGAAGAAAACATAAGATGTGTGGTTTGAAAGTGCAAATTAGTGAAAATGACTCAAATATAATTTAGATGGCAATACCAAAAAAGAAATTAAAAAATAATGTATCAATGTGAAATACTGAATCACATCATCCTATATTAGATTTAGCGATAATTGTTATGCTTATGCTTTGTTTATTTTACGTGCTCTTGGATTTAATGATGGCATCAATCAAATTATAATTAAGTTGAATAATTACTTATTTCTTAATCAACAAATGCTCGAGTGCTACTTACGTATACGCCATGCCTACTGCGTTATTAATTAAGCGATCGAAGAAGATCAAACAGTTACTTATTATCACGAATTGAACTTTCCAAAAATAGTTAGTATATTCGTATTCACCATTAGGTTTTGCATCACCAAACTTATGTATCTGGATTTCACTATTCGCATTTTATGAATTATAATCAATTATGTTCTCTCTCTCTCTCTACATGTGTGTGTGTGTGTGTGAAGCTGAATAAGGTCATGCAAATATATGTTTATATACTTTTTTTTCTGAGGGGAAAAAAGCCTTAACTAATCGAATGAATTGTTGAGTAATTTCAACAAATTACCTGTTATTTAATTAGTATAAATTCTATGATTAAACAATATAATAAGAGGAAAGAGACTATATATTCATGCACCCATGCATATAAGAGGAAACAGATATGATTTGCAAGAATCTTAGACTAATTAATTTCTATTAATCAGACAAGCTAGGATTACTAACTTTATTAATTATCAGGTGAGTAACTAGTGTATGCGTTTCAACTTATTAAGATTTCTGTATACTATATATCATTCATTTTCTTCACAGGTAATTTTCTGTTAATAAATTTACATCCAAAATGAGATATATATTAAAAAGTAGAAAGAAAAATATTAGACGAGATAAGAAAAAATGAGACGAAAATAGAAATTAATGGAAGAAAAAGTGAGATGTGTGTGGATATAATTTTTATTTTCAAATACAAACCATAGTACTTTCTATGTAAGCATGCATGCCTTTTCGGGTTCACAAATAACATATTATAATTATAATTATAAATAATTGTTTGATTTGAAAATAGAAGAAAAAAGAGTATAAAAATTGACATGGAACTTTGAATGAGAAAATTTTCAAACGTCAAATTCTTTTCTAAAGAGTTAACTAGATTTCCCCTTGTAGCTAGTAATAAATAGTAAAGTCAAATTCCTGCGTTGACTCTTTAATATTAGAACAGCACCAAATGGTTTGGAACATTGTGAAAATTAAGAACCCGGTTTTACATGAAACAATTTGCTTTCAAAAGTATTCATTGGAACCGAAATTGTCTCTTTACAACAAATTAATAACCCAAATATAACTGTACAGGTTTACTGCCATACATTATAATAATCAGATGTTCTTCATTAATAAATTATTTACTCACATGTAAATATGAATGATAATTAATAGATTTCCTTATTAATTAATCATATGTATGAAAATTTTCTTCTCTTTTACATCATATCACCATCAAAATAGTAAAATTTGTTTATTATAAAACACAAAAAATTAGTGGATCTTTTTTTATAAGCAAAATTATCAATAGAAAAAGTACATAATAAAAGCTTGCCTAGCTACTAGCTAGCACAGTATAAGATTCGCATACCAGTTTGAAAATTAAAGGCCAACCATTCCTCCCCTTTTAATACAAATCATGACCATGAATGACTTTTATTAAGAAAATAAAGTTAGTTAAACAATAAGATTACATAATTTTACATTATCAAACAATTATAATTTTTTTATTTATATAATTTTTAAAATAATTTAATAAATATTAATTAATTTATTATAAATAAAAAATTATAATGATTTTTTTATTCTCTTTTATTAATCTTATTTATAATAAAAGTCATATCAAAACAGTCTATCCTTGAAAATCTAATTTGTTCTGTTCCTTAAAAGTCACATTAAAGCTGATGTTAGTCCGTGTCAAGACTCAAAACAATCAATGAGGATATTCTGTGTCCTTTTTCTTTTCTTTTATCTCTACGTACTTCTTTTTACTTCTTTGTGTTTTGGCAGAAAATATAATAAATAAATATTAAAAAAAATCTTTATGTACTGTCTTTATTAGATAGTACATATAGCCTTATATAACGAAAATTAAATTATTAATATAAATTTTGAAATTTTTTACTAATATAGTATGATGATATAGTGTACTACTAATATTTCATATACATTTTTTTATAATATATATAAAATCAATATTTTATATTAATGGAATAATTCATTAATATAACATACTATATATTTAGTATAAACTCACAATATTTATATTGGTAGTTTATTTTTATTAAAGAAAGACTAGACTAACTAACAGAGGCTAGTCTAAAATGGGATTTTTTTTTTTCAGTGATAAATTATTTTAAAAGTCTAAAAAGGCCAATGCCATGCTTAATTCTAGACCTTGAAGGATATATATATAGCTAGGTATAGAACTACATGCAAAAATACAGTTCTTGAATGCTAGCTATGAGATCTCATAGATAAACACCAACTATTTTTATTTTTTTTTATCATTTTTACCTCTCTTTGGATTAATTAATGCATTATGAATGATATTAATCCTGATTCTAGTATTTGGCTTGTGATTACATTTCTTATAGTGACTTTTATATATATATATATATGATGCACCGACAGATATAGACACGAAAATGCACCATTAGACATAATTATAATTACTACTAGGATGGCACTCACGACAAGTTGTTCATGAATCATGGCGCGTACGAAGCTGTTCCCAATTTCCCAAGATAACTGTTTTTTCTCTTTCTGCCTATTTCTTACTTTCTACCTCATTCTTGATGAGATTATTCCCAGCTATGTAAATTTTTACTAATATAGTAACCCATTATTAATTTATTAGTCTGGATTCAACGTTCAATTACTCACATACTACGCGTTTTTGACAGAACATTGCCACTATAAATTTGACACCAACTCTGTTAAAATTTATATATACCCACATTCATTTATTGTGTAATTTTTTTAACTCAAATAGTACTACTAAACAATTTTGGAAACTGTTTAACTCGAGTCTTGACATCAAATTAATATCATGACGTGGGGAGAGTGGCTGAATCAAATTTAAATGGATTATGATACCATATTAAAAATAATTATTTATAAACTACTACCCTAAGTTAAAAATAAAATGAAAAGGTCAATTAATTGGTGGGTGGAACTTGAAAAGTATTATGAGACAAGAGTTAACTTTCAACTGCATGTGTATGGCTGAAAGACTAATCAAGGAAAAGTAAACAGAGAATATTTGACAATGAATAGGTTTTTTTTAGGAAGACAATGGAACTAATGATTCACTATAAGGGAATAATTAATTAAGGTTTTGTTTGTTCTAGTTTCCCTTAAATGAAAAAAAAAAAAAACATTTAGGGGGGAAATTGTTTAATTGAACTATTTCTTGAGATATTTATCTTTATGAAGCACAGTTGTCGTGGTGTTTAAAAGAATAGAAGGAAAAAAAATATATTTTAACTTGTTTAATAACATAACTATACATCAACGATCAACATTAGATATAAAAGTTGCAAATTAATTTAAAACACACATGCAACACAATCCCATAACAATGTGCATGCACAAGGTAAAGATAATTTGTTTTTTTTATGTATAATTTAACACTACGAGTTATATATACTAATTAAAAATTATTTTAAAAATATAATTAGAACACTTTAGGACACTGGATTGTCTTCATAGAATAGCAAAAGTGGAACATTGTTAATTAGTGTTAGGTGCTAACCTTATTGAGAGCTACTCATTCTGTAATTTGTAGTGAGCGAGAAAAAAATTACTGCACCGTTAACAAAAATATCTTCTATTATGTACTAGAAAGAAAAATAATGAGTACTATTGAAGGATAAAGTAACATTTCTCACTGAAAAATTCTGAAATAGATAGCTAGATGTTCTTGTAAATTTTCTAATAAATGTGGTTAGAAAAGGAAAAAGAAAATCACAACCTGGGCGGGTTCTCCATTTTTTTTAAGGGTTAACTAGGTTTTTATTTTTTAATTTTTTGTTTGACGGATCAAAGTTCATAAATTTTTTTAAAAAAATAATTCCTAAACAAAAATTTGAACTATATTTTTCTATTTATTTAATGAATTTTTAGGAATTAAAGGTTGAATTTTTAAAAAATTTAGGATAAAAAATATTAATAAAAAAATTAAGAATTTTAACCGGTCAAAAAAAATTTTAATATTAAAAACTAAAATTCTAAAAAATTTAAGGAATAAAAATCCATATAACCGTTTTCTTTTTTAATCAGTTAAAATTAGAATGGTATGAACTATGAAGTCATTGGGCCTAGAGTGGGATTGGCCTTTCACCTTAGATGTGTTTTGCTTCCTGCCCCCTTTCCTGAATTTTTTTTTTTATCTTCTAGAATATCCATTCCAGAAGCCAAAATTTATATCGATTCCGAAAGATATTTTGACTCAATCAAATGAATTAGATTTTTTAATGGTTAACAAAATGAATGAAAAGCCATGGTTAGAAAATCTTTATTTATTGATAATTGTTATACATACCTCTCCTCTCTCCTCATTATTCCTCTCCTCATTGTTAATATACAAAACTGAAAACTCGCAATCCAAACTGATTCTGAAATAAATAGTAATTCTAAGAATTAGGTGAGAATTTAATTATATGAAAATATGACCAAAGAAAAAGAATTTTAGATCATTGATCAAGACCAGACCTAACAAAACGAACAAATTCTAAAGAACATGAATTGTCTTTATTGTTGTAGTGTTCTTTATATCTTCAGAAAAAAAATTGAGGAAAATAACATCTTTCATTCAACACTTGAAGTTAGTTCTATTCATTTGCAAAATCATCACAAGATATCCTATTGTTCCGACCTCAAATCCTCAGGATTATTAGTCTTTGACGGATTTGAGGAATACATGCTTAAGCGACTTTAACCTTGACACCTAAGTAATGTGAAACTCTATGTTCTACCAAAGCACCAATATCAATTGATACTTTACACACCAAAATGACAAAATTCTCAACAATGAAGTTCTAAAACTTCATTGACAACTTCACATAACAAATGGTCGAAAATTTTATGCTCAAACATCAAACAAATGTCCCCAAAGCTTTTACTCTCACGTACACATTTTGAGGTACAATCCATCTCTCTTATATCTTGTTCAGTCAAAGTACAAAGCTTCAGCATCAATTCTGAGTAATACTCTGCTTCCTTGTTGACATCATCAATGAAGGCATGTGTTTCATTAGTACTTGCACTATCTTCAACTTCATCATCATCACCCAATGGCAATAGTGATGGAGATTCCCACTTTGACTTTGAAGCAATAGAGCTTGTACCATCTGCAATAAAGAAACATATATTAAAATTAAGGTGAAATTAAGTGTATGTTTAATTTAAAATTAAAAATGTTTCTGCAATAAAGAAACATATATTAAAGTTAAGGTGAAATTAAGTGAATGTTTAATTTAAAGTTAAAAACTTGTAACCACATTTTAATATAAATCCAATAGATAAAATTAAAAGCAAGAATATTGATCGTTTCACAAAAGTATTTTTGTCCCAAATATGTTTTTCATCATGTAACCACTTGAGAAGCTTATGCACTAAGTTGAAACTACAATTGAATGTGAAGAATGCATCATGTAGCCACTTGAGAAGCTTAAAGGACTTGTTTGTTGTGCAAATCAAAGCAAAATGTTTTAAGGGACAAAACTTAGATGCACTTTTATAGAAGATTTTGGTGATATTTTTCTATCAGAATTAGAATTTATCTCGATATAATTTGCACAATTTTGACCAGAGAAGAGCACAAAAACACATATGAGGCTATGTTCTTTTGTAAAATATAAAGAAAGGTGACATTTTTTTTTTATAATAATTTATAAAAATAAAAAATCAAAGTAAAATAAACTGTTTAGTTAGACCAAACAACCCATTTTAGAGTTTGATAACAAGGCAGTGAAAACGACATTGCAACAAATACTCAATTCCAATTGAACCATTTCCAAACTAGTACTATTAACTAGTGAAGGAAATTGAGTTGAGAAAACAAACCTAGAAAATCAGCTCCATAGAGGAAAGGATAGTTATTGCTGTCTACAACAGAAACTGGACTGTGATTTCCAAAGCTGCATTCACTTTCCACCTTCAACACTGATTGTTGGCTTCGCTTTCTCAAGTTCTTCCTGACTTTTGGTTCCACAATCCCCTTCTTGTGCTTATTAGGCAAAGAGGTGTTGAACCTTGTTCCTGAACTAGGACCCTTTTTCCTATTACTACAATAACCACACTTAGAGGAGTTTGAGGACACAAAAGACAAATCTTTAGCCTCACCATGATTATGATTTCGACCCTTTGAGCTATTCTTAGTAGCAGTAGAACAAGAAGAAGAAGGGACCCTCCTTGGTTCATTCTTCAAGTTAGAAATTTTCTTGTTCTTCTTCCCTTGATTCCTCTTTTTCTTCACACTCACACTCTCCTTGTTCTTACTACTCCCCTGCCTCTTCCTCTGCCTCAACTCTTGGCCTTCACTCATGCTATTTTCACCATCCATGCAAAACACAAAGAGATTACTATTATTATTACTACTACTACTACTACTACTACCCTTGTGGTTATGAACCAAAGTAGGAACCTCTCTGAACGATGCTGAGGTCTTCACCCTCCTATGCCTAACATCATGGTTTGCATCAAACTCAAGCAAGTAGTCAACAAAGTTCACTGACCTGCTTCTAGGAACAGAGTCTATGGTGCCACATTTCACCACCCATTTGGGGTTTGGAAGTGAATCCAACCCCATTAGCCTTGCCACCACTCCAGGAGGAGTAGTAGAAGAAGCATTATAATCATCACTCACCACCATTTTCTCTTTGGTGAAATGTGCATTTTCTGACTCTTCTGATTCTAGGAAATGTTCTGAAGGGTGCACTGGTGGACTAGTTCCATTTCCAGCACACAGAACAACACGTATGAAGCTTGAGAAACACCCTTTTGGTTTTTGTGGCTTGGCCATGAAGAATGATGAGTTATGAAGCTTTTTTGCTGCTGAAGAAGGTAGAAAAAAGTTGCAATGTGGAAAGAGTGTGTGAGGAGTGTTGAATGGTTGACAACTAGAGAAAGAGAATTGATATATATAATTGGGATTCGTGGGAACGTGGGGGAGAAGTTTCATTCATGTGTTGTTGGGAATTAAAAAGTGTAACTTTTTAGTCTTTAAAGTCGGCATTACTAGTCACTGGTACTCATTAACAATTATAGAAAAATGGGTTTAATAATTGTTTGGAACCAAATCATAGGTATCTCCTAGGAGATAATTTATGAGTTTTAATAAATTTAAATTAATAATTGAGAATGTTCAAAACATGTATTAAGGAGAAAAATTATTATATGGGTGTAAATTAATATTGTGTGATTTTGATAAATAGTTATTTACACAAATGGTAATCATTTGTGCATTTTAATTAAGTAGCCTGGTATTTGAATTCTAATTAATATAGGTATGAAATAAATTATGCTAGACGAAAAATATTCACATTATAAATATTTGTAAACTTTGATAATTTAATCATTATTTTTGATAAAAATGACATTGTACCAAATATCATTATTAAAAAAAAAAAGTAATCACAATGTGATATATAACTAAATTTTAATTTACAGATAAAGTTAATGAAACTCACTCAAAATATTTAGAACTCGTAGGGTTGTCATAAATCATAATAACTCTTGACCATGTAATAATTTTTCATATTAAATGAGTATGTTGCTGGCATTTAAGTAGCACAAAGGTTTTGCAAGATCCAATTACCTTTCTAATCCTAGTGTGAATGTGAATGAAAAGGGTCTATTAGAATCTATTATTACAAGGGGATGGGTGAGAACTGAGAAAAGGGTTGATACACAGAGAGTAGATAGATTAGGATGCTATATTGCTGGCATAGGGTGTACCAAATGGTACATTAAAGACGAATATTGGATGAAAGAGCATTGACTCACGTCCTATGCATTCTGCAGAGGAATTTGTTATTTAGTAATGCCATCATGTGGGGGGTGCAGTCCAAGTCTTCCAAACCGTGTGAATGTTGTTGTGCCAATTTAAAACAAAATTCTGCCGAAGTTGCTGACTTTTGAGGTCGGAGATAGCAATGTGGTCCATGGCAAATTCGGATCTTGTTAGTACTTGGTTAGTACTAATTTACTTAACGAGATCGTGTTTGGTTTTACGCTATAAAATTAATTTTAAATAATTTGCTTATGTTTGATTTCATATGAGATTAGAAGTATCAAATAGTAATATTTATGTTGAAATAAAAAATTTATAATAAATTTGATTTAAAAAATAATTTTAATAAAAATCATTTAAACATAAAATATATTACTTTAAAAATAATTTTAACTAAAATTAATTTTATTCAAAATCAATTTTATTAATATTCATCCAAACATACGTATAGATACAATCCAAACATACATACATACATATATATATATATATATATATATATATATATATACACACACACTAAGGAAATTACTTTTTTTATTTTCTAAGGAAATTACTTTTTTTTTTTTAAGGAACGGAAATGACTTCTTACTATACTCGAAAAAAGAAGAAGTTAGTACTACTATTCCTATGAAGAATTGTTCACCGACTTTGTTGACTCCTTTTGTAGGGTTATGGGGATTATGAACCGGCCCAATTGGTGTTGGTTCTGTAATGGCAAGCCTATTTATTATATGGGCCCTTATAAATTGAAAAAAACCTAAAGAATATACATTGCCATTAAAAAAAGTGGAGACACCAAAGCTTTGAGAATGTTTCCAACTTTCCTGTTGCAAGTTTTGGAAATCAATGATCTTTGGATCTTAATCTTCCCAAAAGGAAGTCTACTTTTGGGGGTGGTGTAGGTCCTGAATGATATTGTATGCTTAGACAAATTAAATCAGAATCATGTGACTCTTATTACCAATGTTGACTCCACCCACCTCTAGTGAATAATTTAGACTGATTAGTCTCTCTAGGGTTTGTTTCTATTATTATAATAAGGTTTAAGAGGCTTTTGTTTCAATGGTGGTGTTATACTTTTCCAAAATGATTTGGGCATAATAAAAGTGCCTATCTTTAATTCTTCAACTCAATGAATAAAATAGGGGGACAGAATGAGTTTTTTAGTCATCAATCAATCTCTAATGAGCCTATGATTTCTTTTTACTTTAGATACTTTTATTTTTCTTAGATTTCTTCATTTTGGGTTCCATCTTATTGCATTTCTTGTACCTCTTAACAAATTTTGGTCAATAGTAAACTCAAAGAAACAGTACAATTGAATTACTTATTCAAATTCCAAAGGAGTTGATTCAGTGAAGTAAAATTATTACCAACCCAAAAAAAGTAATTACTTACTCAACGAAACAACAACAAAACTACTACGAAGGATCATTTATTCTTACCCTAAATTTTCATCATATGTATTGATAATTGGATATGCTTCTTGGAAAACTATAGCATAGTAATAGAAATATCACGAGTTGTGTGCATAATCTCATAGTTATAGTAGTAGTTGGCAATTTAGCTACAATCAGTTGTGTGAGTATATCATTGTAGCTTCTATATTCATCTCTTTGTCTACAAATAATTGATGAGTTACTTTTATTGTTCATTCTGTATTTCAAAAGAGATCTTTCTCTTTTCCACTTCAAAAACATAGCCTTCGAATAGAATAGGTGACCCCATTTTCATTTCTTTTGGCCAATTTTCAATTTATGAGCTGTTTGTTTCACGAAATCTTCGTTCATTGGAAATATAACATGAGAATATTACATACTCACATTTGTTACAAGTTTTAAAAAACTATTCTCGAGTATAGTTGATTACTAGACATACAGTAACTTCTATTTTTATCATTCGTTCATATGATTTTATTTTCCTTTAAAAGATATTCCAAAAAATATTAAAATGTAACCAAACAATTTTTTTTTTAAATATCCAGAAATGATATTTCCATGTTATAGTCGTAGGGATAAATATTCCTGATAATGATAAAAGATTCCGTGAAAAAACGTCTCAGTGGAATTGACTTTTTATCATTTTAATGTTATTTGCATATTGTAATGCAAAAGCTCTGAAAACCATTTTGCACCGAATCTATAAGGTTTATTTTTTTTTTATTTTTTTTATATGATTATGTATAAACTGTGCCATTCCAACATCATTTTCTCGCAATTGTCTCAGTGCTTAATAAGAGGATACTATATATTGTGGCCACTTTAATAGTCCTATCAATGTCTAATTAAATAGTAAAATATCTTGGCACTATTCTTAAAATGGGAAAATATCTCTTTCTGGACGTTAGTTATTTCCGCAATAAAGTTTCTGAAAATTTGAAGACTCTAAATGAACCTTTTAATTTAGTTTACATCTTATATGAAAAAGTTTCCATTCGAAAAATTAAGATGTTTACTTTTAAATTACAAAGCAATATTGTTCTATCTTTACCAAAGATCTTCAACCATTTTTTCATGGGCCAATGGAAACTCTAAGAAGAGTAGTATTCGTATTGAGGGCTTTAGAAAAATTATCTACTTTTCCAAAGTGAAGCTACTGAAAGACGTCCAAAATAGTTAACTTGTAAAAATATATCAAAATATATACTTTTTGCACCACCAATTTTTCTAAACACACATCACTATTTTTTCTCTAAAAATATCCCTAATGAATTTTTATTCTCAAGATTTAAAATATTTTATATTCTAGAGATGAAGTTCTCAAAGTCTATTTGAATATATATACCAAAAATACACTATTTTCTTTTGGTGGGAGGCTAGTAGTTATATTTAAAAGGGGGCTTTAAACATAAAATGTAATATTAGTCATCAATAAGTCTTGGTTAAATAGAAAAATTATTTCCTATCCAAAAGATTATTTTGTATTAAATATTAAACTTAAATATGTTTTTAATTTTTGGAATCGCTTTTTCAATTTTGGTCCTTATAAAAATAGTTGTTTATTTTCAGTGTACCTAAGTTTACGTTTTTTTTCATTTTCACTATCCGTAAGTTTTTTTTTCAACTAGTCGATATGTAAGGTGAGGATTTACCCCAATTTATATACACAATAATTTTAACAAAACACTATGATACCATCTTATCTTAAAAATGGAAGTTATGGACATATTAAACTCTACAAAATCGGTTAATAAGGTGAGATTTGCACTCACTCAGACTAAAAATAAAAAATGAAACCTTAAAGAGATTAAAATTAGAAAAAACATATTAAAAATAAACAAAAAACTTATAGGAACCAAAATTGAAAAAAAAACCACAAATTTATGAGGACTAAAAATAGATAAAAAAAAAAATGTAGGAAATAAAATTAAAAAATATGAACTTAAGAACAAAAACATATTTAAGCCAATGAATGTTCTTTTTTCTAGGAAAATCAATGTTGTTCCTATTTCTAGGCATTTCTACATAAAATATGAAGGATTTTTTAGACATAAAGTAAGTGTGTGTGTAATTTAAATTCTATTTTTAATTTGTATATGCACGTTTTAGTTACACTTAACAGTTTCAAAATTAATTTGATCAAAATTTGAAATATACTGTTAAAATAGTGGAATAAATAATTGATTGTGACTCGTGAGCATTGTGGAGTGAAGGGACTTGATTAAACATGTTTATGCGGTGGGTTAGCCATAGGAGGAACAAGTGATTCACACTAGTACCTCCATTTCTATGTTGTCAAAGGAATTGTAATATGGTATACACCTTTATGCAAAAGAAATTGAAAATAAATCTCAAACTGTGGCTGGGTAAAAAAAAATGGTCCACCTAGCCACTTTTGCAATGAAACCAAATATCAATCTTGAAAAAAGGTCATTTTCTAATTTATTTTAGTCTTTTTTCATTGAACGAGTTAACAATTAAAGTTGAATTAGACATAAATTCACATTCTAAGATTAAAAACGTGTTTGAATGGATGTTAGTGAAACTTTAATGGACATTTTTTTTTTTTCTAAAGCTTCAAAGTTTAACTTTTAAATGATGTGGATTGAAAACTACGGATAATGGTTTCAAAACCTTCAAAAGCTTATACAAACACACCTTAAGTGCACAACTTAAACAAAGGTGGAGTTGGTTGGAATTGTGATTCATACGAATCTCGTGCCTTCATTTATTATTTTCACCACCACGGAACTTCCAACTTCAAATTTTGTGTTGATTTTATATCCCAAGAAATTTGTGTTTTTTCAAGACTAATAAAGTATTTAAGTCTAAAGTTAATTGATTTTTTTTTTTTTTAAATTATGTATATATGTGGTACTTCCCTAACTACATAGTCTCTTGGAGATAGGGTTATGGATATGAATGGTGCAAATGCTTGAAACGCCATACCTAGAGTTCAAATCCAATGAAGCTGTGGTCCCATAGCTTGCACGCCAGCATGTCACAACTAGTGAACATCCATACATATGGTGGAGTGGCTATTATTCTTTTTTCTTTCTTTGCCATATACTAGTGTATTTATTGACCCATTGGCCACTGGATTTAAAATCAACACATGGATCGTGATTGAGAGCATTCAGAGAAAAATGACCCACCATTTGAGTTCCGTGGCTATGTGGCTATCAAATGTACTTAGGGTGAAAATTAGGGAAGGAAGAAAGTACTTCTACTTTACTTTTGTTTTGAAATATCTTCACTAGAAGAGGGAATATTACAATCACAATAATATTGGGTGTAATTCAATTGGTTAAACAATGTGTGGGAGTTATTTGTAAATCTTTTGTTATCATGGTTCAATCTACTCCCTTGAACAATTACAATCAGAAATATTTAGGACCAAGATTTTCTAAAATTTAAAAGTGACCACAAGGTCCCACTGTCACAATCTAACAATATACATTTGTTTGAATTATGTTTCCTTGTTATTTAATGTAAACCAATTATCTTCTGTGGTTAGAATTTTTTGCAGACACAAAAATGACATTAGAGAATCCACATCCAAACATTTATAGTAGTAAAACTTAAAAGAACTTGTTTGATTCCTTTTCACTTATCAAGATAATCTAACTCGACTGGTTGCATAAGTACATGAATTATTATAAACTTTATAATACCGATTTTCAACTCTCATGAATAAAAAAAAAAGATTCATTCTCACTTCAATTTTTAATACAATTTCACACTACTTAAAAATTAATTTATCCTTCTAAATCTATTAAATTTTGAAATTATCTTCAAAATAAATTTTTTGAAACTAACAAACCGAAAGTTAGAAAATGTTCTCATTTTTTGTTTTGTTTTTATCTGTCTCACACCACCTTCTACTAACTATCTGAATAACCTTGTTTAATTGCATTTTAAACACTAAACACTTTTTGAAAAAAGAAATCTAACACACCGTTTAACTCCCTCAGGTTCAGTTTTTTTTTTCCACGTTAAATACCCAAACTCAAAATCTTACTAAACAAATATACATACCACCAGAACTAATTACTCATTGATAAGACAAGTTTTGTGAGAAATCATTATTTATATGAATTTTAAGATAATTATTATTAATGTTTGTAATTAACAATGGTGTAAAATTGTTCTATTCTGTTAGTGCATACCTGCATATAGTCTTTTTCTCATGATAGAAACACTATCTTTTGCAATCTGAAATAATTGGACTAAAAAAGACAGCCTTAAATAAAGTGTACGAGAAGATGAGTTAAAGTGACACAATATCTCAAAAAATATCAGCAACCACTAACTCAAGAAGAATACGGAAAGAAGAGATAAGAAGAAGAAAATGACATCAGTTGCTACAATTCTATTCAATATCATTCAATATTCATGTGAGTTTGAGCAAAAAATTGTAACTGAATCGATGAAGACAGCACACACTTCATCAAGAATGAACAATTTACAGATTCTTTGTTCTTCAATGAGAACACATTACATTACATTTACATATACACCCTGATCATGCTTCAAAATGCATGCAGTTACAATCAAATTTGTCATGCATTCATTTCCTCATGAGCAATTCAACTAGACTCTATGAGAGTGTACACAATCTTCAAAAGTTCAGAAATTGTGTCATATGCAGCATAATTATGTGGCCTCTCTCTTGCCTTCAAGAGGAAAAAAAATGGATGATTTACTGTGATATGGAAGAGCTACTAAGAGAAGGGTCTGTTTGGTAGTACACAATATCCCCAGTGTCACTGACAAAATGGTCTTTCTTCATGCTTCTTAACAATTCTCCAATGAGGTAAATTGGAAGAGGGCTAGACTTCTTCGGCTCCCGGTAGTATTGGCCAAGAACTGGCTTAGCTGCCTCAGTCTACAAGTGAAGCAAAGAAAAACTCAAATTTATGCAATTAATCAATAGAATTCAATGGTGATGCACTAGTTTTACACTGTCAATTATAGTAAGTCACTTGATTTTTATAACATTATCTCAAAAGTCATCCAAACGGAAGGTTATGACTGACTAACAGTGTAAAACTATTTTACATTGTCAATGCATTACCATTAGACTATAATCAAAATTAACATTCTTTTTATTCATCAAAAGAAGTGTTAGAGGGACACTCACTGCTTCTATTAAGTGGTAGTGTGGTATTTGAGGGAAAAGGTGATGAATGACATGGGTTCCAATGTCATGGTGGATGTTATTGATCCATCCATAGTCACGATCAATAGTTGTGAGGCCACCTCTAAGGTAGTTCCATTCCTGTCCACATAATGAAGAAAAATTGAATTTTGATAACTTTCAATTACAAGTAATCATAACACTAAAGAAGCTTGCTGAAGAAAACTAAACTTAACTCCAGCTTCTTTTTAATTAATTTAAGGACAATATTTAGACAGATTTTCTTATGTGTTGTTCTCCAATCAATTGGAGTTTTACCTCAGGAACTTGTGTTGACCTTTAATGTAAACATTTTGACACGGATTATTAAGGTGAAACTTAAATTTTAATTGGATAACGGAATCAAAAGCATCTAAGGAATTACAGTTACATCTATGTTTTGTTCTTAATTCGAAAGTGGAAAGACCAAGTTGAGCAAACATTTTCTTGGAAAAGAAAACCAGAAGGGAGAGAAATGATACCTTTCCACGATACCAAGGTAATTTGTCTTCATGGCCATGGTGATGCAAATAAGTCACCAAATCCAACCACATAACAAAAATCTTCAATTACAAAAGTCAAATTAGGAGTTAGAACTTGATTTGATTCAATTCAAAAAGAAAGATTCACTACTAATTAACTGTCTAATAATACATAGTTAGAAAAAGAGGTGGAATTTACCACATAGGGAATGCCATAAAGCTTAAGCAATTGAACTGGACCCATAACAAATCCCAAACCAACAAGCATTGCAGCCACAGCTGTCCAACAAACTGTTGAAGTAATAATATCTTTTCTCTCATTGGGAACAAACAAGTCGCTGTTTGGATTATAATGAGAACCACTCTTCCCAGGACTTCTGCTCCACTGAATTGAAAGAACATAATAAGGTCAATTCTCACACCAGAACCGCTAACAATAAAAATGTTAAAAAGTTTTGGCGAAACCATTAAGGTACCACAACTTACAAGGTAGATAGGATATGCAAGCAATGGAAAAGGTACTGTAAATCTTAAAATACGTGTTACAGTATCCAAGCTCTTGAAAATTTTCTCCGGCAACTGCAAGATTGACATCAAACATTTTGAATTAGACCCTTTGATAGATATAAAATCTTGGGAGACAAAAGCAGATTTCCCACAAGAACCAGAACAAAGATAATCAACTCACCGGGTGCCAAGATTCATCATTTTCAACATGGCCATGGTTTTGATGATGTGTTCTATGACTGATTCTCCTGCACAGTTCATGAAACTACAAGTATCAAACCATAGGCTAGAAATAATGCAGATTAGGATAAGAAAAGAACACAAGACAAAAAGGGGCCTAGAAGAAGAACAATTCATGCATAAGCATTTTTTTATGAAAGGGAGACTATATCACCTCCGGACTGATCATCCCAACTAGGTTGGCACCAAGTCAGGGGATAATGTACCTAAGCCTCACCATGTATTATTGAAGGGAAAAAGAAACAACAAAACAAACAACCAAATACATGCAGGGGACCAAACCAGAAATCCACCATATCAAGAAAATCTAAAGTTGGGAAGACCAACTCTATCACTAAAGTTGCATAAGCATTAAGCTTACCATCCATGATATGGTACTAGAATTGAAGAATGCAGCAAGTGGCCAACAACACTATTCAGCTTGGGATTGTTTGAAAAGCTTCCATGACCACTGAAACATCCAAAAACACCAACCATGGTTATCATAAGAAACTTTTGAAAAATATCCAACTTTACCACCCCAAAAAGCCAATCAACAACAATTGAATCTATATCTACATTAGTAAAATAAAACATTAGTATGAAAGTGGAGATATCAATATGAAAGTAGCTATTTACCAATCATGACCAAGAACAAAGAGTGCCCAGAACATGGTTCCCTGAGCAGCCCAATAGAGAGGCCAAACAACCCAATTGTTGAGATAAGCTGCAGCAGCAGCCAACCCAAAAACCACAATGACATCCCTCACAACATAACTCATTGACTTCAAAGGGTCCTTCACCCAACAGTGCTTAGGAATTGAAGCTCTAATATCTGACAATTTGAAGGGTGGTGGCACACTAGGGTCAAATTCTAGTAGTTCCTCTCCAACCCCATTGATTCTTTCTTCTTCTTCTCCCTCAGTTGTGGCAACCATCAGTGGAGCACTCACTCCCAATTCCCACTTTCTCTCCCTAAAGTTACAACATTTAAACCCTCTTGGTTGGAGATTCAGATCAGCCACCCCCTTGTTTGGGGTTATTAAAAATCTAAACTTTGAAGGCTTTTGGCACGAAATTGGTCTTGTTGGCCGTGCAAACGCTGGAGGAAGAGGCCTCAAGCCACATTCTGATAAAACCCAAGTTGCCATGGGAGAAAAGGTGGGAACTTTAGGCTAAGGGGTTGTTTGGGTTTATAGCTGATTAGTGATTAGTTCTTTACTACTACTTCTTTGTCCCTGAGGACAGAAAGGTAAAATTTAAAGACAGAGGAGAGAGAGAGACAGAGAAATATGTGAACCAAATTATAAGGATGCAACTGAACCTACAATTCTAGGACAAACAAAAACACAAGTTGAGAAATTGAAGATATGACATTGTGTTTCAACAACAGCCTCACGTTTGTGCTTTATTTTCTTTCTCTCTCTCTCTCTCTTAGGTTTTTCTCCCTGTACTATTACTATCTCTCTCAGTATCGTCTCCCACAAATCTGAGAGAAAAACTCTTGGCTTTAACAAAAGGGTATCCAAAGATCCAAAGACGGTGTTCAATTATGCAAGGGAGAAGAAAAGGGTTGGTTCTGGTTCATTTTTTGTGGCATTAGAGATTAGTACTACCATGTTTAAATAAGAGGGTGAAGAGCAATTTGGACATGTTTTTTTTTTTTTTTTTCACTTTTAAATTCCATGTTCTTGTGTTGGGAATGAAACTTCATTGTTCCCATTCCTTTTGTTGGGTTTGACCATGTTTTTTTGGTGCAACTTGAGAAGTGGAGACTCCTATTCTATTGCCTTTGCTTTTGGTGCCACCTCATTGATCATCATCATCACTTTAACTAATTCCCAATTTCATCAATGGCTCCACTACTGTAAAGTGTAAATGAATAAGGACTGTGGAGAGTGGAGACTTCTAATTTGTCGCGTGAGAGAAATGTTAAATCATATCTCTTTAATTTTATACTTAAACATAATTTACTTTTTTTTTTTAAATTAAAATTTATTTTTTCAGTTATTTAAATATGATAAATATTATTTTTAATTATATGATTAAAATTATCTAATAAAATATACAAATTTTTTAATTTGTGATAAAAAAATTTATTAATATAATTTGATTTTAACTATAAAAAATTATCACATATTATAAAATTTATTTATTTTATTTGATAATTTTTTATGAACTAAAAATGATGTTTATTATTGAAAAACTAAAAAAAATAACTACTAATTTAAAGAACTAAATAAGAAAAACTATATATTTGATGTATTAAAACATGTTTTAAGCCTACATTTTATTATTTGTTTTTAAATGTGATTATTGTGCCAAAGATAGGTAATTAAAAAGGTTTATTAAAAACTATAATAATAAATGTATTGTTAATGTAATAAAAATATATTTAATATAAATGTAATTTAGCAAAAAAAAATTATATAATAATATAAATGTAATTTAATATAAATCTTTTGTATTAAATTGAATATAAATACAATTTCATATAGTGGTTCAGATGACCAATTCTAGAATTAATCAAGCATGAATTTTATGGCACAGTTTGTGAATTTGCTGAGACGGACAAAACCATTAGAGGAAATGAAATAAAGTAAGAGAATGAATAATAATATAATAATAATAAAATAATATTTGAGGCGTAAAGAAATAACGTTACATTAGCATTAACGTAGAAATAAGTGACATGCTTAGGATTCAACGAAAAATAATGTAACAAAAAATCAACAAGTGTTTATTTATCCTATTGATTATTGTACTCGATTCTTCTAAAAAGATTTCAAATTTAAACTAAAGATAAAAATCTTTTTATAAAATCACTTTTGTCTAAAAAGTCATTTTCTGCCATAAAACCTATTTCTCCATCTATTTCTAAGTCTCCAAATCACCATCGAAGAAGAGTTGATTAACACGGTTAGTTACTGAATTAAGTGGACAACTTTTGAAAGAATAGGAGTGAAAGAAGAAACAAATATCTAAAAAAAAAAAGAAACATCACACGCTTTCTAAACTTCTTTTGTAGTTTTGCGTGGATTGAAAAATATGACTCCCATTAAATTTGTTTTCCTCTTCTTCATTTCTGTTTTAAACTAAACATATAATTCTCCTCTTTACTACTATTTTTCTCTTTCCAGTTTCCTTATTGGCTTATTCACTTAAACCACACTTAGGACAATCATTCAATATATATTGCAAAATATTTACTGTTAATCAGTTAAAAAGGCAAGTACTAAATGGTTTTAATTTCCTTACATGTTTTCTTAAATTCAATAAATTTTTATTTGTTTTTCCTCAATTTATGTATTAGTTAGTATTTGTCTAATTTATATATATAGATATATAAATGAATCATCATTTTAAAAATATGTATAGTTAATTAAAAATACTTTGAGTTTATATTTTTAAAATAAAATTTAAGAACGGTATTTACATTTTGAAAAGTGAACAAAAACACCTAACTATTATATCAATAAGATATATTACAATTTAATATATAAGAGTGGCAGAAATGAAGCAATGGAGCAGTAGATGCGTGTGTCTTTTTATTTATTTATTATTATTTCAATGAAAAATGTTACGGTGTTAATTTTGTTAAAAATATTAAGGGATTCAAATTTGTTATTTATCTGTTTTTTTTTTTCTTCTATCATCCAACCCATCTTATATATTTAGTGTGGATAAAATATATTTTTAATCTCAAAAAAGATTTGAGAATATTAATTTTATTTTCCTTAAATATATATATATATATATATATATATTTAATCCTTATATGTAAAAATATGTATTTTAATTCCTGTAATATTTGGAGGGGATATTCATCTTATTATACACCTTTTTCCCTATGTGTTTAAGTTAGGGACTTGATGGATTTGGAGGGCATTAATTGTGATTAAGGAGTCTGTAATCAATTAGAGGGTAAGAAGCGTGTTTTAGGACCCCTTTGTGATGGTTTAGATTTTCGAAGGCACGAGAACCTTCCCACTCACGAAAATCACATTTTTGCATGGCTATGTTTTTTCAATATGTAATATACTCTTTTTTTTTTATGTTACTATCTATTTTTTTTTTCATTTTACTACTTTTTTATGTTACTATTTCTTTTCATTTTACTACTTACTACCATTAGGTGATAATATGGTAGACCGAGTGACACGGCAATAATGTCATGTGATCACTTATAAGACAAATTGATAAGAACAAAGGATGTGTAGAAAGTAAAATAGAGGTGCAATAAGTAAATCTCGAAAAAATGAGATACAAGAAGCATTATAAGGAGTACAATAACCAAAAATTATTTTTCCAGCAAATCACCACCATAGGCAACTATGCCACCATTTAAAAGCATTTCATTCCTAACACACCAAATTGACCATAACACCCACCCAAACAACCTGCTACTCAAACTTTGTTTCTTCCTCGATACCAGCCCATCATGCCGCCAAAAGTGAGAAATTATGTCTCCCGAAAGCTGTGTCTGAATTCTCAGTCAACTATAAGTGTGTTTCCACAGCTTATCAGCACATAGCAATGGAGAAGCAAATGCTCCGTAGTTTATTTCTTACTCCCTATCACAGAATGGTCAATTAAAGCCAACACGTTCCAATTAACGGCGGAATCAGAATTCAGAGTTTTGAAAAGTTAAAAATCAAATATCCTAATTAGAAATAAGAGAACAAAATGGCAGTTTTGTAAAAATAATGTGATCGAATATGCATTAGAACCAATTTTTTTTGTTAGGCCTATCAAACTATCCACTTGTTATTGGGCTGTATTGCAATCCTAAAAAAGGGGTCTTGCTAAATTCCTTATTGTGTTTGCTAAGTTCACCCCTTCCTTCTCATTAAATCTTTATTTTCCAATTATACCCTTTTAAATCTATTTCTATACACCCCCACAATCACATAACTACTACTACTACTACTACTATTGTTCTTCTTAATCCGTTCCCTTCTCCTCTTCCATCTCCAGCCAATCCTCCCTCTTCGACACCACCAATGTTGTCGCCATTGCTGTTTGAAAAATGTCATTGCTACCGTTGCTTTAAAGCTTCATTGTTCAATCTCAAATATGGTTTTGTGCATCATTTTTTTTGTCAAACAAGTGTAGGCATAGACATCAAATTGAGTGTCATCGTTTTGAATGGCGAGGAGTAAGGAGTAAGGAGGTGATGAATGAGACTCAACCGACTTTGCAGAGAATTTTGATGATGACGGGCATTGCATGATTGGTGAAAAGGTTGGTGAAGGTGGTTTGAACCCAGCAGAAGACGACCAAGGCCAGGTCACATTTGTTGTTAAAATCATTGTGATTTGGTTGTTGTCATCGGTATGTATGCAAAGGAAGAAGGGATTTTATGGAAGAAAAATAAAATAGGATTCAATGAAAGGAAGAGGTGTAAAAAAGTTTAAAGGAATAATACAATCCAAGGATGTGTGAAAACAGGATTAAAATGGTATTTAATAACTAATTTAATTAGAAAAAAATGTGATTAAACTTAACAAACATGAAAGTGTATTTAATAATATTCTAAAAAAATAAAAATAATAAATAGTAAAAGATAAAAAAAAAACTTGATATAAATGTAGTCGACATTTACTTTCTGTATCCCCGCAATGTCTCCAGCACCTCAAGATAATGTATGTGTTATGGGGGTGCATGACATAAATTTGGAGGTGCAGGTAAATGCCAACGCTGTCATAAAAAAAAAAAAAAATCAGTAGAAAAAATAACGTAGAGAGAATAAGTAATAAATATGATAATATGATAGAATGAAAATGAGCGATAGAAAGAAAATCAGATTGAAGAAAAATTGGATGGATGACATGATTTTTCGAAGCAAGAAGGAGAGAGGAAGAGATATTCACGGAATCCTCTGGAGCCACATAATTAAATTTTGGCTTGTTTTTATTCATATTTTTTTCTTATACTTATTCAACATTCAATCAGATATCTAATAAGAATTTACAGTACTCACGCTTCTACTTAAGCATGTGTTTGTGTTGATGTTAAAGAACTCTAAGTTCTTAATTAATTTTAGAATATGTTTAATATGTTTGATTTTACTTCAAAAGAAAAATTTAAAAACTAATTTTGGAATCAATTCTTAGGTAGAATCCAAAAATTTACACCAAATTTTATTTTAAAATTAATTTTAATCAAAATCTTTCAAACATAATTCACTGTATGTAACATAACTTTCAAAATCAATCCAAATATACAGTCGCCATCCATTGGATACCTTTGGTACACTACATGTGATATGAGTACAAAAGTGCTGTCTTTCTTTTCTTGACGAATTTTTAACTCATTGACATTTTCGGCAACCTTTTTTCTCTCTCCTTTCACTTGTCTTTTGGTTGTTCGTTTTGAGCGCAGGAACAACACTCGACGTCACAACTCGTATATTCTTCCACTTCCTTCTTTTATTTTCTTTGCAAATACATAAACTGTTGCTTATTTGTTTTCTGCCTTTTCATTTGTTAAAGATTCATATCCTGAGTTATGAAGTGTTCATGAGTTATGAAGTGGGTGTGTGGGTGGGTGGGTGGGTGGGTGCGTGGGTGGGTGCGTGTGTAACTCTTAGAATAAATGATCAAGATGTACTGTTATTGTTATCATAATATTGTTGTTTGGGTTTCTCATAATATTGTTGTTATCTGCTTTCGTTTCATCAGGTTCCATCTGTTTTTCATGTTCCGAGTTCATAAAGAAAAAAAAAACATTTTCATAAAGTTGACTATCATCTCTCACATATTGTCACTTATAGTTAAATTGACTAAATTAAGGTGATAATCAAAGAAGAACTAATTTGATCTAATAGAGAGAATTTAAGAAGTTATAAGATTGATTTAGTATAGCTAATCAGATCTACTAGTTTAATAATTAACATTTACAGTTAGAAGAAACAAATAGAGACAATTTATGGATTAAAGTGAATATCTTTTTAAACTTAATGACCACTCTTAAACTAAAATTAAAGTGATAGATCAAAATTTTAATTTAGCTTTTCAAACGAACCATTGGCTAGTGGAAAGTAATTGAAAACATCAGTTTGTATAGTTCAACCACCAAATTAAATAATTTTAAAAGTCATGGTGAACAAATGGTTCAAAGTTCAGGGAATATTTAGTAAAAAAAAAGGTTATCTTAGAGCAATTCTATTTGGTATAAAGCTGTTCAAATTAATTGATGTGTACGAAAATATGGTACTGATTCATTAATGGTAGGTGAATAATTAAATAACGACAGAAGAAAAAAACAAACTAAAGAACGAAACAAAAATAAACCACCTCCTTCGTGCACCATATTCATGTCTTGCTTTCTTATTAATAGGGTGTCGACTTAGGTAATATATGTTGCTGTCGTGTTGTTATGTTGGCAGCTTGTCCTGTTTGTAAGAGATGCTATATGTGAGGTGGGAGGTTGAGAGCAATCGGTGCATTTAGTTTACTAGACAAGTGAGCTCCTTTGTGTGTTGATCTAGTGGTACTATTTATTCATTATGTACTTGTAATTTATTTCTGTGTTTTAATACTTAATATCTCTGTCTGCTGAAAAACAAACAAACCATAACAGGTTTGCAATACATTGCACATCACAACAATTCAGACTATTGAAACTAAAGATGGGAGAACCTACAGAAAGGTAGCACATTGGCATCCTTGCTTTTTTGTTTTCTTTCTTAGGACGCGTTTGGATAAGTTTTTGTAAAAAACATTCTAGGAAAAAAAATATGAAAAAATAAAAATAAAATGAAGTTCTTCATGAACTTTAACATTCACTTATGAAATAACTAATTTGTAGAAGCTCTCAGGTACAACTTCTAAAAGATTAAAGAGTTTCAACAAATTAGCTAATGGGAAATTAATTTTAGTTTTATAGAAAAACACATTTTATTTTTTTCTCATATGGTTCTGTTAAAAGTGCATCTAGAGAGTTTACTCAAACTGGGATATCTGTTGTTGAACTTAAGTTAAATCTTTCATTTTCTGAATCCCTTCAACTTTTGTTGTGGGGTGTTTGAGTTTACCAGGTGTGCAGTTGTGACAGGAGCAAACAAAGGAATTGGATTGGAGATAGTTAGGCAGTTAGCTTCAGCTGGAATCAAGGTGGTGCTCACAGCAAGAAATGAAGAGAGGGGTCTCCAAGCAATGGAAGCACTCAAAGGCTCAGGTCTATCTCACCTTGTAGTGTTTCATCAAGTTGATGTGGCTGATGCTACAAGTGTAGCTTCTCTGCCAGATTTTATCAAATCTAAATTTGGGAAGCTTGATATTCTGGTACTATGTTGCAACTTTGATACTTCTGTGGTTATGATAAATATTAGAGCAACTTACACCTGTATTTATGAAGTTTTATCAAATTATTTTTTTATACTAACACCTTTTAAGTTTGAGATCATTAGATTAACACTCCTTATATATTTCAAAACATTACCTTAACACCCTGAAGGGAGAGGCAAAAGTAATAGTTTAAAAAATGGGAGTGCGCTCTAAATATTTATTGATTGCTTTTGAGGGAATCACAATCTCATGAGCTCTGATTTTGATGTCTAAGTTAGAAGTTGTACAATGCAGGTTAACAATGCAGCGATTGGAGGAGTTGTAATTAAAGACAGTGATTTAATCACTACAGTCATCGTGAACCGTGGGGTGAGTATCTAGGTGAATTCTGAAATCTAGTGAAATCTAGTTAGGGTTTGTTTGGATTAGCTTCTTGAAAAAGATTTCTAATAGTAGAAGAAAAAATTGAAATGAATTTCTTCAAAAACTAAAATTAGTTTCTTTATAATTAATTTGTAAAAACTTTCTGATATAACTTTTTCAATAAGATGAAAGAACTTGTATAACTTAACTAATGCATAAGTTAATTTTAGCTTTTTGATAAGCTCATTTTATTTTTTCCTATTTTCTTCTAGATCTGGAAGTTCAAAAGCTAATCCAAACTGACCCTTAATAGATGTGAAAGTTGGTCTTTAAAAATGGGACCAAATTTTGCTACTTTTCTAGACCATTTTGATATCTAATGAAAGAAAAACCTTACAAGAGTGAGAATTCTCACAATTATGATTGTAGAGTTCTTTGCTTGTCTAAAAGGTGTCACATTAATTAAGCTTGAAATTGCTCTGGAAACTTCTGGTTGTGGAAAACTTTTGTGATCAAGTTTTGAATTATCAGTTGTCACTATTTTGCAGGCAGTATCAGAAGATTGTGGGACAAAAGCAATCACTGAAACATATGATTTAGCTGAAGAATGCTTGCAAATAAATTACTATGGAACTAAAACAATGGTGGAATCCCTTATGCCCCTCCTCCATTTATCAGATTCACCAAGAATTGTGAATGTATCATCCTATATGGGGCAGTTAGAGGTATGCTATTAGTTCCTAATAATTTCTTAATGTTTTTTGGTAGCTGATGGGGGTGAGTTTTTGCTATTGTTGACTTAAAATATCCAATCCATATGTTATGTAAAATTGAGTTTAAACAGAAATAGTAACATCTTCCATCATCTCTAATTGAGGGTCTTATAATTTACTTATAGTATTTATAGATGCATAAATATGTATTTTTGCATTTCTTTTAGAACAAGATAAAAAAACTAGACATAATCTGAAACTCATGGTTGTTAATAACAGCTCTAGTTAGCTTTTTATATGATGTTGAAGCAAAAAAACTCAGTTTCTTTCCTGGCCTATATTCAAAACTGAACAATGATATCTTAACACTGTTGTCACTTTCGTTATATCACCTATAGGATAATTCTCCATCAATGATAAGTCTATTGATTTTTTTTATAAAATTATCTTACAAATTATACAGTAGATTGTAATAGTTTGATAGTGTGAAACTATTTTACATTGTCGGTGTATCGTCATTAAACTCTTTTAATTTTAGTTTATCATTGTCTTCATTAAAAAAAAAAGCCTTTGTCTTTCATCTCCCTTAATTTGCATGAGGTCTTATTGCTTAACCATGTCAAATTCAGAGTTTCCCAAAAGGATCATGGGCCAGAGGAGTTTTCAGTGATGCTGATAACATGACTGAAGAGAAAGTGGATGAAATATTGAAAAAGTTTCTCAGAGATTTCCAAGAAGGTTCATTAGAGAGTAAAGGGTGGCCTAGGTATCTGAGTGCCTATATTGTCTCTAAAGCTGCTATGAATGGCTACACCAGAATCCTTGCCAAGAAATACCCTTCATTTTGCATCAACAGTGTTTGCCCTGGTTATGTCAAGACCGATTTAACCGCCCAAACCGGCTTCTTAACCGTCGAAGAAGGTGCTGCTAGTCCTGTGAAGCTAGCACTGCTTCCCAATGGTACTCCATCTGGTCTCTTCTATTTGCGGAGTGAAGTGGCTTCCTTTTGATTAGTGATGTAATTTTATGATTTGAGGATAAATTACAATGCTTTTTTTTTCTTGCATTTGTTTGTGTGTATAATAAGTAAGAGAAAAAGATAATGTACTGTTATATTAAAGTGTCATTCAATCAATCACTTTTATCAAACTATATTTAAAAGAGTCATGTAAATAGTAAATAGTAAATAGTGAGTTATGATGCCATCACTATTAAACTCCATAAGGAATAAAACAATGAAATTTGAATTTAAAATCTTACCCAAATTTCAAACCACTGGACCCACCTTAGTTTTTGTTACAAATTGCATTGATTTTGCTTGTCAATTATGATTCTCTTGCAGCTTTGCTCGCAGCACTCATTGGAGAGATAAAGCATAACAATTTCTATTACAGATTCAAATGTTCAAATTCAGTCACTCTTGTATCTGATTGCTTATTGTTATGTTTCTGTTTTTTTATCTATTGATTACTGTTATCATATTTTTTTCTCATTTAGTAAAAAACAATTCGTCTATATATGGAGAGTTTGCCTCAGTTACGAGTGAACAAGAAACACAGTTTTAAAAATTAAGCATGTCAATTGTCATCATGGTGACAAAAAAGAAGTAAGCATGTCAATTGATCTGGCTAAAACACTTTTAAACAACATAAAATTCTAATATTTTCAATTAAATAAACTTTCATGAAAACCTTAACCAAGGAGTGTTGGATACAAGAGAATTTTTTTCATACTCGAAAATCATAGTTTCTCGAAATAAAAAATTCTAAGAATCATATGAATGGTTTTGTGAAACGTCTTAAAATTTTGTTTGGCTATAAATATTTATGAAAATATTTATATAAAAAGTGTTTCGATTGAAAATTTGACAATTGAGAATGTTATGACTTATAAGTTTGTTTGGATTGAAATTAGAACAAAGTATTTGGATTGAAATATGTTATGAATTGATTATAAGAAATTAGTCTGTTGAAACTTTAAAATAGAGTTTAACCGTGGGCACTAATTTTAGATTGGCTTTCAATCTCAATCAAAATCTTCTATTCATGTTAGATTAATTGATTCCTGTAAGAGTATCTTATATCTGAGAATTCATACAAACTAATAAATTATATGATTAAATGATACTAAAACGTCACTAATAAACTCTTTAAAATAATAATGCAGTTTAAATTATACTAATACGTGACTAATAAACTCTTCATGTTAATACTTTGCCTTTCCCCATTGTGATTAACTGACTATAAAATCCCAGAAGACATCGCAACTTCCCTGTTGGTTGTTACATAAAAATTTCACAGACTGATTCCCCAAAAGCACAAATACATCAGATTCTCTCTCTGTTCATCATCATCTTCTTCTTCTTCTTCTTGTTTCAATGGATCGAACCCAAATCCTTCTCGTTGGGTTACCAATCTTCCTCTTCTTCTCAGACATTCTCAACCTCTTCTCTCCTCCACCCCCTCCCAAACCAGCCCCTCATCACCACCACCACCACCCTCCCACCACCATCCACGCCAAACCGCAGTACCTTCAACAGCAGCCCCTCGAGTTCCCCGCCCCGCAGGTTTCTCAATTACCCTCTTCCAAATTTGCGATCTTGCGCCCCTTCCTCGTCCCAATTTTGTTTCTTTTTATCTGTTTTTTTTAAAATAATTTTTTAACCCATTTTAATTTTCTGCAGAAACAGATTGGTATTGGTCTAATTGGAGTTGGTAACACCGTCAGCATCGACTTCTGCACTTCCTGCTCTTACAAGTTTGCTCAATTCCTTGATTTTTACGATTCCGATCTAATTGTTTAATTAATTTGTGGTTGTTAGGTTCTTAATTCTTATTCAATTTATGCGTGTGCGTATCTAGTTGGAACAGTATGGTGTAATTGTTGTTAGTGTTAACTGTTAAGTTCATATTGTTTTTGTTATTATTTTGGGGTTCAGGGTGTGTTTGGAAACGGATCACGTGCTTAATTTTTAACAAAAATAAAAGTGAACGCTACTAATTCTAACTTATAACTCTTAAAGCTGTGTTTGGATACAAGCTTGAAAGCCCCATTCAGCCTTTCCAGTGCAAGTTAATTTGGAAGTTACTGAAAGTTACAATATGAAACTTAAAAAAAAAAAAAAAAAAAAAGAAGAAAAAAGCCGGTTGCCGTTCCACCGAATGTGTATACAAACATGCTATAAGTTTTACACATCATAAACGTTATTTTTTTTTGGCTATTGAACGTGTTTCCAAACATCTCTTAATGGACTAGGAAAGGTAAACAGAAGCAAATAAGATAATTGAGAATTTTATTTGCGTGGCTGCTTAATTAAACAAAAGTCATGCATATCTAAGTTGTATCTAGTTTTAGTTATTTGTTATAATCACAACACCTATTGGTATTCAATTATCTCGGTCTTTCTCTGATTCAGGTCTATTTAGTCAATGGTTATTTATACTAATAGATGGAAAACGTGTTTTGCTTTCCTTTTAGCATGTTGATGTATTTTCTAGTTCTTGCTTTTCATTTCGTGAGATTGTATTTTGTATTTTGTAAATGGTAAACTCTTCCATTAGTCCTGTTTATAAGTTCGAGTAGTTTACGCTCCCTCCCTTGGAAGAAGTTTAATTTGCAGTGCCCTTGCTTCTTCATTTTAAAATTACTCACATCTTCATTAAGAGATTAGATTAGTAATGTGGTACGTGCCTATGTTTCAGTTCATTTTAATGTGAAGGAGCCTATTAGCGCCTTAGTTGTGGTGAACAACTATGAGCGAGCCTGCTAGGAGTACTTTCTTTCTTCAGTTCATACAATCTGCTTTAGAATTTCATACTTATAATCTTTGTTTCAATTTTTGAAGTTTCAAAATCCATAAGTAGAGGTCCAAAACTAGTTGCCAATAATGCCAAGAGTCACCACTCCTGACAACAACATCAAAAGCCTTATCCCACTACGTGACATTACATGGATCACACGTTGCCACTCAGTTCGGTTAAAAACCAAATTTTCAAAGATATAATTTACCATGAGATCCCTTTTAACAACTTTTTCAATGTCCTTCTTGGCCTCCCTCTCCCCCTTTTCATAGGACTGAAAACCCTGCAATCTACTCTCCTCATTAGTGCTTTCAGTAGCTTTCTTTGTATGTGTTTAAACCACCTTAACTGATTTTCTAACATCTTTCATCTTTTCCTCAATCGGTGCTATGCCAATAAGAGAAAATTGATGCTAACTCCTAAGAATCTTGTTTGCACTAGAATGAATTAAGTGTATAGTACATATTAATCTCTTTGGGAGGGGAGTGTAATCCTTAAAATTAGAGAGGAGGGCATTATAGTTTGATTTAAAGCTTTTAAGGGGAGGGGAGTGTGATTTATTCTAAAAGTTTTCATTATTGGTGCCGAAGAGTTATGATGGTGGTAACATTAATCTATCTATAACAGTATCAAAATTTAAGTAGTGTTTATAACCAGTAAATTTGTAAAAATTCGACTAGACTTTGCTTGTGTAATTTTTGTGGCTTTTTTCTGCAGGGGAAATGCAGTAAATGTTAAAAACATGCTGGAATCTGAATTTCCTGGGATTAATGTTGCTTTGGCTAACTATCCACCTCCTCTTCCAAAGCGCATTCTCAGCAAAGTAATTCCAGTGGTGCAAACAGGAGTTATTGTAGCGATAGTTGCTGGTGACCAAATATTCCCTAGATTGGGAGTGACACCACCACCATGGTACTATTCCTTGCGTGCCAACAAGTTTAGAAGTATTGCAAGCACTTGGCTTCTTACAAATTTTCTTCAATCCTTCCTGCAAAGCTCTGGTGCTTTTGAAGTATATTGCAATGGCGATTTGGTAAGTACTTGGTTTGTGCTAGCAAGTTATTAGGGGAGGATCCTCTTGTTTGTTTCGGTTCGGTTCAAGAGAATGGGTGGGGAGGGAATGGAAGAGTCCACTTGTTTTGTTTGCAAGGAGAGAGAAGGGAAACAATATACAACTATATACTTATAAACATTAATGGAAGAGAGGGAAAATAAGATTTGCAGACAATTTTGCCACCACATTTGTAAAATTATAAACCACTTTTCCTCTCCTCCAAGTCCTCCCCATACTGGAGGAACGGAAAAAAATGGGAGGGGGGAGATTTTACACTCCTTCCTTCCAATTTCTAAACCAAACAAGGTAAATTTATAAAAATCCTTCTCCAACGAAACACTATGATAGTGTCCTTTATTGATGTTTACACATATATACCACTGTTTACTTTAAAGATGAGTGCTAACAACACATTCTTTTTCATTGATTAAAATTAATTCAAAACTATAAAATCAGGAGAGAGAGTTATTAAATAGGATGTGATACTCACAAAATTTTGTAATTTTCAATAAATTTCAACTAATCCAAAGGAATGTGTTCTTAGCATTTTTTTACCTTTAATATTTGAATACTTTTAATAACTTTATGATCATCTTGTTCCTTTTGACATCACAGGTTTTCTCGAAACTGAAAGAGAACAGATTCCCTGGTGAAATTGAGTTGAGGGAACTTGTTGCGAGAAGATTAGCTAATACAAGATATGTCAGTGGCATTGAAGGTGGTGTTGGACTCTAGAATCCTCAGATAGCTGATAGCAAGATTTACCAAATAGTTATTTGAAGTTAGACCCTTGAGAAGATACATCACACACGTTGAAGCCTGCAAAATGGATGTTAAAGAATCAAATTTTTAGTTAGTGTTTGTGTAAATCTGTTTTTTACACTGGTAGGTAAGCTAGTGAATAATGAGCCAGCATTTCTTTTTAGCTAGTGAATAATAAGCCTCTTTCCTTTTCTTATTATAAACTTGGATTTGATAAAAAAAATAAATTATTCCTCTATTTACAAACATGAACATTCTAAACAGACTACTGAGTTTAAAAGGAAAATATTTAAGATCACTTTTGAGTTGAGATAGAGCCACTTGTTCAGTTTAGAGATACTTTGAAGATAAAACTATCAGAAACTTTTATTTTATTTTTAAAATTTCTATTTTATTTTTTTAACTTAAAAAAGTAATTTTTAGAGTATAAAAAAATAATCAAACATCGCCTGTAAATATTTTTCATTAACAATGAAAAACTAAAATATTTTCACTGTTAACTGGCTGGATCAGTATGATTTTTTTTTTTTTGCTGAAATATTTATCCTATTAGTAAATTTGTTTGTTTTAATAAACTATTTTAATTTATTTAAATATATTCAATTCAGCACCAAACCGACAAAAGAAGTTACTCAGCCAGATAGATTTATGCATATATATTTTTATATGTTCATCTTTATCTTATTGACTCAGTAATGAGTAGAACGGTCGTTAATTGATGGGAATTATGGCCCACTAAATTGTTTACGCGAGGAATATATTATTAGAAAATAGAGAATAATTCATACTATGTTTAATTGAAATATTACATATAGAAACTCTTTTTCCTCTTATGTGAAGATTCAGAAAAAAACTAATAACAAATTATTAAAATAAATTTCTAAGTAATTATTATTTTTATTCAAATCTATGAATTAAATAGAAAAAAGGGGATGATAAATTTTAATAATTTCAAAAGATAATACTCCCACCGATCCTAAAAGATAAATTAACATTCTCTTCCTTAGCGAAGAATTTATAAAGAAATTCTGTGTATTATCTATCGATATTTATACATTTATTCAAAGAAATTTTTTTTTATGCATTATTAAAATAAAATGTTAAGTTTATTACGAGTCTTAATTTATAATAAAATAATTAATTTTTATAAAATTATTATAATAATAAATTATAATTAATTGATAATATAAAATAATTTTATAACGTAAATTTTATTATTTATGTGAATTAATTAGGAAAGGAGTAAATAATAAATAATCATCAACATTTGCTGACGTGGAAACTCATAGTCATCACCTTGGTTTGCGTGCCTTTCCCTCCTTTTCCTATTATCACCCGCAATCCATTTTTTCGTTTTTATTTCTCTCCATTTCCCATCTTCCTAACCATACCATACCACTACTCAGTTTTTTTTTTTTCATCTGCCACTTGTCATTCACCTTCGCATCGCTCTTTCTCTCTGAACCCTAATTTCCGCACTCCCTTTCTCTTCTCTCTCCAACCATGACGATCAACTCTTCCACCAATCCAGGTCCGTTCTTCCTTCGCCGTCGCAGTTTTATTTGCTGTCACTGTTTGATTTCGTTCGCTTCATGCAGTTTTCTAGTTTGATTGTGTCCAATTGTTAAGAGTTCGCTAGCGTGTCGATTTTGTTTGCCGAATTCGCTTCACACAAGAGTAATAGAGTATTATTATTGGTGTTGTTGTCGATGATGCTGTTGTTGTGTTAAGATGATACGAATACACTATTTTCTACTTGTAAGGGGAATTTCTAAGAGCATGTTCAAGCTCTCTTTCTTTCTGAGAAAGATTTGCTTCTGATGTTTTTTTATTTATTTATTTATTTTTCATATAAATTCTCTAATATTGTTTTGTTTGCTATTTGAAATATATGTGAGAAAATTAAAGTGATGCTTTGATTTAGTGAAGCATTATTTTCTTTGCTGCAAACACTTTTACTACTCTAGTGAGAACATACGAACAACTAATGATAACCATATGATCAATATTATTCAAAATTACATACTGTAGAAATTAAAATATTAAAAAATTCTAATTCAAATCTAATATAATAATCGAATCTGTCTATAATTTTGAATCTTGATCTGTTATTATTAATTTTAGTTGTTCTCATGTTCTCACACTATTATTAGTATTATTTAGAAGTTATCAATACAGGGAGTAACTTGCAAAATTCTGGCTTTCAAAGCTTGGTTGACTGACACGTTATTAATTCTTATTTATCTGATGTTATGATCACTGCTGTATTAATAGTGTTAACATTTTGTTAGCAATGGGTTTATTCAAAGATCTGTCCTTGGCACAATGTTTGACCACTGGGTGTGCATTTATTGTTTTGCCTGGAACTGAAAGAGTCAGCCAAACATGATACTATTTTCTTATCATTTGCTCCAGTAATTTGTTTATTCCTGTCTTCTAATATGCAATTGATATTTTGAATTCAATCATCATATGTGGTAATTACTAAATGTAATAATTTTATTAAGCTGTTGTACTGTGCATTTTATTGAATGCTTTGGTTTGTGCAGATGGTTCTGTCAAAAATGCACTGCCTTCGTATTTTTATTCACCCCCACTAGACGTTTCTGCAGCATTTCCACAAGCAACTCCAGCATCAACGTTTCCTCCTTCTGGTAAGAAATTTCTTGACTATTTAGGTCATACTAGAAATAACATTGATGTTTTTAGAGCTTGAGCTCAGCCAGGGTACGTGGATTAAGATTTACATGACTTTTTATGTTGTTACTTTGACTACTTTCAGAACTAGAAGCTAAGGAAAGTAATATACTTATTTATTTTGTATAATAATTTATTGTTCCACTCTAAGTATGGCTAATAATCCAGAGATATGGTTCAGGTGTGAGAGCCCCCTGCCCCTAAAGGCATGCCTACATATCTTATATTGTAACACTTCTAAGTTCTAAATTAGTGCTCTGTTAGTTGTTGGCTTTGAGCTTTAGCTTTAGCTTTGAACTAACAGAGCACTACGTATCTCTTATTTTGAGCTTTAGCTTTGAAGTGTCTTTTAAGCTATAAGACAAAGCTTGGGCCAAACTCACCCCTAAAATTGGCTTCCTTAATTTCTTTTTTCATTCATGTGCATGATTTGGCAAGTTGATATTTTTAATTTTTTTTTCAATAGTTTGATTTAAACAAGATACGCTTCAGGAATTCACTTCCATTTTTACCTGTCTTGATGTTTGAAAAGTACAGCTTCAGATTATTTTCAATTGGACGACTTATTGACAGCAGAGGAGCATGCCATTAGGAAGAGAGTAAGAGAGTGTATGGAAAAAGAGATTGCTCCAATAATGACCGAGGCATGTATTTGTGATGCCGTTACTACTTGTATGGAAACAATTATGATGTGAAACTATTATTCCATAATGTTATCTTTTTTCTGTCTTTCAATCCCATCATCATGCAACTTTGTTTTCTTCTCAGTACTGGGAGAAGGCCAAGTTCCCATTTCATGTTATTCCAAAGCTTGGTGCATTGCGCATTGCTGGTGGCACAATCAAGGTTCTCTTCTCTCTCTGGATATTTTCCTTTGTTGTTTAGATATTCACATGGTCAATGGAGTTCTTAATTAGCTCTGATTCTCAGGATTATGGTTGTCCTGGTCTTTCTATCACTGGAAGTGCTATAGCTACTGCAGAAGTTGCAAGAGTTGATGCGAGCTGTTCAACTTTTATTTTGGTCCATTCATCCTTGGCAATGCTCACTATTGGTAATAACTTTGTTTCATTTCATGTATTTTATTCCCTAAATTTTAATTGTTCCATTTATATTGGATGATATGATGTTAATAGTTCCTGATATTTTATAACTTTGACTGTCAAGTTTAGCATTGTGTGGATCAGAAGCTCAGAAGCAAAAGTATCTTCCTTCTTTGGCACAGTTTCAAACTGTAGCATGTTGGGTTAGTTGATTTTGTAGGCATTGTGTTATTTTATGTTTTTGCCGAAGAACCACTTCTGAACAAGGTTCTTAACATCAGGCTTTGACTGAACCTGACTATGGAAGTGATGCCAGTGCTTTGAAGACCACAGCCACAAAGGTGCTTTACCTTATGTGGACCTTAACTAGTGTTTTCTTTTTATTCTTTTTGTTTTAATTGTCCTGTTAATCACTCATATTTGTACATGCTCAATTGTTCCCAAGTTCAATAATGCTGATATTATGGTCTTGCTTTGCTTTGAAATATCAGGTGGAGGGAGGTTGGATCCTGGAGGGCCAAAAGAGGTGGATAGGAAACAGTACATTTGCTGATGTATTGGTTGTCTTTGCTAGGAATGCAACAACAAATCAGATAAATGGGTATGAGACATGAATCCTTACCTTCATCATTTAGTCTTTGGATGCTTGTATATAAAATGTTAGCTTAGTTGTAATATACCAGCTCATCTAAATGCCAAAGAGATCCATTTATTTTTAGGACTGTTTTATACCATTAAACCATTTCCCACAAGGGAAAAGAAAAAAGAGAAATGCATACAATAACAGACATATATTTTGATATGGAAAATAATTTAGCCTGATCAGATGTGTGCGGTGTGTGCCTTCTATGGCCCTATAGAATTCACACAATACACATTGAAGAGTGAATTCCTTGTAGTTTTGGGGACACAATAGACAGTAAAGAATGTCTTGGTCAGAATGAAAGTTTAAATTACTAGGTACTTACAATAATAACATGTTAAGATATTCTCTCTCTCTCTCTCTCTCTCTCTCTCTCTCTCCAAGCTTCTATTTCCTGTGACCCTATTGTGTCCTGCTTCACAAGTAATATTCTATTTACATATTTTCCTTCTACCTGCTATTTCAGATTTATTATTAACAAGGATGCACCTGGTTTATCAGTCACAAAAATAGAGAATAAAATTGGACTTAGGATTGTACAAAATGGAGACATTGTTATGAGGAAAGTTTTTGTCCCTGACGAGGACAGAATTGCAGGAGTAAACTCTTTTCAGGACACAAACAAGGTATGCGTATGACTATGTGTTGTGTTTCTTTGTTGTTCTTTCAATAAATCAATATGAATTCAACAAAAAATTATTGCTTTAAGTTGGTTGTTGTTGATACAAGTTTCTGTTACATGTTTTTGTTTTATCCGAGGAAACTTTAAATTCCATGTCCTCTATCCTCATTGTTCTGTTTGATGCAGAGATTGCACAAGTCTGGTTAAGAACCTAGATGCAATTACAATCCTTGCACCAGTTAATGTTTTCTATGTATTTGTCATCATTCATGCACATCTCTTGATTTACAACATTACCATTGCTCATTTGTTTTAACTCTCTTAAAACAGGTACTTGCTGTTTCGCGTGTAATGGTTGCTTGGCAACCCATTGGTATATCGATGGGCATCTATGATATGTGTCACAGGTATTGCTCAATTAGAATGTTATCATACTTACACTTTCACAGCAAGTATTTTTGAATTTGGATTGATCAATAGGTACCTAAGGGAGAGGAAACAATTTGGAGCACCATTAGCAGCTTTCCAAATCAGCCAACAGAAACTTGTTCAGATGCTCGGTAATATTCAAGCTATGACTCTTGTTGGTTGGCGCCTCTGCAAATTGTATGAGAGTGGTAAAATGACTGCAGGTCAAGCTAGCTTGGGGAAGGTAGTTTCTAATTTGTGTCATAGTTGTAATCCCCTGCTTTCTTCCCTAAAACCAAACTCAAGTAATACTAGTGATTATTCATTATGGTAGATGTATGCTAATGAATTTTGTCATCATCTTTCAGTCATGGATCACCTTGAGAGCAAGAGAAACAGCTGCTCTGGGGCGAGAATTGCTAGGTGGTAATGGAATTTTGGCTGATTTTCTTGTGGCAAAGGTATGTTTAATTCTTAATTCAAGATTTCTTTTGTTGAACCTCAAATTTGATCAAAGATTAAAACTGGGTAATTTAGTGGTATGCTGTTGAGTATAGATCGTCTAGCGTATATCTTACTATAATAGATGAGATCAGAAAGGTTGAGGACCTAGTATAATGTTCTAATGATATTTGTTTGATTCTGTAGTCATGGCAGCTATATATAATTTGTAAAGCTAAAATCTGAGTTTGAAGAAAATCATAATTTATAAACATCTGAGTAGCAGCATTTATATGCTTTGCAATTGATTGACTACTTTCATTTACTTATTTAGATTTAGATTTAGCTATTAGTTGAACTTAAATTAGCAAGATTTATTTATTTTTAACATTTAATTTTGTTTTATCTTTTCTTCTGCTGCAGGCATTCTGTGATTTAGAACCCATCTATACCTACGAAGGCACGTATGACATCAACACCTTGGTTACTGGTAGAGAAGTCACTGGTTTTGCCAGCTTTAAGCCTGTTGCTCAAAGAAGTCGATTGTAAAATTGTGAAGTACATGTTCCTTTTGTAGACTCCATTATGAAACTTCAATTCATGACATGTGGCTGTGACTGTGACTGAGTATTTGGCTAATGTTTTGTATTTTGAGAAACGAGAAGCAATTAATAATTATACAAAATGTTCGTGTAAATGACAATATAAAAATGAGCAAAAATTTAGAATTCTACATCTATTTTTATCTACGAGGGCATTGAAAACTTGTTTTTGCGAAAAAAAAAAAAAACAGTTTTCTTATCTTTGGATATGATTCTTTCTGATATCTGTTTTCAAAAAGATTTAAGTTGAGAAAAAGTTTTTTATTACACTAACACAAAATCCAACTCTCATCCTAGCTAGTGTGTTCCGTTTATTTCACCCTCGGTTCCTTTTGTTTGTTAATCTTTGAATTATTACTAGTAGTTCTTTGAAATTATTTTTGACGGAGCAATTGATAAACACTTTTCCAAGCTATCGATTTAAACTAATTAATGCACAAATTAGTTTTAGATTATAAAAAAAGTTTTTTTTTTCTTATTTGTTTATCTACAAGTGCTTTAGGATAAACTTATTGATACAATATCCAAGTGTCATACGAAGAAATTTGGTCCGAACACATACCGGGACATGCACATGACTTGTGAAAAGGAACTTTGACAAAAGTTTGCAGAGCAACCTAACACGTATATACTAAGTAATTACATTAAATCGGTGCTGCCCCCACTTCTCCCATTTCAATTTTCTCTTTGGAACTGCCTTGCTTGCTGTGATTGTAAATTATTGGTGAGTCAAACACACCCTAAAATTCTTTAGCGTTACACACACGATGATGAATCTAGCGGCAAAGACTTAGTAATGGTAGATTGAAACAGATAGAAGTAGGAAGAATTCCGTGTCACATTTATTATTTATAATCTGTGAAGGAAATGACTTCACAATATAAATATACTTGCCAAACGGAATCATCAATACGTCTTAGAAAATGAGGTTGGGTGTGATAGTGATGAGTTTCTTTTTCTATTTTGTTGTGGTTTTGCTAATGCAAAATCATGTGGTAACTCAGGGGTGCATGGAGAACGAGAGAATAGGGTTACTCGAAATCAAGAGGTACATCTTATCACTAGGACAGAATGAGTACAATGAATTGGAGTTGGGTTCATGGGTTGATGACAGAAGCAGCAATTGTTGCAGTTGGAACAGAGTCAAATGCTCTGAGTCTAATATCTCAAGTGCCAATCAATATCATGTTACACACTTATCCCTCGACAATCTCAATTCCAGGGGAGATCATTTGATCAACGGTTCACTGTTTACTCCATTTGAAGAGTTGCTTAGCCTCAACTTGTCTACCAATGGCTACCAAGGCTGGATTAGCAAAGGTTTATTATCTTTCTTCCTACCTTTACGAGAAAAAAATAAAATTAATTTTTGTATAAATTAAAAATAATTTTTTCAATAACTATTTTATAGAAATTCTCATATAACTTTTTTAAAATATGAAATTTCTATCTATTAGTTATTAAAGAAATCAATTTTACTTTATGAAAAAAATAATTTTATATTTCCATAAAAAAATATTTCTAAATAAACTTATGCAAAGAAACCCTGACTATAAAATTCTCATGCCTATGTTTCTTTTGAAGGACGACTATCACGATTGGTGAAGTTAGAGAACCTGGACCTTTCTCATAACTCAATGAATGGTTTTCTCTCTGATTTAGGTAGGTACCTTTTTTCCCTTTTCTTTTGGATCAATATAAATATCAAAACTATTTCTTTTTATTAAAATTCACCAAGAATATAGTGGTTTTTTTTTTTTTTTTGAAGTCACCAAGAATATAGTTCAACACTTCATCATATTGGTTTTTCTATTGTAAATTTGAAATAAAAAATGAATAAATTTTTATTAATAGAAGATTATGCTGAAAAGAAAGGGTATATCATGTAGTGTATTTGTTATTATGTTATATCAGGTTTAAATTTCTCATGGATATGTTTCTTTTGAAGGACTTCCAAGATTGATGAAGTTGGAGACCTTAGACCTTTCAGATAATGCAATGAATGGTTTCTTCTCAGATGAAGGTATTGCGTAATGCAATATGAATAGCCAAATTAATTTTATTCATTAAAATAATCAGTAAGAAAATAAATAATTTATAATAAAAAAATATTATGAAATAGTTTATAAAAAGATCATTATTTCCACCGCTTCAATGATTATTATGATTTTAACCACATATTGTTTTTTCTTGATATGATTAAACATTGATATTACGACAAATTTATCAAAAGCTCATAAATATTCCTTATCACTAACAATATTTTTCATATTGCAGATATTCAAAAACTTCCAAGGTTGAAAGTGCTAGACTTGAGTAACAATAATTTATACGGCTCAATTGAAGGTAAAATTGGCTTTATTTTCACATATCTATATAAATACAAATGCTTCATAAATTATTATTTAAGGAATAATAAAATTGTGATATATTAGCCAGTGTAATTTTATTTTCTACATATTTTGAAAATTTTCAAGTACACTGCATACTTTAAATTTTTATTAACAAGAATTGTAAAATAAACTAATAAGTAATAATAACCTACAAATGTATGACAATATGATATATAAACTATTTTAATTATAAATCCAAATTTTAAAATACATAAATGTTTATAAAATGATGCCTCAAATTATAGTTAATAGTGCACCATAACTTTATTTTCATTGTTGTAAAAAAAAAACTTTAATTCCCCTCAAGGTGTTTAATATTAATTTCAATATATTTTTTTTATTTACATGTCTGTTTAAATAAACTTGCCTAGAAAAATTTTTAATAGAAAAAAATGAATAAAATTAACTTTTCCTAAGTTAAAATTAATTTATTCAATCACTAAGAAACTCTTAATATAGTTTCTCCTAAAAAAAAATGTGAGACATTTACAAATTAATCATAAGAAAAGTTAATTTTAACTTATGAAAAACTAATTTTTTTTTTCTTTCTATAAATCATTCTAGAAAAATTTACTAAAACATACCTCTATTCAAGGTAAATTTCACATTATAGATTCATAATCAAACTATATGTGATGTATTACCTTATTATTTTTGGCAGGATTATGCAAAATGCAAGATCTTATAGAGCTAGGCCTTAGCTCAAATGCATTTAGTGATCAAATTCCAGAGTGTCTAAGCATCCTAAGAAACCTTCAAATTTTTGATCTTTCTCAAAACAAATTCAGTGGAAATTTCCCATCCTTCATTAGCAATATGACATCCCTCGTGTACTTGTCTTTCGTTGACAATTACTTGCAAGGTTCATTTTCTTTGAGTACTTTGGCTAACCATTCAAACCTTCAGGTTCTATATATTTCTTCACATAGCCCTATGGCACAAGTTGAAACTGAAGACTCACAATGGTTTCCAACGTTTCAATTGAAGTCCCTCATCCTTCGAAGTTGCAACTTAAACTTGGATGAAGGAAGCATCATTCCTAGTTTTCTCAAATATCAGAAGGAATTGCAATTTATGGACATTTCACACAACAAACTAGTTGGAGCATTCCCAAGTTGGTTGATACAAAATAACTCAAGACTCGAATATTTGCTGGTGATTAATAACTTATTTGTGGGAAACCTTGAGTTATCCTCCATCAGACAAGACATTGTTCATCTAGATATCTCAAACAACAATGTTTCTGGTTCACTCCCAGAAGATCTTGGTACATTTCTTCCTAGGATTGGGATTTTAAATTTGTCAATGAACAACTTTGAAGGAGTTGTACCAACTTCAATTGGTGAAATGCAAGCACTTCGCACCTTGGATTTGTCTCACAATCACTTCTCTGGCGAATTGCCGGAACAACTCACCGCCAGTTTTAGCCTACAAAATTTGAGGCTTTCCAACAACCTTTTTCATGGGAACATTCCTAAATTTCCCATTTTTTCATTCTTGACGAAGTTGTTTGTCAATAACAACAACCTCAATTGCACTCTGGAAGAAGTATTGGAAAATTTAAATGGCAGAGGATTGATGATAGTAGACATATCCAACAATTCAATCTCAGGTGAAATTCCTAGTTCGATTGTGAAGCTGTCAAATGTGTGGGTCCTTCTCATGAGAAACAATCAATTGGAAGGTGAGATCCCTCATGAGCTCTCAAACTTAACAATGCTTCATATGTTGGATCTTTCACAAAATAGATTAACAGGGTCAATCTCAAATGTGAATCCATCAATCTTGAGGTTCTTGTATTTGCAACAGAATGCTTTCACAGGTTCCATACCTCGCAAGTTGTTAGAAGGCTCAAGCCTAAGAACTCTAGACTTGAGAGATAATAATTTTTCTGGAAATATTCCCAATATGATTGATAAGCTGTCAAATTTAAATGTGCTTTTACTTGGAGGTAACAATTTGCTTGGTCACATCCCAATTCAGTTATGTCAGTTACAAAATATCACCATTATGGATCTTTCACGCAACAAGCTCAATGGTCCAATTCCGTCTTGTTTGAACAATTTGTCATTTGGATTAGAAGACAACAATGATTTGATCCTAGCATTTCAATTTTCAATTATGATGGCCATAACCCAAATAGAATCTTTTGTTAATGCTAGTGTGTCATTGTTTATGCCTACGAATAATCTCCCAAATGAAGATGTAAACGCTATAGTGGAGTTTAGAACAAAGAATAATCTCTACACTTATAGCAACAACATCCTTAAGATAATGGCTGGTATGGATTTATCATGCAATATGTTAACTGGTACTATCCCATCTCAAATTGGAAACTTGTATCAACTTCGAGCATTGAACTTGTCCCACAATAGCTTGTCAGGTTCTATACCAAACACTTTCTCTAATCTTAACCAAATTGAGAGCCTTGACTTGTCCTACAACAACTTGAGTGGTGAGATACCTTCTCAATTGGTCATATTGAACACTCTAGGGATCTTCAACGTGTCATACAACAATCTTTCTGGAATCACACCTAGTGCAGGGCAATTTGGAACTTTTGTTGAAAACAGCTACATAGGTAACCCTTATCTTTGTGGAGAAATCATTAGGCGAAACTGTGAAGGTTCACCTCCAACACCTCCATCACAGTTCAATGACACAGAAGGAAAGGAAACAATAATGGACATGGTTGCATTCTATTGGAGTTTCGCAGCATCTTATTTAACAATACTATTGGGCTTCACAATAGTGCTATGCATCAATGCTAATTGGCGCATGACTTGGTTTTATTACATTGCTAAGATTATACATAAATGTTTTCCAACTCTTCCTTTGTATTGAAGAAGGTTTGTTTCAGTTTTATTAGTTTTTTAGTTCAGTATATGAAAGCTTGAAAGTATTCAAAAAAATGAGACTAGAAGACTGTATTGTATGACACTGTTAAGAGTTGGTTTAAATACAATTTCAATCCTTGAATTTGACAGTTTCTTAACTTTTCATCTTTGTAAAATAGTTTTAGCACTACCAATTAATTATATTTGTTTGTTTTTTCGTTCTTAAAGCATGTTTAAAAAGTTATCTAAACCATTTTAAGGATAAAAAATAAAACAAACATAGTTTGTAATACTAAAAAAAAAAATATAAGCATGAAAAAAATATATTAAATTGCAATGATTAAAGAAGTATTTAAGCAGAATTTAAATTATGTTTTTATTTAATGATGTTATTTACCTTGAGTTACCTTTAGTTCTTCTACAATTTTAGAAAGGTTCCTCTAATAAAATATGAGTACAAATAAGTATTTTTTTTTCTTGTCAATATTCTTTCTTGTCACTTCAGACTTATAAATAAATAGTTTCTACTCTAGGTCATTTATGACATACCCTCCATCACACCCTTAATTTGGTTCTCACGGTCATTTTTTAAGGGTTATCCTTCAAGAATAGTGGAGCAGATGAATTGGTTTTTGGTTTTAATTAAAGTATGTAAATGTTAGTAAAACACAACAGTGCACAATTACAAGTAAGATGGTTGATACTACTCTTTGCCCTTATAACAGAAATTACTAAGGTAGCTCAGGAAACTGTATTCCTATGCTTTTCAATGAAACCATTTTAGAAGTTGTTCAAAACTAAAAAAGTCACTTTCATTAATTTCCAATTCCAAGAATATCCCACACGTCCAAAACTGGTCGGTCAACTATGTCAAGTCAACCGTTGTTATTAATAGACAATTAAGCTAACGTAAATCAATTGATATATAGTTTCAAACTAAAAAAAAGCTAAAGTGCGTGTACCATTTTTTCCTTGAAATTGAATGCTTTTGAGTGTTGTCAGGATAGGAGAATTGTAATTTCTAGTACTCTTGCCCGGGGAATGGGATAGCGAAGAACTCACAAATTATAAATAATAAGCCTCATTTTCTTTTTACTAATTTGCCCTTCTTACAAGGGATAGAAAGAAGGAACCAATAAAGTTGCAATAAGAAGACAAACACAAAACAAGATATGACCACACGTCCAATTGGGTGCCATCAATTTTTATTTCTTGATAATTGTAATTTTCAATTATATTAATATCACTTTTTAAAAAATATAATTTTTTTTTATTATTATATTTTATTAAAAAATTAACTTTGGGTATTGTGATATATTTGATTAGACTTTTATGTATATTTTAACTATTAAGAACTAATAAAAATTATATTTATTTTAATTTTTAATATTATAAAAATCTATGATATTATATTTATTTAGTATTGTTTTATAAAATATTTTATTAATATTATTTTATTAAACTGATTTAACCGTGATTCAACCTTGATTGAATCTTAAAACAGTGCTCTGATAGGGTGAATTTTAAAAATCTTGGTTAAAATTATACTTATTTGACACGGTGTTACACTAACCAGTTTGTCCCATCACAGACAAGTTTCTAACTCTGGTCAATTTTGGGGTGTTGGTTCCATCACAAGCCAATTTTGGGTACCGCCAAATTAATTACAACGCGTCAAGTCCACCTTCAAACTTTTGTAAGATTTTCTTAATTTCCATCCAACATGCTATGTGTTGGGACTTGCGAGCAAATTTCATGCTTTAGAGTCTACTATCACAATCATAATGAAACTTTTTTTTTTAATAGACAAGAGATAATGAGAATTCCTTAATTCATTACATTAGATATTAATTTTATTTATAATTCGTAATTTTTATTAATTTAAAAGAATTTTATGCATTATAAAAATTGAATACAAAATCTTTCATTAAATAAATTTTTACTCACTTGAAGGTGAATTAAGCAGGACTTTACACCTCTCTACACCACCAACACTTTGAAATTAATTCTGAGGAATTTGAAGGTGCAAGGAAACTTCTTGCTTTAGAAAAGTCTACTATCACAATAATAATTGTGCGGAACTCGAAGGTGCTACGAAACCAACCAATCCATCACTTACATATAGAAGTGAGGTAAAAGACTTGAATTAATACTTCTTGTGTAACAGTAACACTGAACACAATGAGGTTGAGGTTGAGGTTGGGTATGGTTTTTTTGAGTTGCCTTTTATATTTTGTCGTGGCAGTGCTAATTATGCAAATGAAAGCATGTAATGGCTGCACAGAGAATGAAAGAAAGGGCCTCCTTGGTATCAAGGCTTACTTCTTGGCACAAAGTGATGATAATGATTATGTGGATCGTGAATTGGGGTCATGGGTTGATGATAGAGGCAGCAATTGTTGTTCATGGAACCGTGTCAGATGTGGTAATAATAATAATGTCTCAACAGGACACGTTACAGAGTTATTCCTCCATGACCTCAACAGCCAACTTGCAAATGAAAGTCTTACTCGGACGTTTTTCTCTTCTCATTTTTCTCCATTTCAAGAGTTGCTTAGCCTCGATTTGTCTGGTAATTATATAAATAACTGGATTCACAGCGAAGGTATGAATCTATTTACTCTTTTGGCTTAAATCCCTGTTCACACGTTCTGATTCACTTTCATTTGAAAAACGCTGGTTGATGTTTAGGGCAACGCATGTACAAAGTACAAATACACTCTAAATCATGTGATACAGTCACAACTAATCAATTAGGCATCATATTCAAATATATATTTTTATTTTGACATCAAAAAATATATTTATTTATTTATTTTTCGAGCTCAATTAAGTTCTCTTCAAAGGCAGATCTAGAATCCGTTAGTGGGAATAAATATATTTTTAAAAAGAATAATAATATTTATTATCATATATATAAAAATAAAATACAAAACAGAATAAAATATCTAACCAAATAAAAATTAAAAGATGGAAACATAAAAAAAAAAACTAATAAAAATTGATGATATCTAATAAAAATGAAAATCATGAGGGTCAATTTATAAAACTTAGGGTGCAAAATTAAAAAAAAAAAAATGTATTCATATGTTTTCTTGAAATTCAGGGAGTATATATGCACCTCAAGTTTATCTAGGTCCACCATCTTTTATTATTTAGGTGTTTAATTATGTTATTTTATTTATAAAAATTATTTAATTAAACTATTTTCTTCAATAGAAGTTAACTCTTTGAAGTCCTCCTCGGACTTCTCCTTCACTCTCCCTGCATCTTCCTCCTCCTTGCTCATGTGCACACTTACGAAGTTAACTTCAATTATGTAATTTTTTACAAATAAAAAAAATTTCATTAAATATTCAAATAATAAAATGATCCAATTAAACACAAAAAAAAAAAATCAAATAATCTATTTGTGTATTAAAACAATCAATTACTCATGTTATTTTTATCTATACATTACCAATTATTAAATAAATAATAAAATATATTTTTAGTCATTGAAGTTTTAAATTGATTATTTTTATCATCAAACTTTGAAAAAATATAGATTTAATTCTTTTAAGCGAGCATTTGTATTAAAAATAACGACTAAATTCACTTTTTTTTTTTTTTTTTTACTTTGAAGGCTAATATAGTCAAGTTGAAAGTACAATGACTAAAACTAAAGTTTATTGAAATACAAAGTCTATAATTATATTTTACTCTTAGATAAAAAAAAAATTAATTGAAAGTAAGAAACACATTTTTATCAGAAAAAAATAATGAAGAAAATAATGGGTGTATAATGTTTGATTAGTTACATGTTTGAAGTAGTCATTTGTACTTTATACTCGTTAAGGGTTTTCAAGTTTAAAAAAATTGGAAACCTTACACCTTTCACGTAATTTTCTAAATACCAACATCATACAAAGTTTGAACCGATTAACATCGTTGCAAACTTTGACGCTAAATTCAAACTGGATGCAGGGTGGTTCTTTTCTCGTTGAAGGCAAGTATATTCAAGTTCTTTTTCAGTTTATCAACCTATTACTCAAATGATAAATATAAGCAACAAAAATTTAATTAGATTTAACTCAATTTAACGAATTTTCTTAATAAATATGAAATGAGTTATTTTTCCTTACAATCGGAATTGAGAGAGTACCTTTTGCATGTATTGTAAATACAACTAATTAATCTATTACATCTTAATTTTGAAGGATTTTCAAGTTTGAAGAAGTTGGAAACCCTGGACCTTTCAAGTAATGGTCTAAATACCAGTATCTTACAAAGTTTGAAAGGATTAACATCATTGCGAGCTTTGAATCTCAATTCAAATTCGATGTATGATAGTATTTTCCCAACTGAAGGCAAGTACATATCAAGTTCTTTCCCAGCTAATTGATCCTACTTTAGACATGTAAAGAGTAAAGACAACTAATCAGTTTACTATATATACATCTTAATTTTGAAGGATTTTCAAGTTTGAAGAAGTTAGAAACCTTAGACCTTTCGTCGAATGGAATGAATGCCAGCATCATACCAAGTTTGATTGGATTGACATTGTTAAAGACTTTGAATCTCGGAACAAACAATATTGAAGGTTCTTTCCCTCAAGGCAAGTATATCTATATATTATGCGTTGTTTTTTCACTATGATTCATCTCTCTTATCTTAAAAACTCATCTTAGGTATAATATTTTAAATAATTAAATTTAATATTCATTTTTTTAAAATTTATTTAAAGTGCTCAATCCGATCCTTTAGTTTTTTTTAGTGTTCAATTGGATTACATAGTTTTTAAATTTTATTATGATCCTTTGCTAATCAGGACTTAAATTCCTGAAATTAAAAATGCTAACATAGGAATAAAACTTGAAACTATTAGAAGGTTGAAAAAATCATTTGGGTCCTTTGGGTTGGATTGACACATTAAAGAATTACTTTTTGCATTTGGTTATTGTTTCATACACTACGTTGTTGTTTCCTTCACCTTTTTGTTGCATGCATCTCATAAAACTCAAAAAGACAACAAATGGGTTCTGAGTGAGGTTTTGATGAAGGCACGAAAAGGAGAGTTTTATGATTTGGTTCTTCTTTTACTAATAATTATAATAAGTTCCTAATCTTAACATTAAATTCTAAAAATTAAATGATAAAAATGGAGTATAACTTGATATTTCCTTTTATATATAATAAGAAAAATTCTAAAAGAGTTACGCTCAATCTCCTCCATTCATTTTGTTAAGATGTATTGATGGGGTGTGTGTGTGTCTAAAGAGAGAGAGAAATAACAACCATTGATTAAATCTTAATGGTTTATATGTAATTTTGAATTAAAATTAAATGTGATCTTCATCATATACAATTATATCTTTTTTAATTATTATGATCGTTGTTCCCATTGTTGCTGCCACCACTACCGTGGCGGTAGTGGTGGCGGCAACAATGGGACAACAATCATGATGGTGGTCGTCGTGGTGATGGTAGTATCACCATCATCACGACCACTATCGCCACCACCAACAGGGCCACTGTCACTGCCACCATCATATCACCGCCACCACCAAAAGGATTACTATCAGGACCACCATCACCACTATCATTATGGTCGTCGTCCCCGTTGTTGCCACCACCACCACCATCATGGTCGTCGTCTTCGTTGTTGTTGCCACCACCACCCACCATCATATTGCTGCCACCACCAAAAGGATTACTATCAGGACCACCATCACCACTATCATTATGGTCGTCGTCCCCGTTGTTACCACCACCACCACCATCATGGTCGTCGTCTTCGTTGTTGTTGCCACCACCACCGTCACGGTGGTGGTGGCGGCAACAACGAGGACGACGACCATGATGGTGGTGGTGACGGTGGTAGTAGCAGCAACAATGGGGACAACGACCATGATGATGGTGGTGATGGTGACCCTGTTGGTGGCGACGACAAAAATGGCGGTGGTGACCATATTGGTGGTGGCGACAATAGTCATGGTAATAGGGGCAACAGTGTGTAAATGCGCAATAATTAAGAGAGATATGATTCTATAGGATGAAGATCACATTTAATTTTAATTCAAAATTACATCTGGACCATTAAGATTTAACCAATGTTATTTAAACTTCTCATCTCTCATAATAAACATGTCCTCTCACTTGATACGTTGTCTATATATATAATCAACAGACTCATGAGAATTGCGTTTTTATGTGAGAATGAGAATTGACACTCTCATTCATTGGATTAAATTAGATGGTAAAGATTAACGCAGTCATTTAAAAATTAACATACACCTAGTTCATTTGATATCTTTGTTTTCTCTCTCTTTAGTGCATCCAAAATTTTTAAAAAAAAGAAGATTTACCAAATATTCAAAAGATTTATTTTATTATCAAAGACTTATTATCACCGCCACCAACATAGTCATCGCCATTGCCAGCAATATGGTTATCATTGTCAGGGCCACCGTTAGTGCTACCATCATAGTCGTCATCCTCATTGTTGTTGCCGTCACAACTGCTGTCGACGGTGGTGACGGCGGCAACAATGAGGACAACGACCATGATAGTGTCTAGCCAACGTTCATTGCCATGAGTCTGTTGTTGCCTCACGTCCATTGTCGTTGTCGTCGCTCCGTCGCCACCATTGCAAGTCTGTCTTTACACATTTATTGTCAAGTCCTTGTCGTTGCGCGTTCGTTGTTGAGTCCCTGCCATTGCACGTTCGTTGCAACCACTATGACTGCCACTGCCCTCACCACATCTATGACCACCATTGTCCTTAATACTGGCCATGACCACCATCACCTTTGTTGTCAGTCTTGATCGCCACCAATGGTGACAACAATACTGGTGACGGTCATGACCAACAACAAGGACGGTGACAGTCATGGTCGGAGGCAAGGACAATGTTGGTCATGATAGTGGTGGTCGTCACAGACGATGGTGGTAACAATATCAATGACGATGAAGATCTCTCTAGTAGTAATGATGAAGATTTAATGATAATTTTAAAAATAAAATAAATAAAAGTAACGCAATAATTAAAATATTTTAGGATTATTTTCAGGAGATTTGATTTCTAATATTTTGAATCTTGAGATATTTGATGATGTATGAGAAATTATAATGAATTATTTAATAAATATTTTAATCTAAACCATTTATTTTGTTACAACTATTATCATTAAATTGAATGTTCACGCTCCCAGATAAGAAGTTGTGCTTGTCATATAAGTATGCATTTAAAGTTGACCATTCAAGATAACCTTCGCTACTCAATACTTTTTTCCCTCATGTATAAAATAAATCCCCTTACTGTATACTCCGTCTCTCTCACTCTCTCAATGTTACATTATCTTAATGTCACAACCTTGGTTAAAAATAAGAGAGAGATAATTTAAATATATAGGCTTAATATTTTTTTTATTTTTTTTCAATTGAGTACTCATTATTATTTGTTTAATTAATTAGGTATTTTTATTTATTTTTTTATTCAATTATGTCATAATATTTGTTAAAAATACTTCATTAAATCTTATCTGTCATCTCTTTTATAGTTGTCATTTATAGAAAATGACAGACAAAACTTAATTAAGTATTTTTAATAAATATTAAGACTTAATTGAGTATTAAAAAAAATAAGAACGGAAGACAAATAATATCAAGACATAATTAAGTAAAAAAAACAAATAACATGAACTAATTATCATATATTTGATTTTTTTTAAATTTAATTACGTTGTTTTTAGTCTTAACCTGGCCCTTTTAAATTAAACTTATGACTCTTCCTATCTAGCAGCTTTGCATTCAACCATAGTTACATTTTAAACTTAGAAAATACAAATTCTTTTCAACTGATCATCATAAATAATGTCTCTGAAATAATTTTTATATTTTGCAAGTCTTCAAAGCTTGAAAAATTTAGAAGTGTTAGACCTATCGGGAAATTCTATGGTCAGTTCAATTCAAGGTACACTAAACTAAATTTTCATACTAGTTTTTGTGAAACACCATCATATTAGTTGACGTGTGGTGGTGCACAGTCTTGCATGGTGTGTAAGGGATTGTGTTGGGTGGTGCGTAGTGTAGGATTAGGGATATTTTTAACGTTTAAGGCTTTTTGGGGGTGCATGAAGCAAAAGAGAGGTGCATAAATTAATTTTTCTATAAGTGATGATCGAGACTCCATCTTTCATGTTATCACTTATACTTATTAACTAGAGGTATACAAAGTATAATTTTTAAACAAAAATAAGTAGTAAAATGAAAAAAAAAAACATAATTTAGGTAGTAATTCGAAAAGAATTATATTACATATATTTTTTTTTTTATAGGAAATATGATTATGCCATTTCATTCATAATTTGAGAGAAAATACAAGAGGGGAGGGATATAATAAAAAAATATGAGGGAACATAAAATCTTGAAGCCCAAGCTAAATTATGAGCAACATGATTGACTTGCCTCTTTACAAAACTCACCCTAAAGTTTGGAAGTAGTGACTCACTAATACACTTCTTAAGTATAACATGGTAGTCGGTGCAACCCTTTAGAGGTTTGGAGAATTATCTGCAACAGTTTTGCAATCTAGCTCAAATTTAGCATGCTGGATGTTAAGTTCCTTACTCCATTGGATAATCTTATGTAGTGCCCATATTTTTGCTTGCTGCAGGGAGGGTATACCATTGAGCGTATCTGTTTTGGCTTTTATAAATGTTCCATTGCTATCTTCTAGACACATGCTTATACCAAATGTTGTATCCTCAAATATTGCCGCATCAAGGTTGCACTTAAGATAAGCATTTGCAAGTGGTGTCTAAGTGATGTGGTTAGGTGCAACGCTTTATGGTGTAGCTATCTGGGGCTTGTTTCTAGCTTCTGTCCATTCTGCACGATGTTGCATATCTAATGAGAGAGCCCTGTTCAGATCAACTTCTTTATCTTCCCATACTTTGTTGTTTCGTTGTTTCCAAATACACCACATGACAGTCCATATCTTCCCTCTTATGTCTGCATTAAAGTCTTGCAAGAGTTTGAAGACAATATCATTGAAATTATCAATAGTGTTCCAACAATTAGTTATGAGGTAGTCTCCCGCTTGCCAAATTTTCTGAGCATAGTCACAATCAAGAAAAAGGTGTCATTCATTCTTGAAGTTGTTGCTGTAGTGGGGGCATTTTGAGGGGCAGGTCATACCCCTATCCCGGAGCCCCATTCTAGTTGGAAGGCATCCCCTTAGTGTTCTCCATATAAAGTGCTGCAAGTTCAATTCTCAGATAATCATCCAATTGCCTTCTACGTGTAAGTGGCTATTGCTAATCACATTCTCCATTAAGTTGTGACATGCAGTTTTAACCGTGTACTCTGCATTTTGACTATGCTTCCATATCAATCGGTCAGGTTCTTCTGTATTCAGCAGAGGGATGACATGTATGTTCTTAATGTCATTATCATTGAAAATTGTTTCCAATATGTCCCCACGCCACTTGCCATTGTTGTAGTCAAATAGGTCACTTACACGCATGTCTTCATATTCGTTGGGTGTCGGGGTTGTGATATGAATATTTCTTTGTCATCCAGTGGTGGTTCCACACACTTATTGAATTTCTGTTGTCAATTCTCCATTGCATGCCTTGTCTTACTCCAACCCGAGAAGCATGGATACTACACCATATAAAGCTTGGCTTGTTCCCAAGTTGAGAGTCCAAGAAATCCACCGTTGGGAAGTATTTAGCTTTGAGTACCTTTGCAAAAATAGTATCATGGTTGGCTATTAGTCTCCAACCTTGCTTCCCTAACATGGCAAGATTAAAAGCATATAAGTATCAAAATCCCATTCCTCCATACTCCTTTTTCATAGACATTTTCTCCTAGTCGAGCCAATTAATTCCTTGTCTCGGATGGTAGGTAGAACCCCACCAATACGAATTCATCATCCTCTCCAGTTCCTCTTGGAGTGTACTAGGTAACAGAAAAACACTTATGCAATATGTGGGGATTGATTGTGCAATTGACTTGACTATGACTTCCTTTTCGGCTTTAGAGAGATGCCTACTAAACCACTGGTTGATGCGTCTCCATAGTCGATCCTTGATAAAACCGAAGATTGCCCTTTTTTTCTTGCCAATGACAGAGGATAGTCTCAGATATTTGCTATTATCAATGGTCTCCGTGACCCCTAGGGATAGGGATATGCTAGACCGTTGCTCTTAAGTGGTGTTGGTGCTGAAAAAAATTTAGAACTTAACTTATTTGACAAATAATATCAAAATCCAATTGAGAAAAAAAAAACAAATAACATGAAATAATTATCATATATATGATTTTTTAAATTTAATTATGTTGTTTTTATTCTTAACCTGAATTAAACTTATGACTCTTCCTATCTAGCAGCTTTGCATTCAATCATAGTTACATTTTAAACTTAGAAAATACAAATTCTTTTCCATTGATCATCATAAATAATGGCTCTGAAATAATTTTATATTTTGCAGGTCTTCAAAACTTGAAAATTTTAACAGTGTTAGACCTATCGGGAAATTATATGGTCGGCTCAATCCAAGGTACCACTAAACTAAATTTTCATACTAGTTTTTGCGAACTCCCGAGTTGACGAAGTTTTGTGAAACACCATCATACTAGTTGGCGTGTGGTGGTGCACAGTCTGGAGTGGTGCGTAGTGTAGGGTTATGGGTATTTTTAACGTTTAAGGCTTTTGGGGTGCATGAAGCAAAATAGTGGTGTATAAAGAAAAATATAGGGGTGCATAAATTAATTTTAAGTGATGAGATAATATTCCATCTTTCATGTCATCATTTAATGGGAGGTATAAAAAATATAATTTTAAAACAAAAATAAGTAGTAAAATGAAAAAAACAACAACTTAATTTAGGTAGTAATTTGAAAAGAATTATATTACATAAATGAAAAACACATTTAAATCAAGTTTTTTTTATTACTCATATCTAGATTATTTTAACATTTTGCACACAAAGCTTCATTTTATAAAACATAACAATGACAAATATTTTTTATGGTAGGATTGTGCAAAATGAAGCATCTTGTAGAGCTATCTCTTAGTGATAACAAGTTTGATGGGAAGCTTCCTGAGTGTTTGCACAACTTAACAAGCCTCCGCATTCTTGATCTTTCAAATAATTTATTCAGTGGAAGTTTTCCATCATTCACTACCAATCTCACATCTCTTGCATACTTGTCTCTCGTTGGAAATTACTGGCAAGGATCATATTCATTGAGCACTCTGGCTAACCATTCCAAACTTGAGTTTCTAGGCATATCATCACAAACTCCTGCTAGTGCACAAATTGAATCTGAAGAAACATCATGGCTTCCTAAGTTTCAATTGCAATTCCTCTTTCTTCACAGTTGCAACTTAAACAAGGATAAAGGAAGTATTATTCCTAGTTTTCTTCTATATCAATACAATCTTCAGTTTATCGACCTTTCCCACAACAAATTAGGTGGAGAATTTCCAAATTGGTTGATAAAAAATAATTCAAGATTACAGGTTATCTATTTGAGGAATAATTCATTTGTGGGAGGCTTCCTTTTATTCTCCACAAGCCCAATGCTAGATCGATTGGATATATCAAACAACAATATCAGTGGCGTGTTGCAAAAAGATATTGGTAATTTACTTCCTGAAATTTATATTTTGAATATGTCAATGAACATCTTTGAAGGAAATTTACCAACATCAATTTGTGAGATGTCAGGACTGTTTTACTTAGATTTATCTCACAACCATTTCTCTGGTGAATTATCTGAACATTTGGGCACAAATTGCTTTCGCTTGGATGTCTTGAAGCTTTCTAGTAACTTTCTGGAAGGAAATATTTCTAACTTTTCTTTTGGAAGTTCACTCTCAGCATTGTATCTGAACAATAACAACTTCAGTGGAACTCTGCAAGGCATTTTAAAAAACAGTATACAATTGCAGATGCTAGATGTGTCCAATAATTCAATCTCAGGTTCAATTCCAAGTTCAATTGCCAATTTTATTTCCATAAATATCTTTCTTGCAGCAGACAATCAGTTAGAAGGTGAGATCCCTATTGAATTTTCTAACATTTCAAGCCTTTACATGTTGGATCTTTCTCAAAATAGATTATTTGGATCAATCCCTTATTTCAACATATCATCCTTAAGGTTCTTGTATTTACAAAAGAATGCTCTCTCTGGTTTCATACCATGCACATTATCTAAAAGCTCAGAGTTAGTAACGCTGGACCTAAGGGACAACAAATTATCTGGAGACATTCCACATTGGATTAATACGTTGTCAAAATTACGAGTTTTATTATTAGGTGGGAACAACTTTCAAGGCCATATTCCTATTCAGTTGTGTCAATTAACAAGTTTGACCATTATGGACCTTTCACGCAACATGATCAATGGTTCAATACCACTGTGCTTTAAAAATTTGTCATTTGGAATGGTAAGAACTGATTATGATGGTCTTGGTTTTAATATTGTAAGTTTTTCTATTGGAAGAGCAGAAGCAGAAAAAGCAGAAAAACCCATGGCTAATTCTACTCTGCATTTGTTTTTTTCTTCTAAAATGAATACATGGAATACTCAAGAGATTGAGCAAGCAGCTGTAGAGTTTAGAGCAAAACGTAATTATTATTCTTACAAAGGTTACATCCTAGATAACATATTTGGATTGGACTTATCATGCAATATGTTAACTGGTACCATCCCTGATCTTATTGGAAATCTACAACAACTTCATGTCTTGAATTTATCCCACAATTTCTTCTCAGGTCCTATGCCAATGTCTTTCTCAAATCTCACACAGATAGAAAGTTTAGACTTATCTTACAACAACTTGAGTGGTCAAATACCTTCACAACTAATCAAGTTAAACTTTTTATCAATATTCAATGTGTCTTACAACAATCTTTCTGGAACACCACCCAGTACAGGACAATTTGCAACCTTTGATGAGGATAATTATAGAGGTAATCTCTACCTTTGTGGACCACTCCTTATGAAGAAATGTAAAGGTCTTGCGGACTCACCTTCATCACAATCCAATATAACAAGAACAAAGGAAACAATATTGGACATGACAGCATTCTTTTGGAGTTTTGGTGCAGCTTATGTGACAATATTGTTGGTGTTTGTAACGGTGCTCTGCATAAATGTTGAATGGCGTTTGGCTTGGTTTTATTACATGGGTGTATTGATGCGTCTATGTTTTCCATCTTTTCCTTTGTATTGAATAATGTCATTCAAGTGATTTCAAGTATATATACTCCTACTGCATTTAGTTACTTTATTTTGAGCTGTTTACTCTCAATGATGGTTAATAATGCTACTGTTTAAACTCAAAAGAGATTAAATCAAATACAGTTAATATTTTTTTAGTGTTATTTTTTTAATCGAATATTTGTCTCCTTTTATAAAATTAATTATAACAATTTTTTTTTATATATAAAAGAATGTAATTAAATTAAAACTAAAATTTTGTGAATAATCAAAAGAAAGACAATAGAATTGAGGATACAAAAAGAAAATATTAAAAAATAAGAGAAAAAATTTGAAAAATAAGAAGAATGTCTTGAAAATTTGAAAAAAAATAAAATTAAAAACAAGAATAATATTTTAAACTTTTGGAAGAAAATGAAAATTTAAAAATATTAAAAACAATAGAAATGTCTTAAAATTTTGAAAAAATAAAAATAATGTGTTGACATTTTTTAAAAAATCTGAAAATTTTAAAAATATAAAGAAAAACAAGAAACTTGTCTTGAAAATTTAAAAAGAAAAAAAAAGGAATAATGTATTGAAAATACTTGGTTACTGGAAACTCTACTCCCATGATTTTCTATGAAACCATTTGAGAACACTTTCTTTCCAACCACATTCTAAACGTCCAAAACCAGTCAATCAACTTTATCAGTTGAGCTTGCAACGTTTTCTCCACGAAATTGAATGCTTTTGTCATGTTTATTAGAAGACTTGTAATTTCTAGTCTTGTCCAGGGAATGGAATAGAAAAGAACTCAGAACATAAACTATTAATAAGGCTCATTTTGTTTTGACTAAGGAATGGAAAGAGAAACTTTTGAATCATTTGCCCTTCTTACAAGGGATAGAAAGAACCGATCGACAAGTTTTTGTTAGACAATTTGGCTAATGGTTTTGTTTAGTGGAAGGTAACTTCCCTGCACCAGAAGCCGCACATAATCTATGACCACTTTAGAAAAGATGCAATTAAACAAATTAAAGTAGATAGATTTGTTGGTGGAAAGTGGTCATCCAACATTATATTGCGGTATTGTGGAAAATTGGGGCAACTAAATAATCATGAATTCCGTCCTAATTCCGAGAGTAAAAAAGTCCCAATTCCTCTATTAAGAATAGGAACACTGATCTAGCTCTTAAGAAGATTACAATGAAAAGAAAGTTACTGACTACTTATTTTTTATAGGGTAAACTATGTTTTTATTCTTTAAACTTTTTGAAATTTTTTGTTTTAATCTTTAAACTTTTGGTTGATTGGTGAGTACACTCCACAACAATGGATCAATCTTGGCATGTTTGTCCCATCAAATTAATTAACGCACATCTAGTTGGCATGGAAACTTTTGTACACAAAAGACTTTCATCCCTGACAATAATATATGATAACTGTGGGGAACTTGATCGAAGGTGCATGCAACGAAAAAGCCAAGGCCAGTCGTTCCCTCCCATATATATATCACTTATAAATAGGTATACCAAAAGAAGAAGAGAGGTAAAGAAAGAGCTTCAACACTGACACAATGAGGTTGGGTATGGTGTAGAAATATCACTACTCTTATACAAATAAAAGCATGTAATGGCTGCATAGAGAATGAAAGAAAGGGTCTCCTTGAGATCAAGTCCTACTTCAGAGTTGTGATGGGGCTAGATGATGTTTATGCGGACTGGAATCGTGAAAGATTGGAGTCATGGGTTGAAGATAGAGGTAGCAATTGTTGCTCATGGGACCTTGTTAAATGTGGTAATAATAATAATAATAATGTCTCAACAGGCCACGTCACAGAGCTATTCCTCGACCATGTACGCGGCGGACAATCAAGTCTGATCAGACAAATGAGGTTGAACCTTTCTCTGTTCTCTCCATTTCAAGAGCTGCTTGGCCTCGATTTGTCTGGTAACAATATAAGTAACTGGATTGACGACCAAGGTATGAATCTTTTTACTCTTTATTTGGAAAAAAATTAAAAATAAACAAAAAATAATGGGTCTATAATTAATTAATTGCATGTTTGAACTACTTGTTTGTACTTTACATTTGTTGAAGGGTTTACAAGTTTGAAGAAGTTGGAAACCTTAGACCTTTCATATAATGAGCTAAATACCAGCATCATACAAAGTTTGAACAGATTAACATCATTCTAACTTTAAAGCTCAAATCAAATTGGAAGGATGGTTCTTTCCCAGCTAAAGGCAAGTATATTCAAGTTATTTCCCAGCTGATTTTTTCTTTTTGCTGAAATTCATTCCAAGCTGATCCTATTAATCCAATCTCGAATATAAGTAACAAATTAAAATATCTCTTTTTTTGTTTCAAATATAAGCTAAACTTAGTTAACTTTATCTTATTTAATATGAGATTATCTTCAATGTACCATTTATTTAATAAGGCCAAAGAAATTCTTTTATAATTGATATCAGATTTCAATTAAAGGTAATTTAGAAAAAATATTTTTCAACTATAATTAACTCAGTTTAACAAATTAAATATTTTTTTAATAAATAAGAAATCAGTTTTCTTTTCCCTTACAACCGGGAATAGAGAGAGTACCTATTGCATGTAAACACAATTAATTAGTGTACTATTTGTTAAAAAAAAAAAAAACTAATTAGTATATACTACATCTTAATTTTGAAGGATTTTCAAATATGAAAAAATTGAAAACTTTAGACCTTTCCTGGAATAAACTTAATGCGAGCATCATACCAAGTTTGATTGGAATGACATCTTTGCAGAGTTTGAGTCTCAGATCAAACAATATTAAAGGTTCTTTCCCTTTAAGGTAAGTATATCTATATATTCTATATTCTGCGTTATTTTTTTCCATTATGAATGATTTATATCTTGTCATCTTAAAAATGTTTTAAATATTAGTCATATTTTTTTTAATCCTTTTAATAAAATAATATTTTTTCTATTCCTTCCAAATTGAAAAATATATTTTTAGTCATTTCTTAAATAAATGTCAAACAAACGAGAAAATGAGATTTACAATTTTTTATAACAATTTTTTAACCGGCATAATTTGATTTGCAATACTTTTGTGGTGGCTAAATATTATCACAAATTATAAAACTTTTATTCCCAATTTGTCACTTATTAAAAAAATGACTAAAAAATAAATTTTCAATTTTAAAGGACTAAAATTTGTAATATTTCATTTGAAATATTAGAAAAATATAACTCATACTTAAATGAATAAAATCATGTTTTAAGTAGTTCAAAACTTATCTTAGATATAATGTTTTAAATAATTTTGTAAAATTCAATATATTTATCATGATAATAATTATATGTGGTTTGATGAATAAAAAAAATGAAAAAATTAGTTGATTAATTAGTGAAAACTTTTACATTATTTTTTTACTTAAATACATTTTTCATATCTATATTACACTAGATTTTGATTTTATTATTTAAATTTCACGTTTCTTCATTACACTCTTGGATCATCACTTAATTGATAATTATAATACCACACTTTATTAGATGAAAATGAAAATAAATTATATTATAGTTATGAAATATATTGAAAAAAAAAACATTGTTTCATAGTAATCTTCTCCTTCCTTAGTTATTGCATCCAAAATAAAAAAAATATTGTTTAATAGTAACCTTAAACCTTACACCCTAAACACTAAACACTACACCTTAAACCTTAAACAAACAAATATTATTTCAATTATTTTTTTTAAATTTTGGATGTAATAAAGAGGAAAAAGAGAAGGTTTTTTTCTTTTTTAATTTTGGATGTAAAAAGATCAAATGAAGTAGGTGCATGTTAATTTTTAAAAGACTGCATTAATCCTTACCGTCTAATTTAATCTAATGGATGAGAATGTCTACTCTCATTCTCACACAAAAACGCAGTTCTCATACGAGTTTTCCCTATATATATATATATATTAACCAAACATTTGGATAGACTCTAGAACTCTGTTGAAAAACCTTTACATTAATAATTCATTCTAATTAATTTTTTTTTGAGTTTAAAGACAAAAGAAATAAAATTCAAAATAATTAAAATTAAGAAACAAACTTTAAACTCTAAAACTAATTAAAAGAAAATAAGTTCACTACAAGAAAAATTGCTATTACCAACGGACAAAATCCGTGAGAAATATTTAAAATTTGTGGGTAATTTAGAATTATTGACAGATTATCTACGGATAAAAATCTATCGGTAAATCGCTCATAAGAAATTTTACCGACTAATTGTGGTGTTCCTCTGTATCTTACCCATGAAATTATTTGTAGGAAATGCAATCACATAGTTTTTGTCGATAAATTATCCACAAATTTATCTGTATGAAACACCATCACTTACCCACAAATTAATTTGTAGATAACTAGTGAATAAATTACCCACGGATTAATACATGGGTAAATTACTCACAGATTAATTTATGGGAAACTACAAAGAAAATACTCACAAAAAAATTTGTGGGAAACTGTGTAGATAAAACCTACGAATTTATCCGTGAGAAATTAACTACATATTTTACCCATCGATTTATCCATAAGTATAGATAGACTAACGCAATGTAATTATTTTTTAATTTCAATGTCATAAATTAATAAACTTAAAAAGTAATATTTTAACATCAAAACTTAAAAGTTAACACTTAAATTAAAACTAAGATCCAATATTTGAATATCATAAGTTTAAACAAACTACAATTTGAACAATATAGTAAAATATAAAGGACAAAGAGTCTTCAAGTTTTATGCATAAAGTTTTTAATAATCTAAAATATAGTTTGAATAGTCAAAGAGTCATATTGGTGTTGTTGCTAACTAATCCTGTTGTTGTCATTCTTGATCTTGTTGTTGGGATTGCTCTTGTTGATATTCAAACATGTCATGTGCTTCAGTTGGTAAGAATGAGAGGACAATATTAACAAAAGGACTGAAATTGACAACTCAATCACTCATTCTCCTCCCTTGACTGACGAACTTCCTCTTTCAACTGAATAATCTCCTCTGAATCTTGAGAACAGCTAGAGAATATATGTTGTGTCAAGTTATCCTCACATCTATAACCACAAGCAAGTTCTCCAGTCCCATAGATCCGCCCATTTTTCAAACCACTACCAGCAATAACAAAACTTTGAGTCTTAAGTCTCCCCTCCTCAGCAAGATCCAAGGGGAAGGATTCAAAAGTGCCACCACAAGATGCAACCTCAGACTTAGCCTGAGAAAATCCACAAATTGTCTGTTTAGATCTCTCATCCACAAATTGACCCATTTTCTTTTGTATATAGGTCTGCTAAAATACCTCATCAACATGTATAGAACAACAGTACTCTTCAGGCCTTCAATGAAAATTACTTATTAAAGTTATGTTTTAAATAAAAGCAAGAATCATATGTTATTTTTATTTACTTACCATGCAAATGGCATGCTCATGTGTGCTGAAGGAGCCACTTGTGTGTAGGCTCCCACCATTTTCAAATGCTCGATTTACCCGGACTTGTGCACACTTAGTGTGAAATTCAGGTAGATTTCACTTCGCTAACAAACTATTCCATTCTCTATCAAACATCCATTTGGACTTTTTTCTAGTTTTTCGAGCTTCCATAAATATCTAAGAAAGCAGGCTTTTGAATGAAAATTTTTCTTGATTTGATTTTCATGCTCAGATCTCCACCTAACCATTTTTCAACTATAATTAACTCAGTTTAACAAATTAAATATTTTTTTAATAAATATGAAATCAGTTTTCTTTTCCCTTACAACCGGGAATAGAGAGAGTACCTATTGCATGTAAACACAATTAATTAGTGTACTACCTGTTAAAAAAAATCCTAATTAGTATACTACATCTTAATTTTGAAGGATTTTCAAATTTGAAAAAATTGGAAACCATAGAACTTTCCTGGAATAAACTTAACGCGAATATCATAGAAAGTTTGATTGGAATGACATCTTTGCGTAGTTTGAGTCTTAGATGCTTTCCCTTAAAGGTAAGTATATCTATATATTATGTATTATGCGTTGCTTTTTTTCATTATGGATGATTCATATCTCGTTATCTTTAAATTATTTTAAATATTAGTCATATTTTTTTTAACCCTTTAGATAAAATATTATTTTTTTAGTTCTTTTAAAAAATATTTTTTTAATCCATTGTTAAATAAGTGTCAAACAAACAGAATATAAAATTTGTAATTTTTTGTGACAATTTTTTAACCACTATAAATTAATTTGATTTGTGATATTTTTGTATATATGTGACAGCTAAACACTATCACAAATTACAAAATTCTTATTCATTCTTATTAATTGTTTTTCACTTATTAGAAAAAAGATTACAAAAATACTTTTTTAATTTTAAAGGACTAAAAAAATATAATATTTCATTTGAAATACTAGAAAAATATAACTCATATTTAAATGACTAAAATCATATTTAAGTAGTTCAAAACTTATCTTAGATATAATATTTTAAATAATTTTATAAAAATCAATATATTTCTTATGATAATAATTATACGTGGTTTGATGAATTAAAAAATGAAAAAAATTATTTGTTGATTAATAAGTGAAAACTTTTACATTCTTTTTTTTTTTTTTTACTTAAATACATTTTCCATATCTATATTACAATGGATTTTGATTTTATTATTTAAATTTCACTTTTCTTCATTATACTCTCGTATATCACTTAATTGATAATTATGATACGACACTTTATTAGATAAAAATGACAATAAATTATATTATAGTTATGAAATATATATATATATATATATATATATATATATATATATATATTTTAATAAAACATTAGGATAGACTCTAGAATTCTGTTGAAAAACCTTTACATTATTAATTCATTCTAATTAAATTGATTTTTTTTTAGTTTTAAGACAAAAATAGTAGAAAAGAAATAAAATTCAAAATAATTAAAATTAAGAAACAAACTTTAAACTCTAAAACTAATTAAAAGAAAATAGGTTATACACATTTAGTGTAAAACAATTTTATAAAAACTCATGTATAATAAGTTTATCAACTTTTATAATAATTTAATATGGATCCCTTATTATTTTTGATAAAAATGTCAATACAGGACGCTCTACTATAATAACTTATTTTAATTCCAACCTTAGTTATACTGAACTAATTTTTTTTTCTTATATTTAAATTCAGAATAGTATGCTTATTAAATTATATAGTTAATACTGCTCCTTTAACTTTTAATTCCTTTAACCTTTAATGGCACAGTATTATTTTTAATATTTTTACTCTAGTTAAGGTGTATTTTACATTAGAGATTCATAACCAAACTCTGTTTTGTTTTTTCACCAAAAAATAAAAATTCTGCCTTGTTTTTACATATTTTTTTTTGTAGGATTATGCAAATTGCAGGATCTTTTAGAACCGAGTCTTAGTTCAAATAAGTTTACTGGTCAAATGCCAGAGTGTCTAAGCAATTTAAGAAATCTCAAAGTTCTTGATCTCTCTCAAAATCTATTTGGTGACAATTTTCCATCTTTCATAAGCAAAAGCACATCTCCTGTGTACTTGTCTCTCATTGACAATAACTTACAAGGCTCTTTTTTATTGAACACTTTGGCTAATCATTCCAAGCTTGAGAGTTTATATATTTCATCAGTAAGCCCTACAGCACATGTTGAAACTGAAAAGGCACAATGGTTTTTAGCATTTCAATTAAAATCTCTCATCCTTCAAAGTTGCAACTTAAATATGGATGACAGAAGAACTATTCCTAGTTTTCTCCAATATCAAAAGGAATTGCAAATTATTGATCTCTCGCACAACAATTTAGTTGGAGCACTCCCTATTTGGTTGATACAAAATAACTCAAAACTCGAGTATTTTTATGCGAGGAGTAACTCATTTGTTGGAAACCTTCGGTTGTCCTTCATCATACAAGACACGCTTCACCTAGACATCTCAAACAACAATATATGTTTCTGATATTCTCCAAAAAGATATTGATACATTCCTTCCTAACTTTTAAATATGTCAATGAACAACTTTGAAGGAAGTTTACCTACTTCAATCGGTAAAATGCAAAATTTATACGTCTTGGATTTGTCTAACAATCGTTTGTCAGGTGAATTACCAGGACAACTAGCCAATGGTTGCATTGTCCTAGAACAATTGGTTCTTTCCAGCAACCATTTCCATGGGAGTATTTCTAATTTTTCTAACTATGGGATGCTCAGAGAGTTGCTTCTCAATAACAACAATCTCAATTACACTATAAAAGAAGTATTGAAAAATTTAAGTGGCATAAACTTTAATGTACTAGACATTTCCAATAATTCAATCCCCGGTGAAATTCATGGTTCTTCAATTATGACGTTGTCATCAAGCATGTCTGTCCTTCTCATGGCAAAATATCAATTAGAAGGTGAAATTCCTTTTGAATTCTTCACCCTAACAACCTTTTATATGTTAGATCTTTCAGAAAATAAATTATCAGGTTCGATCTCAAATATTAATCCATCAAAATTGAAGTATTTGTATTTGCAAAAAAATGCTTTCTTGGGTTCTATACCTCTTGATAATACAACAAGGCTCACAACTAGTCACTCAAGACTTGAGGGATAGTAATTTTTCTGGAAATATTCCCCACTGGATGGATAAGATGTCAAATTTACGGTGCTTGCATTAGGAGGGAACAATTTTATTGAACATATCCCAATTCAATTATGTCAATTGAAGAAAATCACAATTATGAATCTTTCACGCAACTATGTGAGTAAGACAACTTGGCTAATGACCAGAAGCCGAAGATAATCTATGTTCACTTTAGAAAAGAGGCAATTACACAAAGGTAGATTTGTTGGTGAAAAATGGCTAACTAGACAATGCAACCAAATAATCATGGATTTCGTCCAAGTTCCAATTTCCAAGAGTTAAAAGATCTCAATCCCTCTATTAATGAATAAGAACACTAATCTATTTCTTAAAGAAGATTATGATGAATGATGAAAAAAAAAACAGTTAGTTTAGATTAAATATATTTTTAGTCTACTAAATAAATATGTTTATTTTTTTTTTAGTACATGAAAAAAAATTTACTTTTTTAGTTCTTCACGCGTAACAAAACAAATGTTATTTTCAATCTATTTATCTAAATTTGTAAACAATGTATATAGATTTGGTATGTTTTTAATGTTTTTGATCGTTACTATTTAACTTTAATGGTAAATTTTTTTTTATAAATTATAAAATTTATATATTTTATTTAGAAGTTTTAAAGAACATCAATAAATTAAAAAAAAAATTTAAAAAAACTTTTCATATTTAAAAGAGTAAATTTTTTTTTATGTTATTAATTGAAATTTATTATAAATTGTATATTTTTTTGATCTCACTTATTATTTAATAATTCTCTCTTAATTAATTATATATATATATATATATATATATATATATATATTATCAATTTTAATCAATAAAAAAATATTTTAGTAGACATATATTAAAAATGTGTTTAATACTCATCTTAATAATAATTATGCGGAACTTGAAGTTGAAGGTGCTACGAAAAAACCAACACCAGTCGTTCCCTCCCATGCATATAGATCACTTATAAATAGGTATAACAAAAGAAAAAGAGAGGTAAAGAAAGAGCTTCAACACAATACAACACTTGTTGTACACAATGAGGTTAACTTTGGTTTTGGGTTCCCTTTTATATCTTGTGGCATTCCTAATGCAAATGAAAGCATGTATTGGCTGCGTAGAAAATGAAAGAAAGGGCCTCCTTCATATCAAGGCTTACTTCTTGGATAGGGGTACTGGTTATGCGGACAGTGAATTGGAGTCATGGGTTGATGACAGAGGTAGCAATTGTTGCTCATGGAACCGTGTCAAATGTGGTAACAATAATAATGTCTCAACATGGCATGTCACAGAGTTATTCCTCAACTACTTACGAGACTATGAGAAACCAAGTCTAATGATGTTGAACATCTCTCTGTTCTCTCCATTTCAAGAGCTTCTTAGCCTCGATTTGTATGGTAACAATATAAATAACTGGATTGACGACCAAGGTGTGAATCTTTTTACTCTTTATTTGGCCAAAATTAAAAATAAACAAAAAATAATGGGTGTATAACGCTTGATTAATTAATTGCATGTTTGAACTACTCGTTTGTACTTTACATCTGTTGAAGGGTTTTCAAGTTTAAAAAAATTAGAATTCTTAGACCTTTCAAATAATGAGCTAAATACCAGCATCATACAAAGTTTGAACAAATTAACATCATTGCGAACTTTAAAGCTCAATTTCAACCGGATGGATGGTTCTTTCCCAAGTGAAGTATATTCAAGTTATTTCCCAGCTGATTTTTTCTTTTTGCTGAATTTCATTCCAAGCTGATCGATCCTATTATTCCAATCTCGAATATAAGTAACAAAAATATCTTTTATTTATTTATTTTTTTTTGTTTCAAATATAAGCAAAACTTAGTTAACTTTATTTTATTTGATATGAGATTATCTTCAATGTACCATTTATTTAATATGGCTTAAGAAATTTTTTTCTAATTGATATCAGATTTCAATTAAAGGTAATTTAGAAAAAAAATAATTTTCAACTATAATTAACTCAGTTTAACAAATTAAATATTTTTTTAATAAATATGAAATCAGTTTTCTTTTCCCTTACAACCGGGAATAGAGGGAGTACCTATTGCATGTAAACACAATTAATTAGTGTACTCTGTTAAAAAAAAAAAAAAACTAATTAGTATACTACATCTTAATTTTGAAGGATTTTCAAATTTAAAAAAATTGGAAACCTTAGACCTTTCCTGGAATAAACTTAATGCGAATATCATACAAAGTTTGATTGGAATGACGTCTTTGCGTAGTTTGAGTCTCAGATCAAACCATATTGAAGGTTCTTTCCCTCAAGGTAAGTATATCTATATATTTTATATTCTGCGTTGTTTTTTTTTTTCATTATGCATCATTTATATCTCGTCTTTTTTTTTTTTAATAGTAGGGACTCGCATCTTACTCAACTAATTGAATTAGACTCTTTCATTATTTTTAAAATATTTTAAATATTAGTTATATTTTTTTTAATCCTTCAAAACTTTTTTTTTTTTTTTTTAAAAACAAAACTCTTATTCATTGTTAGCCACTTATTAGGAAAATGATTAAAAAAATAATTTTTCTATTACGAAGGACTAGAAATTTTATATATATATATATAAAATAACAGGAAAGACTCTAGAACTCTGTTGAAAAACCTTTACATTATTAGTTTATTCTAATTAAATTAAAAAAATTGAGTTTTAAGACAAAAATAGTAGAAAAGAAATAAAATTTAAAATAATTAAAATTAAGAAACAAACTTTAAACTCTAAAACTAATTTTAAAAAAAATAGGTTATATATGATTAGTGTAAAACAATCTTCTACTATTATCCAATCAAAAATCCACATGTATAATAAGTTTTTCAAGTTTTATATTAATTTAATATGGGTCTTAATTACAATGATCCTTATTATTATTTTTATATAAAAAACGTCAATGAAGGACGCTCGACCATAATAACTTATTTTTAATTCCAACCTTAGTTATACTGAACTAATTTTTTTTTCTTATATTTACATTCAGAATAGTAGGCTTATGAAATTATATAGTTAATACTGCTCCTTTAACTTTTAATTCCTTTAGCCTTTAATGGCATACTATTATTTTTAATAATTTTACTCTAGTTAAGGTGTATTTCACATTAAAGATTCATAACCCAACTCTGTCTTACTCTTACATTTTTTTTTTTGCAAGATTATGCAAATTGCAGGATCTTTTTAGAGCTAAGCCTTAGTTCAAATAAGTTTATTGGTCAAATTCCAAAGTGTCTAAGCAACTTAACAAATCTCAAAGTTCTTGATGTATCTTAGAATCTATTTGGTGGCAATTTTCCATCTTTCATTAGCAAAAGCACATCTCTTGTGTACTTGTCTCTCATTGACAATAACCTACAAGGCTCTTTTTCATTGAACACTTTGGCTAATCATTCCAAGTTTGAGATTCTTTATATTTCATCACTAAGCCCTATAGCACATGTTGAAACTGAAAAGGCATAGTGGTTTCCAACATTTCAATTAAAATCTCTCATCCTTCGAAGTTGCAACTTAAATATGGATGACAAAAGAATTATTCCTAGTTTTCTTCAATTCATGGTGTATTATGTGGGATTTAGCTTCTTCTTGTTGTAATTCCAAATCTTCCACCTTTTCTTTTCCCTTTAGAGATAACATTCTAATTAATCTTGACATTAAATAAAGCTTAGTATTAACCTTGACCGGGACCACCAGGCTAAATCAACGGTTTCATTGCCTCACTCTAGGACTTACTACCGGAACCACCCTTACAGCTGACCAACGCTCAGGGTAACACCTTACTTTACTTAAGGTGTAGGATTAATTAAACTGAAACTCTTAATGGAAAATTAAAGTATAAATTTGAATTTAACAAGTTAAAGATAAACACAAAATACAATATGAAAATAGAATCACAAAACAAGATTTCTGATGTGAACGATCAGCCTAAGCCACATCCACATAGCATACTTAATATAATATAATAAAAACTCTTTTTTTTTTTCTGGCTCTAATATCATATATATATATATATATATATATAAAAGGTGTAAATCAAAAATTAATGCAATAATATTATATAAGAAATATCAAGAGTTTAATTTTCATGTAGCTTTTGATTATTAAAATAATCTTACATTTTTACACTTCATGGCAACCTTTTATTTTTCCAAACAAATTTATGTAATTAGGTTTCGTTTGACCCATCTTATTTTCAACTTATAACTTACTTTAAGTAAAAGTTGAGTCAAACATTAATTAGTAAAATCTCTTTAAAATAAAAATTACTTATTTTTAATGAAGAAAAATTAGAAATAAGGAGCTTTATAATAATAAGCTACTCAGAGTTATTTATGTAGAGCTTATTTCCGTATTTTCTCTTTAAATTCCAATAAGGCCAAATTTTGGAATAATAAGTAGTTTTTTTTTATCAGAAAATATTAGTAATTAGTTTGTTAGTTTTTGTTAGAGGGGGAGTCGAACCTAAAACCTCTCCATCTCATTATATTTTAACTTTAAGGAACTTTTAAGTTAAAAAAATATATATTAACAAATTGTTATAAATAAAGAGGGAACGAGAGCAAGAGAGCAGAGAAGGAGAAGAATTCTAATAGTCAAAGTAAAGTGAGAAGTATATTATTCATCAATAGGTGTGACCTATTTATAAGTACAGAATGTAATAGGAAGTGTAACAGAAAGTAAAAAGATAATATTACAATAGAATATTCTAATAGATATGGACAATTATCATAAAGATATTATTCATAACACTCCCCCTTGAATATCCATTTCTTTAGTTTGTGCCTCATTAAAGCCTTACTATAAAAAATCCTATGGGATAAAAATCTAGTGAAGGAAAAAGAGTACACATCTTTATGTATGCTATAATTTGCCTTATTAAAAACCTTGCTTGGAAAATCCATTGGGATAAAACCATGACGAAAGGAAAAAGAATGCAGAATAAATTTATTTCTCTCCTTCTTGCTGACAATTTTTAAGTCGATGGAGGCCAATCTTATGATCTAGTTGCTCAAAAGTCTTCCTTGGAAATGACTTGAAATCTACTAAATTCTCACACGAACGAACTTGTTGAACATCTATGTCACTTTTCTTTTGGAGATCCTAAGTTAGAAAGAATTTTGGTAGAATATGTTGTGTCTTGTCTCCTTTGATGTTTCCTTCCTTTAATTAAGCGACACATGTAGTATTGTCCTCATATATGATAGTCGGTGTCATTTTTCCTGAAGATAAAATATAAGTATCTAGTACATGTTGGATCATAGATCTCAACCAAACACATTCACGACTTGCCTCATGCAATGCTATAATTTCTACATTATTAGATGACGTTACGGTTATGGTTTGTTTCACAAACCGTCATGAAATGGTTGTACCACCGCATGTAAACAAATATCATGTTTGTGACCTACCATATCTTGCTAACAAATTAACTGTAAATGATCTATCGAGTCGTGATTAATTTGCAAGATACATCAATGCTCATATAGCACTAAAATATGGTACTTCAGGACCAAGGAGGTCTTCATCCCTTTCTTTAGGTATAAAAAGATCATTGTCCACATCTAAAGACCTTATAACCATTAGAGTAAACAATGGATGTGATAAAACTTTTTCAAGTACCTTCGTTGTATACGTTTCTTGATGCATAAGAATTTCGTCTTTTAAATATTTCATTTGTAATTCCAAGCAAAATTTATTCCATAGAGAGACTTGTTCAACCTGATTGAGTATTCTTTTCTAGAAAATGTTTTATTGGAAAAGTTGAATCATTCAAGGAGTTTCATGTAAATTTCATTATCTAAAGACCCATACAAGTAAGTTGTAACAACATCCATTATATGCAAATTAAGGTCTTCTTGTGCAACCAAGCTAATTAAGTATCTAAAGGTATTTGCATCCAATAAAGGTGAATATGTTTCTTCAAAATCAATGTCAAGTCTTTCTGAAAATCCTGGAGCACAAGACGTGCTTTGTATCTTATAATTTCATAATTTTTATTTCGTTTTTGCACAAAGACCCATTTATATACAACTAGTTTTACACCTTTAGATGTACAGACTACAGGTCCAAAAACCTCAATTGCCTAATTGGTGTATGATAGTTATTTTCCTAATGGTTGTTGCTACCACAATTATAACATGTATTCTCCGCATGTTTGCCACTTTGTCCACCTTTTTTCCTTTTCATGTATCACATTATTTTTCCTTTTCTAGTGGTAAGAAGTTTTCTTGAAAATTCCTTTATAACCAACTCTTTTACCATGATGTGGACCATGACTGTGATCACGACCACGGCTGCAACTGCAACCATTACCATGGCCATAGGTTTGCCCAGAATACTTATAGGCTATCGCATTCGCTGCTGGGAATGGAGCAAAACTAGTTGGGCGAGACTCATGATTTTTCATCAAAAGCTCATTATTTTGCTCAACCATAAAGAGACAAGAAATTAATTCATAATATTTATGAAACCCTTTTTCTCTATATTGCTATTGTAAGAGCACATTTGATGCATGAAAAGTGAAGAATGTTTTTTCTAACATATCATTATTAGTAATTTTTTCTCCACATGGGGCTAATTTAAAAGTGATTATAAATATTGCAGAATTATACTCTAGATAAATAATTCTTTCTAGTTATGTCAAAATGTCAAGAGACATAAATTCAAGTTTTGTCAAGTTTGACATATTCAAGAATTATTATAAAGATATCAAATAATTAGAATATAATTATTCATTAGATTGCAAATATATAATGATTTTATCATATCGTCGAATATATCTTCTCATTATCCTTACGATCGAAAATATATATATATATATTGTATATATTTTGTAACCATACAACATTTCAATATATATTGCAATTTATATACAAATATAGATAGACTTTTATTTCATTATTCTTCTTATGAGAAAAGAGAAAATGAAAGCTTGAAAAAGCAAGTTTATGCAAATTTATGTTTAGTAAGGTATTCAAGATATTTATAAATTATCTCTTTATTATTTTCTCACATCAGGAAGAAAAGTTTTTTTCTAAAAGATTCTTTATATCTTTCATGATCATTTGATTTTTTCATAGGAAGAAAAATTCTTTTATAGAAGATTTTCAGATCTGTCATGATCATTTGTTTTCTTCACATCAAGAAGAAAAAATATTTTCTTTTAGAAAATTTTTAGATCTGTCATGATCATTTGTTTTCCCTACATAAAGAAGAGGAAAAATTCTTTTCTTTTAGAAAATTGTTAGATCTATCATGATCATTTGATTTTCTTATGGAGAGAAAAATTCTTTTCTAAAAGATTTTCATATCATTTAAATCTGTCATGATTATTTGATTTTCTCATAGAGAGAAAAGATCTTTTCATGAAGATTTTCAGTGTCTTTGTGACACATTACATGTAAATTACATGTAAATAAAGAAATCACATGTATTATCATATATGTAATGTAATTCACAAAAAAATAATGAGGGTCTTACTTGGGTTGATGACTCACAAATAAGAAGTTATTCTTTTACTCAATAGAGACAAGAGCCTTGTGATGATAACATGTTATAAATAAAGAGGGAACGAGAGAGCATAGAGAAGGAGAAGAATTCTATATTATTTATAAGTATAGAATGTAACAGAAAGTAATAACAAGATAATGTTACGACAAAATATTTTAATAGATATGGACATCTATCATAAAGATATTATTCATAATACAAACAATTTTTTTACTTATTTTGTAAGCTCTTATTTTTAACTATAAGTTGGCTCAAACGTAGCCTTAATAACATTTCAATTTGTCACCATAAAAAATGATGACTACAGTATGATGAATTGGTTTTTGATTTTAAAGTAGGCTTAATACTCTTTTTAGTTCTTAAGTTTTAATTAATTATCTATTTTAGTCCTCAAATTTTTTTAAAAAATCAGTTTAATTTTTAAGTTATTAAAAATATTCTGATTTTATCTTTTAATTGTCAATTTTTTTAACAATATTAACACTTAAAACACGTGTTATATCATCTCACGTTAAAAATATTTCAATTTAATTTTCAATCTTATTTAACGTGGTTGCAAAAATTGATAGTCAAGACTAGATTGATGGTTAGAACTACAAAATAACATAAATTAGTGTCTTTTTCCATTAAACCATTTTAGAAGTTGTTTTTTTTTTTTTTTTTGACAGAACCATTTGAGAAGTTGTTAAAAACTACAAAATCACTTTCATTCCAATAGCATTCTATACGTCTAAAACTAGTCAGTCAACTTTGTCAAAAGCTTGTAATTAATAAGCCTCGTTTTCATTTAATTTGAATCATTTGCCCCCTTGTACAAAAAGTTGGTGGAAACTTTAATGAAATGCTATTTGAAATTCGAAAGATTTTTGTAATTACACCCTCCTTTCCAAAACAAAAAAAATGAGATTTCACACTTAAGATTTAAGTAATAATATTTCTTACATTGTTTCATTTCTCATTAAAAAGTAAATATTTTTTCTAAACTATCCATCATCATTGAAATTTGATATCAAACATAATTTATTTTTTATTAAATGAAGAGTATTTTAATAAGATTTAAATAAATTTTTGATCTCTATAAAATATTTTTTTTACTTTGGATCCATATAAGTAAATAAAAAATTTAAATAAGACATTTAATTTTTTTAGTCCATGAAAAAAAATTATGTTTTTAGTTTTTTTAAACGTGATAAATGTTATTTTCAATCATTTTATCTAAATTTTCAACAAGTTATATAAATTTTGTATGTTTTTACTGTTTTTATGGTTATTATTTAGTTTTAATGATATAAAAGGTCACAAATTATAAAATTTATATATTTTGTTTAGAAAATTTAAAAAACATCAATAAAAATAACATTTATCATATTTTAAAAATTATTAAAAAAAAACTTTTCAAAAGATAAAAAAAAAATATTTTATGTGGAAGGGCTAAAATAGAAAAATTCAATATTTGAAAATAGTAAAAATATATTTAAACCATTCTAATACTAGTTCAGTCAATTATTTAATGTGAATCCCAAACGTTTCCGTCTTGATTGGTGCAGGTTCATTGATTATTGCGCGTCTAGTTGGCTTGGCAACATTTGTCAAAGTTCATTAATTTCCACACTTCCATGAAATTTATTTCATTGGAAAAAGTCTACCACAGTAATAATTGTAATTGTACGGAACTTGAAGCATGTGTTGGGAGGAAGTTTATGGCATTAGAAAAGTATGATAATAATACATCCTCTAACACACATTTTTTTAATATATTCTAACTTATTAATTGAAATTTATTATAAATGGTATATTTTTTTGGACTTACTTATTATTTATTAATTCTCTCTTAATTATGTAATTTTTAATCAGTAAAAAAGAATATTTTAATAGTCATATGTTAAAAATGTGCTTAATAACACTATTGTAATAATAATTATGCGGAACTTAGAAGTTGAAGGTGCTACGAAAAAGCCAAGATCAGTCGATCCCTTCCATGCATATAGATCACTTATAAATAGGTATAACAAAAGAATAAGAAAGGTAAAGAAAGAGCTTCAACACAACACTTGTTGTACAATACAATACATTAGTAACACAATGAGATTAACTTTGGTTTTGGGTTCCCTTTTATATCTTGTGGCATTCCTAATGCAAATGAAAGCATGTAATGGCTGCATAGAAAATGAAAGAAAGGGCCTCCTTCATATCAAGGCTTACCTCTTGGCACAAAGTGATAATGATTATTATGCGGATCGTGAATTGGGGTCATGGGTTGATGACAGGGGCAGCAATTGTTGCTCATGGAACCGAGTCACATGTGGTAATAATAATAATGTCTCAACAGGCCACGTCACAGAGTTATTTCTCGACTACTTACGAGACTATGAGGAACCAAGTCTTATGCTGAACTTTTCTCTATTCTCTCCATTCCAAGAGCTGCTTAGCCTCGATTTGTCTGGTAACAATATAAATAACTGGATTGACGACCAAGGTATGAATCTTTTTACTCTTTATTTGACAAAAAATTAAAAATAAACAAAAAATAATGAGTGTGCAACGCTCGATTAATTGCATGTTTGAACTACTCGTTTGTACCTTACATCTGTTGAAGAGTTTTCAAGTTTGAAGAAGTTGGAAGCCTTAGACCTTTCATATAATTATCTAAATACCAGCATCATACAAAGTTTGAACAGATTAACATCATTGCGAACTTTAAAGCTCAATTCAAACCGGATGGATGGTTCTTTCCCAGCTGAAGGCAAGTATATTCAAGTTATTTCCCAGCTTATTTTTTTCTTTTTGCTGAATTTCATTCCAAGCTGATCGATCCTATTAATCCAATCTCGAATATAAGTAACAAATTAAAATATCTCTTTTTTTGTTTCAAATATAAGCTAAACTTAGTTAACTTTATCTTATTTAATATGAGATTATCTTCAATGTACCATTTATTTAATAAGGCCAAAGAAATTCTTTTATAATTGATATCAGATTTCAATTAAATGTAATTTAGAAAAAAAATATTTTTCAACTATAATTAACTCAGTTTAACAAATTAAATATTTTTTTAATAAATATGAAATCAGTTTTCTTTTCCCTTAAAGCCGAGAATAGAGAGAGTACCTATTGCATGTAAACACGATTAATGAGTGTAGTATCTGTTAAAAAAAAGAAAAAACTAATTAGTATATACTACATCTTAATTTTGAAGGATTTTCAAATATGAAAAAATTGGAAACCTTAGACCTTCCATGGAATAAACTTAATGCAAGCATCATACCAAGTTTGGTTGGAATAGCATCTTTGCGGAGTTTGAGTCTCAAATCAAATAATATTGAAGGTTCTTTCCCTCAAGGCAAGTATATCTATGCATTCTTCGTTGTTTTTTTTTCCACGATGGATGATTTATTTCTATTTATCTTTAAAATAATTTAAATATGTTTTTAATTCTTTAAATAGGAGTAATATTTTTCTAAATTCTTCAAATAAAATCTTTTTTTTTTAGTTTTTCAAAATTGGATTTTTTTTTTAATCCTTTCTTTAATAAGTGTCAAATAAGAAATATGAGAATTGTAATTTATGCTGATTTTTTAATTACCACAATTTGATCTGTAATACTTTTATATATTTGTAGTAGTTAAAAATCATCACAAATTGTAAAATTCTTATTTCTTTTTTTTCATTCAGGATTATAAAAAATAATTTTTCAATTTTGAAGGAAAAAATATAATATTTTATTTAAATGACTAAAAAAATATAACTCATATTTAAAGTACTAAAAATATATTTAAATACTTGAAAAGTCATTTAAGATCATATAATATTTTAAATAATTTTATAAAAATCAATATATTTATCATGATAATAATTATATGTGGTTTGGTGAATAAAAAAAATGGAAAAAATCATATTTTGATTAATAAGTGAAAACTTTTACATTAATTTTTTTACTTAAATGCAATTTCCATATCTCTATTACAATCGATTTTGATTTTATTATTTAAATTTCACTTTTCTTCATTACATATAATATAATCACTTAATTGATAGGCATATGATACGACATTATTTTATTGACAAAATAAAATGAAAAAAATATATATTATTGTTAACGTTCATCAACAATCAATATCAAAATATTTAAATTCAACTATCTCTTATTTTTTTTATTTAAAATAAATTTTTAATAATATTATAGTAATTTAATATTAAATTATTAAAATACCTTTATTTAATACACAAAAAATAAAATAAAATAAAAGATATTTTAATCTAAATATGTTGGTGTTGATTGTTAACATCCATCCAACTAGAGTAAACGTTATCAACCCATATATATATATTTTAATAAAACATTGGGAAAGATTTGCAAAACCTTTACATTATTAGTTCATTATAATTAAATTAAAAAAAAAAGTTTGCTATCGGCCATCTTTTTGAGTTTTAAGACAAAAATACTAGAAAATAAATAAAATTCAAAATAAATAAAATTCATAGACAAATTTTAAACTATATAATTAATTAAAAGAGAATAAGTTATAAATAGTCAATGTAAAATAATTTTAAACTGTTACTCCATAACAAATCACAAATTATGATGATAATAAGTTTGTCTAACTTTTATAATAGTTTAATATGGGTGTAATTACAATTACTCCTTATTATTCTTGATAATAACTTATTTTTAATTCCAACATTCTTAGTCATAGTGAATTAATTTTTTTCTTATATTTAAATTCAGAATAGTATGCTTATGAAATTATATAGTTAATAGTGCTCCTTTAAGCTTTAATGGCATGGTATTATTTTTATTAATTTTACTCTAGTTAAGGTGTATTTCACATTAGAGATTCATAACCCTACTCAGTCTTGCTCTTACATTTTTTTTTTTTTAGGATTATGCAAATTGTAGGATCTTTTAGAGCTAAGTCTTAGTTCAAATAAGTTTACTGGTCAAATTCCAGAGTGTCTAAGTAACTTAAGAAATCTCCAAGTTCTTGATCTATCTCAGAATCTTTTTCATGGCAATTTTCCATATTTCATTAGCAAAAGCACATCTCTTGTGTACTTGTCTCTCATTGACAATAACCTACAAGGCTTTTTTTCATTGAACACTTTGGCTAATCATTCCAAGCTTGAGATTCTTTATATTTCATCACTAAGCCCTGGAGCACATGTTGAAACTGAAAAGGCACAGTGGTTTCCTACATTTCAATTAAAATCTCTCATCCTTCAAAGTTGCAACTTAAATATGGATGACCGAAGAACTATTCCTAGTTTTCTCCAATATCAAAAGGAATTGCAATTTATTGACCTCTCGCATAACAATTTAGTTGGAGCATTTCCTATTTGATTGATACAAAATAACTCAAAACTCAAGTATTTCTATGTGAGGAGTAACTCATTTGTTGGAAACCTTCAGTTGTCTTTCATCATACAAGACATGCTTTACCTAGACATCTCAAACAACAATGTTTCTGGTATTCTCCCCAAAGATATTGGTACATTTCTTCCCAATATTAGACTTTTAAATATGTCAATGAACAACTTTGAAGGAAGTTTTCCTACTTCAATCGATAAAATTCAAAATCTATACACCTTGGATTTGTCTAACAATCGTTTGTCAGGTGAATTACTAGGACAACTAGCCACTAGTTGCATTGTCTTACAAAAAATGATGCTTTCCAACAACCATTTCCATGGGAGTATACCTAATTTTTCTAACCTTGAAATGCTTGCAGAGTTGCATCTCGATAACAACAATCTCAATTACACTATCAAAGAAGTATTGGAAAATTTAAATGGCATAGACTTGAAAGTACTAGACATTTCCAATAATTCAATCTCAGGTGAAATTCATGGTTCTTCAATTATGAAGTTATCATCAATCGTGCATGTCCTTCTCATGGCAAAAAATCAATTAGAAGGTGAAATCCCTTTTGAATTTTTCAACCTAACAAACCTTGATATGTTGAATCTTTCACAAAATAAATTATTTAGATCAATCTCAAATATTAATCCATCAAAGTTGAAGTATTTGTATTTGCAAAAAAATGCTTTTTGGGGTTTTATACCTTTGATAATGCAACAAGGCTCACAATTAGTCACTTTAGACTTGAGGGATAACAATTTTTCTGGAAATATTCCCCACTGGATAAATAAGATGTCAAATTTACGGGTTCTTGCATTAGGAGGGAACAATTTTATTGACCATATCCCAATTCAGTTATGTCAACTGAAGAAAATCACAATGATGGATCTTTCACGCAACAAGATCAAGGGTTCATTACCATATTGCTTCACCAACTTGTCATTTGGAAGGGAAGAAAATGATAATCCTTTACAAATTTTGTTAGCATATGCTTATCCGCTGGGTTACACAAATTCTTTGATCGATGCTAATGTATCATTATATAAGCCTCTTTATGATTTCTATGATGAACATATAAAAACTAGTGTTGAATTTAGAACAAAGAATAATTTATACTCTTATAGTGGCTTCATCCTCGAGAAAATGACCAAAATGGATTTATCAAGCAATATGCTAATTGGTAACATCCCATCTCAATATGGAAACTTGCAACAAATTCAAGCTATAAACCTATCCCATAAATTCAAGCTATAAACCTATCCCATAATTGCTTGTCAGGTTCAATACCAAATAATTTTTCTAATCTTATAAATATTGAGAGCCTTGACTTGTCCTACGACAGTTTGAGTGGTGAGATACCTTCTCAATTGACCAAGTTGAACAAGGACCTTCAATGTGTCGTATAATAATCTTTCTGGAATTGCACCTAGCACAGGCCAATTTGGAACCTTTATTGACGACAGCTACACAAGCAATCCTTTTCTCTGTGGAAAACTCCTCAAGCGGAAGTGTGAAGGTTCTCCTCCAATATCGCAATTCAATGACACCGAGGAAAATGAAACAATGATGAACATGGTAGCATTCTCTTGGAGTTTCACAACATCTTACATAACAATATTGTTGGGGTTCGTAACGATTTTACACATCAATGTTTATTGGCGCATGACTTGGTTTTATTTCATTTCTAAGATTATAAGAAAATGTTTTCCAAATCTTCCTTTATATTGAATAAGGTTTAGTGTACTATCTAGAACCTTAAGAATATTGTAACAAATAAGAATAAATAAAAGTTTGTTTGATCATGTTAAGAGGTTTGAGCTATATTTGCATTTAATGATGATGTGGGCCTCAGTCCCCCCCCCCCTCCCCCTCCCCTCAGTCCTCCTTTTATATATATATATATATATATATATATATATATAATTATTTTATAATAAATATTATTATTATTATTATATTAATAATCTTTTAAATAATATATGTTGGTATATAATCTAATTTATTTAAAAAAACAAAATATAATCTAATTTAAAAATATATAATATATTAATTAATAGATATGATTACAAGTATGACCGATTACAGATTTATAAGGGATAAAAAAAATAAATTTTTAAGTTAGTATGTATTTAAATTTTTTTCATTAATAGATGATATCTTAGTTTTATACCTAATAAATATTTGGTTTCATTATTTTTTTTTTGACAAGTTTTACTCTTAATAAATTAATTTGACACTTTTCATCTACAATTTTTTAAAATTTTATAAATTTTACTCTATTATATTACTCTTACATCACATTATTACATATTTTACTCTTAATTTTTTTTTTTTAAAAATGACAAATTTTATAGTTGTTTTTTGTTTTTTTTATATAAATTTTACATTAAATACCTTTTTTTCAAAATTTTATCTTTAATTTTTATAAAAAAAATTCTAGTCTTTCTCTACTTAAATTCCTCGATCTGTCCCTGTATATAATAAACCTAAAAGTTTCACCCGCACAAACTACATATACTATACCCAACCAACCAAGCATTAACATCTATAGTTGTATAAATTTCAAAGAGAAATGTTAACATCACATTTTTTAACACATTTTATCTTATTGATTAAAATTGGTTAATAATTACAAAATTTAATGGTCTCCCTGTTAAATTAAATTCTCATATTCTCGATAAATTAAAAAATTTCTTGTACCAAACCATCCTTACATTTTAGAAAAATTTCGTGCATTTCAATTTACTTTTGTAAGATTTAAATTAACATATTTTCTTGTCAATTTGATGTTAAATTTTGTGTGTTCAATTAATCACACTGAAATTAATTAAAATGTATATTTTTGTACATACCACTTAAATATGAACCAATGACTTCAATATAATGTCGATTAGTATTCTGTTTTTTATTTATTATTATTATCTATAATAATCAGAGATAGTAGAAGTATTAGAAAATTTATAACAATTGAGCTACACCCCCTCAACGTCGATTATTATTCTTTTGTGATGATTTCCTACTTAAAAATATAGAAAATATTTCTCACTCTTTTCAACTTTTATATTAAGTTTAATTGTATTTTTTTTTCTTCAAATTTTAATTAATTATTCAATTTAATCGTCAAGTTATAAAAAAATTTCAATTTGATATTATTTTTTGTCAGATTTTATTATTTACACTCAAATTTTACTAAATATACTCCATAAAAACATTAAAAAAAAAAATGAAAGATGTACTTAGTAAAAAAATGGTGTAAATAATAAAATCAAATTAACACATTTACATATTTTGAAGACCAAATTGAAAATAATTAAAATTTGATAAACAAAATTACAATTAAACCTTTTATTACCTATACATTAATTTATCCTAAGAAAGAAAGTCAAATTCATTAAAACTACTCTCTTTACCGTAACAACAAAAAGTATCAAAGGGAGACATAAGGTGGTTAAAAAAAATGAAGGGGGAATGGGATAGGGATACGTCTCTAGTTTGAATCTCTCGTTTCACTAATATTTCTAACAAAAAATAATAAATTAACATTTGTTTATAAAAAATATATATATATCAAGGCGTAAATAAAAAAAAATAATACAAAAATATTATATAAAAAAACCAGGAGTTTAATTTGCATGTATCTTTTGATGTTTAAATAATCTTACATTATTTTTTTTATTTTTACAATTTAATCACAATCTTTTATTTTTTCCAAATAAATTTGTGCACTTAATAAAATTTCAATTTGTCTAGAGAAAAAATATGACTACATTATGATGAATTGGTTTTTGATTTTAAAGTAGATTTAGTACCCCTTTTAGTCCCTAAATTTAATTAATTATTTATTTTAGTTCTCAAATTTAAAAAAAATCAATTTAATATCCAAGTTATTAAAAATATTTTAATTTTGTTTTTTACTATCAATTTTTCTAACAATGTTAACACTTAAAACACGTTGTGTCAATCACATTAAAAATATTTTAATTTAATCTATTGTCACTCTTATTTAACGTCAAAAATTGATAGGTAGAACTAGATTGGTGGTAAAAAGAATAAAAGAGGTATTAGTCCTTTAAATATCTAAATGTTAGTATAACACAATTGTTGATTGATACTCTTTGCACTTATAACATAAATTAGTGTGCTTTTCCATTAAACCATTTGAGAAGTTGTTTTTTTTTTTTTTTTACTGTCATTTGAGAAGTTGTTAAAAACTACAAAATCACTTTCTTTCCAATAGCATTCTATACGTCCAAAACTAGTCAGTCAACTTTGTCAAAATTGAGAAGTTGCTATGAATAAACAACTAGCGTGCATGCACGTTTTTTCCAAGAAATTTAATGCTTGTCAGGTTAATTAGGAGACTTGTAATTAATAAGCCTCGTTTTCTTTTGAATAATCTTCCCCCTTGTACAAAAAGTTGGTGGAAACTTGAATGAAATGTTATTTGATTTTTGTAAGTACACCCTCCTTTCCAAAAGAAAAAAAAAAGAAGAGATTTCACACTTAAAAAAAGTAATAATATTTATTACATTGTTTGATTTCTCATGAAGAAGTAAATATTTTTCCTAAACTATCCTTCATTAAAACTTGAGATCAAACATAATTTTTTTATTAAATGAAGAATATTTTAATAATTACTATTAAATAAAATATTAGTGACCGACTTTTATTTATATTTAAAAAGAGAAAAAGTAGGGTTTTTGTTGTTTGTAATAAGAAACGGAAGGTGTATTAGATAAGAGAGGACGAAGTTTGCAGTAGTTATTTTAGATTTTTATTTATTTTTTATTAGAATGATGTATTTTAATAAATGTGTGTTTTAGAAAATCACACATCATCTCTATTTATATTGAGAAAATTCTCAATAAAAATAAATAATAACTAATAAGATAATATAAAGATAATAATTAATAAGATAATATATATTATCACATCCCCTCAAGTTGGAGTCATATGAGTCAAACTTGTTACAAATGTCATATGCGGTATTGTTCATACACTAATCAATATTTAGCTTCAACATTTGATTTAGTGTGATCGCACCAGGAAAATGATTGGTTGGCGGTGATGAACAGTAGTTTCGCAGGTACGGTACTGTTCAGCTTTGACATTTAATTTGGTGTGATTGTGCCAGGAAAAAGATCAGTGGGCAATGGTGAACAACAATTTTCGTAAAGGTGTGATATTGTTCATGCACTATTCACGACGCTTTGAAAAAGAAATTAAAGAAAAAGATTGATCGACAATAGTGAACGACAACTTCGTAGAGATGTGGTACTGTTCACGCAATATTCACAATATTAACCTAGAGAGGAAGAAGGGATGTTGTCATGGGAGGAAGAGAGGATCGTTGGAAGCAAAAGAAGATCCACCGAACACCGGAGATGTCATTGTCCCCAATGAAACATGATTTCCCTGATTCCTTCAACCAAACTCTGATATCATATTAGAATGATGTAGTTAGAATGATATATTTTACTGTGTGTTTTAGAAAATCATGCATCATCTCTATTTATATTGAGAAAATTCTCAATAATTGATTACATCATATAAAGATAAAAATAAATAATAACTAATAAGATAATATAAAGATAATAAATAACTAGTAAGATAATATAAAGATAATATATATTTTAACATTTTTTCAAACAAATAAGTAGAGTTTTTTCTTGTTCATATAATAAGGAACGGAATGTGTATTAGATAAGATAGGACCTAGTTTGCAGTAATTTTGTACAGAAAAATGATAATGCACATGTTAATTTTTCTGATTGCCAATTGGGAAACGATATACTAAGAGACTGTGTAAAAAGTACATGTTATTAGCTCATATTTTGCAGAATTTTCATAGGCACATGCTGTAGTTAATTGCTGAAACAAACAAGATGTCCAGTGCTACAATATTAATTAACAGTAGTGTAAAACCAACAATTTGTCAAAGTTCATTAATTTCTACACGTCCATGAAATTTCTTGCATTGGAAAAAGTCTGCCACAATAATAATTATACGCAACTTGAAGGTCATGCATGTGTGTTGGGAGGAAATTTCTGGCATTAAAAAAGTATAACAATTAATTATACAAATAATAGTAATACACACTCTAACATACTTTTTTTAATATACTCCATCTTATTAATTGAAATTTATTAGAAATTGTGTATTTTTTTAATTTCATATCCTATTTAATAATTTTTTCTTAATTTTGCAGTTTTTAATCAATTTTAACCAATAAAAAAAATATTTTAGTAAAAATATGTTAAAAAGTGTGTTGATAACACTCATCTTAATAATAATTGTGAGAAACTTGAAGGTGCTACGAAAAACCAATATCAGTCCCAATGTATATAACTTATAAATAGGTATACCAAAAAGAAGAAGAGAGGTAAAGAAAGAGCTTCAACACAACACAACACTTGTTGTACACAATGAGGCTAACTTTGGTTTTGGGTTCCCTTTTATATCTTGTTGCATTCCTAATGCAAATGAAAGCATGTAATGGCTGCATAGAAAATGAAAGAAAGGGCCTCCTTCATATCAAGACCTACTTCGTGGCACAAAGTGGTGATATTGCAGAGAGTGAATTGGTTTCATGGGTTGATGATAGAGGCAGCAATTGTTGCTCCTGGGACCGAGTCAAATGTGGTAACAATAATAATGTCTCAACATGGCACGTTATAGAGATATCCCTCAACGAGTTGCAAGACTATGAGAAACCAAGTCTTATGTTGAACTTCTCTTTGTTCTCTCCATTTCAAGAGCTGCTTAGTCTCGATTTGTCTGGTAACATGTATGATAATTGGATTCACAATGAAGGTAAGAAGAATCTCTCTCCACTACATATTCAATCATACCTGATATTTATTCTTTTCTTTTCTTGTTCGACTTTTCCTTCTATATTTCTAACCGTTCTAAGATAAAACACCCTAAACTTAAACTTGAGTCTATCCATTAAAAAACATTATTCATTTTTATAAAGAAAAGGGATCGCACATATGACAAAAATACCACATAATTTGACCAAAATGTCTAGTATATAACTCTTTCAATTAAAGAAAAAAATAATTTTTTAAAATTTATTTTAGGTTTACTCATGTTACACCGACTTTGATATTGGATACAAGTAAAAAGGAAATGTTATATGTTGATTTTATTAAATATAGTTAAATCTCAACTAATTTTACATTGGCATGGAATATCATCACTTTTGCTTAACACAATTTTAGTAGATTTCTCTTTCTATCATGTTTTTTTTTCCTATACACAAAACTCAATTCAAGTTAAAAAGAATTGTACTTGTTTAATTAGATCATTCCTGGATTATTTTTTAACTAATTAAAATTATATTTTTAATAACTTTTTTATTTTGATGATATGTCATTTTTAAGTTGAGTTTAATTTTTAATATTATAAATATATACATAACATATCATGTTATTTTTTGTTTGATATTATTTAATTAGTTAAGAATAATGGTAATGTACTGAAAATGTAACAAATTTTTTTTTATTTTGTCCAATAATCACAATAATCATAATTTTTTATTTATAATAAGTCAATTGACTTTTATAAAATTATTTCAAAAATCATATAAATATATGGTTGTAATTGTATAACAATGTAAAATTTTATTACAAAGTAAATACAATATCCTTATTCTCTAAATAATTTATTATATTAATAGAATAATACATATTATTTTATTAAAACTAGTTCACCCACACAATTAAATCTATGAGTCTTGAATCGTGTCTTCAATGAATTATTTACCAATCCCATTTTAAAAACATGTATTTGAACTACTCATTTGTACTCTACTTTTGTTGAAAGGGTTTTCAAATTTAAAGAAGTTGGAAGTCTTGGACCTTTCAAGTAATTATCTAAATACCAGCATCATATTTAGTCTGAACGGGTTAACTTCACTTCGAACTTTGAAGCTCAATTCAAACTTGATGCACGGTTCTTTCCCTGTTGAAGGTAATTAAGTATACTCAATTAGTTCTTCTATTTTTATTTTTTTTTGGCGTTACCATCAATAATTGATCATAATATATATACTATTCCTGTTCAGACCACTCATTGGTATCTTAATTTTGAAGGATTTTCAAGTTTGAAGAGGTTGGAAACCTTAGAGCTTTCAATTAATTATCTAAATACCAGCATCATACTAAGTTTGAACGGATTAACATCATTGCGAACATTGAAGTTAAATTCAAACTCAATGTATGGTTCTTTCCCTTCTGATCAAGGCAAGTATATATCTAAATCTGTTGATAAAAAAAAAAAAGTATATATCTAAATCTGCTTTGTTCTTTGACGTTGATTAATGATTGATCTCTCTCAAGTATACAAGACTTGTACAATTTTATAAAATTGAAATACTAATCAATGATTGCTGCAAGTTAATTTATTTTCTGCATGTTTGAAAAACCTATTGATATGCATATTAATTAGTTTTGTAAATATTTTGAAGGGTTTTCAAAGATGAAGAAGTTGGAGAACTTAGACCTATCACAGAATAGCCTAAATTGCAACGTGTTATCAAATTTGAATGGTTTAGCATCCCTACGGACTTTGAGGCTCAATTCAAACTTCATGAATGGTCCTTTCGATGCTCGAGGCATGTATCTAGCTAATTAGAAATTGAGTAAAACAATATACTATTTTACAGTGTGTACTTTTAGTTTTAGTATCCAAATTTTAACTTTAATGAATTTGGTCCTTGAACTATACATACAAAAATAGTGATTTTTGTGAAAGAACAAAAATCGTTTGGAAAGAATGACAAAAATCAATGCTTTTTAAAAAAAAATTTAAGGATCAAATTGATGAGAGTTAAAAATACAAGGAGTACTGATAAATATTTTTATTTTGAAAGAATCTAAATTAAAAACATATTTTACCTCTTATTACTTGACCTTTTCCCTCACCTATGAAAGTATTTTTATACTTTTCTTCTATGCATTTCCTTGTAACAGATTTTGTTAATTTTAGTCAGCTGGAACTACTGGACCTAAGCTATAATGGACTGAATGGCACACTAAAAACTGAAGGTATGTATTGTTTCATCTTTGTTGTGATCGGTTGCTTTTAAAAAGAAAGATTTCTTTCACACTTTAAACTTGCAAAATACTTTTTTTTTTCACCTGATCATGAATAATTTGTATTTTGTATACTCTGACTCAAAAATAACTTTTTCGTTTTGCAGGCCTTCAAAACTTGAAAAGCTTAAGTGTGTTAGCCTTAAGTGATAATCAACTGATGGGCTCAATTCAAGGTACCGCTAAATTGAAATTTCATAAACGCACGCATACTAATATAATTATTTTTTTGGGTTTAACTGCATTTTTTTGTCCTTATTTTTATAAATTTATGATTTTGTCTTCCTAATTTTTAATTTGGACATTTGATCATTTATTTTTAAAATCTTATAATTTTAATTTAATTATTAAATTTGAACGATTTATCGTCTAAGATAACGTTGCCTCTTTTTTTTTTTTTTTTACTTTCAAAATTGGAGGACCAAAGTAGGGAGGGTGACTTTGAGAGATGGGGAGAACTTAAAGAGAAAGTAAGAACAGAGAGCTTGGAGTTTCATGAGAAGGAAATGGGAAAATAGGAAAGCATTCCCTCATTTATAGCTTCAGTGGTTGTTTTAGAATTTGCTATCTATTCCCATACCTTTCCTAACCACACCCCCCTCCTATGCATTTTTCTACAACATATAAGCTCCACTTACCTAGTACAAGAGACATGAGACCCACTAAAACAAAAAACAACACATGATCAATAACTCTTTTTTAATTATTAATTCATCAAATATTACAATGCACTTCAACTACGATGGATGCTAACAATTTATATATATATATTGGGTCTGAGAGAAGTAGTTTGGATTTTGGAGATTTTTTTTAAAATATGTAATAATATTCACCTAAAAATATGTCACATGAGAGAATTTCAAATTAAAAAGTATTTTCAACAAACATTAAGTTCTAGTGTGGACTTACATTATTTTCAAGGCGTTTCCATGAAATGCACCAAGTTGTGTTCCTATTGTGCTTGGTCTATGTTGCCTTTGCTAGTATCCAATAAGAGGGATATCTAACTATCTTAAACCATTTAGCCTTTTATGTTTTTTTTTTTTATAAGCCATTCATTTGTTGATACCGAATGAAGCACAATAAATACAAAAGTACAAAAAAGAAACTATTCTAAAATACAAAAAGTACTTAGAGATACACATCTCAAATACTCTATAATAAATGAAATAGTGCTTAGTTACTCTAAATAACCACACTCCCTTCCCTACAAAATAGTCCAATTCCAATGAAATTCTATAGAGTTAAATCCTTAATATCATAGGGTTAGAAAACTCAAAGCCACACACATCAAATGTGTTCTTCCCCTCTAAGTTGCTCTCCTTTGTTCATCCACCTGTAACCCTAAATTGCCTCAATGAATTATGAAACTTAGTTTCTAATCTCAATGGCCTACAAGCCAATTCCATCAAGAGTAGTCATCAGCAAGACATTATACTCTCTCTCGCCTAACCCCACCCTTTAATTCCAAAGTTTCCCCCACCATCAATAGTAAAACCTAACCTCTTTGCTCGAAACACACATCCCCAACCAACACTTATGGTCCAATTGCCTCAATTTCATTGGTGATCCAAGCCAGTCTTTACCTGCCTATGGGTCTTCTAACGTCTCTTCGCTCTCCTTGAGCAACACTACCCGAAGGAACAGACTCTCCCCAATACTCGCTAAGACTACCACCCTTAACAGTGTCACGTGGCTAGGTAAGAGTAATCTCTAACTTACCCCCTTTAGTGATCGTTGTTTAGAATTTCAAGTCCTATATCTTACTCCACCCTAATGTCAATCCTTCAATCCATTCAATAAACGTGCTATCAATTTAATGTTTGATTAGTGTCCTCTTCCTTTGTGTTCCATTGATCCCTCTTAATAATTTGAGTCTTCTATCTCTAATTTCCAACTCCATAGCCATTAAGATTTCTCAAACACAATCCTAGTGATTTTTATTTATTTTTATTGAAATGGAGTCCAAGGGAAAATATGAAGTTAAAGCATCCCAACTAGGTTGGCACACCCTAACAAAATATCTTCCCCCAGCTGAATTACATTAATGTAAAAAATAAAAGATACAAGAGTAGTTTTGTAGAATTGGGGGGACATGAAACCAAAACCCAATATATAACGAGACATGAGCCTAAAACAAGTGAATTGATCCACTCGAATAATGAATAATTGAATCCATTCAATTTACCATTCATCCACACCTACGACTTGAGTCTAATAGATTTTAGAATGCTATTAAACAAGAGAATCTCATTTTTGAATAATATATTGTTTCTTGTTGTCCACAAAGACTAGTATCACTACCCAAACTATAAGCCATGCTTGGGATCCAATCTTGCTTTTCACACAATTCACATGTTGATGGAAGTGTGATTGTGAATCACAAGGTAAAACCACTGCTAAGTCTAACCACCCATACTAGAATTTTGCAAATTTTGTTTGCTATGAAATAGTCAAAAAACAAATGCTTAGCTAATTCCTCTACTCACCCACAAAAAAGGCAAAGCACACTCTTAATCATAATTTGCCTTTTCTGTAAATTCTGTCTGGCAAGTAATATATTCCAAGCCTGTCTCCAGATAAAATGAAATACCGAAATAGGAGTTTTAATCTTCCAAACATGTTTAAAAAACCTAATACTTGTAAACCCATCTCCTTCATGTAACCATCTATAAACTTTTATTATTGTGTAACTCCATATTACATTTCCAGAGTAGTCGATCCTTCTCTTGATTGCTCCAATTCCTCCTTACCAACCTACTCAGCTCCTCCACCAGACCTCGTTCCTAATTGAACCACTCTCTTCTCTACCTAAAGTCTCATATTCAATCTGAGCTCCTCCAATAACCAAGTTCTACAATACAATAGTTTTTTTGTTCTAAATTACAAAAAAAGCCTCCTAAACTTGAAAATTAACTTCTCTTCACCCACCCACAAATCTAGGTGACTTATCTTGCCACATCAACACCAAGTTGATGCATGTGAAATACTTTCATTCAAATATTGAGTAAGTTTAATTTTTTCTTAATTAGGATAGTTTCCTTATCTGAACCTTGGTTTCTCAATGCTTCTATCTATGAAGCCAAGTTCCTCTTTGCACACAAGGCAGTCTTCATCGATCATTGACGGAATTGAGATAAAAGGCCAAGTTTATTTTTTTTATAGACAAATATTAGTGGTTAGTTTCTTAGTTTGTATTAGCAGGGAGATTCAAATCCACAACCTATCTCTCCCTCCTCCTTTTATCACAAAGCTAACCTTATAACTTCGATAGAAGGCTGAGCTTAGTGTGAGACTAATCACTTGTCAACCTTGGGGCTTATGACTCTTCCTCAACCTTCCTTCAAATTCAAGTTACCCTGATACCATATTAAAATATAGGTGAGTTTAACTCAATTTTAGATAAGTATTTCTCCTTGTCTATGTACTATATCTGGACTCACTCTAGTCAATGTGAGACTTAAATTTTTTTTTCCATAGTAGTGAAACCTCATTCCTCCATAGAACATTGGAAGTTTAGAAAAAAGAAGTCTCTGGTGTTTATGGGAAGTGAGGCACTATGTGCCTTTAAATATTTTAAATAAAAATAAAATAAAAGATTAAAAGTTTAAAAAATAAGACTAATAAAAAAAGTAACTAACAACAATAATAGAGTAGTTATTAGTGGAAGTTTAAAAAATGGTAAATGATAAAGTTGTTTAAAAGCTATGTACACCAAAGTGGAACATTCCATTTATTAATAGTATGGATTATTATTATTATTATTTATTTTGAATTATATTTCAATTATTGATTAAGAAATATTTATTTATTACACAAGTAAATCATTTTACTATTATACACAAAAGCCTCACTTTATAAAAAGTACCATTAACAAGTATATTTTATGTTAGGATTATGCAAAATGAAGGATCTTATAGAGTTGGCCCTTGGTGACAACATGTTTGATGGAAACCTTCCTGAGTGTATGCACAACTTAACAAACCTACATATTCTTGATCTTTCAAATAACTTATTCAATGGAAATTTTCCATCATTCACGACCAATCTCACATCTCTTGCATACTTGTCTTTCTTTGGAAATTACCTACAAGGATCATTTTCATTGAGCACTCTGGCAAATCATTCCAAGCTTGAAGTTCTAGATATTTCATCAAAAAGCCTTGGAGCACAAATTGAAACTGAAAAAACTTCATGGTTGCCTCAATTTCAATTGACAGTCCTTAATCTTCAAAGTTGCAACTTAAACAAGGAAAAAGGAAGTGCTATTCCTAGTTTTCTTTTATACCAATATGATTTGCAGTTTATCGACCTTTCCCACAACAAATTAGTTGGAGAATTTCCAAGTTGGTTGATAGAAAATAATACAAGATTACAGGCTATCCGTTTGAGAAATAATGCATTTGTGGGAATCTTTCAATTATTCTCCATGAGAAGTTGGCTATATTACCTAGATCTATCAAACAACAATATTGGTGGTGTATTGCAAAAAGATATTGGTAAGTTACTCCCTAAAATTTCAAATTTGAATATGTCAATAAACGTCTTTGAAGGAAATATACCCACATCGATTGGTGACATGAGAGAATTGTGGTATTTAGATTTATCTCACAACCATTTCTTAGGTGAATTACCTAACCATCTAGTCATGGATTGTATTAAATTGCAACAATTAAAGCTTTCTAGCAACTTTCTCCAAGGAAATATTTCTACATTTGCTTATGGAGGATCGCTTCAAGCATTGTATCTAAGCAATAATAACTTTAGTGGGACACTCAAAGGAATATTAAAAAATAACACACTATTGGAGGTATTAGACATATCCAATAATTCAATCTCAGGTGCAATTCCTAGTTCAATTGGCAACTTTTCTTACATGTATATCTTTCTTGCAGCAGAAAATCAATTAGAAGGTGAGATTCCTATTGAGTTTTCAAACATTCCTAGCCTTGTAATGATGGATCTTTCGCAAAATAGATTCAATGGATCAATCCCTTATTTTAACATACCATCCCTCAAATTCTTGTATTTGCAAAAGAATGCTCTCTCTAGCTTCATTCCACACACATTATCTGCAAGCTTGAACCTTGTAACATTGGACCTAAGAGACAACAATATATCTGGAGATATTCCAAATTGGATTAGTAAGTTGTCAAAATTACGGGTTCTACTATTAGGAGGTAACAACTTCCAAGGTCATATTCCAATTCAGTTGTGTCAATTAGAAAGTGTTACCATTGTGGACCTCTCATGCAACATGATTAGTGGTTCAATACCATCTTGCATTGAAAACTTAGCATTTGGAATGGAGAAAGATATAGATAATGATCTTAATTTCAATGTTCCAAGTTTTGCTTATTGGAACTTCTACCAAGGACAACCATTACCCAATGCTAGTGTAGAATTAATTCCACCTACAAATGCAATCAACACAATGATGCATAAGGAACAAGCAACTGTGGAATTCAGAACAAAACATAATTATTACTCTTACAAAGGTGACATCCTAGAGATCATGAATGGATTGGATTTATCATGCAATATGTTAACTGGTACCATACCTTATCACATTGGGAATCTGCAACAACTGCGTGCATTGAATCTATCCCACAATTACTTCTCAGGTCTAATACCGATGTCTCTTTCCAATCTCACACAAATGGAGAGTCTAGATTTGTCATACAACAATTTGAGTGGTCAAATACCTTTTCAGCTAATCAAGTTGAACTTCTTATCAACCTTCAATGTGTCATACAACAATCTTTCTGGAACACCACCCAATCAAGGACAATTTGCAAACTTTGATGAGGAAAATTATAGAGGTAATCCTAACCTCTGTGGACCTCTCCTTAAAAAGAAGTGTAAAGGTCCTACAGATTCACCTCCAACACAGTCCAATGAAACAGGAAGAAAAGAAACAATGTTGGACATGACAGCATTCTTTTGGAGTTTTGGTGCAGCTTATATAACAATATTGTTGGCGTTTGCAATGGCCCTTTACATAAATGTTGAATGGCGCATGACTTGGTTTTATTACATGGGTAAACCAATACACTCATGCTTTCCATCTTTTCCTCGATACTAAAGAATGTTGCTGATCAAGTGATTACAAATAGTCCTAATAATGTGTTCATGAGTGGCTTTACTTATAGTAGTTTTATGCTTAATGATTGCTAATAATCCATTGTGGAAGCTCTTCACCAAGATGTTGTACCAAGTACTCTTAATATTTTCAATGACTTTGTTTACAGTTATTTTTTTTTTTTTTTTTTTTTTTCTTGATATCTGGCTCTTGTCAATCAAATAAATGAAACTAGTTATGAAGTTATTTAAGTGTTATATAAAAGAACGTAATTAAAGTCCCAACATATTGTTAATAATCAAAAGGAATTGAAGAAGAGAAATGGAAATGAAAAAGAGAATATAACCGGTGAAAAGAGGTAAAAATAGGTAACTCTAGATTTTTATATAATAAAATAAAAATTGTAGTGTATATTTAATATGAATATGATATAATTACTTTAAAATAGTATATCGATTATTAGTTCTTGAAAGTTTTAAGGTAAATAATGTCCTCTTGAAAGCTTGAAAGTGTAAAGCGTTGAAATATTTATTATTAAAATATAATAAATTAAAATTTAAGTCTATAAATATGTAAAAATTGCAATATTTTAGTATTATCATCCATCCATCATCGTTATTGGTACGGAATTTATGTTGAGTCATTGCCACTAAATTGCCATTTCAAAGTTAGATCTTTTTACTTTGACTCATACTCATAAGTAAAACACACAAGCACGGTCAGTTGTGTTTTTCACCATTTTTAGCTTGTGTCTTTTCTTCTTCTTCTTCTTCCCGCCAAAGTGTGAGTGACGTCTCTAGTAACCTCTATTTCCATCGTGACGAAAGTTTTTTGTTGCCCAATTTGAAGACGAAGACGGAGTTGTCATCATCTATTTTACTACCAAGAGGTTGAATATCATCCCACCAAGTTTTAGAGGAACAATGGCTTTGGGAGAAGATGTAGAAATGGTTGATTTGTTAGGGGAAGGTGGTTGGATATGAAATAAAGAAGGAAGGAGCGAAGTAGCCATTAGTGCTCAACCGTAAAACACACAACGTCCATATAAGTAAAAAAAATAAAATCTTTTAAAATGACAAATTAGTAAATCCATAATACCTGACAAATTAGTCTATTTATTCAGTGACACACGTGACCATTAATTTACACATTTGGATGAGCTAACAGACCTAAAGGTCATGTAGGCATAGAACATGACGGTAACGATGAAGGGTTTACAGCATGACTAAAATGTTACGATTTTTATACCTTCGAGTTAAATTTTAATTTATTACCATGTAACTACGAATTTGTAATTACATTACAAATTTATTCAATAGAGTAAAATAAAATAATTATTTTATTTTAATTTTATTCCATCAATATCACGTTAACGTTGTTTTCTTCTATTATGATTAATTAGTACTAATCACTTATTTTTTGGTCCATAATAGTAATGACTTATATTATCTATCTATTATATATTATAAAACAAGATTTTGTTACATGTTATCACCAAGACCAGAACTGCACACTTGAGCATTCTCTGCGAGAGGCCAACCAAAGTATAGACTTCAAGAGGGGGGCGACAATGGGGGACCAATTGTCAATTGTGCATGAACCATCACAATAACTGCAAGCATGTCTATAGGCAGAGGTTGCGGATACCTTGTTCCCTCGAGGCTTCTAATTTTAATTTATTTTCAACATCCTTTTTCTTTCCTTTTGTCGTATGTAACTAAATTTATTTATTTTTTATCATTATTTTTTTTTATATATATATTCACTTAATTATTTTAAATATAATAATTTAGATTATTAGAATGAATATATATTCTGATTTAATTATTAATCAATAAAATTAAATCATTAATTCTTAAAGAAATCCTCTAAAAGAGAGTACTGAAGAGAGTCTCCTGTGTTGCTAACATGTTTTTAAACTCTTTTTTCTCCTTCCAAGTCCATCTGATAATGGATTGGATGAAAGCAAATATTAATTATGAGGAAGACTATGTAAATATATTTTGCTGTGTTTGTCACGTCACGAATTAATTTCCATACACAAGACAATTTCCGCAATAATATTGGCGTAATTAACGTCATGAGAAAGTGGTGGGACATGACCATCAAATTAGCGTAATTACCTGTGGAAACCTCTGTCAAAGTCAAAGTCCAAGTCCTTAAATTTTTTAAAACATTAAATGCAAAAAAATAATAATTTAAAATTATAAAAAAGATACAGTAATGTCTTAAAATTTTTGGAAAACATGGGATGCAATTTTTTGTTAGAAACAAATAAAAAATTTTAACATATGAAAAAATAAGAGTAATGTATTTGAAAATTTGAAAAATATTGAATACCAAAAATGAAAATCATAAAAAAAACAAAAAACAAGTGTAATATCTTAAAAATTGAAAACATTGAATGCAGAAAACATGAAAATTTCAAATATATAAAAAAGCAAGGGTAGTAACTTAATTTCAAATATATAAAAAAGCAAGGTAATATCTTAATTTATTTTTTAAACATTGGATGCAAAAAAAAAGGGTAAAAAAATGAAAAATTGTAAAAATAAGACTAATGCCTTGAAACTTTTTTCAAAAATGAAAATTTGAAAAGTATGAAAAAAATAGCAATATTTTGAAAATTTTGAAAAAAAAAATGAAAATTTTTCATACGGTTGTTTTTATCATATTTTAAGTTTTCCATTTTTTTTTAATTTTTGATACGTTATACTTGTTTTTTTTTTTCATATTTTAAATTTTTTATGCATTTCAAATTTTAAAATTATTACTCTTATTTTTTCAAATTTGTTAAAATTTTCAAGAAATTACTATTTTTTTCATTTACGAAACCCTAAATATTTAGAGTTTCAATTTATAGTTTCATTTATGAAACCATAAATATTTAAGGTGAAACTTAATGTCTTGAAAATTCAGAAAAATGAAAACTTTAGAAATTTTTTAAAAACAAAATGAATGTCTTGAAAATTTGAAAAATATGAAAAAACAAAAGTAATTTCTTGAATTTTTTTAAAAAAATAAAAATTTTAAAATTATTAGAAAAAAGAGTAATGTGTAGAAATTTTGAAATTTTTTTTAAATAATATGAAAAACAAAAGGGATGTCTTGAAAATTTGAAAAAAAAAAAAAGAGAAAAATTTAAAAATATGAAAAAAATAATAATAGGAAAGTCTTGAAAATTTTAAAAAATAAATAAGAAATATTAAAAACAAGATGATAAAAATTTGAAAAAAAAATTTAAAAAAACTAAGTAGTGTCTTGAACTTTCGAAAAAAAAATAAATTAAAAATATCAAGAACAATAGGAAAGTCTTAAAATTTTGAAAAATATAAAAAAATAAAAATAATAAATATTTTAAAAAATATGAAAATTTTAAAAACATAAAAAAACAAGAAAATTGTCTTTAAAAAAAAAAGAATAATGTACTGAAAATACTTGGTTCCTGAAACTCAATTCCCATGATTTTCTATGAAATCATTTGAGAACACTTTCTTTCCAAGAGCATTCTACACGTCCAAAACTTGTCAATCAACTTTATCAATTGAGAATGCAACGTTTTCTCCACGAAATTGAATGCTTTTGTCCTGTTAATTAGTAGACTTGTAATTTCTAGTCTTGTTAGGGAATGGGATATAAAAGAACTCACAGCATAAACTATTAATAAGGCTCATTTTCTTTTGACAAAGGAATGGAAAGTGAAACTTTTGAATCATTTGTCCTCTTACAAGGGATAGAAAGATCTATTTTTCTAGTTAGTTATTTTCTCTTCAGGTGAGTAAGACAATTTGGGTAATGGTTTTGTTTTTAATTTTGTTTAGTGGAAGGTAACTTCCCTGCACCAGAAGTCGCACTTTAGAAAAGATGCAATTACACAAAAGTAGATAGATTTATCGGTGGGAAGTGGTCATCCAACATTATATTGTTGTGTTGTGGAAAATTGGGGCAACTAAATAATCATGGATTTCGTCCTAATTACGAGAGTAAAAAGGTCTCAATCCCTCTATTAAGAATAGGAACACTGATCTCTCTCTTAAGAAGATTACGATGGAAAAAAAAGTTACTGACTACTTATTTCTAACAGGGTAAACTATGTTTTATTTCTAATAGGATAAACTATTTTTTAGTCCGTGAATTTTTTGAAATTTTTTGTTTTAATCTCTGAACTTTTCATTTATTGATGAGTACACTCCACAACAATGGATCAATCTCGGCGTGTTTGTCCCATCAAATTAAGTAATGCACATCTAGTTGGCATGGAAACTTTTGTAGACAAAGTTCATTAAGACTTTCATCCCTAACAATAATATATAATAATTGTGGGGAACTTGATCGAAGGTGCATGCTACGAAAAAACCAAGACCAGTCCCTCCCATATATATCCCTTATAAATAGGTATACCAAAAGAAGAAGAGAGGTAAAGAAATTCGACACAACACTGTTGTACAATTTATTAAAAGTCAATAGGAATTACATAAACAGATAGTTGTAATTGAATTATAAAATATTTTACAGTATTGGTATCACTCTTAAATTCATATTACAATACTACTCTTTACCATCAACAAACAAATTTGTGCACTTAATAACATTTCAATTTGTCCATAAAAAAAATTATGACTAAGTTCTTATGACAAATACTTTTTCCTCGACAGTCTATTTTCCACTTGACTTTAGCATTTTCTTTTTTAACTTTTTAAGCTTTTGTTCTTAATTTGATTCATTGTCATTTTTAAGGGTTATCCTTTAAGAAGAATCGTGCAGCAGATGAATTGGTTTTTGGTTTTAAAGTATGTAAATGTTAGTAAAACACAGGTGTGCACAATTACAAGTAAGAAGGTTGATTGATACTCTTTGGACTTATAATAGAAATTACTCATTGTGAACCTGTATTACTCCTATGCATTTCTATGAAACCATTTTAGAAGTTGTTCAAAACTACAAAATAACTTTCTTTCCAAAATTCAAGAGCATTCTACACGTCGAAAACTAGTCAGTCAATTTCATCATTTAAGCCGTTGCTATTAGTAGACAACTAAGCAACCTGCCACAATTGGTATGTAGTTGGTCCAGTTTAATACAGGATTTCGAGTTTGAATCCTAGGTGTGTGACAGTACTAAATATTTGGATCTTCCTACTTGGTTTGAACATCATTGCCTCCCATAAAATATACCTCATTTTAAATAACTTGATTAATTATAAATAATAAGCCTCATTTTTATTTTTTTGACTAAGGAATGGAAAGCCAGCAGCTTTAGAGACATTTTTTTTGAATAATTTGCCCTTCTTACAAGGGATAGAAAGAAAGAACCAATAAAGTTGCAATAAGATATGACCATAACCAGTTTCTAACTGAGCATTTTGGCGTGTTTGTCCCAAAACAAGAAAATTTTGGGTGCCATTGATTTAATTATTACTCGTCTGTTTGGCCTGGAAATTTTTGTCAAAAAAGTTCTTTAATTTCATACAACATGCATGCATGTAATGGGAGGAAATTTCTTGTATTAGAAAAGTTTATGACAATAATATATAATTGTGGGGAACTTGAAGTTGAAGGTGCTACGAAAAAGCCAAGATCAGTTGATCCCTCCCATATAGATCACTTATAAATAGGTATACCAAAAGAAGAGGAGAGGTAAAGAAAGAGCTTCAACACAACACTTGTTGTACACAATGAGGTTAACTTTGGTTTTGGGTTCCCTTTTATATCTTGTGGCATTCCTAATGCAAATGAAAGCATGTAATGGCTGCATAGAAAATGAAAGAAAGGGCCTCCTTCATATCAAGGCTTACCTCTTGGCACAAAGTGATAATGATTATTATGCGGATCGTGAATTGGGGTCATGGGTTGATGACAGGGGCAGCAATTGTTGCACATGGGACCTTGTTAAATGTGGTAATAATAATAATGTCTCAACAGGACACGTCAGAGTTATTTCTCTACTACTTACGAGACCATGAGAAACCAAGTCTTATGCTGAACTTTTCTCTGTTCTCTCCATTTCATGAGCTGCTTAGCCTCAATTTGTTTGGTAACAATATAAATAACTGGATTCACGATCAAGGTATGAATCTTTTTACTCTTTATTTGGCAAAAATTCAAAATAAACAAAAAATAATGGGTGTATAACGCTTGATTAATCGCATGTTTGAACTATTCGTTTGTAATTTAGATTTGTTGTTGAAGGGTTTTCAAGTTTGAAGAAGTTGGAAGCCCTAGACCTTTCATATAATTATCTAAATACCAGTATCATACAAAGTTTGAACAGATTAACATCATTGCAAACTTTAAAGCTCAATTCAAACCGGATGGATGGTTCTTTCCCATCTGAAGGCAAGTATATTCAAGTTATTTTCCAGCTGATTTTTTCTTTTTGCTGAATTTCATTCCAAGCTGATCGATCCTATTATTCCAATCTCGAATATAAGTAACAAAAATATCTTCTTTTTTTCTTTTTTTGTTTCAAATATAAGGAAAACTTAGTTGACTTTATCTTATTTAATATGAGATTATCTTCAATGTACCATTTATTTAATAAGGCCAAAGAATTTTTTTTATAATTGATATCAGATTTCAATTATAGGTAATTTAGAAAAAAAAATTTCAACTATAATTAACTCAGTTTAACAAATTAAATATTTTTTTAATAAATATGAAATCAGTTTTCTTTCTTTTCCCCTACAACTGGGAATAGAGAGAGTACCTATTACATGTAAACATAATTAATTAGTGTACTATCTGTTAAAAAAATCCTAATTAGTATACTACATCTTAATTTTGAAGGATTTTCAAATTTGAAAAAATTGGAAACCTTAGACCTTTCGGGGAATAAACTTAATGCGAGCATCATACCAAGTTTGATTGGAATGGCATCTTTGCGGAGTTTGAGTCTCAGATCAAACAATATTGAAGGTTCTTTCCCTCAAGGTAAGTATATTTATATATTCTGCGTTGTGTTGTTTTTTTCACTATGGATAACTCTAACTATCTTTAAAATGATTTAAATATATTTTTACTTATTTAAATATTATGAGTAATATTTTTTTAAATCCTTCAAATGAAATCTTAATTTTTTTTAGTTATTTAAAATTGAAAAATATTTTTTTAACTCTTTCTTTAATAAGTGTCAAGGAAAGAACATGAGATTTATAATTTGTAACAATATTTTATTCGTCATAATATTTGTGATACATTTGTATATTTATAACAGTTAAAAATTTTCACAAATTGAAAAATTCTTATTTCTTATTTGTTACTTATAAGGAAATGAACTAAAAAATAATTTTTCGATGTTGAGAAACTAAAAAAAATGCAACATTTCATTTAAAGGATTAAAAGAATACAACTCATATTTAAGGACTTACTTGAAAAGTCATTATAGATATAATATTTTAAATAATTTTATAAAAATCAATATTTTTATCATCATAATAATTATGTGGTTTGATGAATAAAAAAATAATAAAAATTATATGTTGATTAATAAGTGAAAAATTTAACATTATTTTTTTCCTTCAATACATTTTCCATATCAATATTACAGTGGATTTTGATTTTATTATTTAAATTTCACTTTTCTTCGTTACACCGTCGTATCATCACTTAATTGATAAATATGACACTTTATTAATTAATTAAACATAATGAAAAATGAAAATAAATTATATTATAGTTATGAAAAATATATATATTTTTTAATAAAACATTAGGAAAGACACTATAACCCTATGTTGAAAAACCTTTACATTATTAGTTCATTCTAATTAAATTTTAAAAAAAAAGTTTGCTTCCATCTTTTTGAGATTAAAATTTAAAAATAAATGAAAAGAAAATAGGTTATGTATGTAAAACAATTTTATACTGTTATCTAATCACAAACTATCATGTATGATAAATTTATCAACTTTTATAATAATTTAATATGGGTCTTAATTACAATGACTCCTTATTATTCTTGATAATAACTTCTACTGTAATAACTTATTTTTAATTCCAACATTCTTACTTACAGTGAACTAATTATTTTTTCTTATATTTAAATTCAGAATAGTATGCTTATTAAATTATATAGTTAATACTGCTCCTTTACCTTTTAATCTCTTTAACCTTTAATGGCATAGTATTATTTTTAATAATTTTACTCTAACTAAGGTGTATTTCACATTAGAGATTCATAACCCAACTATGTCTTGCTCTTACATTTTATTTTATTTTTGCAGGATTATGCAAATTGCAAGATCTTTTAGAGCTAAGTCTTAGTTCAAATAAGTTTACTGGTAAAATTCCAGAGTGTCTAAGCAATTTAAGAAATCTCAAAGTTCTTGATCTCTCTCATAATCTCTTTGGTGGCAATTTTCCATCTTTCATTAGCAAAAGCACATCCCTTGTGTACTTGTCTCTCATTGACAATAACCTACAAGGCTCTTTTTCATTGAACACTTTAGCTAATCATTCCAAGCTTGAGAGTTTATATATTTCGTCATTGAACCCTACAGCACATGTTGAAACTGAAGAGGCACAGTGGTTTCCAACATTTCAATTAAAATCTCTTGTCCTTCGAAGTTGCAACTTAAATATGGATGACAGAAGAACTATTTCTAGTTTTCTCCAATATCAAAAGGAATTGCAATTTGTTGACCTCTCACACAACAATTTGGTTGGAGCATTCCCTAGTTGGTTGATACAAAATAACTCAAATCTTGAGTATTTCCTTGCGAGTAGTAACTCATTTGTTGGATACCTTCAGTTGTCTTTCATCAGACAAGACATGTTTTACCTAGACATCTCAAGCAACAATTTTTCTGGTATCCTCCCCAAAGATATTGGTACATTCTTTCCTGAGATTGGAATTTTAAATTTGTCAATGAACAACTTTGAAGGAAGTTTACCTACTTCAATCGGTAAAATGCAAAAACTATACACCTTGGATTTGTCTAACAATCATTTGTCAGGTAAATTACCAAGACAACTAGCCATTGGTTGCATTGCCCTCCAACAATTGATGCTTTCCAACAACCATTTCCATGGAAGTATTCCTAATTTTTCTAACTATGAGATGCTTAGAGAGTTGCTTCTCGATAACAACAATCTCAATTGCACTATAAAAGAAGTAATGGAAAATTCAAATGGCATAGACTTAAAAGTATTGGACATTTCCAATAATTCAATCTCAGGTGAAATTCATGGTTCTTCAATTATGAAGTTGTCATCAAGCATGTTTGTCCTTCTCATGGCAAAAAATCAATTAGAAGGTGAAATCCCTTTAGAATTCTTCACCCTAACAAACCTTGATATGTTAGATCTTTCACAAAATAAATTATCAGGTTCGATCTCAAATATTAATCCATCAAAGTTGAAGTATTTGTATTTGCAAAAAAATGCTTTATCGGGTTTTATACCTTTGATAATGCAACAAGGCTCACAACTAGTCACTCTAGACTTGAGGGATAACAATTTTTCTGGAAATATTCCCCATTGGATGGATAAGATGTCAAATTTGCAAGTGCTTGCATTAGGTGGGAACAATTTTATAGGTCATATTCCATATCAATTATGTCAATTGAAGAAAATCACCATTATGGATCTTTCACGCAACAAGATCAAGGGTTCATTACCATATTGCTTCACCAACTTATCATTTGGAAGGGAAGAAAATGATGATCTTTTATCAATAATTTTGTCAGAATACGGATATACGCTAGGTTACACAGATTCTTTGATTAATGATAATGTATCATTATATGAGCCTCTTTATGATTTCCATGATGAACACATAAAAGCTAGTGTTGAATTTAGAACAAAGAATAATTTATACTCTTACAGTGGCTTCATCCTTGAGAAAATGATTGGAATGGATTTATCAAGCAATATGTTAACTGGTAACATCCCTTCTCAATATGGAAACTTGCAACAAATTCAAGCTATAAACCTATCCCACAATTGCTTGTCTGGTTCAATACCAAATACTTTTTCTAATCTTACCAATATTGAGAGCCTTGACTTGTCCTACAACAGTTTGAGTGGTGAGATACCTTCTCAATTAACCAAGTTGAACAATTTAGGGACCTTCAATGTGTCGTACAATAATCTTTCTAGAACTGCACCTAGCACAGGTCAATTTGGAACCTTTATTGAAGATAGCTACAAAGGTAATCCTTTTCTTTGTGGAGAACTCCTCAAGCGAAAGTGTGAAGGTTCTCCTTCAATATCGCAACTCAATGGCACAGAAGAAAATGAAACAATGATGAACATGGTAGCATTCTATTGGAGTTTCACAGCATCTTACATAACAATATTGTTAGGGTTCATAACGGTGTTACGCATCAATGTTTATTGGCGCATGACCTGGTTTTATTTCATTGCTAAGATTATTAGTAAATGTTTTCCAAATCTTCCTTTGTATTGAATAAGGTTCAATGTACTCTCTAGAACCTTGAGAAAATTATAACAAATAAGAAGAAATAAAAGTTTGTTTGATCGTGTTAAAGAAGTTTGAGGTATATTTGCATTTAATGATGATGTGTTTTATATACGGTAAACCTAAAAGTTTCACCCGCCTAAAATACATTTACTATACCCAACAAACTATTAACATGTACAGGTATATCAACTTCTAAGAGAAATGTTAGAATCACACTCTCTAACACACACTGTTTGATTGATTAAAATTTATTAAAAATCACAAAAATTTGATAGTTTGCAAATCAAATTTGGTGGATTACACATCCTATTTAATTATTTTTTCTTGATTTTGTAATTTTAATGAAATTTAATCCATCAAAAGAAATTTGTCAAGAGAGTGTGTCTAAGAGTGTGATAGCACTACTTAAACTTCTAAATATGACAAAAAAGGCTCCCTAATTGCTTTATGCAATTCAATGACATTTGTCATGCATCCAAAACAAATTTTTTTTGGCTTAATTGCAATTTTCATTCCCTAGAATCGTGAAATGGCAATTTTCATCCTTCTGATTTTTAATTGTAAAATTAGGTTCTCTGATTTAAAAAACGTGCAAATTTGGCCCCTCTATCTATTTGTTATGGTTGACCGTTTAGTTTTTAATGTTGATCAATTTAATTATTATTTACACCTCCCTAACTTCTAAATAAACCCCCTTTCAAAAATAAAAAACAAACTTTTTCTTCCAATACCTCCCATTTTATTTTCTACACTCCCAAATTTTAATTTTAATAACCATGATTATTTTTAGATTTAGAAATATTATGAAAATTGGTAATTCCATTTATATACCTTTCAAAAAAGAAAGACCTGATTTTTGAAAATAATTGTAAATTGGAATGAATTTTTTACAAATGGAATCTCGATAGTTTTTAAGTTTTTTTTATATGAATATATATAACGTCTTATTTTTATAAATCAGTTTATTCATATTTATAAAATTTGAATTTATTAAATTTACTTGAATTTTTTTTCTTAATAAAAATGTTGTTGATAACTTTAAAAATGTCATATATGATTGGTCATATAATATAATCATGGTTATAAAAATTAAAAATTAAAAATTAAGAGTGTAGAAAATAAAATGGGAGGTGTTGGAAGAAAAAGTTTATTTTTTATTTTTGAAAAGGAGTCTATTTAGAAGTTAGAGAGATATAAATAGTAATTAAAATGGTGAATGTTAAAAACACAAACGGTCAATCATAACAAATAGACGAAGAGACCAAATTTACACGATTTTGAAACTATGGAGACCTAATTTTACAATTAAAAATCAGAGGAATGAAAATCTGTCATTTCATAAAACTATGGGGATGCTTTCTCTCTCTCTCCACTTATATATATGTATGTATGTATGTAAGTAAGTGATGCAAAACATACAATGGTACCACAAGTACCCTGAAACAATGAAGAATAACCCGCCCACCCCTAATGTACGTGATACTTTGTTGCAAGACTACCCTAGTTATAACTTCCCAAGTGATACCTAGGGGTTACAAAAACCATTAAAGTCGAACATAAAGAATTCCACCATAGACCATACCCCGGCCATCTATCTCATACTATACATCTTCTTATATCAACACCTTGTCCCTGTATCCACCAAAAACTATACAACATTCCTATAGTCAAAAGAAAATCGATCCAATATCCCAATATCACAAGCTATGCACTCAAGAGGCATGCACCAGGATTGAGACACCACTGTGTGAGAGAGTAGGAAAATGACGTATCAGAAGCTTTTATCCAACTCCAAGAGTAGAATAGAATCTCCAGCAGCAGATTTTGTGCGTTGAAGGCCGAGTTATTAAATAAGCAGTCATTCCTGGTCTTCCAAATCACCTACACCACCGCACACCACAAAATCTTCCATCTAGTTTGTTTGGTCTTATTGGCTCTAGATGATGCTAAAGGAAGTGGCCAGCAGCCGTCTAAGAGGACACCACCGATAACTGTACCCACCCATAACATGTATTCCCCACCTCTATAATAATTGGGCACCGCATAGCAAGTGCTCAAGTGTTTCTATGACATTAAAATAAAATTTACAATTGTAATTTCCTACACCTACATCAATATTCCTGTGTAGCAAATTATCACCAGTGGGGATTCGATTCCTAAACACCCTCCACAAAAAAAAAAAAAAAGAATCTTTGGAGGTACCTTTAGTTTCCAAGCATTCACCAATATCTCACTCTCAAAATTAATGCCAAAAGGTTCATGGATTCCACCATAAGCTGACTTAACAGAATAACAGTCATTTGTTTCACCATGCCAAAGCCAAGAGTCCCCCACATGTTGTCTCAAGTTGTAATTGTTCACATCAACAGTAAGCATGTTTACTTGTTCTAATTCCCACAAAAAATGTTCCATACACCACTCAAATTTCCACGACCATACACCATCACTCCAATAACCCATTTCACTCACTTTATGTTCCTTATGAGAAGATGTCGCAAACAGACGAGGGTATTTAAAAGCAAGTGGATCACTCCCCACCCAAGTGTCGCTCCAAAAAAAAGTTTTATCCCCATGGCCTACATTTCTCACCACCAACGAATCAAACCACTTATGGACAGCTACCCCCCCCACAAGCCTTACACAAGTCATTTCACCAAGCAGAATACTAGGTACATGACTCCCTGCTGATGACACCTCTCCACCCACTGTACTTAGACTCTAAGACATCACGCCACAAACTCTCTTTTTCCCCATGAGCTCCCACCTCCACTTTCCCCAGCAAAGAAGCATTAAAATTAAAAATGTTTTTAATACCCCCCCCCCCCACCCCGCATATTTTGGTTTACAGATATTGTCCTAACTTTCCCAACACGTTTTTCTCTTATCACCCTCACTACCTCATAAAAATCCCTTTGTAATTTGATGATAGATTTCCCCACATTTTTAGGCACTTTGAAGAAAGAAAAACAGAAAGTAGCCATCGATGACAAAACAGAATTAATCAAGCACACCCTACCCGTGAAAGACAGTAGTTTGTGTTTCTACCCCTCCAACTTCTTAGCTAGTTTGGATAGAACAAGAGATCAAGTGTCAACTATGCTAGGATTAGCACAAGATCCCTATGTAGACAAAAGAGGCACGTATGACTCTGCAATTTAAGAGATTGGCATACCTCTTCGTAATCACCTCGTCCACCCCAATGGAACCAAAGCCACTTTTGTTGAAATTGACTTTAAGGCCAGAAACTAATTCAAAACAAGTTAGCAAGCTCTTGATGGTAATAACATTTTGAAGAGTTGCTTCTCCAATGAATATTGTATCGTCCACATACTAGAGGAGGTTGACAGTTACCTCTTTCATTCCCACCGAAAATTTGACAAACAAGTTTTTTCGTAAAGCTTCTCTCATCATCCCGCTAAGTCCCTCTACAACGATGTTGAAGAGGAATGGAGCAAGAGGATCTCCTTGACGCAACCCTTTGAACACCAAGAATTCATTCGTCAGGCTACCATTGACAAGAACCGACACCTTACTACTAGTCAAACACCTGTTGATCCACATTATCCATCTATCATTGAAGCCCAATCTAGACATCATGTATTGAAGAAAATTCCAATCAACAGAATCATATGCTTTCTCATAATCGACTATAAAGAACAAACAACTTTTCTTCTTCTTCTTCTTCGCTTCATCAATCGCCTTATTTACCACAAACACATTGTGTAAAAGATGTCATCCCTTCAAAAATGCGGATTGCCTCTCATCTATCACTGACCCGAGGACCCTTTTCAAACTATTAGATAAAACCTTTGCCACTATCTTATACATGCAACCAACCAATGAGATAAGTCTATACTGCTCCAATCCTTGTGGGTCGTTCACCTTTAGAATGAGCGAAATAAAGGAAGAATTCGCTCTCTTGGGGAACACGTCATTAGTATAAAAGTCTCCTAAGAGCCACATCACATCATTTTTTAGCTCAAACTAGAAAGCTATAATGAAATGGAAATTGTACCCATCCGGACTCAACGACTTGTATTCCCCACAGTCCTAAACAGCCTCCTTAACCTTTGATTCCTCAAATATGGCAATCAAACCACTGTTCTCTGACACTGATAACTAATTAAAGCGAACTCCATCCAGTTTAGGTCTGCTAAATTCAGTTTCTCGAAACCTATTCTCAAAGAAGTTCACTATCTCTTGCTTAGCACATCCCGGCTCTTCCACCCACGTGCCATCAATTAGGAGTCCCTTCAGCATTCCTTTTCTTTTGCACCACTTGATACAAGAGTGGATGTATTTTGAATTTTTGTCACCATTCGATACCCATTGAACTCTAGCCTTTTGTTTGGTGAGCGATTCGTTGCATCTTGTCACCTTCCACAGATCTTCTTATACCTCCATTTTCCTTCTTCTCTCTCCCTCTCCTAGATTTCCCATTTCCTCAAGTGATTCCAGTTTGTTCAACTCCTTTTGCAGTTGATTCTTCTTTTGGTTGAGGTCGTCAAACTATTCCGCATTCCATGCCTTTAAACCTCTTTTTAACACCTTGAGTTTTTCTTTTAACACAAAACCACCTCAACCATGAACCTGTTGTGACTGCCAAATTTCCTTAACAATCTTCTCAAAATCTTTATCTTCGAACCAGCAATCGAGGACCCCAAATGGCCTAGGGCCCCAATCAATCATGTTGGTCTTCACGACAATAGGACAGTGATATGACACGTTCATTTCTAACACAACTTAAGTACTTCTAGGCCACATTCCAACCATTCCCAAAACAAAGATATAACTATATAGTGAAGACATATATTGTACTCCCAAAGTCCAATTGTTGGCAAAAGGACCCTACTACCCAAGAACAATGTTACAAATAGATTAAGTCCATGGCTACTGGAGATTGCCAGAAAACAAACTAAACATAAACCAAACATAAAACACAAACATTCTAATTTTGGATTCTCGATAAACTAAAAACTTTCTTGTAACAAACAATCCTTACATTTTAGATAATTTTCTTGCATTTTAATTTACTTTCGTACGATTTAAATTAACATATTTTCTTTTAAATTTTGTGTGTGCAATAATCACACTGCAGAAATTAATTTAAATGTATATTTTCATACATACCACTTAAATATGAACCAATGAGTTCAATATAATGTCGATTAGTATTCAGTTCTTTTTATTATCTATAATAATCAAAGACAGTAGTAGTATTAGAGAATTTATAACAATTGAGCCACACCCCCTCAACGTAGATTATTATTATTCTTTTATGATGATTTCCTACTTAAAGATAGAAAATATTTTTCACGCTTTTCAACTTTTATATTTGGCTTAATTGTGTTTCATCTTCAAATTTTAATTAATTGTTCAATTTAGTAATCAAGTTATAAAAATTTTTAATTTGGTATTTTTTTTGTCAGATTTTATTATTTACAGTTTTACACCCCTCTTTTACTAAATATATCCCCCTAAAACATAAAAAAAAAATGTATTTAGTAAAAAAAAATGGTGTAAATAACAAAATTTTGTGAAAAATTATCAAATTAATGCATTTTAAATATTTTGAAAACCAAATTGAAAATTTTAATTAAAATTTGAGAAGCAAAATTATAATTAAACCTTTATATTACCTATACATTAATTTATCCTAAGAAAGAAGGTCAAATTCAATAAAAGTACTCTCTTTACCATAACAACAAAAAGTATCAAAGGGACACATAAGGTGGTTTAAAAAATGAAGGGAGAATGGGGCAAAGATATAGGATGCTGGTTTGAATCCTTTGTCCAATAATATTTTTAACAAAAACTAATAAATTAACATTTGTTTATAAAAAAATATATATCAAGGTGTAAATAAAAAAAATAATGCAAAAGTATTATATCAGAAAAATCAAGAGTTTAATTTCCATGTACCTTTTGATGTTAAAATAATTTTACATTATTCTTTTGAGCTTTACAGTTCAATCACAGCCTTTTATTTTTCCAAACAAATTTGTGCAATTAATAACATTTAAATTTGTCCACAGAAAAAATGAAGGCTACATTCTAATGAATTGGTTTTTGGTTTTAAAGTAGGCTTATAAGGATTTTAGTCCTCAAGTTTAAAAGAAAAATCAATTTAATATTCAAATTATTAAAAATGTTTTAATTTTGTCATTGACCATCAATTTCCTAACAATGTTAACACTTAAAACAGTGTTATATCACCTCATATTAAAAATTCTCCAATTTAATTCTTAACTATCAATCTTATTTAACATCGTTGCAAATATTGATAGTCAGTACTAGATAGATGGTAAGAAAAGTAAAAGAGATATTAAGCCTTTAAATATCTAAATGTTAGTATAACACAAGTGTTGATTGATACTCTTTGCACTTATAACATAAATTAGTGTGCTTTTCCATTAAACCATTTGAGAAGTTGTTTTTTTTTTTTTACTGTCATTTGAGAAGTTGTTAAAAACTACAAAATCACTTTCTTTCCAATAGCATTCTATACGTCCAAAACTAGTCAGTCAACTTTGTCAAAATTGAGAAGTTGCTATGAATAAACAACTAGCGTGCATGCACGTTTTTTCCAAGAAATTTAATGCTTTTGTCAGGTTAATTAGGAGACTTGTAATTAATAAACCTCGTTTTCTTTTGAATAATTTGCCCCCTTGTACAAAAGGTTGGTGAAAACTTTAATGAAATGTTATTTGAAATTTGAACGGTTACATGATTTTTGTAAGTACACCTTCCTTCCAGAAGAAAAAAAAAGGATTTCACACTTAAAGAAAAGTAATAATATTTCTTACATTGTGTCATTTCTAATTTCTAATGAAAAAGAAAATATTTTTTTCTAAATTATCTTTTATTGAAATTTGGTACCAAACATAATTTTTTTAATTAAATGAAGGGTATTTTGATAATCACCTATTAAATAATAAAGTATTAGTGACTGACTTTTATTTATATTCGAAAAAAATGATTTTTGTTGTTTATAATAAATAACGGAAGGTGTAACATTTATGTTTTGATTCTTTAATTATACAAATATATCTATTATTATTAAATATTTTATTTATGTTGGTTTTAATTAAATAAATAATTTAAGAATATGATTTTGGTTTAAATGTAAGAAAATTATTTTTAGAAAATAAAAAGATTTTTTGAGTTAAAACGCGTGTTAGACTTAAGGCTTAGTAAGTCCAATTTACTTTTAAAAGTTGTCATAATCTAACTAAAACCTGTCTCCCTCTCTCTCTTTTCTATTCTTTTTGGAATTGAACCGTCAAAATCTCGTGAATAGATAAGTGAAAGAGATTGCAAAAAAACATCATTGCTTGTATTCTTGTCGTGAAAATGCATCTGTCGAAGTAAAGGAGAAGTGAGACTATCTCACTTAAGAGGATGACTATCATCGAGTAATTAACACGGTTAACTCAAATCCCAATTGCAGGTGTATTTTGTCTTTAGTATTTCCTGTGAGTTTTGATTTGACAAAAACGATACTGAGTAATATATTCATTTGTGCCTGTAACTTCTTTTTTCCGAAACTAACCAACGTTATTCAACTGATTTGATTAGATTGGTGCACTAATTTGAGTTGCAATATTGAAAATCCTTGCATGGTTGCCTTGGTCATGTTAATTTTATATTCCTTTTAATTAGTTAGTTATTTTTCTCTTTAGGTGAGTATGATAACTTGGCTAATGATTTTGTTTAATTAGTGGAAGGTAGCTTCCCAGCACCAGAAGCCGAAGATAATCTATGTTCACTTTAGAAAAGAGGCAATTACACAAAGGTACGTAGATTTGTTGGTGAAAAATGGCTAACTAGACCATGCAACCAAATAATCATGGATTTCGTCCAAGTTCCAACTTCCAAGAGTAAAAAGATCTCAATCCCTCTATTAATGAATAGGAACACTCTTAAGAAGATTATGATGAATGATGAAAAAAAAGAGTTAGTGAGTAATTATTTTTAATCTTATTAAATATATTTTTAGCTAGTCTCTTAAATAAGATGTTTATTTTTTTTACTCCATGAAAAAAAATTATTTTTTTTAGTTTTTCAAACATGATAAATGTTATTTTTAATTTTTTTAATTTAAATTTACAAACAAGGTATATAGATTTTGTAATTTTTAAAAAAAATTTATTATTACTATTTAACTTCAAGGATAAAAAAAATTCATGAATTACAAAATCTATATATTTTGTTTAGAAATTTTTAATAGTAAAAATAACATTTATCATATTCAAAAAAAAAAAAAAACTTTTCATATTTGAAAGAGTAAAAAAGACAAATTTTATGTGGAATGATTAAAAAAAAAAAAAACTCAAAATTTTAAAGTAGTAAAACCATATTTAAAACATTAGTTCACTCAATAACTTAATGTATTACCCCTAACATTTCCGTCTTGATTGGTGCAGCTGCATTCCCATCAAATTAATTACTCCGCGTCTAGTTGTCCTGGAAACATTTGTCAAAGTTCATTAATTTCTACACGTCCTTGAAATTTCTTGCATTGGAAAAGGTCTAAACAATAATAATTGTAGGGTTTGGCTTTTGCGCTGCGAATGAAATGGTTCATACTCATTAAAATTGGCTTAAGTTGGATTCTGTGAACTTTTGAGCGAAAATACGGAAGTTGACATTCTTTCTGTCGCTTAAAAGCTGAAGGTATCTACAAAGATCAATTTTCTACTATGAAAAATGTTCAGGAATAGACTACCTACTGATAACAATTTGATGAACAAGAATACTAACGTAGGTGATGAAAGTTACAACTGCAAATTTTGTGTGACTAATCTAGAAATTGTTAATCATCTTTTATTTTGGTGTCTGGTTATCACTGAGGTATGGAATATATGTTATGACTGGTTACATTTATCTGTGCTGCTCCATCAATTGACGGTTGATCACTTTCATCAACACAATATTGTGAGAGTCAACAATAATAAGCAAGTTAGATGAAAAACTTTAATTTGTGATGTGCAATTGTGTGGTTGATATGAAAAAATAGAAACGACATCATATTTAAAAACAAAGAATTTCACCTGCAAGACTTGATGCAAGATGTACTATTTTATACTTAGAGCTGGATAAAAGCCTCTCATGAATCTTTTTATTACTCTTTCACACAATGGTGTCTTAATCCTAAAACTTGCATCAAGGGTGCATAACTGTATTTTTGCATATGTTGGATTGTACTTTTTGATTGTATGTATTTTGTATAGCTTTTGGCGGGTATAGAGGTTGGCTCTCATATAGAAATTACATTTATAGTGCAATATTAAATTTGTACTGGGGAAGTTTATTTTGGTGGATTCCATTTTTTTGGCAGGAATTGTGTCTTTGATGCCTCTAGATATAGTCATCTTTGATTATAGCTAGTGTTTGCTAGTGTTTGCAACAGAGATACATATCACGTACTAATGCTATGTGTTTTGCTGGGCAAAATAATAATAATAATAATTGTAGGGAACTTGAAGATCGACATGCATGTGTTTAGGAGAAAAGGAGAAAATTTCTGGCATTAGAAAAGTATGACAATTAATTATAGAAATGATAATAATACATGGTGTGTTTGGATGTGGTTTGATTTGATTTTTGACAAAAAAAATTGTTTGAACCAAACGTAAAACTTAAAATAAAGTTGCAGTTCGGTTTTAACATAACATCAAATCTAAATCAAACCAATTTTTTGTAGTTTAGTTTGGTTCGGTTTGACAGTTTATTTTTTTAATCTATTATCATAATTTTTTTTATTCAACTTACATAATTATTATGTTATATTATCTTTTATTAAATTTTGTTTTACATATTTTAGTTTAAAAAATATTATTTTTACTTCTATTTAGCATTATTATAAAATAATATTACTAACTTTTTTTACATAATAATAAATCATATTTCACTTGATATTTCATGCTATTTTGTAATATCAATATATCTTTTTGTAAGATATGAAAATAAAATATGTATCATATATTATAAATTTATTATAAAAAAAATTATATTATAAATCACATATGATCATAAAAAATTAAAATATTAGTAGTTGAATAATACTAAACATCTAAAAATAAATTAATATAATTATAATATACGATTATATTCGATTTTTATAACAAGATTCAAAAACCTAACAAAATCGTAAAACATATACAATTTTTGAGATTTTTGATCCATGTGATTTTTCAGTTTAATAGATTTTTGATTTTTTTTTGATGATTTGATGATTTAGTTTGATTTGATTTGGTTTTTGAATTTCCCTAATAATGTACCTTCTAACACATTAATTTTTTTTAATATATTCCATCTTATTAATTAAAATTTATTATAAATTATGTATTTTTTTTTAGATCTTATATCCTATTTAATAATTCTTTCTTAATTATGTAATTTTCAATCAATTTTAACCAAAAGAATATTTTAGTAGGAATATGTTAAAAAATATATTGATAACCCTCATCTTAACAATAATTGTGCGGAACTTGAAGATGAAGGTGCTATGAAAAAATCAATACCAGTCGATCCCTTATAAATAGGTATACCAAAAGAAGAAGAGAGGTAAAGAAAGAGCTTCAACACTGACACAATGTGGTTGGGTATGGTTTTTTTGAGTTCCCTTTTATATTTTGTGGCATTTCTAATGCAAATGAAAGCATGTAATGGCTGCATAGAGAATGAAAGAAAGGGTCTCCTTGAGACCAAGGCCTATTTCAGAATGGGGCTAGATGATGTTATGCGGACTTGGATCGTGAAAGATTGGAGTCATGGGTTGATGATAGAGGTAGCAATTGTCAAATGTGGTAATAATAATAATGTCTCAACAGGCCACGTCACAGAGCTATTCCTCCACAATTTATTCGACGGTCTTAGTTTGACGTTAAACTTTTCTCTTTTATGTCCATTTCAAGAGCTGCTTAGCCTCAATTTGTCTGGTAACAATATAAATAATTGGATTCACGACCAAGGTATGAATCTTTTTACTCTTTATTTGGCAAAAATTGAAAATAAACAAAAAATAATGGGTCTATAACGCTTGATTAATTGCATGGATGAACTACTCGTTTGTAATTTACATCTGTTGAAGGGTTTTTAAGTTTGAAGAAGTTAGAAGCCTTAGGCCTTTCAAATAATGAGCTAAATACCAGCATCATACAAAGTCTGAACAGATTAACATTGTTGTGAACTTTAAAGCTCAATTCAAACCGGATAGATGGTTCTTTCCCAGCTGAAGGCAAGTATATTCAAGTTATTTCCCAGTTGATTTTTTCTTTTTGCTGAATTTCATTCCAAGCTGATCCATCCTATTATTCCAATCTCGAATATAAGTAACAAAAATATCTTCTTTTTTTTGTTTCAAATATAAGCAAAACTTAGTTAACTTTATCTTATTTAATATGAGATTATCTTCAATGTACCATTTATTTAATAAGGCCAATTTTATTTTATTTTTTATAATTGATACCAGATTTCAATTAAAGGTAATTTAGAAAAAAATATTTTTCAACTATAACTAACTCAATTTAACAAATTAAATATTTTTTTAATAAATATGAAATCAGTTTTCTTTTCCCTTACAACCGGGAATATATAGAGTACCTATTGCATGTAAACACAATTAATTAGTGTAGTATCTGTTAGAGAAAAACTAATTAGTATACTACATCTTAATTTTGAAGGATTTTCAAATTTGATAAAATTGGAAACCTTAGACCTTTCGGGGAATAAACTTAATGCAATTACGCTTTCACGTTGGCAGAATCATAATTGTTTGTTTTGATTTTCTTTCATTTTTGTTTCTTCCGATTGTTGTGTATATGATAATATAATATGATAATTAGGAAATGATTTGATTTGAGAATTACTCGCACTTGCAGGTGATCTGCATTGGAAAATTGTATCTGTTTACATAAACAGGATGAATCAGGTGACTTTTACTTTTCTTTGTTCCAAATTATGCAGTATACTGTTAATGTACTTTTTTAGGTTCTAGAGTAGTATATAGATATCAATTATTTGGTAATCAATTAAGATAGTTTTGATGATGAGTATGAACCCGGCAGCCAACTAAGGTTCTCAACTATTCCTTCTTCTTGACCGGTATATTATCATACTGCATATAAATAATTTATGCATATATATCACAAGTTTAAAGTTTCTTTTGAGATGATAGAATGGGGTAGATATAATTATGGAAAAGAGTTCGGCTGAAAATTATTTTTACATGTTTAAATTCTTAAGGTCATAGTAATAAATTAGGTTCTCTAACACTACTTTTCTTTAACTGACATTACATTCTTAATGTTTGTAGATTTTATGCAGCTGAGGTAGTGATCGCATTGGAGTACCTTCATTGCCAAGGTAGACTCTTATATGGCATCACAATAACCATTGTTGTTTCCATATAATTTTGTTTCGACTACCCAATGTGCATGTGTGTTTCAGTGTTTGCATGACCTATATCAATAATAGTGATAGTGATGATTTTAATTACCCTTCAACGTTGAGGTTTTATGTGAGGAAAAAAGAGGTACAGTTAATAATTAATATATTATATATAATTAAACTCTACAATTAAATTAATATGCTTTGGCATATGATTATTTTATCCCCCTTGACTTCTGCATGATGATATTATATTAATTAGACATAAGAAAGTTGATTTTGTTAGCTTGACAAATTTAATTTAAGGTCAGATGTTGGTTTTAATTAGTTTGCTGCCAATGTTAATTTGCAGCCCTTTTTATGGGTCGTAATACTTTATTGAGAAACTTTTTCCCCTCTCTCACACTCTACTTTTCTAATCATATTCAAAATTTTCAATTACTAATTAAAAAATTAAACTTTTGAAAAATGACAATAATAGACTCTAAAATATTTTTTAATTATTAATTAAAATTACTAAATTTTATTCCTCACTTAATGAGTTTTACTAGTAATTTTATAGTTTTCAATAAATTTTAAATAATAAAAAAGTTGTATTAGAAAGAATGTTATGAAAAAATATATTGATAGAACTCAACCCTTAAATTTCTTTAGGTACAGTAGCAACTAGCAACTTTATTTTTAACCATGGAAACAAATTTCTAAAATCCCCAATTTCTTCTTGTTTTTCTAGGATTTCTAATTAAAGTTCCATGTGTTGATGTACTGCAAATTTTATGAAGTCACTATTAAGTCTTATGCCTCTTTCAAGAGGAAACATGTGGTAAGCTTACACTTTAAATTTGTACAAAGTTATTTTGCCTGCTAACTTACAATTCTCACACAAGTGTATTGTGGCATGTCATCTAGAAGATATTATATGGAGATGGGGATGTAGAAGTGCTCCATTTGAAAAATGAGCGATAGGAGCCTATTGATAGCAAACTTACTAAGGTCTCCAATCTTCCATTAGTCTTCTTTCTTTCTCTGAAGCACTTTTGCTGTTTCCACTAAAAGATATCAAATATCTTTGAAGTTTGAGTTTGATTCATTTTTATGTTATGAATTTTTCAGAAGCTAAAGCCCTAAAAAACTCCCTCTTCCCAAGAAGTGTAAGTATTTCTTTACAAATTAATTTTAGTTTAGTTTATTTGAAGGAATATGTTTCACTGTGACTATGAGAATTTTCATAATAATTTTTTATAAGTTGAATGTTCATCTACCTTAAGTGTGGTGTATGTTTTATTTTCTAGCTTAATTGAACGTCTTGTACAGTTGTACCCATTCTTAATGTCTTGTCTTCCTTTCATGGATTCTTATTGTTTTATAGGTTGATTGGGAAGAAGTAGAGAAGTTTTAGTGGTTCAGCAAGTAAAAAGACAAAAAAAAATGTCAATGGAAAAATGAGATTCTATTTACATTTATGATTTTATTTAGTGTTCTATCATTATAACTTGTATTATTTTGGTGTTTAGAGTTAATGGCAAGAAATCTCCTAGCAAGCACGTAAAACATGGACAAAAAGGTGCCGAAAAAATTAATTCTCATCATGAGGATGCTAAAGAGAGTTATGAGTTATCAAACCCTAAAGATACCATTATATCTAAAATTGAGACTAACTTAGGTAATGTAATTTAAAAGATATGATACATATATAGATTGTCATATATCTCCTGATTGATTACATGGGATGATGTTTGTGTATTTATGCAAACTTGTGTATTGGATTAAATGCTTCATGACCGTTTGTGTGTATTTATGCAAAGTTGTATTCTTAACATTAGAATCTTAAGAGTTGATGTTAACAAAAACTCATTTAATTATCGTGTTGATGTTTTAACTTTAATTTTCTCAATATATATTTATCATGTCATTATCATTGAAAAGTCTTTTGTGAAATGGTTATTGGTTAATTCTTAGTTTGTTTATTAATTAGCTTTGGAAATGAATATTTTGCTTGGAGTCTCATCAACTATAATTAATGATAATGATTATTATGTGGTTCCTTGTTACTATGTAAGACTTCTGTTTCTTTTTTCGTTTTCTATCTTTCTTTTTTAAATGTTTGATTTTCTATTATAGGTGGTTTTGAAGCAAAACAGGGTGAAAGGTATGATGTAACTGAAAAACACAAGAATACATTAGAAGGGGGGTTAAATAGTAGGTTTAAAACTCTTTCATAAATACTATTAATTTACAAGTTGCCTTCTTAAATATATGTTAGTTTAAATAAGCAAATATATATTTGCAAGGCAAAGCTTAGAAAGTCTTTCCAAAAGAACACAGTGAACAAGATAAATATATGTAATCACAAGACAGCAAATGAAAGCTTGTTTTTATACTGGTTCACTCAACCTGAGCTACGTCAAATTTTCCTTTAATAACTGTTAAAGGGTTCCACTATAATCAACTGATTACAAAACAAATATTCTCTGTCACTCTTAGCTACAAGTATTTTAAACCACTTCTGGTTACAAGTATGAATCTCCCCTTGAGATTATACTTCCCAAGTATTCTTTTATCACTAAGCCACTCCTGGCTTTCCATACAAATATATATAAGATTCAGATGACTCTCAAAAGAGAGGATATAAATAAATGTTGAATCTACGTGAGCTTGTAGAAGATGAATATTCTTTTTCTCTTAGCTCATGCTCAAGACCTTGTCTCAAAGTGTTTTCTCTTGCTATCTAGATTGATTTTTTTTTATTCTGTTCTCATTCATTCTTCTTCTCGTTTCATGGAGGCATTCTTATAGAGTGAGCTTCATGAATTTGAACGTTGGAGAAGACTTCTTTCCGTTGTCTCACACAGTAGAGTGTTGAAGTAGCTTGACTATACTTAATGTGACAGGAGTAGGTTTTTGTCTCTGTTATAGTTGTCTTTTAGCTAAAAGTGTGTATCCCAATGTTGATTGGTTCTTTTAGCTGTACCTACACACTTCACATAATACGAGACATACAAGTAATGCGAGGAATCAAAGAAGATATCATCAAAGAGAGTCTGCCTTTCTTTTTATTGCAGCAGTGTCTTTATTTGAGTAAAGAATTAATTATAAAGCACATATTCCTCAATACATATGACAAATTATGTTTTGTTCCTACACAGACAAAGTCTAGTTTAACAGACATAGTCTACTCTTGATTAAATATGGTTTGTTCGTGCATAGACAATGTTTAGTTTAATAAACACATTCTGAATTAAAAGACATGGTCTATTCTAGCCTTAGACATCGTCTGGCTTAGCTTCACACATCGTCTAGCTTAGCATCAGACATCGTCTGGCCTTGCATCAGACATCGTCTGGCCTTGCATCAAACATCGTTTAGCTTGGCATCAGACATCATGTGGCTTGGCCTTAGACATCATCTGGCTTTGCATCAGACATCGTCTAGCCTAGCCTCAAACATCGTCTGGCCTGGTGACTTTGCATGATCTGTTAAGAGCTTATTTTAATCTGTTTATAAACAATTCTAGTGCTAGATTTAACCATTATTAGTTATCAGACAGTTAAAACGAAAGTAAGAGTTAGAGTGATTATACCATTGTCTGTTCTTACTTTATTTTCTGAAATCACTTAATTTGAAATCATTAGTTGATCAAATATTATCACATTTGTTATCATCAAAACTTATCAAGATATTAAGGGTTATACATCATCAAATGTCTTGGTTTAATAATTGTAACTATGTAGAAGAAATATAAGAAGAAAGCAAAATATGTAAATGAATTTTATCTATTGATATTTTCGACAAAAAAATCCATCAATAAAATAAATGAATTTTATCTACAAATTTTTTCGACAAATAAATCAGTCGTTAATATAAATGAATTTTATCTAAGAATATTTTCGTAGGAAATATCCATCAATATTATCAACAAACGTTACCCATAAAAAATTATCAGTCAAAAATTACATACAAAATATTTCTATGAATTTATCAATCGAAAATTATTGAAGATATTATTGATGAATATTTTTGTCAAAAATTACTGACAAAATTATACATCTATTAGAAATTATTATCACTTTTACCAACGGATATTAATTAGTCGGTGATAGATTTTATCTGTTGGAAAATAACATTTTTCTTATAGTGAGTGAACTAATTTTTTTTCTTATATTTAAATTCATAATACCATGCTTATTAAATTATATACTTAATACTGCTCCTTTAATACTGCTCCTTTAACCTTTAATGACATAGTATTATTTTTAATAATTTTACTCTAGTTAAGGTGTATTTCACATTACAATTCATAACCCAACTATGCCTTGCTCTTACATATTTTTTTTGCAGGATTATGCAAATTGTGGGATCTTTTAGAGCTAAGTCTTAATGCAAATAAGTTTACTAGTCAAATTCCAGAGTGTCTAAGCAATTTAAGAAATCTCAAAGTTCTTGATCTCTCTTAGAATCTCTGGTGGCAATTTTTCATCTTTCATTTTCCAAAGCACATCCCTTGTGTACTTGTCTCTCATTAACAATAACCTACAAGCCTCTTTTTCATTGAACACTTTGGCTAATCATTCCAAGCTTGAGAGTTTATATATTTCGTCATTGAACCCTACAGCATATGTTGAAGCTAAAGAGGCACAGCGATTTCCAACATTTCAATTAAAATCTCTCGTCCTTCGAAGTTGCAACTTAAATATGGATGACAGAAGAACTATTCTTAGTTTTCTCCAATATCAAAAGGAATTGCAATTTATTGACCTCTCACACAACAATTTAGTTGGAGCATTCCCTAGTTGGTTGATACAAAACTCAAATCTTGAGTATTTCCTTGTGAGTAGTAACTCATTTGTTGGATACCTTCAATTGTCCTTCATCAGACAAGACATGCTTTACCTAGACATCTCAAACAAAAAAATTTCTGGTATCCTCCCCAAAGATATTGGTATATTCTTTCCTAAGATTGGAATTTTAAATTTGTCAATGAACAACTTTGAAGGAAGTTTACCTACTTCAATCGGTAAAATGCAAAAATTATACACCTTGGATTTGTCTTACAATCATTTGTCAGGTGAATTACCAGCACAACTAGCCATTGGTTGCATTGCCCTCCAACAATTGATGCTTTCCAACAACCATTTCCATGAAAGTATTCCTAATTTTTTCTAACTATGAGATGCTTAGAGAGTTACTTCTCGATAACAACAATCTCAATTGCACTATAAAAGAAGTAATGGAAAATTCAAATGGCATAGACTTGAAAGTATTTGACATTTCCAATAATTCAATCTTAGGTGAAATTCATGTTTCTTCAATTATGAAGTTGTCATCAAGCATGTCTGTCTTTCTCATGGCAAAAAATCAATTAGAAGGTGAAAACCCTTTTGAATTTTTCAACCTAACAAATATGGAAACGCTGAATTTTTCACAAAATAAATTATTTGGATCAATCTCAAATATTAATCCATCAAAGTTGAAGTATTTGTATTTGCAAAAAAATGCTTTCTCGAGTTCTATACCTCTAATAATGCAACAAGGCTCACAACTAGTCACTCTAGACTTGAGGGATAACAACTTTTCTAGAAATATTCCCCATTGGATGGATAAGATGTCAAATTTGCAGGTGCTTACATTAGGTGGGAACAATTTTATTGGTCATATCCCAATTCAATTATGTCAATTGAAGAAAATCACAATTATGGATCTTTCACATAACAAGATCAAGGGTTTATTACCATATTACTTCACCAACTTGTCATTTGTAAGGGAAGAAAATGATAATCCTTTATCACTAATAATAGAAGAACCCCCAGAATGGTGGGCTTCACATGATGAACATATAATTCTAATGTATCATTATATGAGCCTCTTTATTATTTCCATGATGAACATATAAAAGATAATGTTGAATTCAAAACAAATAATAATTTTTACTGTGTTACAGTGGCTTCATCCTTGAGAAAATGACTGGAATGGATTTATCAAGCAATATGTTAACTGGTAACATCCCTTCTCAATATGGAAACTTGCAAAAAATTCAAGCTATAAACCTATCCCACAATTGCTTGTCTGGTTCAATACCAAATACTTTTTGTAATCTTACCAATATTGAGAGGCTTGACTTGTCCTATAATAGCTTGAGTGGTGATCGAGATACCTTTTTCAATTGACCAACTTGAACAATTTAAGAACCTTTAATGTGTCGTACAATAATCTTTTTGAAATTGCACCTAGCACAGGCCAATTTGGAACCTTTATTGAAGACAGCTACAAAGGTAATCCTTTTCTCTATGGAGAACTCCTTAAGCAGAAGTGTGAAGGTTCTCCTCCAATATCGCAAGTCAATGACATAGAGGGAAATGAAACAATGATGGACATGGTAGCATTCTCTTGGAGTTTCATAGCATCTTATTTAACAAAATTGTTGGGGTTCATAACGGTGTTATGCATCAATGCTTATTGGCACATGGCCTGGTTTTATTTCATTGGTGAGATTATAAGTAGATGTGTTTTCCAAGTCTTCCCTTGTATTGAATAAGGTTTATTTCAATTTTATTGGTTCGATTAGTGTACTACTATCTAGAACCTTGAGAAGATTATAATAAATAAGAATAAAAGTTTGTTTGACAATGTTAAGAAGTTTGAATTATATTTTCATTTAATGACGTGTTTTATATACAGTAAGTCTACAAGTTTCACCCAACTAAACTACATATACCCAACCAAGTAGCATTAACATGCATAGCTATATATATATAAACTTCTAAATATTACAAAAGAAGTTCCTTAGCTGCTTTATGCAATTCAATGATGAATGTCATTTACACCGAAACAAAGATTGGCTCTCTGTTAGAATAAAGACATATGTTGTACACCCAAGGTCCAATTGTTGAAAAAAGGACCCCATTGCCCTGCACAAACCTGAGAACAATGTTGCAAATAGATCAAGTCCATGGCTATTGGAGATTGGCAGAAACCAAATTAAACATAAACCAAACATTAAAAACAAAGAAGTCCAGATTCCACGTGGCCAAACGACATTTCTCATGTTTCGGAAGACACTAACATCATTATTTGGTACTTTGTAACTGTTTGGTTTATTTACAAAGTAAATTAATTTCTAAAATTTAAAAAGAATATTAACCACATGCAAAATCATAAATGTTATTTGAACATAGTCAAATTTAATTCAAAATATAAATTAAAAAATTATATTTATATAGATATCTAATCTATTGAGGGCATATCATGATAGGAGGGTTTCTTACGTGAGAGTGAAAGCATTTAATAATGAGCATTATATCAAAATAAATGGTTTGAATTAAATGATTTATTAAAGAATTCATTATAACTTCTTATGCACCATCAAATCACTAAAGATTTAAAAAATAGAAATCAAATATTCGAAATATATATTAATCCTAAAATATATTTTGCCATGAACACTACAACTATTACATCATGATTATCAACGTCCTCATCGCAACACTACCACCACATCACCACCATGATCACCACTATCCTCACTATTGGCCATGACCACCATCGATCGTCGTCAGTATTGACCACCACCATCCTTATTGCCTGCCATGACCGGCATCATTTGGTGCTTCATAGCTATTTAGTTAAGTTACAAAACAAATTAATTTTAGAAATTTAAAAGAAATATTAACTACATGCAAAATAATAAATGTTTATTTGAACAAAGTCAAATTTAATTCAAAATATAAATTTAAAAAAATATATTTAAATATTATACTTTAGTCATTTTTTGGAACAAACACTAATTTAACTATTATTTATAATGTTTACAAACATTAATTAATACTATCTAGTATCTACACGATCATTTAATATCTCTAATTTTTTTAAAACATTTGATGCAAAAAAAAAAAAATAACAATTTAAAAATATCAAAAAGATATGGTAATGTCTTAAAAAATTTGAAAACATTGGATGCAAATATTTTTGTAAGTCCAAATAAAAGTTTATAAAAGATTAAAAAATAGGAATAATGTCTCGAAAACTATGAAAACATTGCATGCAAAAAAATAAAAAAACAAATATAATGTCTTGAAAATTTGAAAATATTGGATACAGAAGATATGAAAATTTTGAATAGATGAAAAAGCAAGAGTAATATTTTTTTTTTTTTTTAAACATTGGATGCAAAATCAATTTGCAAAAAATGAAAATTTTAAAAATATAAAAAAGAAAGTGTAATAATGTCTTGAAAACCTTGAAAACATTGATGCAAAAAAGAAATATATGAAAATTTTCATATTTCCTTTTTTTTATCCAATTATTTCATTTTTGAAGACATTATTTTTGTGTTTTTTTTTTTTTTAAAATTTTCATTTTTTTTAAATTTTATTTGCATCCAATGCTCTTAATTTTTTAAGACATTACTATTGCTTTTCATATTTAAGGTTTAAGGTTTCAAAGTTTATGGTTTCATGGTTTAGTGCTCTAGGTTCATTGTTTAAAGCAAGGTTTGATGTTTTTCATGGTTAAAGGTTTGTGTTTAGGGTTTATGATTTATGATTTTATGGTTTATAGTTTATAGTTTTAAGATTTAAGGTTTTGTGATTTAATGTTTAAGGTTTTAGGGTTTATGGTTTATAGATTATGCTCTAGAATTTTGGGGTTTCATGTTGTATGAGTTATGGTTTCATAATTAAAGATTCATGTTTTATGATTTTGGATTTCATTAACGTAACCCTAAATTTCACCTTAAATATTTAAGGTTTTGAAACCCAATATATTTAGGGGTCCATAAATGGAACCCTTAATTGAAACCCTAAATACTTAGGATATCAAAATCCTAAATATTTAGGGTTTCATAATGAAACCCTAAAAATCACCTTAAATATTTAGTGTTTCATAAATAAAACCAAAAATTGAAACCTTAAATATTTAGGGTTTCAAAGATAAAACCATAAATCAAAACCTTAAATATTTTGGGTTTTAGAGATAAAATCATAAATCAAAACCCTAAATATTTAGGGTTTTATTAATGAAATCCTAAATTTTACCCTTAAATGATAACCTACATATTTAAGGTTTCATTAATAAAATCCTAAATTTTTTTTTTGGTCGACAAAAGAAACTAGTAATACATATAAATATGACAGTTATGTAATAGAGCACAAGAAGTGCTCAATACACAAATACAACACCAAAACAAGGCAAGCTAGCAGTTTAAAAATGCATCTTAACATATACTTCCAAGCGATGCATATGAGAAGATACCAAATCAACCCCAAAAAGAGAAACAGCAAAAAGAAGCAACCAATATTAATGAAGAATGTGCACACCCAATTAATTGGCCTGTCCTCCCACCAAACAAAGAGCATGACAGCTATAGCAGGTTATGAAAAATGCATGTTCCAGTGCTAGCCATCTATTGAACATATGAGTAGTCAAAATCCTTTATAAATGCACGTGTTCAAGACTAACCCAAAAACGAGATACTATGCACCATATTGTCGATATCAAGTGTCTTACCTCTAAATATGCAATTGTTTCTAGCTTTCCAAATGGTAAAGGAAGTGGCACACCAAATAACCTAAATAAAATCCTAAATTGATAACCTAAATATTTCAAATTTCATTAATAATACCCTAAATTTCACTATAAGTATTAAAGGTTTCATAAATTAAACACTAAATTGAAACCCTAAATATTTAGGTTTTATAAATAAAACCCTATATATTTAGGTTTTATAAATAAAACCCTATATATTTAGGGTTTCATTAATATTTAGGGTTTTATGAAACCCAAAAAAATAAGACTTCACAAATAAAACCATAAATATTTAACATTTCATAAATGAAACCTAATTTAAAACCCTAAATATTTAGAATTTAGTAAATGAAAACCTAATTATTTAGGTTTTCATAAAGAACACTATTTATTTAAGGTTTCATTAACGAAACCTTAATTATTTACGGTATCATTAATTTAGTCTTATTTTTTAGGATTTCATTAATGAAACTCTAAATATTTAGGGTTTCAAATATAAACCCTGAATTGAAAACCTAGATATTTAAGATTTCATAAATAAAACACTAAATTGAAACCCTTAATATTTAGAGTTTCATAAATGAAACCATAAATCAAAAACCTAAATATTTAGGGTTTCATAAATGAAGATCATATTATTTAGCATTTCATAAATGAAACCCTAAATTTAAACCCTAAAACATATTTAATGAAGACCATATTTTCATAAACAAAATCCTAAATATTTAGAGTTTCATAAATAAAACCATATTTTGAAAACCTAAATATTTAGAATTTAATTAATGAAACCCTAAATTTCACCTTAAATATTTCGAGTTTTATAAATTAAATACTAAATGAAACTCTTAATTTCACCTTAAATATTTAACATTTCATAAATGAAATCATAAATATTTAGAGTTTCGTAACAAAATCCAAATTATGTAGGACTTCATAAATGAAATCTTAATTATTTAAGGTTTCATTAACGAAACCCTAATTATTTAGGATTTCATTAATGAAGCCTTATTTTTTTAGGATTTAATTATAGAAACTTTGAATATCACCCTAAATATTTAGGGTGTTATAAATAAAACCATAATTTGAAAACCAAAATATTTAGTATTTCATAAATAAAACCCTAAATTGAAACCCTTAATATTTGGGATTTCCTAAATAAAACTATAAAATGAAACCCTAAATCTTAAACCATGAAACCTTAAATCCTAATAAAGCTTTAAATTCTAATGAAAATGTAAATCCTAAACTATGAAATGAAACCACAATTCCTAAACCATGAAACCATAACCTTAAATCCTAATTAAAACCAAAATCCTAAACCATGAAACCTTAAAGCATAAACCATAAATCTTAATTTAGGGTTTTTATTTATGAATTGGGGTTTAAGGTTTCATAAATGAAAATTAGATTTAGGTTTTCATATATAAATGACACCTTAAATCTTAAACTATGAATCCATAAATACTAAATGAAACCCTAAATCCTAAATCATGAAACCCTAAATTATAAACTATGAAATGAAACATTAAATCTTAAACCATAACACCATACATCCTAATAAACTCTAAATCCTAAACCATGAATGAAATCCTAAATCTTAAATTATGAAACCATAAGAATTTAGGGTTTCATTTCATGGTTTATGATTTAGGGTTTCATTTCATGATTTATAATTTAGGGTTTTATTTCGGATTTAGAGTTTCTTAAATGAAACCCTAAATTATTTTAGGTTTATAAATAGAATCTAGGGTTTCATAAATGAAACCTTAAAACATCTAAGGTTTCATAAATAAAATTTAGGGTTTCATAACCAAACCCTAAATCCTTAGGTTTCATTACATCTTAAATGAAACCCGAAATCATAAACCATGAAATGAAATCCTAAATCATAAATCATGAAACCCAAACCCTAAATCCTAAATGAAACATTAAATCATAAACCATGAAATCAAAAATCCTAACTAAAACACTAAATTAGGATTTAGGGTTTCATTAGATCCTAAATGAAACCATAAATTTTAAACCATGAAATGAAACCCTAAATCCTAAACCATGAAGCTCTAAATCATAAACCATGAAATAAAACACTAAATCCTAAACCTTAACACCATAAATTATAAACCATGGAATGAAATCCTAAACCATGAAACAATAAACCTTAAATCTTAAACCATGAAACCCTAAATCCTAAATCATGAAACCATAAAACCATTAATCATGCAACACAAAACCCTAAAATCTTAAAGCATTAACCATAGACCCTAAACACTAAATCCTAAAACATTGGACCAAAAAACTTTAAACCTTAAAACACTAAAACCCTAAACTTTAAATCATGAAACCTTAAATCCTAAAATCATAAAATCATAAATCATAAAGCCTAAACATCAACACTTAACCCTAACAAAAACACTAACCAATAAACCATAAAAGCTTAAAACATTGAACTTGGAACACTAAACCATGAAACCATAAAGATTGAAACCTTACCTAAATCATGAAACTATAAAACATGAAATCATAAATATTGAAACTTAGATACCTAAAACCATAAACCTCAAACCTTGAACCCTAAAATTGTGAATCTTAAACCTTGAACTCTAAATCATGCATGATAAATATAACATCAACCTAAAACCTTAAAACAATAACCTATAAACCTTAAGCCATGAACGATGAATCCATAAACCATAAGCAATGAAACCCTAAACCATGAATCTTGGACAATAAAACTATAAACATTAAAACCCTAAAACCATAATCTCTCAACATGAAACCCTACATACTAAAACATTAAACTATAGGGCATAAAACATAAACTCTAAACATGGGACCATAAAACCCTTAAATCATAATTACCTAAACATAAACCCTAAACCCCAACTTTTAATCATGAACAAAAAAACACTAAACCCTAAATTTTAAAACCTTAAAACAATGAAACCTTAAATATTATGACCTAAGTCATGAAGCTTTAAACTCTTAACCATGAACCAAAAATACTAAACCTTAAACCTTAAAACAATGAATCTAAAACATTGAACCATGAAACCTTAAACCTTAAAACTTAACTCGTGCAACCCTAAACCATGAAACTAAAAATATTGAAACTCAAAACCCTAAACATCAAACCTTGAACTCTAAACAATAAATTAAACCTTACAATTGTGAATTCTAACCCATAAAACTCTAAGTCATGCACGATAAATTCTTAATAATAAACCATGTAAACATAAAACCTAAACATTAACCCTAAACACTCAACCATGAACTATAAACCTAAAATCCTAAAACCACAACATATAAACTCTAAATCATAAACAATGAAACCATAAATCGTAAAACCTTATACCATGCACCATAAAACCTAAACCCTAGACCACAAACCTAAAAATCATGGACCCCAAACTCTAAATCTTATACCTCAAACCAAAAATATTGAAGCATAAACCCCTAAAATAATGAACTATAGACATTGAAGCCCCTAAAACATGAAATCATAAATCATGAAACCTGAAACCTTAAAATCATAAACCATGGCTCTAAATTGTAAAAACATAAATCATAAAACCTTGAACAATGAACATTGTACCCTACAACCTTAAATCATAAGTTATGTACGCCTAAAACCATAGACCTCAAATTTTAAACACTAGGGACCTGTTTGAATACACTGTCCTCGAAGAACTTCTAGGAGAAGAATATATGATGACAAAATGAAATTACTTTCTCTTGAAGTTAAAATTGTATTCTCCAATAGTTAATTAATAGAAATTTTCTTATATAGCTTCTTTTAAAATATGTGAAACTTCTATAGTTATTAGATAAACCAATTTTAACTTCTAAATAAACTAATTTTAATTTTTAGAATTTAGGATTATACTTTTATCTTATGTTTTCTTTTATTGTAAAAAGAAAATTATCACATTGTTAATTTAATGTTAATAGAAGATTTCCGAACCCATGACCTCCACTTCTTCTTTCACCAATGAGTCAACTTTATAATCACATATAATTCAGAAAAAGATGCAAAAATGTTATATCAGGCAAAAAAAAAAAAAAAAATCATTCTGGAGTTTAATTTCCATGTACCTTTTAATGTAAAATAATCTTACATGGTTCTTTTTTTTGTTTAACTAATAATCTTACATTATTACATGACATATTAACACACTATTAAATGAATGTAAAAAACAAGAAAATCATTAAACAATATAACAGCGAGTAATGGGTGTAAAATATAATTTATAACTTCATTATAATAATCTGGAAATATGTTAATTCAAACATCCCTCCCCCCTTACATCTAATAGATTAATCATACAACAAAGATGAAATGACCTGCATTACACCCTTCCCTTACCCTCCAACTCTCTACACCTATCCCCCCAAGTTAAAAAGAATGGCCAAATGCAAAGAACTTGCACAATTATTTTTTGAACAAGCTAGCCAGTTCACCTTTCTCATACATGGAGGTCAAAATATCACAACCCCCAACCAATTCACCATCCACAAAAATCTGAGGGAATGTGGGCCAATTACTGTACTTTTTAAGTGTTTCCCTCAATCCATTGTTATACTCTTCGTCCAGCACATTGACACTCTCATAATCCACTCCTTCATTCTCAAGAATGGCTACCACCCTCTGTGAGAATCCACAAAGTGGTGAACTTCTAGGGCCCTTGATGAATGCAACTACCTTGTTCTCTTTCACCAGCGTGTCGATGAGGTTCTCAAGAGAGACAGTTAACTGCATGTGGCGGCCGGGTGTTAATCGAAGATCAGGCTTCCTTTTAGGCAGCTGTCTGACCCAAGTGGCATTTCCTGATTCATTGCCAGGTGGAACTTTTCCACTGACTTTTATACATTCTTCCATCCAAGACTTCCATGCTTGGGTTAGATTTTCTCTGTCTGGCTCATCCACTATCCCAGCCTACAGCAGACAATTTCACCAACAAAAATACACCATCAGCAAAGTATTATCAATGGAAATTTGGAGAATTGTAATCATAATTATATTTAAATCAGTGCACGTAAAAGAAAACAAAGAGGATTATCAATTCAATGTGTCATCCATGCTTTTGTTCTACATTGTTCCAAATCATTTTAAAGAACAAGAAAAGAACACGGGTAGTGAGTTATGATCAAGATGATTACGTTGAGCATTAGAATGGTTTTCCATTTCTTTAATCAAAATAGTGTAATGAGATCAGTAAATCGCCTTTCTTAAAGCACCCAAGTCATTTTTAAATAAAAAACAGATAGCTTAGCATAAACTTACCCTCCATTCCTTATTATAAGCAACAAAAACACCATTGTTTTTGTTCCTTTTTATAAGCAAAACTTAACTTTTTAAACTCATTTAATAATGCTTTGTCTAGAATACCCTCTTTAGCTTTTCAATAAAACTTTTCACTTACCCACTTTGTAAGAGTATCGAAGAGTCTTTAAAGAAAACTTAAGGGTAATTTAGGAAGAATAATGTAGAAAAGGTGAAATTTATTACATTTAACTAATTTTTTTAACCCCGTGTGCAAAGTTTTTTTTTTTTTTGCTTGTAATAAGGAACGGAGTAGTACTCCTCTGGACTCATATATAAGCAAAAAAAAGTATTGGACTTAAATATAAGCAAATCCAACTAACTTTGTCCTATTTAATGCAATCATTCCTAAAACACCTTTCATTTAATTACAACTCTATTTTCAATGATTCTTTTTTATGCATGATACCCAATTCCAATGAAGGGCATTTTAGAAATAACCATTTTTTTTTTAAATTTGTAAAAAATTAAAGGATGTCAACTAACTTTCTTGATCGGTGTGAAAGTAGTTATTTTTGCTTATATATGAGTTCAGAGGGAGTATAATTTTAACATAAATGCTAGCAACACTCTCTTTTAGAGACTCCTATTCGTGATTGGTTAAAATTTAATCAAAATCATCAATTTAAGTAGATTCCACATATCATTTAAGGATAATTTTTCTAGAAATTTCCAATAAATTCCAACCAATCACGTAGAAAGTAATGGAAAGAGAGTGCTAGAAAGAGTGTGGCTAGCACTCCTCTAATTTTAATGTCATTGTAAAGATTTTAACACAATCAACCAATTAGAAACCACCTTAAATATGACTTTTAAAAGTAATTATCACAAAAAATCAACAATATACTGTAACATACAAGACAATCTATGATTGACTAACCATGTAAAAAAAACAAACTTAACACTGCATTCTAATTAAATCAACTAAATGTGCAAAATCTGTACTCCTTTTCCTTCTCCTCCAAAATTCAACTCTCAATCACACCCTAGTCCTTAACCATAAAATCATAAACCCCACTTGCTCTGGCTCAAAGCTCAAAGCATTTCACAAGGCTACGTAGTACTTTAAGAATACACTGATAGTAACAAAGTCACTAAACTCCACACAACCAATAAATAAATAACTGGAAATTACGTTAATTTTTTTTCAATACATCACTAAGTTAAACACACAGCATAATCAAACAACCTAAAGTTGCACCACACAAAAATGAACCATTCTCCAAAGTCAATTTGTATTCACTAACCAAACCCACACGAAACAATGAGAATAAACAATTCAAAGTTCAAAGTTCATTCTCACACACTTCACAATTTCAGAAACTAGAAAAAACCATCACCTTAACGGAACCGCACAGCTCCGGTACCGATTTCCAGTGCGCCGCAACGCTCGCTGCAATGTTTCGCGACAAACCGATGAACTGAACGTCGCCGCTCTTGTCGTACACGGCGTAGACGCCGGCTCCCGACGGCAGTTCTCCGGCGGATTCGCCGTCCTCCGGCGAAACCGCCAGAGCCTCCGTTTCGCCGAGGCTCTTCGTGGCCAGCGCCACCACGCGCGCGCGAGGCTTCTCTGAAACGTAGGGTTTCAGAGAAATTGGGCGCGGGTTAACGGAGGGTTTTGCTTGGAAATTGAAGGAAAGGGTAGGGGTATTTTGGGGAAAAGAAGAGGATAAACGATGAAAGGAGAGAGCTTGCAACGAAGAGAGATTGAGGGTAGCCATTGATGAAAGATGGCGATAGTGTGAGAGAAAGAACAAGTTTTTACGTTCAATCATTTGAGTGAGTGTTGTTAATGTTTCATAATGGATACAACTTGGGCCAAAGCCCAATTTCTTTTGGGGATTCTATTTAAAAAGGGATTTGCTTTCCTGTATCTCCCACTGGCAAAATTACCACTCCACCACCCCAACCTCCCACCTTCTTCTGTATGTTACTTCAAAAGAATAGCACATTCATCCACGCACATCCCAAGGGAAGGGGACAAGGGAGAGCGGTGGCGATGCGGCACAGTAGGAGGGATGAAGGCGAGGGAGGGGAGCGTGGGAGAAGCTAGCACGACGGGAGAGGCAGCATCAAGGTGGAGGTGTGGCAGCGCGAAGAGGAAGGTGAAGGAGATTTAGGGTTGGGGCAATTTTGTCCAGACACATAAAAGTAGGTGGTGCAAGAAGTAAAATAGAAAGTGCAAGAAGCAAATCCCATTTGAAAATACTGCACTCTTTCAGCATTTTTTGAAATATTTTTTTTGTAAAAAAATATATATCCTTTTTGAAAACTAATTCTATGTAAACGTCTTGAAATTCGTTTCCAGACTTTAACTTTATGAAATTCTAGAAAGCAACTTAATTTCCAAAAAAAAAAAAAATACTAAATTACATTCTGGAGACTAGTTTTGGCAATGTTGATACTTGATATACATTATAGGAGATTCCGATAAAAAAAAAATATGCTAATCACGAAAAATAATAAAAACTCAAAACTAATTGATGAAGAAAACAAAAGGAGTGTGCTAAAGCCAGCGAATAGACTTAAGAAGAAAAAATGTGTTGAGAAAAAATGGTAGTTCTAATCGAATATTCTTGCCCATGATATTCACTCCCCAACCCCTCTTTTTTTTATCTTCTTACCCCTTAGTTTTTTTGTTTTTTTTATGAAAAAATCTATTTTACCCCTCTCCTCACACCTCCCCCCACTCTCTAGGCACCCTCAACCTCATCTTCCTCAAACATCTTTTCACTTTCTCTTCTATAGTATTGCTCTTCTTTGTCCTCAATTGTCTTGAGTTTTTGCATTCCCATTGATTCTTCTCTAGCAACTTTTTTTTGTTGTTCACTTGTCACCAATATGACAGAAACTAGTTTCCATCATGTCAAAATACACATCATATACATGCTTCTATTGTGTATTTTTTACACGTTTTTGTCATAACAAAAATTTGTTTCCGTTGAGTATCTTGTCAAAATACTCAACCAAAACTAGTTTCCAATGAATATATCTGGGCAAGATTTTGTCAAGATACACAACAAAAATTAATTTCCATCAAAGGTGTTATTTTTTATATATAAAAAAAAACATACAAAAAAATCGGGGGTGGAAAAATCAAAAAGAGGGCTGTGAATATCATGGTCTAATATTTCCTTACTTTCAGGGAATAATGTTGACGTGCGGTTGGAAAATCAATGTAATGACATTAGGTTAAATCCATGTTTTAAGTAAGGGTTATGCCGATGATGATGGCTTATGTTGAAGATTAATTTGTTTTCAATAATGATTTGATTAGTGATGGTTTTGTTAGTTGTCAACTACCATGCCTGTTGCCCAATCAATTTTCGTTTGGTTGATTTAGGATTATTTTGCGATAATTTTATTTAATGTGATGATGGTTGTTTGTTTAAGGAATGTTCAGGTCATGTGATGAAGTTCGGTTAGTAACTAACCACTATGCACTAAGTTGCAATATTTTATATCTAAATTATGTAATGTTTAATTTGAAGATTAAGATAATGGTTAGATATGATGAACTCACACTTATTATAAGTATGATCTATTTAATGAAAAATTCGTATGTTAAATTTCTACTCTATATAAAAAATTTCAAGACCAACCATAGTTACAATGCCTGAACGGAATTATTCTTTTGGTCCGGTGGAACCGAAAGATAACTGCAGTAGGAAAAAAAATTATGTAATCTTTAAAGACAAGAACTTAGGTGGTTAGCTATGAAAGTTTTACTGTTAAAATGCATTAGGGTGAGTCCATTTCCTTTTCAAGATTTTATACCATCATGTTATTCAACTTTCCCATGAAAGAAGGTCACTCTCACACCCTACTTTTAAACACCTCATAATAATTTCTAGATGCTGTGAAAAGTGACAAATGAAAAAACATATAATTTGATTAGGCCGTGAAAATTTGTAATACAAAGAGGATTTAACCCGATTGAAATTACTGATAAATTGGTAGGTATGGTATGGAAATGGACATGCATTTGTATAATTTCAATTGCAAGTTCAGCGGTTGTAATTGTAAGGATGAAAAATAAACAAATTTAACACATTTATTTAATAATCTAATTTAATTGTACCCACTTAATCATAAATTGTCATGAATTATATCTTGATTAAATTTTATAGTAATTATTTTACAAGTCATTTTATATTACTTTAAACTCTTATTGAAAATATGTGAAAATGGTTATATAACTACAAGTTACACACTTTAACTAAAGAAGAAAAAAAAACTATTAAATGGTCTATAATCACCACGTCATTCATTGGTCCAAGTATTATGATAGTGTGGTAGTTCAAGACTATCTAATAATTTTTTACAAAAGGAGACTCTTTTTCAAGGGATTCAAAACAAGTATGTGAAACAAGTGGGAATATTGTCAAATGTTTGTACTTCTTTGCAAAAATTGTGTAAGAAGAAATAAATAATGTATAAGAATAATTATTTCTCTAAGCTATTATCGACAAACATCTACCAGTTGGTATGAACAAATTATGCAATCATACTAAAACACAAGCCATAGAAGAGTGTAAACTTGAGAGATTCAACAAACTTTCTAATAATACACACATCTCCCACCTGATGCAAGTTCTCCATGGCCTACATAAGCATAGTGGTTGGATCAATGTATAGCTTTCACTACATGGAAACATATAAGACAAAGTTCAAGATGTTAACCTTCCAAGTCATTTCTTAAACTCAACTATGACAGTGTCCTTTAACACAAGTTTATTCACAACCAAAGCATACTATATATGCTTTAACTTCACTCCTACTCAAAAAGCTAAAACCAAACCCTCTCAAGTTTCAAACATTGTCACCATCATTCTGTTGTGATCTGTATTAGTTCATACTCTTTCTTCCCATTTGGATAGCTTTAAGCCTCTCTCATCTCCATTCCCATGATCCCTTCAGAAGCAATGAAGCCTCCGAGAGGAAAGCTTCCTCTGCCAATCATTGTCACCACAATCTGTGTTCTTCTCTTCATAGCAGTCTTGTATGCTGAGAGACTAAGTTTCCTTAGCTCCAGCTCCATTTTCAAGTTCAAAACATGTCCTAGAAAGCACACCAAATCAAAGTCTAGTAAGTTAGTTAATTACTTAGCTTCACAAATCATAGAATCTTTGCATGTGATTTTGTTTCTCACCAATTTGGCTCTAATGCAACAGATGATAAAAAAGGTGAGGAAGTAGTGTTTGCAAATGCCTCGTGGATCGATGATAGGTTCGATTTTGACCCTGAAGAGTGCAATGTTGCAAATGGAAAATGGGTGTTTAACAGTTCATTGAAGCCTTTGTACTCAGACACAAGCTGTCCATACATTGATAGACAATTTTCTTGTGTTAAGAATGGAAGGAATGATTCTGACTATCTCCATTGGGAGTGGCAGCCAGAAGATTGCACGTTGCCCCAGTAAGTCTCACACTTCAACATTTTGTTTGAGTTTAAAGGTTCTACATTGATGGTTGCTATATACATTAAACATAATTAAACATAATTTTATGACAATTACAATCTTTTATTTATATGATTTTTAAAATAATTTTATAAAAATAAATTAATTTATCATAAATCAAACGTTGTAATTATTTGATTTTTTTTTTTTTTTTTTTAGGTGTATGTGTTTCTGATATGTCACATTTTGAAATTTGAACTTACTATATATATTTGGTAGGTTTGATCCAGAGCTAGCACTCAAAAAGCTTCGAGGAAAGAGGCTATTATTTGTAGGGGATTCACTGCAAAGAAACCAGTGGGAATCTTTTGTCTGTATGGTTCAAAGTATCATACCTGAAAAGAAAAAGTCCATGAAACGAGGGCGTGTTCTTTCGGTCTTCAAAGCTAAGGTAATGACACAATGAGTACTAATAGATGGCATGCCACAAGCAAAAATTATTATATAGTTTAAAATCATTATGCTCTCTATCAATCTCTGCATGATGTAGTTAAACTTTATTAATTCTTCATGGTAACATGAGAAACTTGATTCAACTGTTCATTCATCAGGTAGAAATTAATTAAGACTATATACATATGATTGTTCTGAACTATGTAATAATTTTTCATGGTATTAGATACGTAACACTGTGTAGCTTGTAAGTTAGCTCATAACATAATAGAAGTTTTGATGGTTTTAAATCATGTAATTACCATATAAACACAAGGGGAAGTCCTAGGAATATCTTTGAATTGAACTATTGAAGATGCTATATGTTAGATATCAAAGACTAAAAAAACCAAGGCTAATTTGTTTATGTTATGTGTGTTACATTTAGGAATATAATGCTAGCATAGAGTTCTATTGGGCCCCATTTCTAGTGGAGTCCAACACTGATATTCGAATCATAGGAGACCCAAAGAAGAGAATTATAAAAGTGGACCAAATCAGGGAGCGTGCCAAAAACTGGACCGAAGTGGATATCCTTGTTTTCAATACCTATGTATGGTGGATGAGTGGTCTTAGAATAAAAGCACTGTAAGTTCTCTTTGAACATATAGCTATATATCATCAAACTTACCTTAAAAAAAACAGAACTATATATTTGGTGGATCATCATTGTCTCAATATTTCATCTTTTTGGTTCATGATCTTTTTCATTTGTCAAAAAAGTCACTCTATGATTGACAACATTTGATATATAACTAAACATAGGAAAATGATGTCTAACCTTGGGCTTAATTACTTGCAGATGGGGTTCATTTGCTAATGGAGAAGAAGGGTATGAAGAATTGGATACTGCAGTTGCTTACAAATTGGGTTTGAGGACATGGGCCAATTGGGTTGACTCAACTATTGATCCAAACAAAACCAGGGTCTTCTTCACAACCATGTCCCCTGCACACACAAAGTTTGTCTCTCTCTCTCTCAAACTTTGGCATTCCATAACCATTTAATAATTAAGTTTAATGGTAACCATGTAATTTCATCCGATCATAATCCACGTTTAACTATCACAGTGCATCACTATTAAACTTTTATTAATTTTCAAATGATGTTTATGTAAAATTGTTTTACACTTACATTCAATTATAAAATAATTTTAGACTGTAAGAACATCTTCGTTAAACTCTTTTGACAATACAAATGTCATATGTTTTCAGAAGTGCAGATTGGGGCCACAAGGATGGTATCAAATGTTTCAATGAGACAAGGCCAGTAAAGAAGAAGAATCACTGGGGAAGTGGCTCAAACAAGGACATGATGAGTGTGGTGACCAAAGTGGTGAAGAGAATGAAAGTTCCAGTGAATGTCATCAACATAACACAGATTTCAGAGTATAGGATTGATGCTCATTCCTCAGTATACTCTGAAACTGGGGGCAAAATTTTGACTGAGGAGGAAAGGGCCAACCCACTAAATGCAGATTGCATTCATTGGTGTTTGCCTGGAGTTCCAGACACTTGGAATCAAATATTTTTGGCAATGTTGTAACAATTTTTTTTTTTTTTTGGCTTGTAACAATTAAGGACCTGTGCTTTTTGTTTTTTTTGACATGAAGATGTCAATTATGTAAAGCCATGTGTCCACACATTTAGCATTTGTATCATCTTTTGGGTTTTTTTATGACATAAATTAAGATGTCAATTATGTAATTTTATGTGTCCACATTCATCCTTTGTTAATAGCAATTTTGTGATATAAATATACTTGTGCATCACAAATGTCACTAGAACATATAAAAATAATTTCAATGTGTTGATGGGCATGTGTTAAAGTCTCTAATGATTAATGATTAGAGGTGGCAAAATTGGCTAACCTATCTAAAATAGGGTGGGGTGGACCGACCCACCTATGGTCGGCCTGGGTTAAAAGGGTCAACTTGTCCCGCCATCAAGCGGGTTGGCAGGTTAGCCACCAACTTTAAGTTTTTTTTTATAAAGAAAAATATACTTTTTTTTTTCAACTATGTCGCTTTTTGACTTTCACTTTATTTTAATTAATTACTTTTTCATTTTATAATAAAGATTATTAATATGTTTATTTTTTTAGACGATTTTTTATCATGTTATTATTTAGTATATCATTCATGCATCACTTCAATCCCTACATGAAGATTTGTTTATTATCTATTGACACTCTTAATTAAATAATTATAAACATAATATATTAGAAAAGAATTTTAAGGGTTAGACGAGTTGGCAAGTTAGACAGGTTGGCAAGTGAGGAACACTCCCCTACCCTTCCATTTTTTGGCGGGTTGACAGATCAACCCGTGGGTCGCAACCCATTTTGTCACCCCTAGATAGGAGAAATCATTAGGTAAAACAGAACATTCATGAGATTTTTTTTTTTTCTTTTTGGTGAAAAAACTCATAAAACTTTCAAAGAACAAAAGAACAAACTCAAATATAGTAACTTTGGGAAATATGTGCATCATTGTTAGCCTCTTCTCGGGCATTCTTTTGCAAATATAAAAAGATGGATTAAAGTTTCCTGAGGACTTTAAACTACTACTCCAACATTGCTGAGAGAAATCACTGTTGTTATTGTTGATAAGGTCTCTCTTAATTTTTCTTTACTATCTGAATGAGATAATTTTTGAGTAAACTTGGTTTCTTGATTTTTTTTCCTCATTCACTTTCCTTCCCTTATGGAAACAGAGTGTAGGAATTGAATATTACATTTGAAAGTAAAACTTTTGATTTAGGAATGGGATGTTACTATTGGTTTATTTTTTCTATTTTATTCTACTAATAATTTATTTTAAAGATAGTAAGTTAGGACTTTAATGCATTTACTTGCCGTGTGTGAATTGATTATTGACATTGTGATTGGCATTTGACTTATTGTTTTGTATTTTTTTTTTCTACTATTACTTCTAACAATATTTAGTTAGTATTAATTTGGATAATTTTCTAATTCTTACATAAGGTTTGACTTATTTATTGTGGTAATTTTATTTGTTTTGCCCACCCTAATGAAATGTGATCTTGGTATCTTGAGATTTTTTTTAATCTCTTTCTTGTTTAAAGCAATGACTGTGTTATAAAGGCCGAAGTAAATAATTTAAATAGGAATCATAGTCCTCCTAAGTAAGTTTATGTAAAATGTAATTTTTATAGTTATAATTTTTATTTTATTTTATCAATTTTAATTTTAAAATAATAATATAATAGTAATATTTAAGTGTTGACTTATAAATATTTTATTCCTTTTTATAGTTTTTATTATAAAGAAAATGTGATCTTTTTAAAATAATTATTATTGTATTTTTTTTCTTTTTTTTATGTTAAGGATAATGATATTTTTTGTGTTTAGATACATATTATGTTTTCTTTATTATAAATTTTGTTGTTGAAAATGTAACAGGACAAATGGATCAATGAATATTAAGAAGAGGCTTTTCATGAAAGACGTTGATGGCAATAAGAGGCGTCTTCTCATCCATGCTGACAATGCAAGACAATTTATAGTATATAAATTAAGCCTCATTGCGGATGAGGTAAATAGAGGAGTTAAAATCATCCTCAGGAATGCGGACAAAGGAAAAGAATATAAGACGATTTATAGTAAATAAATTAAGCTTCATTGCAGATGAGGTAAATAGAAGAGTTGAAATCATCCTTAGGGATGCGAACAAAGGAAAAGAATATAGGGGAACGCTCAAGAAAATATTGGACCGTGAAAATGTGAGTTCACATGTGCTAACTGATTGTTGGATGAGGATTGTAAGAGATAGGGAGCTAGGTTATGGAGGCGTAGTAGGTATCACGATTACTCTAGGCACACCAAATATTTTTAAGTTCTCTGATGTACATCAAAGTATGCATTCTTTTGACTAGTTACAGTTGAGGTTAGGTTATGGAGGTGTAATAGGTATTACAATCACTCCAGGCACACCAAATGTTTTTAATTTCCTTGTTACACATCAAAGTATGCATTCTTTTGACTAGCTACACTTGGGGTTAGGTTATGGAGGCATAGTAGGTATCAGGGTCACTCCAAGCACACCAAATGTTTTTAATTTCTCCGTTGCACATTGAAGTATGGATTCTCTTGACTAGCTACACTTGTGCATAGGGGTGTCAAAAGGGGTCAACTCACCTAAAACAGGGTGAGGCGAGCTGACCCGCCTATGGTCGGTGTAGGTTAGAAGGATCAACTTGCCCTGCCATAATGCGAGCTTGGGTTGACAAGTTGGCTTGCCAACTTCAAGTTTTTTTTTTTTTTTGTAAAAAAATGAAAATACTTATATCTACATATTTTTTATTCTCAATTATTCAATTCCAAATTATTATAACAAGACTCACAAGAGATTAAATAGTAAATATAAAGTAATTTGTTTGTTAAAGGGCTACGTGGCTTTTCAACTTTTGTTTCATTTTAATTAATTACTTTTTCTTTTTACAATAAAGACTATTAATATGTTTATTTCTTTGGACGATTTTTTATCATATTATTATTTGGTTCATCATTCATGCATCACTTCAATCCTACGTAACTCTTAATTAAATAATTATAAACATAATATATTAGAAAATAATTTCAGGGGTTAAGCAAGTTGGCAGGTTAGGCGAGTTGGCGAGTGAGGAACACTCTCCCGCCCCGCCATTTTTTAGCGGGTTGGAAAACCGACCCGCGGGCCACAACCCATTTTACCACCCCTAGGTGGAAGAAGTCATTAGGTAAAGTAGAACACTTCATGAGATTTTTCTTTTTTAGTGAAAAAAACTCACAGAACTTTCATGTCTCTGGAACAAAAGAACAAATCCAAATATAATAACTTTGGGAAGCATGTACACCATTGTTAGCCTCTTCTTGGGCATTCATTTTGCAAATATAAAAAGATGGATTAAGGTTTCTTGAAGGCTTCAAACTACTACTCCAACATTGCTGAGAGGAATCACTGTTGTTGTTGTTGATAAGGTCTCTCTCTTAATTTTTCTTTACTATTTGAATGAGATGATTTTTGGGTAGACGTAGTTTCTTGATCTTTTTCATCATTCACTTTCCTTCCCTTATGGAAATAAAGTATAGGAATTGAATGTTACTATTATTGTTCCCGGGGAGTTGGGGTTCGATGGTTTGGGTTCAAGAGTAAAACTTTTGATTTAAGAATTGGATGTTACTGTTATTGTTTTATTTTTTCTATTTTATTCTACTAATATATTAGAAAATAATTTTAAGGATTAGACGGGTTGACTAGCCAACCTGACACGGGTTGGCGAGACAGGTTGGCAAGTTAGGAACACTTTCTCGTCCCGTCATTTTTTGATGGGTTGGTGGACCGACCCAAGAATCGCAACCCATTTTGACATTCCTCCTCATGATGTTGTTTTAAAAAATATATGTATTTTACTAAAATTATTTAAGATTAAATAAACTTTTTGTCCATCAACTATTTTAAAATTTGATTTTAAGTACAGGTCAAAAAAAATAAATCGGCCACTTTTAATCCTTCATTTATTTTTCATCATTATTTTCAATCCCTAACATTAAACTAAAAATGTAAAGCGTTCATGTATTCAAGTTCATGTGTTTTTGTTTTTTTTTTTTATACTACCACGTTTATTGGAGTACTTATTTGTCTTACATTTTACCAGCACGGATATGAATGCATAGCTTCCCGTTAGGGGGACAAAAGATTAGAAGTACAAGGTTTTATCAAGTTGCTCATTTACCTCTGGTATACTTAGGCCAAGTTCATTAATAACCAATGCCTATAATTCAACTTCACTCTTACTCAAAAACGCATTAACTATTTCTCCAAAACCCTTGACTTATAAATCTTTGAAGATTTAATTTTAAGTAAACTTGAATTACAAAATTAATTTTGGTCAAAAGAAATGAATTGATTAACATCTTGAAAGCCTTTATTTCAAAAGAAAATTTATACCGAAATTTAGTGCATAATATCTAACTTAATTAGCAAGCTAACTTCTTCAATTTTGGCCTTACGTGGGTTTGTAAGAAAAATTAGGTTTGATAAAAAAAAAAAAAAAAAAAACTAAACTAAACACTTTTTTTTTTTTTAGAAGAACACATTTTTATTCTTTATTTATTTATTTGCCTTGAAAATCACATAGGAAAAATCCATAACTGAGTTAGATTCTTGGAAGTTCTCAAAGCCGATTAAAACACAATTAGGGTGACATTTGGTTTCAGGAGATATTTTTTATTTTCATTTTTTAAAAATAATTTTTATTTTTAAATTTTTAAATATTAGAAAACATAATTATAAAAAAAGTAAAAATGTTAAATTATAAACATATCTATAAAAATAAATAGGTTAAAAATGTCAAATTTTTGTTTTCGATTTCAAGTGTTTTTTAGAAAATGTTTTAAAAAATTAAAATAAACATATTTTTAATTATTTTTCTTATTTTCTAAGAAAATGAAAACACTGAGAACAAACGTTACTCCTGATGTACAAATGTAGCTGGTAAAGGATAGACAGTGGCAAAAGAGTTGGATAAATTATTGCATACTCTAAAATTAACACATCCATTGTTTGACTATATTTTTTTATGTGATAAATACTTAGATTTTCAATTAACAAAAAAAAGAACGAGTTCAACTTAACTATGTGTCATAATCAGATTGACCGATACTAAAGTAATCCAGAACCATGTATATAATCATTTCTCATACGTATAATTTTCAAAGTTTCTCAAATCAAAGAATATAGTAATTAATATTCAATAGTTGTCCACTACTATTGACTCTTATATTATAGCCCAAAAAGAAATACTAGTTGTATCTTCTTCGACACTCTTTCTTTTGAACATTTTTTTTATAATTAGTTAAAATTTAATAAAACTCATCAATTCCACATATTATTTAAGGATTTTTGTTTTTTATTTAATTGATATATATATCAAAATTGATATTTTTCTATAAATTCAATCAAGCAAGCAAAGAATATAATGTTAGAAAAAAGTATGGTTAATACTCATCTTAGCACAAATCATGCGGAGCAAAAGATTAGAGAAACTTAACAAGCCTTCCAATAACATAATTCTCGCACGTTTCACACAGAAATATAGAAAATACAGAAACTGAACCAATGCATAGCTTCCAGTTACAGGCACAAACAAAGAGAAGCACAAGATGCTTCACTCTTCAAGTCATTTATTTACCTCCAATATACTTCAGCTAAGTTTATTAATTTTTAACCAATGCCTATGATTCAACTTCACTCATACTCAAAAGACTATGAACAATATCCTCTAAGGTATATCAATTAAAACACTTTTTCTTGCAACATTTAAGCTTCAATTCTCTCATCAGAATCACTTCAGGAATAATAATGATGAAGCCTCCCAGTGGAAAGTTTCCTATCATCAAAATCTGTGTCCTTCTGTTCATAGTGTTGTTGTATGCAGAGTGTTTCAGTTCCCTATCTTCAAGTTCCATTTTCAAACCTTGTCCTACAAAAAGTACCAAGCCTAAATCCAGTAAGTCCTCATTTTATTTTATATTTTTGTACAAACCAAATATTTTTTGCAGAAGATAATCTTGTTCGAGTTGTCGTATATTACGTATATGTTTTGTTTCTTTTGCTGTAATTATTTTTTTAGAAATACTAGTGACACTTTTTCATACAATATCTTATTCGAATTTTTGTACATGTCATGTTTTGTTTTGAATATCACTCTCACATATGATTTAATGATTATATTTCTTAATTTAATTGATTTCAATCAAAATTAATATTTTTTAATAAATTTAAACTCATTACATGAAGAGTCTTTGAATAATATAAAAAGTGTCGCTAACACCTCTCCTTATTTTTCTTTACTCTACACACAAAATAATATGTAAAATTATAAAATGAAAATAACTTATCTTATTATTTATTTACCAATTTGAGTATTTTGATCACTCAGATGTCTTATGTTGGGGTTGTCCAAAAGATGATGATGATAACAAGACACAAGAGGTGGTTCCTATTAATGCTTCATTATGGTTTCATGATGGATTCGTTTATGACCCTGAGGAGTGCGATTTTACCAATGGAAAATGGGTGTTTAACAGTTCAATAAAGCCTTTGTATTCAGACACAACTTGTCCATACATAAGTAGACCTTATTCTTGTGTCAAGAATGGGAGAGTTGATTCTGACTATCGCTATTGGGAATGGCAGCCAGAATATTGCACCTTGCCCAAGTAGGTCTCTCTCTCTCAATATTTATATATATAATTGCAGAGCTAGTTTTATTTATCTTCTGCATTTTTAATTTTCCTCTTATAAATTACATTCATAACTAAGCATGGATGATCATACAATAGTGTATATGTTATTTAATCATAGATTATCATATATTTGAAAATTGTTGATTTTTATGCTCATATAACATGTAAAATTTCATTTTATCCCAACAATGTATCAACATTAAAATTATGAATTTAATCAAGCACTAACTATATTTATATGATTTTTAAAATAATTTTAAAAAAAAGTCAATTAACTTATAATAAATAAAGAAGTGTGATTAACAATAAGTTATCATTAAGAGAAAAAGGATAATACATAGAAAAAGGATAATACATCTTGTAACATAAGTTTACAGTATTGAATAATTACAATAATTTTTATAACTTTTAAAATAGTTTTAGAGAAGTTGTACTTGTATGACAGTATAAAATTATTAAATATATGAAATAAATTATGAAATTGGTAAAATATAAATTATTGATTTTATTACACTAACCTTTAAACTGCATAAATAGGTCATATGGCTGGTTTTTGGTCATTGACATGTGTATTTACCAGACATATATAAGTCTTAAATTATAAAACGACAAACATTTTGCAGGTTTAATCCAGAGCTAGCTCTCAAAAAGCTTCAAGGAAAGAGGCTGCTATTCGTAGGAGATTCACTGCAGAAAAGCCAATGGGAATCTTTTGTATGTTTGGTTGAATGGATCATACCTGAAAACCAGAAGTCTATGAAACGAGGGACTCATTCAGTCTTCAAAGCCAAGGTATATATTAATATATTCTTACTTGGTATATTATTTTTAAAGCTTAATATCCAAATACGTTTTTTTTTTTTAGTGTTCAATTGAATTCTTTTACTATTTGGATATTCTATTAAGTCATTTTATTTATAAGTAAAAACTATCCAATTGAATAATTTTTGTCAATTGGTTATTCAATTTTGTTTTATGCTGGATTCAATCTTTTGCCTCAGTGTGGTCATTAATTTGAATCCGAATTCCCTCCTACAAGTTAGTATCATGCCTATCTTAGTATTAAGCCTATTTTTAATTTTCTATATTCTGTCTTGAAAATCCAAAACCATTATGTCCTCATATATCCTATGTTTATTGTATCTGAGCTTCATATAGGAATATAATGCTACCATAGAATTCTATTGGGCACCAATGCTTGTGGAGTCCAACACTGAGTTCTTTACCATAAGGGATCCCAAGAAGCAGATAGTTAAAGTTGATGCAATCATGGATCGTGCCAAAAATTGGACTGGAGTGGATATTCTTGTATTCAATAGCTATGTATGGTGGATGAGTGACACTAGGGTTAAAGCACTGTAAGTCCTATTCAATTTGAACCTACATAGCTATCACATAGCTATCACATGTCACCTAAAATAAAATATGGAAAGGATCATCATTGTCTATGTCATAATCCTCTCTTCCCTAAAAAAAAATGCCATAATCCTCTCTTTTGTTCACCATCATTTTCATTCATCAAAACTCACTTATTATGGTTTTGATCTTTAACAAAGGAAAGGTTAAATTAATTATTTAGTCGTGTTAGTGACATTTATTTTAGAATCAATCATTATACCTTCTTATATCCTTAGACAAATCAACAAATCTTTATTCTAAGTGACACTGGACAAGATCCCCATAAATAAAATTTTTAATTTGAGTTTTGTAAATAAAAAGAAACATAATTGATAAAAAAAAAAAAATTAACTAAAGGTGGTCAACTAAATTCTACTACAAAAATTAATCATCAAGTTTATAGATATTCCTACAAACTAAAATTTAAGTTTTCTTTTATACAAGACTCTATCTTAAATGTGTTTCGTACATGTATTGAGACCAAATGATTAATTAAACAAGAGTTTAATTTCTAACAACAAATTTGTATAGTATCATTTATTATCATTTAATTATAAATCACATATAACATTTTTTTTATCGGCCAAAAGTGTAAAAGAATTCACACTATTTGTGCAACTACTATTTATTCTTTAAATAAAGGAAAAAGAAAATGTTGTCTAATGTATAGCTTAATTGCAGATGGGGTTCATTTGCCAATGGAGAAGAAGGGTATGAAGAATTGGATGCACAAATTGCATACAACTTAGGTTTAAGGACATGGGCCAACTGGGTTGACTCTACTATTGATCCAAACAAAACCCAAGTCTTCTTCACAACCATGTCCCCAACACACACAAGGTTCTCTCTTAACTTTAAGCTTCAGCTTTCTTCTAGTTTTAACCTCCAAGTCAATTGTATTGTATCTTAACGCAATATTTCAAACATACACTAAAACTGAAAAGCATAGTTATGATTATTTAATTAATTCTAAAAATTTATCAAAGTACTTTAGTTCAATTGGTTGACAAGGTACATAGGTTGTTGCAAACTACTTGATATTGCATGTCTTTAAAGAAACTGAATAGGGTAGAAGTAGGTTGCTTGGTTTTCAGTGCAACAATATGTATACACGATGTTACTTTCATTCTTTTTTAAAGGTCGTTTTAGACTATTTTGTAAAAATTAAGAAATATAATAAATAAAAAATTATTCTAATGGTAAAGTAATTGTTTTATTCATTTCTCTTTCAAGGAAGGGTATAATTGATTAATGTAATTTTAAAATTTACGAACAACAAATAAATAGAAACATATCCCAAAATTCAACTATTAAAAAGGAATGCAGAAAGTAATAAGTATCAATGAAATCTTAAAAACATGACTTGAATCACAAAAATAAAAATAAAAAACTATACAAAATGTCTAAGAATAATCAAGAACAAAATCATAAAACACAGCAAAATGTACACAAACTCGTTTAATGTTTCCTTGTTCCGATTGTCTTGGATTCATACGATAAAAGTAAATAATTCCAAAAAAAAAAATCAAATCAGTATTGTGTGGTGTTTTCAGAAGTGCAGACTGGAGCAACAATGATGGCATAAAATGTTTCAACGAGACAAAGCCAATATTAGGAAAAAAGAATCATTGGGGAAGTGGGTCAAACAAGGGCATGAAGAGTGTGGTGGAAAAAGTGGTGAAGAAAATGAAAGTTCCAGTGACATTTATCAACATAACACAGATCTCAGAGTACAGAATTGATGCACATTCCTCTGTTTACACTGAAACTGGGGGGAAGCTATTAAATGAGGAGGAAAAGGCCAATCCACGAAATGCAGATTGCATTCATTGGTGTTTGCCTGGTGTTCCAGATACTTGGAATCAAATGTTTTTGACAATGCTGTAACAAATTAATATAAAGTGAACGAATTTACGTATTGATCCATCGTGATTATGTTGGAAAAAAACTAAAAATCGGGGAGTTTTTCACATAAGTTTTTACGTGTTAGGGAGAATTCTTAAAAAAATCAATCACTAAAGTGCAATGAAAGTTCTTCACGTATAAAAACTGTTATTGTGAAATAACTTTTAACAACATGTTTTATAAAAAAAAAGAAAATATATTTTAATGTTTCAAATGAAAAGAAACACAAAAGTCTGTAAGCTAATTAATAATGAAAAAGAAAAAAAAAATTATAGTGAGACTCCCAAAATTAAATTTTAGAACTTTTGAATCTGATTTTGATTTTATGGATAAAGAATTTTATTTTAGAATTCTTTAAATTTAGGTGTAAAAAAATAAATTTAAAAATAATAAAAATCTAAATTATATTTCACCGTTAAAAATGTTCTAATAAGTGGATTGGTGCCACGTGCCTTAATCATTGAGTGACATTTATGTAATTGTGTTGGGTAGTATGCAAATGCATAAGCTCATAGATTTAAATCTGACCATTGTACTATCAAATCTTACGTGCAAAATATATAGCGAATTCAAATCCGTTACCATCTTTTCTCCATTCACCCAATCACCAAATAATTCCGAGATTTGATGTCCATTTTTTTATTTGTTCAATAATGTAGTTTATAAGTGTTTTGTGTTATTTTTTTAATTATTCATTTATTTTAGTAACCTGCATAGTAATTTCCCTATAAAAAAAAACCTGCATAGTAATATTAACATTTAAAGTTAACATCAAACTCCAATTTTAATTAAAAAAAAATAGTGATAAAAAGACTACAAACTGTAATTATTATTATTTTTTTATCGGTCTTCATATTTTAAGTATTTTTTTTTATCTTTATTGTTTATTTAGGAGGTTTATTAATGGATAGTTCCTCATTCTAAAAAAAAAAAGTCAATTGACCCCAAGTGATATAATGATGATGTGACATTAAAAAATTTAAATAAAAAATATATTTTAATGTCACATCATTATTATCTCATATAATATCTATTTAGTGGACAGTGAATAGTTGTCTATTAACAGATTTATCAAACGGTATGATAAAAAAAATCAAATAGAATAATATTTGAAATTGATGATTAGTCAAATAATACTTTAGAAATTATAAAATAAAACCCCCAATAATCGGAACAAAAACATATTTGGTCAATTTAACAATGAGGTGTAAATAGCAAATGCATTTCTATTAGGTCTGGAGCAAACAAACAGCCCAGCCCAGCCCATGCATATTCAACCTTTGGGCCTCTATAATCTAAATTACGATTTTACCACTGCACCGAAACCCTCGTTTATGTTTCGATTCCCCTATATATAACGAACCCTATCCCCAACACTTCACTTCAGTTGAAGGTTGCCTCAGTTCTCGTTCGTTCCTCTTTCCGCTTTCAGTATAGTTCTCGTTCGCTCCCAATCAATTGAATTTTGATGTTTTAGTTTCTCTCTGTTTTGATTAATTTTACTTTCAACTATTTTCGATGTGTTGTTCTCTGATTGATTTTCGTTACAAAAAAAACCGTGAAATTTTTGTTTTTCAATGTTTCGGGAAAACATTGCCACTGCCAATGATGTCTTTCGTAGGCTTGTAATGATATTCAGATGATTGGAAGTATTAACTTCCAAAAACGAAAACACTGAGGCTTTGTTGTTTTTATTATTCATTGGTTTTTTTTTTTAACAATGGTGACGATTTACTTTTATTTAAGATTTATCAGGGTTCTTTTATGTATACTTGTGAGTGTAGATGCTGTGGTTATAGATATAAATATTAGCATACCTGACATGAACTGTCTCAAGGCTTCGAAGTTTTAATTTTTAGGTTTATCAAATTTTATTTTAAACTAAATAATTTTTATTTTAAGATTGGCTTTGATTGTGGGTTTTAGATTTTGAAACGAGTATTATGGATTTCTAAAATGTGGGTGACTTGGGTTGTTTCATTGCTTTTGGCTTCTCTGATTAAAATTAAGTGGAACTAAGTTTCTGTATAATCTTTCTTAGGACGTTTTTACTGTAATTATATTCTATTTTAACTGTGCATATTTCAAAACAAAAGCAAGAGTAGTCAAATGATTATGTTTTTGCATTCTCTAGAACACTAGAACATCAGAAACGTGAATTAAGTGATTTTAATAGTTTTTTTTTTTTTACATTATTGTTATTCTCATTATGATTTTGAAGGAAGTTTTTATTTATTATTTTTTAAATAATATTTTGAAGGCACAACACGAACGCAAGTCTATTTATAAGATCTTTATAATATTGCGGCTACACATGGGGGATTGGAGGTTTTAGTGTTCTTTATGGTGTCATAGTATTTTCTTTCATATGGACTGAATGCAGGTTGGGGGTATGTAAATATTGATGGAGTTATGTAACATTTTTGGTAGGTTATATAAGTAAATTCTAGAGAGGGGATTTACTTAAACATGTGATAATGAGAATCATTTTTTTACTAAGTAAATACTCATGATTCATCTTAAAAGTATGGGTTTTTGGTTTCATCTACGTGGGTTTGTACTAAATATAACTCATGTCTCTTGAATATTTTTAAGATGAACCATGAGTATTTATTTACTACAAAACTTTTCTAGGAAAAAAAAAAAAGCCTGGTTAGTGCCTAAAAAGAATATAATGACATGACACCAAATTGACTAATTGTGCCTCAAATTTGGTTTGGATGAAAGATTTTAGCAAAATAAAAATATTGGATATTTAAAAAAATATATCTAAATAGATAAATTTTAAAATAATTTATCAAATTGAGTAATGTGGAGCAGTTTAGTGATTTTTTTTTTTTCATTTTTTATCTCCAAAAATAACACAAATTTTTGAAATATAATGAATCAATTTAAAGGCTTGAACTAATTTCATCAGAAGACTATTCTATTGACTGTGCACAGACAAACATGACATAAAGGGTGAATGTGAGGTAGAAGAGACTTCTAGATTCATCAACAAATGCCTACTCCCTTATTTGCACGAGTTATCATGTCATATTCCTAATTGACTAGTGTTTAAGTCAGTATAATTTAGAATATATTTGATTAGTTTTTTAACTTGTAATGATAGTTAAAATTCCACATTTGACGAAAATCCAATTTCCTATTTGTATGTGTATGTGTGCGAGGTGTAAAATGTATTTTTTATGGCTTGAATTTTTATTTTATTTTATCAATAATTTTAACTTAAAAATAATAATATAATTATAATATTTAATTGTTTGCTTTATGAAATATTTTATTCTTTTATAGTTTTTATTAGAACAAATAACATTTTCTGAGGTTTGCTTTAATTATACGTGCACTTTTTTCTTTTTTTATCCCTATATTTTTTTTATCTTTACACATAACTCTTTACCTTTTTACGTCATGTGACTGGCACATGATTTTTATAATTTTTTTTCTTAAAAAGTTCAATGGTACATGTGATGATTTTAAAAATTTAAGGGGATGCATGTGTGATGTGTTTAAAAATTAAGGGGATAAGGGGTATATATATATAATGAGTTTAAAAATGAGTCATGAGTTTAAAAAGTCGATGATACATATATTAGAATGTTAAAAGCATTAATATTCCTCTTCCCTTAGATAAGAAGAACAACTCCTCTCTTTCCATTAGAAAAACAGTAACATGAAACAAAAGAAGAAAAACTTTTTTTATCCCTTTAAAAAAAAAAAGAAGTTGAAATAAATCAATTAAAATTAGATATAAATTAATTTTTAAATTAACGTGTAATTGAAACAAACTCATGGGTGTTTGTTATTTTTATTATAAAGATAATGTCATCTTTTTAAAATAATTATTAATTTAGATAAGTATTATATCTTCTTTTTTATAATTTTTATCGCTATAAACTGGTTCAATAATCTTATGATCCAACTATTGTTTTGAGGATGAAGAAAAAACTAAAACTAATTTTAGGGATATTTTTATTCTATTTTTATATATAAAAAAAACTTAATATGATTTTTAAAAAAATTAAGTAGAGCATCGAAAATGGTAGTTTTTCTTTGGAAGAAAAATTGCAAAAAAACTGGATCCATATTCATTTCGGAAAAGCCGAGAAGAAACATTCTTTTTGTTTAATCTTATTCCAAATTAATTTTCAATAACAAGGGGTTTTGGAAGCTGTACTCGTCTAAGGTACAATTATTTTGGATTTGTCTCTAAGTAGTCACGATACGATGGCCGGCTTCACGCGGCAAGTTGTAATTAATTTAGAATTTGCTTACTAGTTCTTACTCAAGTAATTATTAATCTGCCATCTGGTCTAATTGTTGACTTACATAAGTTATATTTATTTTTCTGTCTAAAATTATTTAATGCTTAATAAAATTTGTACATTTTTTTTTTTATAATTTCTATTAACAAATATTCTAATAACTAGTAATATTAATTAAAGAATCAATAAATAAATTCTTATTTAAAATTTAAGTAAAACCATGTTAATAATTTTTTTTTAATAAAAAAATATAAGCTAAAGATATTTATTAGTATTTTCCCTTCTCTATTGCATCGTCTATAGCAACAGCAACCATGTCAGCAATGGACTTGCTGGCTTTCTTTCGTAGACTGGGTTGTAAGCAAATTGGTAAAAAAAAATCTCCATGGTAAGCTTAAGGTCCATGTTATTAACACTCTATTTTTGCTTTGTGCACTATTTGTCTATTTTTTGCATAAAAATAATTAATAAAATATCTTTTTTACATAAACTAGCTTCAGAACTTTGGTTATGTTTTAATACACTACAAGAACTAATTTTCACAATGTAAAATAAAATTATATTACAAAAACTAATTTTCATAATATATTAATTAGAACATAAATGTATTACGGAAACTAGCTAATATCCGTAAGATCTGCCAAGTGGAGGTGTGATGGTAAAACTTAAAATGGAACAAGTGTATTACTATTTAGATCACATTACAAGAAAAAAAAAAAAAGGAAAAAAGAAAGAGCAGAGATGTGAAGAGTATAGAAAGGTAGGTGTAAATAGCATATTCTTAGGCTTAATTGAGAAAACCCCAAAAAAGTGGCTAAAACCCAAAGGGTCACAAGTCGATGAAAACTTGGACCATCAGAAAAACAATGAATCCAGTAACCAAACCAAAAAAAAACACTTTGCAAATAATGAAATGGAAAATCACAAAAAAGATAAGTCCAAATGCAACTCAATTACAAGCATAATTTTTATTTTTTTTTTAAATCATATTCCAAAAACTCCTTTGTATTAATTTTTCTTGGAACCTTCTTAGTCTTTATCCCAAAAAAATATTAAGTGGCCATTCAAGATAAGTTCCCTCGTAGAATATTATATTTCTTGTTGGCCTTCTTTAGAGATATAAACATTGGTACCTGAGGTATTAGAGAAATGGACCAATTTTCACCAAAGATATTCCAATTTTTCAAAAAGCATGTTGAGATGATCATACATAAATTATTAAGAGGACAACTTGTTAGCTAAAATGATCAAAGTGTGCTTTAAGGTGAGTTTAGTAGAGGTTGTTTTTAACTTATAAGTTATTTTTAAGTTAAAGTTAAAAATAAAAATTAAAAAATATGTAAAAAGTTGTTTGTTAGTATTTTTTTTTAACTTAAAAACTTCTTAAAATTAAAATATAATCAAATGAAAGGTCTTGGATGTCACTTCCCCTTCTAACAAAAATTAATAAACTAATCACTGATATATTTTAATAAAAAAATACTATTTATTTTAAAATTTGGTCTTCATGAGATTTAAAGAGAGAACGTGAAAATAAGTTCTTTATTTCTAATTTATCTTCATTAAAAATTAGTAACTTTTATTTTAAGAAATTCTTACTAATTGATGTTTAACCTCATTTTTACTTAAAAGTAATTTATAAAGGTATTTCACTTAACCTAAATGCTATGCCTTTTTGCGCCTAATAATTTTATCTTTTCTAGAACGTGCATTTGCCAATATATCACAACAACTATGCTGTGTATTTCATTGAGTTAGTTATATTACTTTCTATGTAAGCATTGGTTAACAAGTTTATAATTAAGATGACCCAATTCCAAGCATTGTGTCATCCACTAAGTTGTATCTATATCAATAATTTTAATAAACTTAAACTGAATTTTCATATAATAATATCGGGTGGAATAATGTTGCAATTACAAAGGTCTATACCTAACAAAACAAATGTATATATAACATTTTTTACAATAATAAATTATTGGTCTAACTAAATTTTGAACTCGATCTCTTAAGTTATAATTAAAATTGAATATTGTGAACGAAAAAAATATATATAAAAATTGAAAAACCTTACTCATATTAACCATGGTCAGCAAAAATGTAACATTTTTTTACCTATCCTTAGTTTTATACAATTTTGTCTTATTATCTTATAAAAAGATGGACTATGTTCATCTCGTCTTAGTACATAGAAATTAAACTTTTTTTAAACATACTAACTTTAATAAATCAATATTTATTTAAACATGAAATAGTAATTATGTATTCATGAAATAATACTAACACGAAATAAATGTGTTGACTATAAAACCAAACACAATTTTTAATTGCTAACATATTTAGAAATGTTATATGCACATACTAAATTTATTTTATTTTATTAATTGTAAAATTATCATTGATTTTACGTCATTGCCTAATAATAATGTGTTAGGTTTATATCTATTCTCTTACTCCTTAAAAAAAATGTTTATATTATGTAACATCAATTTAATTCCAATTATCATATTGCTTTTTAAAATAGCAGTAATTAAATGTTTGATGAAAATATTTTATTATGAGATATAATTTATTATTTTTAGTTAATTGTAAATTTTAAAAAATAATCAATTCCAATGTAATTTATTATAATATAATTTATACATACACTTTTATAATATTTGACACGAATAATATAAAATAAAAAATCATGCACACTTCTATTTCTCATTAAAAATAAAATAAAATTCATGTACCATTCTATTCAAATGAATCATATGAATTGTGTAAAAAGAGTTTGTTAACACATATAACAAACATTTAGTTGATAGTTAGGTAAAATCATCTTATTCAAATGATTAATGTAAATAAATGATATGATAATTAAAATATATAACAACACACCAGCTTGAAAATGAGTATCCACTCTTTCTCACAAATTTTTATAGGGGCAAGCAAGGACTTCAGCACCTCCCTCTCCTCACCTTCTATCTATTTATTAAATAAATAAATAATAATATATTTATTTTCATTAAAAAATAATTTAATAATAAATATGATAATATGTTATTATTATGGTATAATTATAATATTTTAATAATATATATTATTGCTTATTATAATCTAACCAAAAAAATATATAATATATTAACTAATAGATATAATCACGATCATATTTTCATAATTTTCATCAATTATTATTATTCATACTAATTATGTTTTCTGCATTATTATCAATCTCATTTATCTAGCTATATATTATAATTGTTATAATTTTTTATTAGTTTTTTTCTCTTTTTAATTGTGAAATGATTAGTGTGAGTGTGTTTGAAATCAAAAAAGTATTTCGATTTTTTTTTAAATTAACAATTTATAAATACATGTATTTTCTTCCATAATTATTTGAACTAAAAATTAATTTTAATTTTATATGTAAAAATAATAATTAATTTTGTAAAAGTTATTATTTATTAATTTTTTTTAAGAATTAAATACTTAAATAATTAAAGTATAAAAAAAATCAACCCCTTTAGCTAAATTGTGGATTATCTTAGGTTAATCCTAACATATAACATATAAGGAGGCAACTCCTCTTCCACCTCCACTGACAACGGAGGAGGAGGTGGATCCTCAACCAGCAGCCGCAACGACATTCAGCTTTCTTGGTCAGGTAGATGCAATATATTCAACTTTCTTGTTTAGGTAGAAGTAGGTTGAACCTACAACTCCAGAGTACAGGGATCCTTGTTCCTTTGGAGACTTCAATGGTTCTCCACCGTTATCATCTTAGTCAGAGCCTATCATTCCAAGGAATTTTGGATCGGAGATTGTGTATCGGACTTGAATGATAATATATTATATATCGAGATATAAACTATACATGTTTTAAAAATCTACTATTACACTAAGTTTTGAAGGTGAAAGGTAAAACAAATACTTAGACCAAAAAAACATAAGATAACATAGATTAAAATTGGACTTTTAACTCTCATTTTTTTGGAAAAATAACACATGATAAAATAAAAATGCCGGTAACCAAAACCCCACTTAATGAGTAGAAACTTTATTTCATAGTATCATAAACGTATTAAATTGACTAAATAGACTGATAATTGTAAACACTATTCCAAATTTTTTGTTAAATTGATGAATTTGGTTCAACAAATATTAGACCAAGCGTTATAGTCATAATTTATAGGTTACGCTTATACAATTACATGAACTTACAAAAATATTCATCTCCATTTTCTAATGATGGTGTTTGTGGTTCAGATGGAGGCATTATTTACCCTAATAGCACTAGCTTACGAAAATTAGACCAAAGGCTTATACCTAACAAAAGAAATGTATATATAACATTATGATATCCGTGTATTCATGGAAATTATAAAGTTAGTAGCACATAGTGACTGCGTTTAATTTTTGTTTTTATTAACGTATCAGAAAGTATTTATGAAATTCTATTCAGAATTTTTTTTTCATTAACAAAACTTTAAAAAAAAAAAAATAATAACTCATGTATCATTTCTTACTTAAAGAATTATCATTTACATTTTCATCATTCAAGTTAATTCTTATATCAAATATAAGATTGTCAGACATGTTTTTGAAAAAAAATTCGAAGTCACTATTCATGAGTTAACCAACTAGTAAGATATTATAAAAATGTTGATGATAATTCTTAAAGAAATAATATGAACCGTTTGAATTTTTTTTTTCAATTATTAAAAAACTGAAAGAAAAATGATGTGGTGTAGTGTTTTATGAATACTTATGTTAATAAAATAAAAAAATTAGACGTTTGATTGCAGATCCATGTCTCCCAGAGTCAAGGATGATTGACCGATAGCATGCTATAAGTTGTTTTAAGATTTATTTATGTATATTTTTTTTTTTTAAGTACCCAATATTTTCGTTTTGTCAAAGATTTTCATGTGAAGTGACTATTCCTTATGCATAACACTTTTTTACTATCTTCAATTCGCTAATATTCCAAAAGTAAGTAATCAAGTTTTGACTCGTAGCCTTAACAATGCACAAGATGTAGTGAAGAAAGCATTGGTCTTCTCTGTTTGTCCTTCAAATGAGACAACGGAACAACTATTTCCTTTGTATAAAAAAATGAGATAACAGAACAGCTATTTCTTTTTGTATAAAAAAAATGAGATAACAGAAAAGGGATGGATTCTAAAAGAACTTAAGATTATACTAAGATCATGAAGTTAGAAGTCATAAAAACCAATTTGGAATGAAATTTTAGAAAAAGGAGATACCATGGTCCTCAAACACTGTAAACATGCTTTCAACTCTCAATTTTGCAAACCATATAATTAATTATGGACACACTAATTTTATGTTAGTATGTGAAAATAAAAGATTTATTTTGTTACGAGCGAATAATTTAAGTTATTCGTGACACTCTGGTTTGGACGACCTAGGAAAATAAATATAATTCTTCATGATTTTATTGGAAAGAAATCCAAACTTTGTCACTAGAAAGCAGAATTAAGGTAGCGTTTAATATTAATTTTAATATTTTATATTTTTATTTTTTATTTTCAAATATTATAAAATTTATGTATAAAAGTGAAGACGTTAAAAACTAAATTGTTAAAGATGAAGATGTTTATAAAAATAAAAATGATTAAGATATCAAATCTATTTTTATATTAAAAATATATAAACATAAATCAGATAATTTTAAAATTAATTTTAATAAATAAATATTATAAAATCAATTTTATTTAAAATTAATTTAATTAAGTGATTAATGATAAAAAAAAAAAAAAATAAGAAGAAGAAAGGAAAAGAGTGAGAGATCATAGATGGGTTGTACTTATAAAAAAACACCACTTCTTTGCAAGGTTGTTCTACAAGAACTCGTTCATAAATAATAATAAATAAATAAAAAATCAACAACGCACCACTCTGAATCGAACTCCAGCTTCTGTCAAAAACTGGTCTAAACTCAACAACCCCAAGAAGCTATAGAGACAAACCGCAACCGATGAGAAACCAAAGCAGCTAGAGTTTTCACCATGGCTCTAAACTTCACACGTGTCACATGGAGAGTTACAGCACCTGCGTGTCTTCATTCTCCTTGAGCCGCGTCTGTGTCGCACGTGTCAATGCATGGCCACACTTACTTTTTCCATTTTAACCCGTTGTCACCTTCTGGTTAATTCCCCTCCAATAAATAACTATGCATATCGATAAGGGCTTCGAAGTTCGAACCACTAATTAATTAATTAATTATTATGTCACATTTTTTGTTCACTATATAAACCCTCTAACGTAGCTCTTCTTCTTGTCACATACATAGCTTTGAGTATATACAAACCTTGTTAACTACAAAACAAAAAGTTTAGAGAGAAATTTAGCAAAGATGGGATCTCGTCAACAACAAAAGAACAGCCAAGAGCTTGATGAGAGGGCAAAGCATGGAGAAACTGTTGTTCCCGGTGGCACTGGTGGCAAGAGCCTCGAGGCTCAGCAGCATCTTGCTGAAGGTAATTTATTAATTCATTAATCATCAATTTATAGCTACAACATTAATTTTAATTTTATTTCTTTTCATACATTTTTTATTTGATGAATATTATTGTTATTTATTATATAAAATTAAAAAGGAAGGAGCAGGGGAGGGCAAACAAGGAAGGAGCAACTGGGTACAGAAGGGTACCAAGAAATGGGAAGAAAAGGAGGGTTGAGCACTATGGAAAAATCAGGTGAAGAACGTGCTCAAGAGGAAGGCATTGAAATCGATGAGTCAAAGTTCAAGACTAATACTGCACCTAACAACGAAGACAAGTGATTCATCACTACAACTGTGTGTTCTAATATGCTAGCTTAAACGTTATTAGTGTCTAGTGTACTTTAGGAACTAGGAAACAAAAAAGTTAATAATGTGTCGTACGTGAAATAATAAGTTAATAACTAGCTAGCATGTTTAATTAGGTTTAGGTTTTCTTGCTGCATGTGTGTTTCTCTTATTTGTAGGGTGTAAGTGATTGATTGAGGCATATTCCTCTATAGCTACTTAGGGCGAGTATGTGCCTCTATTTCACTAATATGTATGTTATGAATATGACCACATCCAATACTAGAATGTAATGGTCTTACTCTTATTATATATCTGTTTCTTTCTCAAGTCAAAAGATTTCATCGCCATTGAAGCACAAGATTCATACACAATAATGAACCTCCTACTGTTATTCCTACGAAAAAATTATCGTGGTAGAAACAATATTACGCAATTCCTCAACTTAAATTCATTTCCAGTTTTTATTTTTTCTGTTTAGTAGCAATGCCTGTTTCCAGCAACACTGATGCTAGCTCCCTCCATGTTTATAACTTCTTTCTTTTTTCGATGGGCTTCTTAGTAGCATTTTTTTTGTCGCATTTACAAATCATGCTGTTTGTCTAATTAATGACCTCGGGAAGTGAATATTAGAAATGATTATACGCAATGTTATCTGCAATTTCACGCTACAAAATACAAGTGCATGTTTAAGCAATCTTGGAATCTATTTGTTGCTCTACCAATTTAATTAAACATATTATTGTAAAAATTTTATATTTTTATTTATTGTAAAATTTTTGGTGTCGATCAAATTAGTTATAATGTAAATATGGCGTATTCACATACACTGTCAGCTTTGGGCAATTAAGGTCGTCTATGGCCAAAATCGTCAAGAAATTATATCAAATAATTTTTCAAAAATATATCATCAAATTTAGAAGTTCACATTTTAGAATTTTATATTTTAGCTAATTTGTAATCATCTAAAAAAGAACTGAAATATAATTTTGATCTTTCGTTCAATTAATTGGTAGTTTTTGTATTCACCAAAGAAAAAAAAAATTGGCAGTTTTTGTCTTTTTATTTTAAAATATTTGGTTCCATTGGTAGTTTTTTGTTTTCTATTTTAAAATAAAGATAATTATTTTCTTGTTTTAAAATATCTATAATTTTAATCTAATTCTTAGTTTTGTTTATATTTTTTGTAATAATACAAGAAGAATATCCTAGGTAGTTTTTCATCGATAGTAACCAAGGGGCAAAATTGATTATGGCATGATACGTGTGCAATTACATTTTATATGCCACGTAACATTTTGTTGTTTCAGTCAAAGAAAACATGATTTGTTCTATTGTTTTTTTTTTTTTCATTTTGAGACAACTGACTTAAGACATATGTACACTCGTTTTCACAACCATTTTATATGAGTTGCAAATAGTACACCATTACTCATTTCATTACTAGTTTTGATAATTAATCAAAAAAAGACCGAGAGAAGGAACATTCCCTTGCATTCTGAACTCAATGTTGCTCATGCATGTTATACGAAAACATCACATTATGGCAAAACTAACAGAGCCACCGTTTTTCAAGTCTCAGCTGAAGTTCACTATTTAATTATGGATAAACAATGGGAATCAAAATTTTGGGAGAAGAATATCTCCCTTCAAGGGATCATCATAACTTACACATTTTTAACACACCATTTTGCTTGAAGCATGAACTTATTACTAACTAATAACTTTAACTCTTAACCCAAAATAATACAAGGAAACAAAAATTTCCCACAGATACGTTGATTTGTACTTGCTCGATGCTCAAGCTCAACGATCTTGTTGATTGATTCTCTATAGTATTATGTATCTGGTTCATATCATCAGACCAGTGTTGTAATGCTGCTGCATGCATGGGTTTGAGGATTTTACTTTCTACCTACAACAACAACAGCAATTCCAATACGTAAACAATATGAATCTGCACCACACGCGCTAGAAAAAACGAAGAACATTGAATTAAGGTAATAGAACAGAAAATATTTACAGCCTCCATTGTTCATGTATGAAAGAAATGCCTGCCTCTGGCATCTTATTTCTCCACTGCTTCAGGAATGATGGCTTTGCCCAAATAAACCTGTTGCATCTCCTCTTTCCAAATCTGCAAAACAGCAGTCTTAATTAGTGTGTGAATTTCCATCAACAAATCACGTAATCAAGATTTTTAGAATTGAGGTAGACTTCTTTCCTTACAATTTCCTCTAATTTTGATTTTGATAGTTCGAATATTACTTTTGTATCGGTTTCTGTGTTTTCACTCAGATTTTGTTCCCATACGGAGTATCAACCCCATACTTTAAACATATTCAGATTTTATTCCTTAATAGTTTCTATTAATCAAAACTAGCCCATATTTTCCAAGATTGGTCCCAATACCTATCAAGGTAATGGTCCTTGAGACCAAAACCTTAATAGTACTATGAAACTATAGGAACCCATACCCAAGGAAAAAGAATTACAAGGATTTTTTCAGGTCAAGCAATTATAAGGATTAAAACTCACATTAGTGAAAATTATAGGGACCAAAAATTATTTTATACCATAATTTAATACACATTTATCAGCAAGAGAAAAGGTTAAGATATGTTCTTAGAACCATGTTAAGAAATCAAAGAGAGAAAATAAGTAGAAGCAGTACAATTTTCTCCTTTAAGTAATAAAATTTGTCTCCCACTCCTTATATTTTTAATAATAGTAAAAATTTGTTTCTATAGTATAATTCAATCATACGTGAAAAAGAATTCTAGTGTAATTTTTAAACTAAACTCATGTGAAAAATAAACAGCTGTAACAAGTTATATATAAATAATTTAACCATAAATAAGTTCATACCGTATCACGGAATTCCAACCGGATGTGAGGAACGTTTGTTCTCTGAATGTCATTTCCACGTGGCCCTCTCTTGTAGTACTCCTTACCAATCCAATGTGACTAAAACAAGAAACTGATCAGTTTTATTGTAACAGGTATGTATTTATATAAAAACATCTACCTAACCTAATTTGGATTCAGACACTATCATTTGATTTTCATCATATAAAAGAAAATGTTAGGATTCAATCAATCAAACTGTAAGGTGAGAGACTTGCTTGAGTCCCACACTAGAATGATTCTAGTCAATTGTAAGTTAAGATACTTGAGTCCACACTTGAGAGCCCAAGGCCTTATAAATCCCACATTAGGTTAAATGCTGGAAAAAGAATGGAGTGCAGTACATTCGTATTAAATGTTGATATTGCATATTGGGTCATGGTGATCTATGATCTATCACAACTCTAGGTTTTCCCTGGATACATGTCAGGATAAGAATATACAAAAATATCCATTGAAGGGTAGAGGATTTTTCATTCACAAGAGAAACAGGACAAGAATGTACCTTTAAAGCATGTGAGAAACCTGATTGATAAACTGAATTACGGGCAATCTCACATAAATCACACGAGCTCAACTTCCACACCTGTAAAGTAATAATTATGTCATTGCTGGGGCCATTGCTTGTTTATATGCCATGCACACACACACACACAGAGAGAGAGAGAAAACTCACAGAAGCAGCTATGCTATATTCTTCAACTAACGGTTCCTTTGTTAAGTGAATTTGGAGAGGATCATCAGTAGAAAGAGACACATTCAGACCCCGTAAGAAGAACATTGGAAAAGGATTACGATGGTAGTCTAAGAACAGGGAGTTATTGCTCAAAGGAGACATTGCCAGCCCAATCTAATAAAAATATTCAACTAAAATTAGCAACTACAATTATCACAACCAAGTAATCAATTGAAAAAAGGGTCATATCATACCTGGGCTAAATAATATAAATATTGAAGCACAGGAGATTTTTTCAAATTGATACCATGTGCAATGTTGTGAGCCGTGAGAAATGTTGCTGCAAGGTGGTCAATATCACCAGCCTAAACCAATATGATGCATCAGTCTCCTCAAAACAGTTAACAAATAGATAGAAATATATTCAAATATATACCTCTCCAGAATGTGGCCGGAATTTGATTGTTGTCATTCCCTTTGATTCTCGAAGCTGAGAAACAATATGGTTAACTTTGGTGTGTCAAAACAAAGCCCAAAAATTCAAACACTCTTAATCAAGTTGCAGAAAATTCTTGGAAAACATTTAAGGTCTTTTGGTGACTAGAAATGGAAATGGACATGACTATAGTAAGAACAGAACAGAACAGAGCAACTGGTAGAATTAAAATAGATGAGAAATATGTAGTAGGAGTATTCATCGGATAATTGACCTAATTAACTTGATAATCCAAACCAATTACTTAATTCAGTTCTCTAGTTCTCGAATTTATTTTTACAACCTATTAATCAAATTAACCTTTTTTTAATCTTCAAACATTTAAATTTATACATGTTAAACTTTAATATAAAATTCAAAATGTTTTATTAAAAAGAACATAATGCGTGAGGAACAAAATTAAAAAACATTTAATAATTTTTTTTTATCTTAACCAGATGACTCAAGCCAAACCAATTCTTAATTGGATTGATTTGGTTTGAATTAGCCAAAAAGATTTTTAAAACTGAATCAAACCAACCTAAAATGTGGTGGGTTTGGATTTTATTATATCTTAATCCAAACCAAAACCAACCCATAAACACCTCTAGAACTATGCAACATAGCTATGCTGTATACATTTTTAGAAGAGAATATAAGAGAGAACCACCCCTATTTGGTTCCTCTTTTATTCTTTCCATCACCAGTAAAAAGAAGCTACCTTTCTTCTTGAAAGAGAAAATAGATAAGCACCTAAATATTGATACATGTTCTGGAGAGAAGTTACATACCTTGTTTAAGGTGTAAAGATTTGCATAACAGTAATAGACATAGTATGAAAATGCCGGATTGAATACATTAGTCCATTGCTCAGGTGTAGGCATGTGTTTTGTTGGCCGTCTTTCAGGTTTGCTTTCATCATCCACCAAATCCAACCCAACAACCTAAAATAGTCAAGAGAATTAATACCATACAGAAATGAGTGTATGCTTGGTTCAACGTATTTTAGAGAGATAATTGCTTGTTTCTTTGAGATTTGTGAGAGCTTTTAAAAAATAAGCAATTATTTCTCTAGGATTAAGCTGAACCAAGCATTCAAATGCTGCTGCAAAATCAACTTCTGCAAGCAGTCAACACATGTAACTAAATATAACTGCAAAAGTACTGCAATTTCAAAATAAGAGTCAACAACCAGTCCTCCAAAAATAGTGTCATCAGATTGGGCCTCTAATGATGAATGCATCAAAATATCAAATTGATTGCACTTTCAGGATCATTTTAATTTACGAAAAAATTGCATGAAGAACCTTTTTTAAATATTTATGAGGACCAATCTAAAGACCTTTCATCTTTGGAGGACTAAAATAGGCTGTTTGCTCTAAAAAGTCAATGTAGGTGAATAACACACCTGTTTCAGGAAAACATGCAGCTGGGGATGTGAATCTGGGTTGACAGTGACCTCAAAAAGAGGAATAAAAATATTGTCAAGCATGTTCTGGAATGATGTCACAATTCCCATGTCTTTGTACACATTGTACAACCGTGGAAGCTACAAGACATTTATAAGAACTACTGTCAATTGCTAACACTATACCATTGGCTGAGATTAAGCCATATATGGAAAGCAGGAAAAGCTCCCCAAATTCTACTAGATATTTAGCAGTCCCAAAATAATTTGTAGATTGAGAGAAATAATAAATCTTTACAACCAATCTGCATTTTATAGAAATAATTAAAGAATACCTGAATCAACCAAACAACATTCTCACTGTACAAATCATTATTCACTATCCAACTGGCTAGTTGGTCCCACTCACTTTGCTTCCGACCATATATTGATATTCTATATTCAGCCATCTGTGAATAAATAAGGCGCAGAAAGATAAGTTAACAAACATCTAGATGGCAATAAGCATATATAAACAACAGTCAAGAAATGGTAAATTGTTGTCAATAAGTCCAAACACATTGTTAAAATCTGCAAAACAGAAAATGCTACATTTCATAAGTCAGATTATGCCCTACTGGATCTTTCCATCTTTTGACACTCTGAATGAAAGATCTCTTGTTTGGGGGAAATGGTACAGATTTTGTTAAATGATTTTGGATTGTCTTATTCCAACTTAGAATAGGGATAGTTTATTAGGTGTTTGGCTGTTTTGCATCCATAAATAAACCCTCAGTTCAAATATTTGAGACATTATTGATTATTATAGTACAATATTGAATTCCTACAATCAAACACAATATGATATTTAAGTCAAAAGGAGTATTTTAAAATTATCAGGATACCCTGCCAAGAAAAGCACTCTCTGTCTTACATAACTGACATGAAAGAAAAGATGTGTTTCCACAGCCCACACATACAACACACACACAAGGACTCAAGAAAGTACCTGATATTTACTGGCAGCAAGATCTGAAAACACTTGCTTAGTCAACTCACCAAGAAAACGACCTATTCAATGCAAGAAAAGAGTATTAGCACATGTAAGTAAAGATGCTTAGGTATTGAAATGAAAGCATAACAAATCATAAACACTTAACAATTTGATAATAATGGGAAGCCATTCATTTTATAAGAGAAAATGTTAAGATGGATGTGTGGTCATGTAAAAAAATAGAGAATACGTAATGATGTTATATGAGAGAAGATTGGTGTAGCACCCATTGAGGAAAAGATGATAGAAAATCAGTTAAGGTGGTTTGGGCATGTACAAAGAAGGCCACAAGAGGTGCCAATTAGAAGAATAGATTGCATCATTTTTAACCCGGGAAAAAGGAGAAGAGGGAGACCAAAAAGGACATTGGAGGTCAGGACATCATCAAGGGTGATCACAGACTTTGGGTCATGTGCAAAAATACTGTGTATATTGACCCACTAAGGCATGTGCAGAGAACCTCCCCTACATAGAATATATGAATGCTTTGGGGTGTTCAGGGAGTAGTATTGATGAGTATAAATTTAAAAGCACGCTGAGTTTCTGCACATGATCCATAGTTAGATGATGTTCATTAAATGTTAACCTGTGATACAAAAACCTTTCAAACTTTGAAGTAGATTCTAGCAAGTAAAAAAATCTGCACAAAACCATAGGATATTTCTGCCACTTTGAATTTGATTACAAGTAAACATGGGTGTGATAGGACTGTGTTATATTTATACCCAAAAAAATGTTACCTTGAATGAGATTATCCTGCTTCAGAAATATCTCCCTGAGCCTACTTTGACCACAAGGATTGTATTTAAGATTAAACTTATCAAAGCGATGAAAAGTACTCTTGTCTGCATGCACGTCCAGAAGGTCAACATTGAGATCATATCTGTTAAAAAAGGTCAAAACAATATTAATTCCTGAAACATACAGCTAGCCAATTATAACTATAATAATTACAAAAGCTCATTACCCAGATAAATCTAAACTCTGGAAAACCTCATTCAATGTTAGATATGTGCCATCTCGAAATATTACAACCTGACAATGTTAAAAGTATATGCAGTGCACATCAGCTTCATAAAGTAAAATTCACATGTATCAGAAATTTAAAAATTAAAATAATGCATCATTTTAGGCATATCAGCAATATTTCATAAACCATCATAGCTAATAGGTTATACTGTCATAGTAATATAATCCAAACCATATTAATATTAATATATTATTACATTAAACATTCACAAAAAAATGCACAAAACTTATAATTATATACTTGAAAAAAATAATTTGTGCTCTTCTGCCATACAGTTCAATGATAACATATAAGAGGGAAAAAAAAAGGTGGCTACTGCAAAGTATGTTACATCACAGCAACAAAGAGATCCAGAATATCACCTCATCAGGCTCTTTTCTCAGCTTTGACTTTATGAACCTTAAAAGATGTTTCTGATTCATGCATGCTGAATGGTGGACATGAGTATCAACTTTTCTAACATTATAGAAGTCTCGATGTGGAGCACTTTTTTGAGCGAGAAATTCTCTATCCGCATTTAGCATCAAATGAAGATTGAATTTCTGAAAAAATACAGAAATCGTCAAACAACAATTGATTCTTGTATGTAATTAAAATACAAGCATAGGCTGCAATTTGCTACTCATATTCAGTAAATTAGAGATGTACTTGTTCTAGAAGATTGAGCCTATGATGGCATAAAGTTCTTATATTCCCTGCTGCTATGACTCGAAGTACGTGATGAAGATCAGTGAAAAATGTAGTTGCATCAGCAACAGGAAAAAGCTCTTCTTTTGCTGCAAGTAATAGGAAGGCATGCATAAGATCCCACCTTGAGTGATGATAAAATTACCAAGTTTATCCATCACAAATTCCTTTGTTACTTACCATCTCTATCTGGATATACATGAATAACCCCATCTCGCATTTCAAAGTAATGCTGTAGCACAAAAGAAATACAACAAATTTAATCACAGCATATAACATAGGGAGATCCAAGTTTTCAATGGTGGGAGAAAAAACTCACATCAGACTTTCCTTCAGGAGTGTATAAAAATGGATCTGGGTTAGGCTTGGGTGTACTGGGGTCAGATATAACTTCTTTATCCCATGGAGCAACAGCTTCTCTAAAAATATATTTTTTTCTTATTTCAAGGCACTCTTGAAGAACCACATAAGCTTCAACTTCATCAGGTGATGGAGCCTCTAAACAAAAAATATAACAAATAGTTTTCTATATGATATTCCAGATATATGTAAATATTGTCATCCAAAAAGTATTTGAAGGGGGAGATTCTATACATCCAATGAGAAAACCCATTCAAAGCAATTTATTTGCACTCAAGAGAATGAGCAAGAGCAACATGTCAGGGTTCATACCAATAGGAGTTATTCTCAATCTTGTGAAAGTTTCATGCTCTGGCTCTTTCCTCAGAATGTCAGCTGCTATTGGGTCAGGCTGTACACCATGCAGATCACCAGAAACACTATGAGAACGGATCATACTTGGAGTAATTGCCATCTGCTGCTCTCCATTAGAGTTAGGTAAAGTCTCAAATGGGATTTTACCTTCTGGCCCCTGCATACATGTGATTTAAATTTAAACTCACAGACCATTCATTGTTTTTGCTTTAACTAATATAGAACATAGCATCATATGATGATCAAAGCATAGTGAAAGATAATGAGAAAAGCCTGGATTAATTCAAAGCCTGGGGCAACAGGTCAATGGCAACAACTCAACGAGGTATTAAGAAAGTAGAGAGAGAGGAAAACAGAGAAAGTTAATTATCATCTCAATAGTAAACCTCCTTCTTTGTATAGAATATCAAATGAACGAAACTTAATTCAAGTGCATAACACACTTACAACAGTCCCATTTGTGTGCAGATACACAGTATCCAGTTTATCTTTGTCTATCATGGTATCTTCATCATCTGATCCTTCTACACTTTCAAAGGCACTGGCACTTGCAACAGGGGACTTGGGAGAAGTTGGTCTTAAAAGACTTCTCTTAAAGGAACCAGATTGGGATGATTTTCCTGTCAGAAACATATATCTTAGTTAGGGAAAACAATGAAGATGAACACTTTCAAGCAGACATTTCCTGTACATGTGCAGGTAGTGCATCAGAAAGATGTGTAGTATAATGCAGACAATGGTTGATGCTACTGCAACATTTGCCAGAGAACCTTTCCATGGATTAAAAACAGGAAAGAATTAAAGTATATCTTGTTTTTGGGAACATTGCAAAGGTATATCAGTAACAATTGAAGGAAACAAATAACTATAACTTTCTTAAAGAAATGGATGACATTCTAATACTGTATAGTTGATAAAATTCATTGAAGCATTCCTAAATAAACTCCTCTTGACAGTTATAGGTGAAAATAGGTGAACAAGCTTGGGTCTTTAAACTGCAGATTTCTAAATATCCTCAATTCATCTTATTTTCTTCCCAACTAACCCTGTTTTACACATCAAAATACACATAAATTCAAACCAATGATTCATAATCCTTTCTCCTCTCAGTTCAAAAAAAAAGTATCGTGTTTCCTCTCATGTTAACTTTTTAAGTCATGTATCACAGAACCGAAACAAACCAAAACTAGTATCAATTAAAAAACACACGATCAACAAAAACACCGGAATCAATTCCTTCCAATTTCCCCTACTACACCAAAAAAAGGAAACATTCACACTACTAAATTAGAAAGCTCACCACACACTGCAGAATCCAAGCTCCATAAAAACCAATCAAAAGACTTCCACACACTACCAAACACAATCCAACACCAAATACCAAACACCATGTTAAACCTCAACTCTCTACTCTCAAACAAAAAAATTATAATCTGAGATAAAATTCAAAACCACAAATTCACACACACAATCATTGAATAAAAACCAAAAATTCCACCACAGCCATACCTTCCCGGAGCGTCTGCAGCCGCGGAAGCCCCGCCGGAATCCCCTCGACGTGCACCGGCCCGTTCCGCCTCTCCTCCCCCTCGAACACGCCGGAGATCACCGTGACGTCCGGCAGCGACGCGGAGCCGCGGCGGTTGCCGCCGCGCCTCCTCGAGCTTCCGCGGCGCTTCTTCAAATGCGGCGGCAGCGATTCGGCGTCGGAGCCACCACCACCACCGTCGTCGGCCTCCCTGCTTTCCACGGCGCGCGCGAACTCCAGCAGCTGCGCAAGCGTCTTGCGGTGCATGTAGTACGCCGACACGGCCACGACGGAGGCTCCGACGATCGCCGCGAGGGCCAAATGCACCGCGTGAGTATCCATGTGTATGATCAATCAATCAATCGCACCCTCTCTCTGTCTCTTCGCGCCTCTATAACTGAAAACGTTTGCGCCTTGACGAGAAGGAATGAAAGATGATGAGAGTGGTGAAATAGAGAAGAATGAAAGAAGAAAATAGGGGGATAAAGAAAAACCCTACTACTGAACACTGAATAGTGAGTGAAAAACTGCGGAAACACTGTGTTTTGTTGCAGCTCTGTGTTAAATGGAGCCAAGTATTGGCTCGCGCTCTGCTATTTATACACAGACGAACGCGAGAGGACGTGGATGGATTGGATGGAGATGGATACCCTCTTTCTTTCTCTCTCTCTCTCTCTCTTCCTTTATGTGCATTTAATTATAGGACAAAAAAATTAAAAAATAATAATAATAGTCGTAATTATTAGGAGTTATTATTATTCTCTAAACTAAGATTAAACGCTTTCCCTTTCTTCACAAATTTCACTTTCTCTCATGTATCCTTTGATAAAATGATTCGGGATTCATCAATAGAATTTTGTTGGGTTTTTTTTTTTTTTAGTCAGGATTTGGTTGGGTTTAACAAAACAAAAAATTTATATAAAAATGTCATAAAAATCATCACCTTAAGGAAAAAAAATAATCTTATAGATAACCACCATTTAATGTATGGGGTTTAAATGTCTTTATTATTATATCAATTGAATGCTACAATCAATTTTTTTTTAGGAAAGATTGCAATCAATTACCTATTAAAAGATTGGAGAAAATTATTGACATAGTTTTCTTTTTTTTTAAATATTATCATTTATTTGTTATCATTTTTCATCAATTCTTAAATAATTTTGATTTTTTTTTAATTATTGAGTTATGAAATCTTATAAATAAGTAAGTCTTTACATTTTATGTATTCATATATTATAAATTTATTAAAGTTAATCTACGAAATAATAATAATAAAAGTCTTTTAAAAAAATCTTAAAAATCATTATTCCTAAAAAAATCTTTAAAAATTCAAGAAATTTTTCTATTTCAAAATACTCTTTTAAAATTTTAATTCAACACATTCTCTTGATTTTGAGTTTATTGACTATGTATTAATAGTTTAAATCTAAATTTTTACAAATATCATTCAATAATTGTTTTTTATTTATAATAAATTAGTTTACTTTTTTTGTTGATACAAACTATGAATTATGTAATTAAATAATAATATAAAATTTATTTTACATTTTCATGGTAATATCTTAAAACTCTCAAAAAAATTCAGTAAGATCTCGTATCCTACTTTGTGAATAAAAAAAAAAAACATAGTCAGAATAAAAATATCTCATAAAAAATCTTCAGCTAAGGTTTTAATAGAAATTAGTAAACAACTATGAATATTTAATATTTTATACCAATAATACAATAATAAAAAAAAAAACCACTATAAAAGATCAAGGAATTACACTATAATTCAATGTAAATTCTTAAAATATTATAATCCCAAAAATAACCCCGAATGTATCAACTTTTTCTTTTTATTTGAAAGCAACTCTCAAGAGATTCTTCTTTAGGATTTTTTTTTTTGTGGATAGATTGTTCTTTAGGATATTCGTGGAACGAATTTTAAAAATCATATAGTAAGTGTAAAAGGGATTTATTACTTTTTCATAACAGTATTTATTACTTATTTTATATAAGTAACTAACGATGTTTTTAAGAATATTCTCATAACAAATTCTAAAAATATTTAATGCATTTAATATATAAAAAGTATTTGTTATTTATTAAAAGAATTAATAAATTAATTAATAAGACTATCAATTTTTTTGAGGGATTTTATGAGTTTTGTTAAGATGTACTATACTTTAAGAAATAAAAATTAAAATCATTTAATAAAACCTAAATGTAAATAGTAATATTAAATATCGTGAAACGTGTTTAATGTTTCTTCATAACATAAGATAACTTGGTTTTTTTTGGGTGATTCTTTATCACCATACTTTTTCATCAATAAAAAGTATGGAGGGACTCTCGACTCTTCTCAAGAAAGCACAAGCATGAAGTGACACGTTGTGAAAGTGTACAGAAAAGCTCCCCCTTCTCTCACACTTATTATTTCTACTTTTTTGTAGGGAAAAAAGCAAAGAAGTTGGTTTTGTCCAAGAGATTATTTCTACTTATAAAAAAATCTTATGGTCTTGCAGTGAACCATGAGAAGTCCGAAATTTTCCTCAGCAAGGACACCCGAACATTGATGGTGAGAATATCTCTAGCTTCTTAGGTATTTCTAAACGCTTGAAACTAGTCGATATTTTGATCTTCAATACATGATGGGAAGAAAGAAGAAAACAATTTTCAATTTTTTGCGTGATCGTATCTGGAAGAAGATAAATCATTGTGTAGATGCCTCGACCTTTGCTACCACTAGAGAATTTGGTATGGGAGCGATAGTCCGTAACTCAAAAGGGAAATTTTGTTGTAGCCAAGACCTTCTTCCAAACAAGGATCATTCACGTAGCTGAAGCGGAAGCAACAACACTTCATGACATTATTCTATGGTCTCACAATCATGGTCTTAGCAACATAACTTTTGAGATTGATTGCAAACAAGTGGTTGGTCTAATTCATCCGGATTCTCTTATGCACCACGGATTCTCTTATGCACATAGAGCTTCTCGACATGTTAATAACCACCTGCAAGAGTGTTATTAATTTACATAAGAACTCTAACGTGAGTTTTATCCATAGATAAGTAAAGTAAGTTGTTTATATCTGAGTCGGACATTTAGATTATTTATTAGTCCATAACCTTTTTGTTGTTTATCACATTGTATCTGTGATTTGGTTATTAATAAAATGACATGAGTTTTTTCTATAAAAAATAATAAAGCGTTGGTTTGCAAAAATATTTTCTTTTTTAATTTCTTATTGTTTTATGAAAAAAAAAATTGTTAAATATGTGTTTGGTTTCACATGAAGATTTGATTCAAAGTCTATAGTTGATTTTAGATCATTTAGAAAAAAATGATTTTACTTGATGTTTTCAATTTCTTGTTTGTCTTACCACAAACCTTCCCACACATTGTTCAAATTTGGTTCCCTCACAGTTGCTTAACATATGGCGCAGCTTAATTGCATTTTTAGTTATCACACAAATGTAATATAAATGGACAAAAGTGTAATTAAATCATGTCAAACATGTGTGTCAAGCAACATGTTAAGTAAAAACATTAACTCATGAGGTAACAATAACAATCATCCATGGATTTATCATATCATTAAGTATGTTAGGACAATCACATTTAATTTTTTGTTACTGTGTTTTTTAATCTCACATCTATTACTATGACCCTATTTATTATTTAAAATAGATGAGGATTTAAAAATTCAATTAAATAAAAAAAATTATATATAATTATCTAATTAGATTCTTTAATGACGTGACAAGTCTATGAACGGTCAATATTATTATTATATCATCAATGTTATTTTTTGATAACAAGAATTAAAACAAAAACAAAGAGTAAAATCAAAACAAAATTGTTTAAAAAAAATTTCATATTTTATAAATATCAAATGGTTATTTAAGCTAATAAATTAATATATCAGAAAATCGAGTCATGCTATAAATTTCGAACATTTCTATTGAATGCATTTAGCCGACCCATAAATAAACAACTATCTATCCTAAATGAAATTAAAGTTCTACTTTTGTCAGGTAAAATTAACACTTCTCAAATTTTGAATGAATCGAAAAATGATTCGACCAAAAATCTTCGAAAATTAAATCATTTTCTCAGTAAAATCTAATAACTAATTGAGTATAGTAATTTCGGTGGGATGTGATATTCCGTGAAATTTTATCAAAATCATTTATTTGAACTCAACCCAGTAAAGATTCAAAGTATTTAAAATGTGACTGAGTTGACTAATTGATATAACAATGGATAAATTATGTTTATATTACCTTACCTTTTTGAAAATTATGAGTGTAGTCCTTTAACTTTATTTTGATTGGTGTTAATCTTTGAACTTTTTTTAGTTTGATTTTTATTGTTGTTTCGTCTATTTTAAATGTTAAATGGATATTAAATAATTTATGGCACCAAAAATACTTCATGATACTCTCTTTAGTCCTTTATATAAGAAATAATTGATTTTTTGTTGTCTTAATTATAATAAATATAAACTCACTTTAATATGTATTAATTGCTAGTTTTTTTTTATACTCTTTATTTATTAAATCTATTAATGACACACATACTCATTTTTCATGCATTTATAGACCTATTAACCTTTAGTACTAAAAAGTGTGGTGTCATTAAATGTAGTTACTCCTCCTTCAGAAAAAAAAAAAAAATCTAGTCACACCTTAAACTAACTAATTTGAAGAATATTTTTAAAACAAAATTAAAATCAATAACATTATTCATTAAAATTAAATAATTTAATTATTTCTGTTGATCTGGATAAATTGGTTATTTATTTTCTTGTATAAATAAATTATCAAAACTCAAAAGTATGGAATATCCATTTTCTTAATATTTTTTGGGGAAAATGCCAAGGAAGTGAGTGCTACATAGCTGGGAATTGATGAATTGGTGGTGGGGTTCGTGCAAGAGAAACACAAAAAAAGATGGATTATTATGTGTCGTTTTCATTATCCATACATTTGCAAAACATGCCAAAATAAATCCACAGTGCACACCACATGTTCGATGACGGATTTTTTCATTTTTCATCATTATTCATTATTAATCTAATAAATATATTACCAGTGTTGATGGGACCATTGTACACGAGACACATCGAAGAAATCGATCGATAGGGACACGTTATTTTAAACTAATATAATTAATTATTAATATAGAATTTGTTTAAAATTAGATTTAATTGTAATTTTTATGTCTGATTTTTTTAAAATAATAATTTTTATCCTCTAGTTTTGAAAGTGAATAATTTGATTTCAAAAACACACAAATTTAATTTTTCTTTGTAATTTCGAGATAACGACCCAACTCCTTTGTTATCATCTCTTCTTTTTCGAGACCCAACAAACTCACCTTCCTTCTCCTCTCCTCTTCTCCTTCGTTTGTTTATTTAATATTTTTGAATTAACAATAATGATCTATATTTTTTTGAATTAATAATAATGACCCAACATTCTTCTCTTTCTCTCCATAATCCTAAAATTCCCCCATTATTCTGAAGTTTCATCTCCTCTTCTTCTCCAAGATCCAATGACCTTGCATCCCTTCTCCTCCCTTTCAGTGTTGGCTGCGTGAGTCATCAAGGTTGAAGGAGAAGGCATCGCAGAAGTCTCACAGAGGTTGCGTAGAAGGCTTGCGATGGTTGCATGAAAAAGTTGCTCGAAGGAGAAGAGGAGAGGAGAAGGAAGGTGAGTTTGTTGGGTCTCGAAAAAGAAGAGATGATAACAAAGGAGTTGGGTCGTTATCTCGAAGGAAGAGAAGAGAAGATGAGAATTTAGAATAGTGAATGGAAAATTTTAGAAAATGAGGAGAAGGGTTTTTTACAATTATTGTTCATTTAAAAAAATATGGATCAAATTTGTGTGTTTTTTAAACCAAAAGACCCAATTGTTCACTTTTAAAATTGAAGGATGAAAATCATAATTAAACTTTAAAATTATAATGATTGATTTTGTCATGAAGATATAAAATTTATTTTTTTAAAAATAAATAGAAAATTATTTATTTTAAGAATAAATAATTTAACTAAATATACTAAAAAAACATATAAATATTTATTTCATCGAATAAATATAAATAAATTGATCCAATATTTATTTCTTTAAATAATAAAAAATTATTTATTTTAATAAAATAAATATTTATTTCATCTAATAAATTTAAATAAATCAGCCAAAATGATGATCACGACTTGCTGCTATTGTTGTTGATATTATGTAATTTGTGCATATTTTGAAGTGTCACTTTTCATCTAACATTTAATACTCAAAGATCGAAATGCTACAAATACAGGACAGCAACTCAACACCATTCTTGCGTACCTATATGTATTTTATTATGCATCGTGATTCATGAGCAGAAATTGGGTGTTAAGTAGCCATTCTTATAAATGTGGTTTGATTTGATTTTAAGAGATTCTTAATAGGATGTTTAATGAATTAAATAAATTTAAGTAATATTGTTTAATTTATTTTTATAATTATAATTGTAGTATATGACGTGATGTTATTTATATAAATATTATTATATGGCGGAAGGCAAGGGTAAGGGTAGCAAATAGAAAGGAACAGTTATTTAAGCGAGTTCATAGTATTGACAAAACATTTATTAAAAGAGACAAACTTACAAGAGATAGAGCTTTTAAAGATTACAAGAGAGTAGAGAGAGAGAAGAGAGTTTAAGGTTAGTTGTGTCTCTTAACTCTTCAACTAACTTATTTATGCATGGCAATCACAGACGGATGCCAAAATTATAAATTATAATTTATTGAAATCTAATCCGGACACGGATTTCTTAGATGGATTTCAATCTATAATTCAAAAGCATTTAACTGAGCACCGCCTTTGTCGTTTTGTGAAGACAGAAGTGACGCTGTGGGCCCTATTATTTCTTTTAAAGAAAACCTTTGATGGAGAAGTCTGTCAGCTGCCTCTGGTTGGGTAGCCGAATTGGTATTTTCTTAGTATATACGATAGTATTGCCAAGATGATCAACTGTTGTAGTTACTATATCCACTGCCCCTATTATTTTGTCAAGAGCTTCTTCATCAATTACTTTTAATGTTGTCTTGGATCCTAGTTACGACTGGTCCAAGTTGACAATTTCTTGAATTCTGAAGCAGTCATCCTCATTATTCAAATGCGAATTACTACATTGGGTTTCTCCTTTTAAGATATTCTGCTCTTCATCTGAGTCTAGAGAAGACAAGGCCGCCAAAAGGTGTTGTCTTTTCTCTTCTTTGGATTTTCCTACTAGTTGTAAAGACATTGTAGGATGTTGAACTGCCTTCTTTTCAAGAGTAGAGGAAATGAATGATTTTCCAGTCTTCCAATGAGAAAACTTATCTTCCAGGAATTTAACTTCGAATTTCTTCCACCAAAAAACCTTTACTCTGCGGCATAAAATCTTCGGATAAGGAGCTAAATTATGCTGGTGGAATTCATAGAGATGCTACATTAACCAACTCACTCCCATTATTGAGCAAAAACTAATTAATTTTTCATGTAATGGTAATTTGGGAGTTAGCCTTTTATAGTTTTCATATATTGAGACTACCTTGGTAGGTAGAATGGTTTTTACAGGCCCTACAAGCAGAAACCAGATCGGAATTTTTGCTGGAAGGGCATATTTAAAGATAATGTACCAAGAATGACGAGGGTTAGGTTCAAGAAGGATCTTGAGCCATGCTTCTTGATAATCAAAATAATTAAAGGTAGGAGGGTCAAAAGGTCGAGAAAACCTCTTTTCAGTAATTGGGTTTTGGTTCCAATCCGTCAAGGTGAGAACCTTTAAGATTTTTAATTTTGAATAATTAATGACTGAAGGATCCCTTTTGTCTTTTTCTGGAGTTATTTTAGCAGATTCATTATCTAACAAGATGAATTGATAAAACCTTTTGTTCTTCTTTAGATCTTGGTCTTTTGGCATCCATCCCCATCATTCAGGAGAGAATTCAGCCAGAATATCTGTAGGTGTCATTTGATCAAATTCAGGCTCTATGGAAATTATCCTTTGACATGACTCTTTTATGTGTTGATCTAAGGGTTTATGAATTTCGAATTTTTGAGAATTATCAATAATTTGGTTTTTCTGATGAGGAATTAATAGGGAAAACCTATTGGAAGAGGAAGGAGTATTTAGGGATTTAGGAAGGATTCTTAGGTTATTTAGGGATTTATTGATTGCCACCTTGGAGAAGGAAGGGGCCAAATCTTCAAGGGACAAGGCGGATGAAGGGGCTGAAGGCCTCATGTTTGGGGGTCTGATCCTGTAAAAATTCTCGTGTTAGAAAATCAGGGATATAATTATGTTTTCCTTTTATAAATTCAACTTTGAAATCAAAACAAGATAAAAGACTTTGCCATCTAGCAAATATCTGTTTTGAAACGATGTTTTGAACATCTTTTTCCAAAATTTCTTTTGCAAACTTACAGTCTACCCTTAATAAAAATTCTTTATTGACTAAGTCACTTTGAAATTTTGTGATATATAACACTATAGATAAAATTTCCTTCTTTACAGCGCTATATTTAATCTGGGTTTCACTCCACGCTCTCGAATGAAAACGAATTATTTGTTCTTTAGATTGGGGGTATTTTTGTTTAAGGATTCCTCCGAATCCGACCTCTGAGGCATCGATTTTGACTATCATAAAGGCATCTGGTTAGGGTATTCCTAGACAAGGAAGGGTTTTTACCAGAGATTTTACCTTGATAATTGTCTTAGTCAATTCAGGGGTCCAAGGCTTGAGGTTTTTCTTAAGCTTATTAAACAAAGGTTTACAAATAATTCTAATATGGGGAATGAAATCAGCTACATAGTTTAGGCATCCTAAGAACTTTTGTAACTGGGTTTTATCTCTTATTTCATTTGGAAATTTACTAGCAAACTCAATGCTTCTAGCTATTGGAGTTATTGTGCCTTGATTTATTTCATGCCCTAGAAATCTTATCTTAGTTTGAGCTATTTTCATTTTCTTTTCAGATAACACAATTCCATTTGCTTTAATTATATTTTAAAAGGTATTTAAGTTTTTTACGTGTTGTTCCACCGAAGAGGAGTAGATTAACACATCATCTAAATAGACTAAAGCAAAGTCTAAATAGGGATTTATGATTGAGTTCATTATGTTTTGAAATTCCGATGGAGCATTTTTAAGTCCCATAGGCATCACATTCCATTCGTAGTGACCAAATGGAACTGTAAATGCGGTATTATATTTATCTTCTTCTTTAACCTTGATTTGATAGTATCCAGATTTCATATCGAATTTAGAGAAGATAATGGCTTGATGAAGTCTTCCAATTAAATCTCTTTTATTGGGTAAGGGGTACCTAATCCATTTTAGCGCATTATTGAGTGGTTTATAATTAATAACCATTCTAGGCTCGCCTCTTTCTAATTCTGAAGCGTTTTGTACATAAAACACCACACAACTCCATGAGGACTTACTAGGCCCAATAAGTCCTTTATCAAGAAAACCTTGGATTTCTTTCTTACAGTATTCAAGGGTTTCTTTGTTCATTTGAACCGGACGAGCTTTTGTGGGAATTTTACTTTCATGAAAGTCTTCCTCATACGATAAAATTACCATAAACGAGTTTCTTTTCCAGAAGGCGGTTGGGACTTCCGCACAGACTTCTTTGGAAAAGATTTCAGTTAATTCTTTAAATTGGTTTTTTACCTTTTCTGTCTTTAATTGTTCCTCTATTCGTTTATAAAGAATTTCTTGCTTTAAGAAGGTTATTTGATTTGATTTATTTTCAATTTTATTAAGAAAATCGATTTCATTTATTTTTAAGATGCTTTTTCTCTTGGGTGGTTTTATGAATTCGAACATTAGATTATTTGTTTTAATTCCTTCCTTGGATACTTCAAAGGGGTAGATTTGTGTAAGGAATGGAGTTCCTAAAATCATTTCCTCTAATATATCTTTTGATAGAATAAATGTATTTTTGAAACATCTTCCCTTATTACAAATACTTGTAGTTGGTAATTTAAATTGGACTTGTAAATTAGAGTTATTAGCCGTGAATAGTTTTTGTTGTGTTTTCTCATAATATTTAGTAGGAATTAATCCTTCTCTAATGCATTTTAGATCAGCACCAGAGTTTACTAACGCTGTAAAATCTTTGTGAAATGTGTTTCCTATTTTTAGAGCGATTTTAACATGCCATTTCTGTTGTAATGTTTTAATCATGTTTACCATTGTGATTTCTTCATCTTCTCTATCAGAATTTTGAGTGGATTGATTGCTAGTTTCCTCAAGTACCTGACCCTTTAGTTCTTGAAGGTCTAATCTTATTAATTTAATTTCTTCTTTTAATCTTTTATTTCTTTTTGTAGATCTTGTATAGTGACCCTTTTATTTTGATGTTCGGCTTGTTTTAATATTTTTGCAAAGTCATAACCTTGAAAATTATTCTGGTTCTTACTACTTCCTTCTTCCTTCTTCCTTTTGCTCTAGAAGCATTTTTTATTTTTATTAAGTATTTCATTCTTTCTTCTTCATCTGGGATCTTATCGATCATTTCTAAAGCTAATCTCGTGTCACTCTTAATCATATTTATTTGAAACTGACACTAACAAGTTTCCGAATCATAATTTTCACAACTTTCGTCCTCTTTAGAACTAGTGTTTGTATTTTCGATATCACTAAGATTTTGAACTTCTTCTTTTGTCTCACTATCTGAATCCTCTAATAGAATTTTAACAATTTGTTCTCTTAATTCCTCACTCATATTTAATTCATTAATTTTTTCTTTAACTCTACAATCCTTTTTCAAGTGTCCTACTCTTCCACATTTGTAGCAGATTATTTTTTATTTATATGGTTCCTTAGATTTTTCTGCTGAATATTTTGGTTTTTTTAATAATCTTAATATTGAAGTTAATTTACATGTAAAGTACTTAAATCTATATAAAATTTTAAAATTCACTAAAATAACATAAATAACTTATATAAATAATCATAATTAATTTATTTTTTCTATGAACCCTATTAGTTAAGTCTAATTTAATCTGATATTTCAATAGAAGTACAGGTTTTTTTTTTTTTAATTTGATGCTCTATTATATTACATGGGAAAAAGATTTAATATTAATCAATCTAAAGCATGCACGTAATGATATTAAAAATATTTTATTTCCTGTATAAATATTTTTTAAATATTTTATCGGTTACTATAATTTAAAATTATTATAAATTTATCAAAACATATTTAAATTAATCAATTAATATTTGTTACAATCAAATAATAATTATTGAAGTTGAAAAATCAATTGCCAACAATAATTATAGAAAACATCATTTGCTATCAAATCATTGCAACATTATTAATGGGATTTAACATTTTTTGTAACTACTTTTATTTATTTATTTTTACTTTTTTTTTTCCCAAAGTTGAAGTTGGAGTTCTCTAATCTATAATCTATTGGTGATTAATTTTGGTGACTAAGAAAACTTTATACATGATAAAAATTAAACACAGAATTTTCGTTAAATAAATCATTTTCATCTACTCTTATAAAGATAATAACGTCTTATACCATTACATCAACCTTTTAAGTTTATACTTATATTATTTGAAGTAATTTTTTAACATTTTTATTTTTTATATTATTATTTTTTTAACAATTTTATTGATGACGTAATAACCACATGGACATGGACAGTTAAATGATTTATTACGTCATTAAAGAGTCAACTAACACTTTTTTTTTTTTTTTGCTATAGACGCCTTCTATTTATAATATTTGTTGCTAAGTGTGGAGCTTATCCCGAGGATTTGATGCATCTCAACAAATTGGCTATCGGTTGCATTGGAGCCATGATCTTAATTTCACTTATACTAAGTTCAGTAGTTAGTTTCGACAGAACCTTAAAAGCAGTGGCGGTGTGTCCTTTTCCTTAGCATGCTAGTTCATGTGAAGGTCAAGAAATGAAAAGTTGTTCAACAACATATGGACTACGTAGTTTGTGTCTAATAAGATTCATTCCCTTAATGAAGTGCTCATTAAGATCAAGTCGCATAAGATACAACAATGCCACAATGTTTTAATGAATTGAAGCCCTCCAACCTCTGACTTTCTGAAATTGAACACTACACTCGGTAAAGTCAGCTTATCATCACTTAATGGAGAACATGTACCAACGTGATGTACTCTTAAGTATTTGGGAATTGGTCTTTAGTGTGGGATTTGAATTTGCCACCAAAAGTGAAGAATTACTTGCGGAAACTGCTCCGTGACTGTCTCCTAATGAGACACAAGATACAATCATGTGGTGTCTCGTGCACAACAAGCCTATGCTCCTATTGCAGTTCCAACCTTGAAAATTCATGGCATCTTCTCTTTGGATGCGAACATGCTGTTAATGTTTGGAGAGCCTCGGACCTTTGGACAAATATTTCTAGCAAAGTCATGTTGACTAACTCTCCTGATTTCTTCATTAACTAATCCTAGCTAGTTTACTTACTATGCTAATTAGCTTAGGTTAGTTAACCATGTTAGTTATTCTTGTAACAAACTATAAATTGTTGGGAATAATTTTGTATGCCCAAGTTTCAATTTATCATGTAGTCAAATTCTATTTTCAAATAATAAAGTATTATTTCATTTCTTTATCATTTTATACTAGTTTGATAAATTGATGAAGTCCTTGGTTAAAATTGAAGACTGTTATCATAATAGAGATTATGATAAATGAGAAACAAGTTTTTTGAAATTTTAATCTAAAGTGTTCTTGATCATAGGATTATTTTGAATAGGATATTAATAATCCGGATAGATTAATATATGTGTAATAGTATTCATTGGATGAATATTAATAGATCTCATTTATTAATTTACACATATAGATGATGCACATAGGGATGTGATCATTGAACTGACTCGATATTGAGATTTTTCTAATGGTTAATATTACCTTAATTTGTCAATAGAAAAACTCTCAAGAAGAAATATAACATTTCCTTTGACTCGAGATTATCATAGTAATTAACAAGTCATTTGTTATATTTTAATTCCGGACACCTAATGCTCTAGAGCACTAGTTGAATGAATATTGGATATAATTAAATACTTGTAGAATTAATGATTATTCAAGAAGGAATCCATTAACTCTAGGTAATGAGTTTGAACTCTATAAATCAAGACCTTGGCAGGGCAATTGAATGAATGAAGAAATGAGTTTCTTAGAGTCATTCATTGATTAACGTGATTGAATTTGACAATAATACCATATTCTAAAGTTAATCTAGAGTTGGAAATGATGGAAGGAAATATTATATATTACTCTTCTAGTGGTTCTTGAAAGTAACAACAAATTACTTCATGCTATCTGGACGTTGAGGAATGTTGCTAGACGCCTACCTTGATTAGTAAAATTAATTTGATTAATTTACTACCAGCTTAGTATTGAACCTACGGGGTCACACACAAACGAGTGTGTTAATCTTTACTAGTGAATAATCAATTTGATTGATAAAATCTCTATGTGGAATATTATTATATTCTTTGCTAGCACCAAGAATATAATTAATATGTATACTAAAGATAGACATCTTTTTATTATTGTGACATTTATGCATAATAATATTTTAATGAGCAAAAGAAAATGATGAGAGAGTATCTTATTAAGAGAATATATTATTTCTGTTAATAAGTTTGAATTAATTTGAATATGTCGATAGGTGATGATTAAATTCAAATTTGAAATATATTATTAAGATAATATATTATCTTTGTTATTAAGTTTGAATTAATTTGAATATGTCGATAGACTGACAGATTAAATTCAAATTTAAAATATATTATTAAGATAATATATTATTTCAATTTGAATTAATTTGAATATATATTCATGGGTGGGCTATGGGATAGCATCAGTATTCCTATAAATAGGAGCTCTCACCACGTCTATTGTGCATCGGACATCAAGAGAATTCTTTAGTAAAAGTATACAGTTCCATATTCAAGAGTTTTGAAGTAGAGATCAACTCTCGGTGTGGATACACGTAGAGTCTTCACATTATTGAAGAACATTTGCGCCTCGGAGACAGTAGAATGTACATGTTTCTTTGTAATTTTATATTGCGATAATATTATTCTAAATCCAAAAAAGATCCTAAATTCCGCTGCGTGTGTTTTGAACACCAGAATGAACTAACATAAATAATGTACTTAGCTTCCTTCTTAAGTAAGTAACATTAGTATCATTTTCTCTTTCATTCTATTCCAGCTTCATTCATTTTTCTACACATGGTTTCTCTTGCATTGTAACTTGTATTGTGATTTGTTCTTCATTCTCCATGAGAGAATTAAACTTTGTTATGGTATTAGAGCTCTTCGATTGAAGAGCTCTATTGCGTCACTCTCTGCATTGCTCTTCTACAATCGATTCCTGCTTCTGCAATTTTCGCAATCAGTTTCTGCTTCTACAATCCATTTTTCTGCTTTTGCAATTTTTTATTTGTTTTGATTTTTCGATCTCTTTGATTCTTCACAATTTCTTTCTACCTTCTTCAATTTCAGAAGAATTTCTACTATATTGATTAAACATGAGCACATAAATTGATCAACCTTTGAATATTCATAGTCCCTATTATCTTCATCCTAGTAAAAGTCCAACAATAACACTTGTATCTCTTGTCCTTGATCCAATGAATTATAATTATTGGAGTTGTTCGATGCTTACTGCTTTGAGTGCAAAAAACAAGGTTGAATTTGTGGATGGAACTATCTCACAATCAACCATTACACATCCTTTGCATTCTGCATGGAAAAGATGCAACAATATGGTGATTTTGGGGATTGTTCACTCAATCTCATCTCAAGCTCTATTCGACTGAGCCTTTTCTGAATGGATAATGCCAGAGACATACGGAAAGATTTGAAGTCCAAATACTCTAAAGGAGATTTATTAAGAATCTCTTATCTGCAACAACAAATTTCTGCAATTCGCCAAGGTGATTACTCAATTATTAATTATTTCACAAAGTTAAGAATAATTTGAGATGAACTTGAGAATTATAGGCATGATCCTGCATGCACATGTGTAAATAGATGTACATGTAATGCTCTCTTATGTGTTATAGAAAGAAAAACACACAATCAAAGTATGCAATCTTTTAGAGGATTAAATGATCAATTCAGTAATGTTAGATTCCAAATTTTAAGAATGGATCCACTACCTACCATTTCCAAAACTTTTTCCTATATTGTGCAACAAGAAAGACAGATTATAAGAATAAATCAAATGGAATAAAATGATGTAAATTTCATTTCTTATAAAAAAGAAAAAAAAATACAAGTTATTTGGCTAAATGCATAAGACCTTTGCATCTAGCCTATAGATTTAATATATTGTATTTACTTATTAGCAATGAATTACAAAATTGTTACAAGTAAGATTTTTTTGGTTAGGGTTCGAGGTTACCTAATTTAGAATATTGAGTATAATTTGTTTTAATTTTCCTTGTAGGTGGATTTTTATATTTTACTTAATGGGTCTAAGGCCGATCCTGCATATTTCAAATCCTCCCCGCTAATTAGGCATTGCCTAGCCTCTATATTCATTAGGTTAACTTTGCCTAGTGAATTCTCCTTAGTTGGGTCTAGATGGCTCAAAAGTCTTGTTGGATAGGTAAATATAATTGGATAAATATCAATCTACTAATCCAAGAGAGATAAATATCTATTTACCAACCCATGAGGGTATACATTCCCCGAGTCTTGAGCCTATAAGGTGGAAAAAATACTGATCATAACTCATAAATATTAATCTACCGATCTAGGAGTATACACAACCATCGAGCCTTGAACTTGTAAGGTGAAAAGGTTGATCACAACGCATAAATACTGAACTATTTACTAGGCATAACAATCAAACATGTACCCGCGGATACTGCCTTGTCCCTGCTTTGTCCCTGCTTTGATATTGATGGGTAATCCTCCCTTTAATCGAGCACAAATACGAGTAATACTCAATTATAAAAATTGAATACAAGGACGGGAACGAGGATGTGCATACCCATCCATATCCATACCTGATATAATATTTATTAAATTATCTTTATTTTATTATTTTAGGTTGTTTTAATTTGTTTTTATATAGTTTAAATAAAAAATATATATAATTTTATTAAATAATAGATAATTATAAGATTGTTATTAACTTATGAATTTTTTTTTGTTATTGTAAGACATTTAATTTATGATTATCCTGTTATAACTTAAAAAAATTATAAAAAAATAATTTTTTTAAAGTTTATTATTATTTAAAATTATTTTTTTATGTTTTTTTTATATATTTTTTAAAATTATAAACGAGTAAAATATAAGTCAAGTATATCTAATATTCAACGAAAATAGAAATGATGATAAAAATTTATACGACGAAGATAAAAATGAAAATGAGAATAAACTTTGGTAGACAGAACTGAAAACCATAAATCCATCCTGGTTGACATGTCTACTATTGACTCAAAAGGATACACAATCAGCCTTAAGCCAATAAGAAGAAGAAAAAAAAAAGACCGATCACAACAAATAAATACTGATCTACCAAATACCAATCCAAAGATTAAAAAAAACCATATATAAAACCAGTTGATCAATTTTGTAAAAGAAAAAGCTCAACTGATAAGACCAAAATATATAAAAATCAATGACAGGATACAATTGATAAGGCCAATAACTAATCTGACAAATAATTGATGCTGACTCATGACACGAGCACAAAAAGGCAAGGCCAGGTTCAAATTCTGGTCGCGATTTTCAAAAACTGAAAGTGAGACGACTCATATGAAAAGCCATAGGCTGTTGATAGGTAAAGATTTGGAATATGCGGATATTAATTGGACTCTCACTTATCATGTACTAGTGGGAGATGATGTGTACTATGCTGTATAGTTTCGATTTTAATTGTTATATGTATCATGAATAGTATATATATTAATGTATTTTTTTTAATTATACAGTGATATATAATCTATTTTATCATATCATATATTCATTTTTGTTATTAAGGTTTAAGGATATTTATGTAAATTTATTTTTTATATTTTTTAAAAGATAATTTAATTTATTTTTATTTTTTTAAAAGACTCTTTAATATCAGTCGTTCCTAATTTTAAATGATAATTTTTATCTTTAATCTCAAATCTTGTTTGATGTACTTAGCTTTTCCTATTGCCTTCCACTGTGACAACCTACGTCTCTGTGTCGTACCTCTTCCCTACACCATCATATCGTGCCTCATTGTTGCATCATCATGTTATGTTTCTTTGTTGCATCATAATGTTGTGCCTTGCTTTTTTACTACGTTGTCCCTCTTCTCCATGGTGCTTCCCTACACTATGCCATTTCACTATGCGGCTACCTTATGCTAAGTTGGGCCTTCATTTCCTCTATGGACATTTATTGAATTATGATAGATTTGATTTAATTAACTTATTATATAGCATAATATGATTAGATTAGATTAAATAAATACAAAATTGATTATATAACATCTAATTAAATATGATTGATTCAAATATGATTAGTTAATAGTAGTATTTGAGTAGATTTGAGAAAAAAATTTCCAAAATTTGATTTGAAATTTAAATCATTCATATTTAATAAGATGTTATATAATTAATTTTGTATTTATTTAATTTAATCAAATTATATCATGTTATAAAGTAAGTTAATCAAATCAAATATATCCTAATTCAATAAATGCTTGTAGAGGAGATGAAGGCCCAGGACAGGGCAAGATAGTCGCACAGTGAAATGATGCAATGTAGGGAAGCAACATAAAGAAGATTTGCAATGTAAGGAAGTGTTGCAAAGAAGAAGGGTGGCGCAGCAAAAAGGCACGACACGACGATGCAAGGAAGAGACACGACACGACACGACAACACAGTGATGAAGCGTGGCACGACGACACAAGGAGGAGGCACGACATGGAGGTGCATCTGGTCATGGTGGGAGGCAATGAGAAGAGCTGATGACACCGAGCAAGATTTGAGATTATGAATGAAATTAACATTTATAATTAGGAACGGCAAGGATTAAAGATCCTTAAAAAAAAAAAAAGAATAAACAAATTTACATAAAGGTACCTAGACTTTAATAGGAAAAAAAATTAATATTAAATATATGACGTTACAAAATATAACACATGTCACTATATAATTAAATGAATAAAAAATAATATACATCGGTATAAATTATTTACAATATACACTAAAATTAAAACCTATTGTTTCGTGCCATATTTTATTCTTAATTTTTTTTATGATGATATTTTATTCTTAAATTAAAAAAAAAAAAACCGCTTGACACCAAAGAATATCCATTAAGCAAAACTCCATATGATTTTGATAGACTAGTATAAGACATCGTTATATTCATATACAGAGAATAATTTATTTTGTAATACAATTCTTTTCTTTTTTTTTTTATCTATGTTGTATACAAAAAAAAATTTAGACCAATGTAGGGGGGGGCTGTATCGGATTTTAAAGACTTTTTTTTTTTGGTAAAAATATCTTGGAGTATTCAATCAAAATTGTTAAATGATAAAAAATAATTTGATGTATTCAATCAAGATTTTTTTTTAGATGATAACGAAATTTTGTAGTATTCGATTGAGATTTATTCAAAATCATAAAGATTTTATGGACATATTTTTTTAATTGAATTTTCATAGATTTTATAGACTTTTTAATTAATCATATAAATACCAAATCTAGCAAACAATCTCATCAAATTATGAGAGACTTTTCTTTTTCATCATAGACTTTTTTATTTTATTCTCTTTGTTTTGGAGGCAATGACATAATCTCTCACCTCACACGTTTTTCTGTTTCAAGGTGAGACTTTTTATAGGATCCTAATAGTGATGTGTTCATACCCCAAATCACTAAGAATCAATTTATAAGCCTACAATGTAATTTACCATCTCATTCCCCTTTAAATTCATAATTTTTCATAAGAGAAGTAGATCTAACTATTGCAGACAATTTTAAAAAAATACACAATTTAATAGAAAAAACAAAAAGCAATGTTTGGGATGCTATAAAAGAGAAATCCTAAATCTATTCATATGTCGCTGGAAGAATATTTAGATATTCTTCAAGTTAGGCAGATGATTAATGTTTTGATCATCATGTCTTTTTTGTTGAATTATTTTATTTATATTTTGATGACATTATTGATTTTATGGGTTAAATGAAACATTTTATATTTTTAATTAATGTTTTGTTATTATTTTTTGCTAGCAACTTGTAATTTTGATTTAGAATTCATGTACGGTTATTAGCAAGTGAGAAGGTTCACCTCATGATGACTTGTGATTAGTTTGTGTTTAATGATATTTTCAAGCACATTCTTATTGACGTATGTTTAGTAGTTTTAAGTTTTTTGTTTTTTTTAAAAATCCATAAAGTATTTTCAAATCTTATAAATATGTGAAATCCTTTCAAATCCTATATTCTAAATCCATTAAATCCAAACTACAAAATCCTAATTACAAAAGTATTTTAAAAAAAATCTTAATAGGTTTCCTACAAAATTTTAAAAATATTCAAGAGTTTTTTATATGTATTTTAAAATCTTAATTTAATACACCAATGTATAATGAGTGAAATTAATTTTTGTTGGTTGACACTCATGACATTTATTAACAGAAGCGGATGCACTGAGTAAAAGTTCCTTAAAATTAAAGTTATTTATTTTTAATGAAAAAAATTAGAAATAAGAAGTTTTATAATAAATTATCCAGAGTTACTTATTTATTTTACGTTCTTTCTTCGAATCTCAATAAGGATAAATTTTAAAATAATCAATATTTTTTTTTTAGAATAATTAGTATTTTTTTATCAAAAAATATTAATAATTAGTTTATTAATTTTTGTTAGCGGGAGGGGAGTTGAACCTAAACCTCTTCATCTTGTTATATTTTAACTTTAAAAAACTTTTAAATTAAAAAAAATATATATTAATAAACAATTTTTTATTTATTTTTTTAAGCTTTCATTTATAACTTTAACTTAAAAGTAATTTATAGGTTAAAAATAAGTTGGATCAGACGGAACTTTACAGGACAATTGCTTTCACCAGATTTTTTTATTTTATTTTTTACTTTTAAGTTCTTCGCTAAGAATTTTTTGCCTCCATTAAAAATTAGATATTGTTTCCATAAGACAATTTTTTATAAAAAGCAAAAAGTTATAAGAAATAAAGAAATAAAGAAAAAATAAATTAATAGGTATAAAACGTAGTTATAAATTATAACTTATAATTTATAAAAAAAATCTAGATATTTTAAAATTTTATCATAAAACTATATATTTTATTAAAAAAATATAATATTTTAAAAAAAATAAAAATTACCCCATTAAATAAATTTTCTGAATTTGTTTGAATCCGCCACTTTCTATACTTTCTATTTAGCGAAAGGGAGATTCCATTTATAGGGTCTGAAAGGTGTACAGAGGAGACAGAATTAATAGTAATAAAAAAATTAAAACAAAATTTACATTTGCATTTGCATTGAATTTCAAAATTTGCAGTCTATTGGGGAATTGGTGTATTTACACTCAAACAAGCAAACATGACTCAAACTGATGCACATGAAATTTTCATCTTTTGTTAGTTGTTTTAATAGCTCATATTACAACTTGATGTATATACTATAAATACAAATATATTCTAAACAAAGTATAAGTTGGCTTTTGCAATAACATGGTACAACAAAATATAATGCGTATCAATGGTAACACGTGACAAGAACTTATTAAACCAAACAGTTGCATTTTAGTTTTTAATTACACGTGAGACAAGTCATTCATATACAGAGAGATTCACTTTAACAGTTGTTCTATGCACTTTCATGTTTATAAAATAAAATTTGTGTATCCCATATGTAAAAAAATGTGAAAAATATGATATTTATAAGAGATACTTATAAAATTCACATATATTACTTGGTCCCACCACGATAACAAATCTGATCATTGTTAGTATCTCATTCCACGATATCTTTGTTTATCAACGTGGGTGTACTTTTCACAAATAAAAGAATTAATCCTTATATAATAGTATTTTGCTGACAGTTTAGGTTTAGCACAACACTCAATGATTTTGCTGATAATATAATTAATTTATATGTACCCACAATGTAAATTTTATATTGTCATTTATATTTAATAAAATAAATAATTTGTTAATAACTATTTTAAAAATCTTACATAACATGATTTCTTTTTAAATAACATTTTAACAATTTACATTTTACATTTTACACTACATGAAAATAACATTTTTTTTTGGTCTAAATTTTCTTCGAAAAAACCAATTATACATGTTCAAGTCTTATATAATATAACAAGCGAATAAGAAAAGGGTAATACACTTGCATTGTAAGGAAAGATAAGACACTTATTAGATAATTATAATCATTTATTTATATGATTTTTTAAATAATTTTATAAAAATAAATTAATTTATCATATAAATAAATAATTATGATTCTCTAACCATATAAAATTTTGTTATATTATTAATATACTTTTCTTATTCTCAAATAATTATCAACAACAATAAACATTCTTTTAAAACATTTAATACCCTATTATGTGTCTTATTTTTTCATCGATTATTAATTATTAATATATTTTTATTTTTATTTAAAAAATTGAATCACAATTTCTTATTTAATTTTTTTTTTTCAATTATCCAATATTCTTTATAACTATCGAATCCTATACAATTTTATTACATGTCAAGATCAGCATGAGGGTGCATAGATATCTGAATCTTTTGTTCCATCTAACACGGCCACAGCAACATGAACTTGTTTTGTGTTATTGTTAAACATAGATAGGGCCATAGGGGTCTATGCCATACACAATTGTCGAAGACTCGAGGGATGGAGTTCCACGTACGTACGCAAGCAAATAATTGACATATATATACTATTAAATTAAATCATTGTAAGAAATAGGAACATTTCAAATCAATATTCAAACGTAAATCTTACACAATCTTTTGAAAATTTCAGGTAACTTTTTTTTATTAAGAAAAATTAAGGTGAATTGGATCTTTGAATAAATATATCCAAGATTCTTATATTAGTAACGAGATTTAAATTTGTGTCTCTCTGAAATATGAGTATAATCCTTATCAAGTGAAATAATGTTTTTTTAATAATTTTTAATTAAAAAAGTAAACTATATATTCTATAATCTATGATTAAATATGCAATTTAATTGATCAAATGTAATCTAATAATTAATAATAACTGAATATTTCCATTCCTGGTAATAACTAACCAGGCATTCTCAATTAATACATTATTAATTCCCTGTCTTTACAATACAGTGATGGACCATTACGGAATTCCGCGTTACATGTGAATTTTGGTAGTGATAGAGACATTATTTTGTATATACTAACAGAACAGATAACAGACATGTTACCAACTACAACTAAAGATAAACAAGTAGCTTTGCCAAAAAGGATTAAAGGCCCAACTTCATTTTTTTTTTCCACTTAAAAACAATCCATTGAATTAAGATTCAGAGATTAACCAGGATTAGAACATGTCTCCATACATAATATATACTGAACATTCATAAATCACAAATATATTTATCATTCATTAACAATATTCTTAAATCGACAACAGAATTTAAATCTATATTATTATAAAATACAAAATTTCATCCTTACCGACTAAACCAATATTTATCATAACTCAATTTCATTATTATATTCATACTGTCTCACTAGCCCTTGTTGTAGACTTTAATTGATGAATTATTGTACGTAGGAAGTTCCTGTAGTTCATTGATTAATTAACCCAAAAGGGGCCATGAAAAGGTGACAAAATTATATTATATTCGGAAAATTATAATTGTTCATGTGGGGTGGGGGAAGTAATGATTTAGTGTTGGCAAAGGGATAAGCATCCCAAATTCTTCTGATTTGACATTCTAATTCGCTCATGTCTTTGTTGTGATGGAATTTGCACATCTCATAGTGGTTGGTACTAATTTAATGGCACATGTGATAAAACATCACAGAACCTCAAGATGTTCAAATTATTTTTCTTAGGAATACTAATCACACGTGAATGAATTAGTAAAGATGAAACGTGAACAAAGATAAATCTAATTAGTATGGATGTGATTTGTATTATGCATTATATTATGTAAAAATGTATCTTCAAATTTTATTGTCGAAATGAAAGTCTTGTTGATGAATGATATATAAATATATTAATAAGAGTTCAATACTTTGAGATATGTTCAGAATCAAATAAGATTGTTTTATATAATAAAAAATATGTTTTTCTTAAAGAATTTGATTGCAATTATTCCTTTAAAAAGGAGTTTATTGCCGAATATGTTCTAACTGAGTGGTATTCTTTTTTACCAATTTCAGTGACAATCTACATATGGTTCTGGCAAATTAAGCTATAGGGAAAAGTTCCAATGGAAGTGTGATAATTAATTTTTGTGCACTACTGGCTTGAAAGGAAAGAATAGGGAACATTGTTGGTAGTGGAGTGAGGAATCACATTCTCTTCTAAGATTCCAATACAAAAATTTGTACCATAACTTAAGAAAAAAGAGAGAAAAAAAAAGTGAAAAAGAACTACTGGGTCAGAGTATTTTACATGAACATTCATTTGCGGGGACAACCGCTTTATTTATTTGCCAATATGCTTGACATGATTACGTACTATGAGTATCTTAAGAAAGATTAAATATTTCCTAATATATATATATATAATATATATATATATATATATATATATATATATATATATTTCGCGGATTTAGTGTTCTATTTTACAACAATAATTAGGCGAATAAGTTAATTAAATATTTTTAATTATCCAGTTATATTATTCAAGTAAAATGTTTTTATTTTTATCAATTTAATTGGAAGTGTATGATTTAATATAATTGAAAAATATAATCTAAGGGACTAAAAAAAATATAATTAAGTGTTAAAGCAAATGAGTATTTTATGAATTAAAATGGATCTTTACTACTGATTTGTGATATCGCTGAAACAACGCTCTCTTTTTAACATATCTTCAGTAAGTTTTACCATTATAATACATAACTAATTATTATATTTTACAACTTAAGCAACTCTTTAATCCAACTCCATCAGTTTTAAAAATTACACTAACAGTATCCTATGAGTAACTTCACATCCTTATATTTCTTCAACATTAACTTTTACTAGTATTAGTTTTTTAATGTTTTTCTTAGTGAAGTTTTTTAATGTTGATATTTAAAAAAAATATTTTTAATGATAATTGGACAAAAAAGAAGATGACAGAAAGAAAGATAAGAGCCTAGTACTCAAATAAGCACCAAGTGTTTGAGTTTGAGGGATGCTTGATAAGTGCAAGCTCCAATAAATTTCATCTGATTAGGAAAATTATGAATAAAATGTGTTTGGCTTTGGAAAGACAGTGAATACAAAAGTCAAAGCACTATCCATTGGCACATAATCATGATATAAGTGCCAACACAATGCACTAATACCCAAAGCTTTTTATGGGCTTCTATCCATCAACCCATAATAATAAAACATTTCCATTTTATGCCCCATTTGAACTCAAAAAAGTGTTTTATATCCAGTTGATTGATGATTTACGACTGTTTTACATTATTATTTAATTATAACTTATGATTTGGATAATTTTTTAAATAATTTTATTAAAATCAATCGATTTATTATAAATAAAGAGTGATTGATCAACCATCTAAAATTATCGATACATCAAAACATTTTCTAAGATTGTTATATATCAACCAAAACAAATTGTTAAATTCTTATCTATTTGTTTTTTTGTTTTGTTATATATCAACCAAAACATTTTCTAAGATTGTTATATTTGACAACGAAGCTGTGGTGAAGTTGCGGGCGTAATTACATTAGAAGATGAATGGTGACATGGCAAGGCAATCCTATAAGTTGCGTGTGTAACGATGTGTTTCAGTCTCACTTTGCATTTTGCACTTACCAGACCCAATATCATATATCTTTTCATACAGTTAATATCATTGCTTTAAGTAGTTAATCCAATTGCTAGCTGTACGTGGAAACTGGTCCAACTGGATATGGAAGAAAATAACTAATGACAACTGATGTTGACTGCAGCGTTCTACTTTTGGTTGACCTTGTGGCAACATTTTATTAGGAAGATGAAAAAATAACCAATAATTATGTGTGGATTACACGGATGCAGTCATTCAGACCACTGCAAGCCGAGTCGTTTCATTTGGCTGGACCATCCTCAGATTCGACAGCAGGATCCAAATTCAGTCTTTAACATCTCTATCTTCAGAATCAATACAGATAACAAATAGAATATATATTTCTTGTATATAAATATGTAATGTGTAAATAAGGAAAGATAAGTCCTAAAAATAAAACAAGTAATTGGATTTATCTTTCCTTATTTATGATGATCTTATCATATAAATTAGGTCTAAGTACTTAATTGACTTATTATATATACAAATACATCAATCCAGATAAGTGATTCATTCTAAACTTTACTTTCATCACTTTTGCACATTTAACTTTTAACCTGGAGTGTTAGAATGTTTACCCCGACTTCCTTCCCTATCATTCCGAGAGAATATTTTCCTACCGAGAAGCTCCACTTTCTGTAATAACAATGTCTAATGAAATTGTTAAAAGTTTAATCACGATGCACGAATGATTTTGCATCACTTTTAAATTGAATTGTTAATTATGTATATTTGCCCTTGCACCATTCTTCCAAGCAATAATGACAATGAGTATAAATATAATTTCTTCTCATAAACACCTGGCACGGAGGTGGTGATGCGGTGGTGGCCGGTGAATGGAAGAGAAGGTAGGGAGTTTTTGTTTGGTGACAAAGAAAGAAAAGAAATTAGAAGAACATAATTTTGAACCGTTCTAGAGGCTCAAAATTGCTTATGCCGTTAGAAGTTTTTTTAAAACTGATTATAGGCAGCATAACTTATAATTTTAAAATAAATAATGGTGGTTTTGAGTCGTCAAAAATCATTTTTTAAATTTTGTAATTGTTATAACATTATTTAACGGATAACAGAGATTAACTAATTTTGTTTATCGGAAATTCAAAGCAAATTTATTAGGAATCTACAAATTATTTAAGTCTATGTGTTTCTTTGTTCATAGGACAACTATGATTCTACATTTAACAAACTGTAATTTGATTTGATGTTGACAAATGTTATGTAGAATGAAATGTACTAGTGCTCGAATCCTAAGAATATTAAACCAACAGGAATTAAATGGATGAAATGAGAAAAACTAATAATGAGAAAGGAGTTAGGAGGCATGAATTTTCGTGATTTATCTAGTTTCAATTATGCAATGCTAGGAAAACAAGGGTGAAAATTTATTTCCCACCCCGATGCTATGGTGTCTAACATCTTCAAAGCTAAATACTCCCCTAAAGGAGATTTCTTGGATTCAGTTATTGGTAATAATTTAAGTTACTTGTGCGTAGCATTTGGAATTCCAGAGACTTACTCAAGGCTGGTGCTAGATGGAGAATTGGTAATGGTACTTAGATTAGTATATGGTCAGATCATTGGATAAGGGATCTCAGTTCTGGTTCAATTTGAGAGTTTCCTCTTACTGCTGTCGGCTCTATGAAAGTGAGTGATCTTATGATTAAAGATACTAAGCAGTGGGATAGTATTTTCATTCATACTTTAATACCTAATTTGGCACAGCAGGTACTTTTTAAATGCCTTTATTTGAATTTGTGAAAGAAGATGTTAGAATTTGGAGTTTTTCTTCTGATGACAATTATTCTGTCAAGACTGCATACAGACAATCTATGGAGATGCTAGGAGTGAATCAACAGTTTCAGGTACAAGGCAATTGGATGGGAATTTGGAACTTAAAAATTCCACCGAAGATAAGGTTTTTCTTTGGAGGATTTGTCGAGACTGTATTCCTACAAGAATAAGACTACAGTCTCGAGGCATCAATTGTCCAGCTCTATGCCTATTCTGTCAGCAAGCTTTGGAGAATTCTTTTCATGATTTCTTCACCTGTCCAAATACTATTTGAAGTATGGGAGAGGTCCGGCATGTGGCACTTTATTGAACCTCTCATTCCTGAATTATCTTTACAAAGTGTTATTTTTGAATCTGATTGCAAGGTGCTGGTTGATCAAGTGCAGGGCTCGAGCAATATTATTACTGAATGTGGGATGATTATCCAATTCATTAGGAATATTCTTAAGGTCTACAATAATTTCAGAGTAGTTTTTGTAAAAGAACTGGAAATCCTGAGAATTCCATTTTTCAATATCCACCTGCTTGTATTCATTATATTCTTGAAATAAAAAATATATGAAAAAAAAAGAATATTAAACCAAATAGTTATTCAAATTGTTATGATTTTCTTACTCAGTTGTCCAAATCTTTCATTTTAAATGATTATTACCGTGTCTATTCCTAATTATAAGCAATGACTTATCATTAAGATTAAAGAAAATAAGATTATTAGTAATTATATCATAAATTTAAATTTTGTTATCAAAACATCATTTGTCAATAAAATAATGGTATAAAAGAAATTTTATTTAAAAGATAGTTTTTTATGACTTATAAATAAAACAAAAAAAGAAGTGTAAGTGTTACTTATGTACAGGATTGGAGCCAGGGATGGATGCACGTTAGGGGGGGTGGGGCCATGGCCTCTTTATAAAATTTATATATATATATATATATTAAAATAATAAAATATTAAATAAATATTATAATAATTAATTATATTTTGTAATTAGATAAATATATTTAAATATAATATAATTTTTTATTTTTGAAAAAATATTTTATTTTTATTTAATAGTTATTATTATAATAATAATAATATTTTATTACCTTTTTTTTTTATATAAATATCTTTAAAATAGTTATATTAATATTTTAGATATACTTATACTCTTATTTTTTTGACAAAATATTTGAATATAATTTATTTGTTGTTAGTATTTTTATTTTATCAATTATAATTATGGACAATGAATATTTATATTACTTTATTATTTTTTTAATAATTATTTATTTGTTATAAATAATTAAATAATTAAAATTTGTATTAACATTTTGTTAACGTGTTAAGCTTAATTATGAATATAATATAATAGATTGATCCATTAAAGTTTCAAATATATTAACAAATATTAATTCTTTCTTTCCTATAACTTCTCTGTATAGTTTTTTTTAATTTTGGGTGCGTTGATACTTGAATGTAATGTTTTTATGTGTGTTTTGAACTAAACACATATGAATTCAAACATCCATTGTTTATCAAAGTGTATTTTTAGTGTATAACAACACTATTTTTCTAGTTTTGAACAAATTAAAAATATTATTTTTTTTATAATTCAGAAACTATTATTTAGTGACTAGTATAATTCAATTTAATTTATTGTATTTTAAAATATAATAATAGTATATTTATCTAAATATTTTAAATTTATCAATTTTTGGTGTATAAATTCATAAAAGTTTTGGTAATTAAATTTAATATCTGTAATCTGTAATCTTGAATCTTAAACTTTTAATTTATCCTATTGTATAAATAAGTAAAAGGTATAACATTTTGACAAGGGATTACCACCATCACCACCATCATGGTCGTTATCTCCATTATTGTCGCCACCACTACCGTGACGGTAGTGGTGACGACAACAACGGGGACGATAACCATGATGGTAGTCCTGTTGGTGGTGGCGGTGGTTATGATGGTGGTGGTAATGGTGGCCTTGTTGGTGGTGGCAATGGTGGTGACAACAACAATAAAGACGATAATCATGATGGTGGTCCTGTTGGTGATGGCAACAGTGATCATGGTAATGAGTGCAACTGTGTAAATGTGCAATAATTAGAAGAGATATGATTATATAGAATGAAAATCACATTTAATTTTAATTCAAAATTACATCTGAACCATTAAGATTTAATTAACGAGTGTTATTTAAATTTCTTATCTCTTATAATAAACATGTCCTCTCACTTGATATGTTGTCTATATATATATATATATTCATTTTCTTTTTTTTTTATTATTATTATTTTCTTTAACCAAACTTGGCCCCCAAGAATCATTCCTAGCTCCATCCTTAGTTGTTAATTATTATTTAGTGAAAATTTGAACTAGAGGTAGTATCATTGAAGTTATCTCTAACAATATAAAAAAAAAATGAAGTTGACTCGGAGAACAAAAAATACAAGAGAGAGTAGGTTAGATAGAGAAGGGGTGGGTCTGGGTGAGAGGAGGGGGTGGACCGCCAAGAAGACCAATTTAACACTATACTTCTTTTCTAATTTCCTAGACGACCATAACAAAACACATATGTGGGGCATTTTTAGGAAGTGAGGGGTGGTGAGGGATTTGTTCATTGTTGAATGGAGAACGCAGTTGGGGCTATGCTATGGTTTTGTGAGATTTGAAAGTGTAAAGGACTAGAAGAAGCTTGGCCAAGAACTCGACCAAATCTATATTAGTCGTAGAAAGCTATGGGTGAATATTCTTAGGTATAATAAGACGCCATTCAATGATAGTGTTATTCAAAGAGAGTCTAATAGACCAACGCTGAAGAGCCAAGCATCGAAATATGTGTTGAAGTGATATGAGTGGTATTGAATTCAAGTCTCTCAATGGGGACGACAAAAATTTGTTGACCAAAGAATTCACGGAGGAGGAAGTGAAGGATGCCATTTGGGAATGCGATGGCGACAAAGCCCTAGGACTTGACAGTTTTAACTCTTTCTTTATCAAGTCATGTTGGGAGATTCTAAAGGTGGATATTATGAGAACAATGGTGGACTTTCATCGGTGTGGATCTTTCCTTAGGGGTTCGAACGTGACATTCATAACCTTTATACCAAAGAAGGAAATCCTAGTTGCTCTAAGTGATTATAGATCAATCTCTCTGGTTGGACGCGTGTACAAGATCGTCGCCAAGGTACTGTCTCTTCGACCGAAGAAGGTGATGACCAAGTTAATTGATGATTCACAAACAACATTCGTGGTTGGTAGACAAATGCTTGATAGTATTGTTATCGCCAACAAGGTGGTGCAAGATGCAAAAGAGAGGAAAAGGCCATGCTTTATCTTCAAATCCGATTTTGAAAAAGCATACTAACGGAGCGCGTCGAACACGTCGTCAAAAGCAACTAAGTTTCCCAATAAATTTTGCAATATAGGGTTAACTCAAGTCATTATTTCAAAGATACAATTCATCAAACACTTTGCATTCAATTCAAAATAGGGAGAATTTTGTGTGATTTTCAAAATTCAAAATTGAGAATAGAGAAACTCATAGTTACCTACAAGCACATGATTCTTGGGTTGCAAAGGGGATTTAGCCCTCCATGAAGGTCCTCATGGTGGCTACAAGGGGCTGCACGAAATTTATGAAGGAGAAAGGGAAAAGAAGAGAAGAGAAAGGAGAAGAGAGAGAAGAGAGCAAAGGTGAAATTTTTATTTAATGAGTAGTGTTGTGTAGTATAATTGTTGTCTTGCAAAAGGGGAAAAACTTAAAACAAAAAAGCCAAAATAGTGGTCCCTCCCCCCACAAGGTTTGAACCCACTAAATAAAAGCTACCTTGACCAATTACAATTACCAAATGGTCCTTAGTTACAAATTAAAACGCGGAATTATTATAAGTGTAGGATCATAATATTGAATCCCAAATTTAACTCCTGAAACGTTAGAATTAGCCAATCCTTGTGAGACACGAAATTGTAGATCTCCTCCTTAGCTTTCAAACAAGACAAGAATCATAAAAATCTGAGACTTGTGTCTAAAGTTATGGCTTCACAAGAGATAGTGTCAAAAACATCAATAAAACATGACAAATAGCAATTTTCAACACTTGGGCCCAAAACAACCCAATCTCACAAAACTTAGCTAAAATGGTCAAAATAAGGTATAAAACATGTCTAGACTATGATAAATGCAACTCTAGACTATGCTAAAATACACTCTATCACATACGACTCAGTTAGGTGGAAGTTCCTTTACTATATGATGGGGAGAATGGGCTTTTGTGCTAAATGGATATCGTGGATAAAAGGATGCTTAGAGTTGTAAACTATGTTAGTTTTGGTTAATAGCAGTCCCACGAAAGAGTTTAGAAATATGCATGGGTTAAGGCAAGGTGATTCGTTAGCACTGTTTCTATTCCTAATTGTGGTAGATGGGGTTAAGGGGATTGATGAGATCAGCAACGTATAAAGGGCTGTTTTCAGGTTATCGCGTTGGCATTAGCAATCTCCGTATTTCACTACTCTAGTTTGCTGATGACGCATTGTTTTTGGGAGAGCCATCTTTGGAGAATATATTTACCTTCAAATGCATTTTAAGGTGCTTTGAAATGGCTTCCGAACTTAAGGTTAACATTTTAAAAAGTAATGTATTGGGGATCATTACTTTGCCTTGCTTCGTCGTTAAAGTTGCAACAATACTACGCTGCCAGCAAATGTCAATACCTTTCATTTATTTGGGCATGTCGGTGGGAGGCAATCTTAAGAGGGTTGCAACATGGGACCTGGTAGTGCAGAAAATGAAAAAAAAGTTGGGGGCATGACAACATAAATTTTTATCTTTTGGCGGAAGGATTTGTCTCTTTAGGTCGGTGCTGTCCTCAATTCCCTTGTTTTATCTATCTTTGTTTAAGGCCCCTAAGCTAGTGGTGGTGCGTCTTACAGCTTGTAAAGAAATTTTTGGTGGGGCGCAAAAATGGAAGAAAGGAAGATGTGCTGGGTTAGTTAGAGGAAGATTTGTCAACCAAAAGAGCATGGAGGGCTTGACATTAAAAATATTGAGAAATTCAACAATGCACTAATTTGCAAATGGATGTGGCAGTTCCTCCATGAAGATAATGCGTTATGGGCTAGGGTTTTACAAGCTCGAAGCAAACCTGGGGAGGATTTGTGCCATCACTTTATCTCATCGAAATGGTGGAAGGAAGTGGTAAAAATATGTAGCATGGGTGGGAGTAGTGGTTGGTTTTGGGACAGAATGAAAAGAAAATTGGGGGATGGGGTCAAAACTAGTTTTTGGAGAGACCTATGGCTTACCAATGATAGGATAACACTAGGTCTAGTTGATTATATATGCTCTCAACCAATAAAAATGCGTTGGTTTTATATATGGGGTCATGGGTGGGCAACACTTGGGATTGGAACTTTTCTTGGCAGAGACACCTATTTGAGTGGGAAAGAGAATTGAAGAGTGAACTGGTAAGGGAGGTGACAACCACTTTGCCGAGAGAGGGGACTGTCGATTCATGGGAGTGGGAAGGTGAGCGTGAGTCTCATTTCACTGTCAGGGATGCATATCTTGGCATGGAGCACTTGGAACAATCTATTTCTTTTAAATTTTTTTTATGTAGGTATGGAAATTAGATGTGCCTTTTAAAGTCTCAGCTTTGATATGGAGAGCCTCTTTTAATAGGCTACCCACCAAGTTCAACCTAGTGAGTAGAGGCATTCAGTTATCTATTGGAGATCAACTTTGCTATCTTTGTAAGGAAAGAGTAGAGGATGTTGAACATATATTTTTTGGTTGTCAAATTGCAAATATGATCTGGATAAGGTGCTACGATTGGTTGGGAGTACAATTGGCTTTCCCAAAGGGTACAGAACAACATTTTTTACAACATGGAGGACTAATTCAAAACATAGCAAGGAAGAGATTATGGCTCAGGGTGTGGACAACAGTGATTTGGTCCTTGTGGAGCTTGCATAACGATGTGATTTTCAAAGAGGCGGAGGTTAACATTGAACAACTGATGGATATGGTTCAACTTCGATCTTGGATGTGGCTTTCGACAAAGAACAAAGATTTTTCTTACTCATATTATTGCTGGTCACAACAAACAACAATGATTTTGCATAATTCTTACTTTGGTGTCACTCTCATATGGCAAGGGATCCATGGCAAGCATGGGATCTATTTAATTGGCCTTGACTCTAATGTAACAATGACATGATGTCAATAGGGCTTTACATAACGATTTTCAATTATGAGCTTATCTTATAACTTGCACATAATTGCTATGCTACTTGGTATAGTTGGGGTTGATTTTTTTGGAATTCTATTTTTTGTTAGAAGAGTATATAGTCTTTGCTAAGACGATTTCTAGCATGTTTATAGTAGAGAGCGGTAGTTACTTATATATATATAGGTAGGTATATTGATCATTGTATTTTTTTTGGAAATTGACATCACTCAATCCTCATGGTCTAGAGGCTTGTCTATTGCTTTTGGGTGTATACCAGTACTACTAGTACCTCTTATTTTAGTTAATACAATAAGTTTTGTTGGTTGTTTAAAAAAAAAGAGTATATATATATAATTATTCATTTTTGTATACATGTTTCTTTGAAATTTAAACGATTACGTATTTATATAAGTTTTTGAAAGCTCGTTTACCACTTTCTACATGAGTGTAGCTTTTATCCTAAAGTTGGTTTTTCATCAACTCTTATACAAACATAGCCTATACCCCTTAACTATAATGCAACCCTACTCTTTAAGTTTCTTTTAACTAAAACTATAATAGCTGCATTAGTTATAAGGACGAAAACAAGAGAACATGAGAAATGAGAGGGAGGAGAAAGTTAGAATTGAAGTCCTAGGAGAGCAATTTGGGCTTTACCCACCTTTTATGGGCTTCTACTAACCACACCGCCTCTATACATCACTAAAGCTCACCTTTTAAGCCTAACCCTCATAAAAATCACTAAAACACGTGGAGACCAACAATGATAAGAATCATGTTTAGGATCATATTTTGTTCGAAATTTAAATGTTTTATGTATTTTTTATGTACGTTAATCTTAATAATAAAAGATTCATGTATCGAAATAGTTAAAAAAAATTCAAAATAATTTTTAAAATTGAAAAATTAATTGTTTGAAGAACACAATTTTAAATAAGGAAATATAAATAATTGAATTTTAAAAATATTAAAGATAATATAATAAAAAACATAGGATATGTTTGAGAACGCAAAACTTACTTTTTGGAAGTCGAATTTATATCATGTTTGATTTTTCTTAAAGTTAATCATGCAACTTAAAATATTTTTAGTGGGAAAGGTATTGAAAAGATCCTAAAATTATTTTTTATGGGTTATTGTAATGCATATAAGTATCAAGATATCTTATATTTTTTGCTTTAGTGATAAATCGATCTTATGATATTTTGATAGGTTTTGTTATAAAATTTTTATTTTAAAATGAAATTAATTATTTAATAATATAATATTTAATTATGAAATAATTAATATTAAAAAATTAGAACAAAAACAATATACACATATTTATTTATAACTAAAGATTAAATTGATAATTAGTACATAATATAGATAAATAAAAAATACAAAAATTAACATTGAAAAAAAAAACTGATAATTAATGTATAACATGAACAGGTAAAAAAATATAAACATTGAATATTGAAAAATTAATGCATAACATGAATAGTTATTTTTTTTTTGTTTTATATCATTAAAAAAATTGGTTAGTTTATAAAAGATTAAATCTTAAAAGGATTTCATAAAATATTAGATCTTACACGTGGATATCTAAATCTCCACATGAAGATTTTTTTTTTTTTTTATCAATGAAACATTTTTAAAATTTAGAGATCTTAAAAATTAAAAATTAAGACTTCCCTCAAGATTCTCATTAAAAATGTTTTTATTATGATAAAGTTGGATTTGGATAGAAAAAAACAAGTGGGTTGCTTTTAAAGTAAAGTAAGAATATTTCTAATTTATATATTTACAATAAAAAAATGATGAAAAAAGATTTTATTGAAATTATAAAAGACTTTCGATTGATATTATCTAATTAAATTTCATTTTATTAATATTTTTTTTAAAAATATTCAAACAATTTTTTGACATTTAAAAATAAATTCAAACATATATTACAAATTTAAAAAAAAATTAAGTTTAAAACATAATTTTAATTTAAATATATATTTACAAACTATAATCTATAAAATTATAAAATATTACTGCTGATTAAAAAAAAAAAACAGAAAAGAAATAGTTCTGACTTCTGAGTGTTATTTAACTTAAAAATAAAATAATACTTATTCTAGAGAGAAAGAAACGGTAAGAATTAAAGCCAAAACCCTAACGTTGGTGCACAGCCATAGTACCAATCCTATATAAGCCACCGCTTCTCCGAGTGTGCCACAAACCCTAGTTCATTGCACTGCAACCGAGGGCCACTTAAACCCCATTGTTGTTACGCTCTCGATATCTCCACTGCTTCTTCCTCGTAGTGAGTAGCAACTCTCTGCATCTGGGTCTTTTTTCTTATCGTTTTTTCCTTATCCATTCGGATAAAGTTTTGATCTTTCGTTTTGTTTTTGTTATGGGTGTTTTCAGAATCCGAAGCCAGAGGGAATTTACCGGAGAAGCTTTTACCATGTCGGACGATGAGAGAGAGGAGAAGGAGTTGGATCTCACTTCTCCGGAAGTTGTCACCAAGTACAAGAGTGCCGCTGAGATTGCTAACAGTGTGTTACACACTCTATAATTTTTTTTGTTAAATTATAAAAAGGGCTTTTGTTTTTGGATACATGGGGTTCATTACTTTGATGGGTTATTGTTAAAGTTCACTGTTTTAAATTTTAATTGATTTATTTGTGTTTTTATTTTTGTGATGAGTAATGTTTTTTTTTTTCGATTGAATAGAGGCTTTGCAGTTAGTTGTTTCAGAATGTAAACCGAAGGCAAAGGTTGTTGACCTTTGCGAGAAAGGGGATTCGTACATTAGAGAGTAAGTTTTGTACTTTATTATGCCTCATTTTTGTTCTTTTGTTTATAAGTGCTTTTGGTTTATTTGTTATGGCTGTGTACTTTTATTTTTTCTTTTGTGGTTTTAGCTTATGGGGTGTTCTGTTTTTTTTCAATGAAGGCAAACTGGTAACATGTACAAGAATGTGAAGAGGAAGATTGAGAGAGGTGTTGCCTTCCCGACATGTGTGTCTGTGAACAACACTGTCTGTCACTTCTCTCCTCTTGCCAGTGATGAAACAGTGTTGGAAGAAGGTGATATAGTGAAAATGTAAGTCTTTTATCAGAGCAATTGATAGATAGTAAAAAATGGTGTTAATTTTGGATGTCATAGTAACGTTGTCTTTAGTTTGTTACAGTGATATGGCTTGTCATATAGATGGGTTCATTGCTGCTGTGGCTCACACTCATGTTCTTCAAGTGGGGCCGGTTACAGGACGTGCGGCTGATGCCATTGCAGCGGCAAACACTGCTGCTGAAGTCACCTTGAGGCTTGTGAGGCCAGGAAGGAAGGTAATGTAAGATATTTCTTCCTATGTCTGCTTGTATAGATGACAAAATGATTTTGATTTTATCATTTATAATCTCTTAGGATTATTGTATCTTTGACTTGATTCTATAACATGGCTCTTATGTTTGGTTTGGACTATGTGTTTGTTGTTAATGTGGTTGGTTTACTTGCTGTGGTGGATTAGATAAGGAACACAATGATTTGGTGGTTTCCTTGGCTTCTTGTTCTTATGTTGTTGATCCATGCTTGTAGCTTTGATATGAGTAATGATGCCCTTATTTTCATGGCACAGATGGATTCCACCCATTCGCCTTTTCTCCAGTGACACTGTTACTGTTTACTTTAAAAATAAATTAATTAATGCACTGTTTCCAGACTTTTTCTGCTCTGAATTCTCTTTGTATTTTGGTGTTTTCTGACCTCCTCCACCACATTGCTATTAACTTGTCTGTTTTGTTTGATTTAGGCACTGCCTTAAGTAATTCCTTGTGAATTTTGTTCTCTAAATGATGAAAACTGTGATGAGCTAAGGATAAACTCCAGTGAAGCTTTTATAGTCATAGTTACACTGATAGAAATCTTTTTTCCCTTTCCTGTTGCTGAAATATGTTGTTCCATATCTTATACCTTGTTTTGTGTAATTTGTCTGTTTCTTGTCATTTTTGTTTCATGCACTATGATTGTAGGAACCATGCTTTGTGAATGTTTTCAGTAAGAATCATAATGTTTTTTCCCCAATTTTTAACCCTATATGATGATTACTTATCAAAAACTATGGACAATTGTCCAAGTGAAGCTTATATGTCATAGTTACTCTGATAGGGATGTATATATTACAAAATGCAATCTTTATGTGTATTAGGCAACTTTGCCGAGATTATCAAAACTATATTGATTTTTCTCTGTTGCTTAAACTTTAAGTGGCTGAAGAAATAGTTGAATGTGCTGATTTTATTGTCAGGATCATTTTCTATTGTAGCCAACCTGTAACAAATTTCAAATTGATGTCTGCTTTTATGTGTTTCTAGAAAAGTTTAGCAATGGCAACTTTGCCGAGGTTTTCGATACTATATTGATTTCTCTCCTTTCCCTGTTGCCTAAACTTAAATTGGCTGATAAAATAGTTAAAACACTGCTGATTTTTATAGTCAGTACCTTTATCTATTGAAAGCCAACATGAAACAAAATTCAAATCAATGCCTGCCTTATATGTGTATTTGGTGAAGTCTTAAGAAATGGCAACTTTGCCGAGGTTTTCGATACTATATTGATTTCTCTCCTTTCCCTGTTTGCCTAAACTACATTTGGCTGTTAAAATTGTTAAATGCTGTACTGATTTTATACTCAGTACCACTGTCTATTTAAGCCAACATGAAACAAAATTCAAAACAATGCCTGTCTATTTGTGTATTTGGTGAAATCTTTGAAATGGCAACTTTGCCGAGGATTTCGATACTATATTGATTTTCCTCCTTTCCCTGTTTGCCTAAACTTCAATTGGCTGTTAAATACTTAAATGCTGTGCTGATTTTATAGTCCGTACCTTGTCTATTTAAGCCAACATTAAACAAAATTCGAAACAATGCCTGCCTATTTGTGTATTTGGTGAAGTCTTTGTAATGGCAACTTTGCCGAGGATTTCGATACTATATTGATTTTCCTCCTTTCCCTGTTTGCCTAAACTACAATTGGCTGATAAATAGTTAACTGCTGTGCTGATTTTATAGTCAGTACCCTTATCTATTGAAGCCAACATGAAACAAAATTCAAATCAATTCCTATTTGTGTACTTGGAAAGTTGTTGAAGTCTTATTGCTTGTAATATTTCTTGTGTTATGATTCTATGTTTAAATAAAAATTCTTGTGCAACAGTTTAAGATGAAATTAGTATTTGTATGCTGAAATGATAGATTTATAATTTATTGTTACAGTTAGTTTTGTTACTAATTAAGTGGCAGTAATTATTCTTATGGATTTTTGTTCTTTTCCTTTCAGAACAAGGATGTATCTGAAGCAATTCAGAAGGTTGCTGCAGCCTATGATTGTAAAATTGTTGAGGGTGTTCTTAGCCACCAAATGAAACAGTTTGTGATTGATGGGAACAAGGTTGTGCTAAGTGTATCCAATCCAGATACAAGGGTCGATGACGCAGAGTTTGAGGAGAATGAAGTTTATGCAATTGATATTGTAGCAAGTACTGGAGATGGCAAGGTTATTTAATTTTGTTAATATATGTATTGTGTTGATATGATGCATCTTCCTATCCTGTGTAAAGTAAATTTTCAATCTCTTGCAGCCTAAGCTGTTGGATGAGAAGCAAACAACTATTTATAAGAGAGCTGTTGACAAGAGCTATCACTTGAAGATGAAAGCATCGAGGTTCATTTTCAGTGAAATAAGCCAAAATTTTCCCATCATGCCATTCTCTGCAAGGTTAGCTTGATCACCTAATTTTTTCAATACTTTTGTTTAAACCAGAGCTTTTGAATTTAGGTGTTCTCTGTTAGATGTTAAATTAAATGTTAGCTCTTTCATGTTAGGGTTTTGGAAGAGAAAAGAGCTCGTTTGGGTTTAGTGGAATGTGTGAATCATGAGCTCCTTCAACCTTATCCTGTTCTGCACGAAAAGCCTGGTAATATATTTGTGTTGCGTTGTGACTTCATTAGATCCCCATTGCCATTTTTTGACACTCTTTCTCACATTTTTGGTTATTTTTCAGGTGATTATGTTGCGCACATCAAATTCACTGTCTTACTAATGCCCAATGGATCAGACCGTGTCACATCTCACTCACTCCAGGAGTTGCAGCCCACCAAAACTATAGATGATCCTGAAATCAAGGCGTGGCTAGCGTTGGGGACGAAGACAAAGAAGAAGGGCGGTGGAAAGAAGAAGAAAGGTAGGCTTGAATTATGAATTTCACATGTTATATTAATTCATGCATTATAGGAGAGCACCCTTGGACGACCTCTGCTTTTCCTTGGTCCTATATATAAACTACTAATTCTACTTGAGTAAAATTTCTTTGATACCCTTACCTGTTAACTTTATCTACTATACTCTCACTATTTAAATTAAAGGGGGCTTTTTAAGGAAAAAAAACTTAAAAATCTGTGGTATAATTAATGTAATTAGTACTTTTTCCTTGGTATATTGGTGATTTGTCTCATGTTAAAAATAGGACCTGAGGTAGTAATTGTCAAATGGGGTCTCAAGAAATGCTTTTGTATTGCATCTTATACATGTTAACCATAGTGATTGTGGAACTATAATAATTGTCAAATGGGGTCTCATGAAATGATTTTGGTTGTTTGCAGGTAAGAAGGGGGCAGAAGCTGAACCAATGGATGCAACAAATGGTGCCACATCCCAAGAGCAAGATTGAGACAGACAAAACCCCCTTTAGATTTTGCTTTTGATCCCTTTCAATTTTGGTACATTTTTCACCGAGTTGTATCTGCTTGATTGTGAATTTAGTACAGCCTTCGGACATCACAATGTTAATAGGAATTTAATTTCCTTGTGGAATTGTACTTGACCTGAATGCTGTGCTCCTGATTAAGCATAAACATGCTTAATTTGTTGGGGAGTTTTAATTTATAAACAAAAGATATCGAATTTAAAAACCCAATTTTATGATTGGAAATGCGTGTTCTGTTGTTCCTAGATTTTAAAATGAGTTTGAAAATGTGTTTGCGTTTTCTATTCCTATATTTAAAAATTCTTGTGTTTTAAGGTTTCCAAGTTTTACGCAATTTTAAAGCAATTCGATTGAACAAAATCATATTGATGTGCTGTCTGCTGATGTTGAGTTTTACGTTTATTTTGACATTTTGCCCGATTTGTCAAACAATATTACAGAGTAAAAATATATTTGTTAATATCGTTGACTTTTTTAATTAGTAATGGGGAAAAATTTACAAGTCCAATTATGTATCTAATGCAATAATTTTCTTTAGGAACGTTTTATGTATGTATTTTTGGTCATATGGATGTTTTTTTGATTAATTGTTAGAAGAATGTGTAAAATACATGTATAAATGTCGAAAACAAAAGTTATTAAGAATGTTTAAGTTAGAGAAAAAAATCTGACTTAAGTTGTGTGTATGATGTAAATTAGAATTATATATTGTGTTTTTTTTTTTTTTTTTTAACAATGGCTTTAATTAGAAATTAACATTTAAGATAAAATTTAAATATAATTTTTTGGTGTTGCTGGTGTTATTTTCCAACTAGGGTTTTGTGTTTTACTTCTGTAATTTGCATCGAAAATTTTATTAGGCAAGTGAAATTCCAATTCTAAATGAAAAGCAACACCTTAAAAATTAAGTTGAAATTTTATTTTGACAACAACTATTTTAAGAAAAAAATATGAAGAAAAAATAAAATTAATTAAGAATTTATTTCTTTTTTTTCGTATATATAATTCTTAATTAGTTAATTAAGAATGTCGACAGATAATAAATAAATTATTACGCATAAATGATAAATTAAATAATAACATGTAAACAATCATAAAAAAAAAATTAATATTTTTTATTGTAAAAAGAAAAATTAATTAATTAAAATGAAACAAATATAAAAAATTTACATAATTTTTTAACCAAAAATTATTTTATATTTACTATCTAATCTGTCTTTGTTATAATAATTAAAAATAAAAAATATATATAGAAATAAAATTTTCTTTTAAAAAAAAAAAGTTAAAAATTGACAAATCAACTTACTTGATGGCTTGCCTTATTTCATGGGAATCCAATTTACTTTACTCCGTTTTGGATGGATTGATTAGCTTTGTCACCCATACTTTTACTATTAAAAAGATAATTTTAATTAATAGAGAAATTTTTTTTTTCTTTAGTATTTTTTTTTTCCTAAAGATACTTCTAAAAATACAAACACGTTAAATATCATTTTGCATATATTGTGTACCCCAAAAGGATCTTAGAGTTTAAACTCAATTTCTTTTCTATAATAAAAAAAAATAAATTCTAACTGTGATAACTGAATTTTAGTTTTGAAAAAGAAAAAAGCATAAGACACACAGGTCCTACATAGCACATAATAATGCAGAAACCAGCAATACAATAGTGCACTCTCTTTTCTCTCACAACACTCTCTAATCTCTATAATAAATCACCCCACTCACTGCACCATTCCACGCTTCCATCATTGCGTATCAATCATCAATGACCACCACCCAGCCGGAGGAGCACCGGCGCAACGACGACGGCGATGACAGTGCGCCGGCGGAGGACGAGGACACCGGAGCGCAGGTCGCTCCGATCGTGAAGCTCGAAGAGGTCTCCGTCACCACCGGCGAGGAGGACGAGGATCCCATCCTCGATCTGTACGAAAACACACTCTGTTCTTGAATTGTTTAGTTGTGTTTTGAATTTGAATTGTTATTGTTATAGGAAAGCGAAGCTGTATCGTTTCGATAAGGAGGGGAAGCAGTGGAAGGAGCGCGGCGGTGGGAGCGTGAAGCTGCTGAAACACAAGGTCACCGGAAAGGTGAGGCTAGTGATGCGCCAATCCAAGACGCTCAAGATCTGCGCCAATCATATCGGTATACTTACTATGCATTACTTTCTATCTTCGTTGTCATTTTTGTGTCTTCTCGAAAATTTTGTCGGAGATAATTTTATTCGAATCAAAACAATTTCTCTTTTTATGATCGGCAAAATTTTATGTGAATATTTAAAAATGCATGCATAGAGCCATAGACTCAAACTCCCAACACATTAAGCTGAAATAACTATAGGCAGGTCAATATGTATGTTTGGAGTGTGTTTGAAAATCAGATTCAACGTTAATGGTAATAATTTCAAAAGTCATCTGAGAGTAGTTTATTTATTATTTTTTTTAATGAAAAATTGGTTGTGTTTTTTTCGCCGGTTGCATCTATCTTCTTTCTTTTTTTAAGCATATTTTAATTTTTGGTTTATTTATTTCTATTTTTGGATGTTTTGATTGGATGTTCATATTCCATGCTTTTGGTTTGTTATCTGGTGAATGTATTTTTTTTTTTTTGAGAGACCGTTGTGATTTGTTTTTAATTTTTAGTTTTTCTTTTTGTTGGAAACAAACAACTTTAGTTGTGTTCCTTAAATAAAGGGATTGGCTTTTTGGTTGTCTTTGAGAATTTGTGATTAAACAAGAGTGATGCAACACTTGCCTTTGATTCTTCTTTATTATATTTTAAATTTTTACTTTTTTTTTTAGTGAATTATTAATTTGATTTCGTATATAATATTGTTCATGATCGTCTTAGATTAACTAGTCTCAAGTTTGAATTATGAATATATAAACTCTTTAAATACTACGAACAAGAGCTTTATTATCCTGAATAAATTTATTTGATTGTAATAAAATTGTCTATAATAAATGATATATGTGATCTTTATTAAAAAAAAAATGGTCAAGTCAGTATATCTAATACGAAATATGAGGTTGGTGACCGAAATTAAAGATACATTTTATCCATTAAATTAGTTCGTTGTGATTCGGGAATTAATGTTGGTGATGCAAAATCTTTTAGAGATTAATATGGCTATTTAATGTTTTTTGGTTTTTTAATATTGGTTTTGTTGTTTGTGAATTGATTCAAGTAGATGATGGTTATTCTGATGGTTGTGGTGTGAATTTCAGTTCATCGCAGTTTGACGGTACAGGAGCATTCTGGGAATGAGAAATCGTGTGTGTGGCATGCTTCTGATTTTGCAGATGGGGAATTGAAGGATGAGTTGTTCTGTATTAGGTTTCCCTCCGTTGAGAGTGAGTCTCTACTCTCTACGCTTTTATGCTCTTGGAGTTTCTCTGCGATCATTTTTGTTTTAGTTGGCTTTCATTTTTTGCTTGTTTGTTATGCAAATTTCGCTTGTTTTATGATTTATGTTGTTTTTGCTCTGTGGTGGTGGTAGATGGTGCATTCATTTCAGCACACTGCTAGAACATAAACAAAGGCTTCATTGTATAAATTTCTTCTTGGCTTCAGTGTATTTGAGGTTTTTTTTTTTTTTGCATTGTAATTTTGTTTTCTTTATTTTTTAAATCCATGATTTTAGTCTCCTTAATTTTAAAATGACAATTTTAATCTTTCTAGTTTTTTTAGTTTTAAAAAATGACAATTTTGGTTCTATTGATTAATTATTAATTAATAATTATAATTAATAGAGTTATTGAGTTAATTAAAGATTATTATAAAAATTGTAATAATTTTTTACACAAATAAAAAATAATTTAAAAATAAAAATATAATTTTTAACATTAAAAAAAATTGTTAATTACCAACCATAAAAAAATATTTTTAATATCAAAATTATCAATTTTAAATTAGGAGATCAAAAATGTATTTAAGAAACTAAGGATCAAAATTATAATTTTTTTTTTCTTTTATGGAATGGTATGTTTTTATCTCTTATCCATAAAGAAGTTAAGTAAAGTCTTAAACCATGTCAGTTCACACAAGAGGCTATGTAACATGCATTGTAATAATTTCAATAGGATGATTAGCTGTTGAATTTAATAAAGAAGATGTGAATCAAGGAGGATTTACTTTTGATGATGTAAAGTGAAGCAAGGAAGAAAGAAATGCTGTCTACATTATTTGACAACTTTTTCATAACATGTGATTGAAGAATGCGTTTACTTGTTTATTTGATAATTTAGTCTGAGGCATCCAAAACAAGAAGTTCTAGAGAAAAAAAAAAAAATGCTATATTCGGTTTTACAATGTATTTCAATCACAATTAATATTTATAGACCATTAATATTTATAATAAAATTGTTGATTTTTATAAAATTATATAAATGGTGTGCTGTGATTAAAGGACTTTATAATACTATTTAAATTCTAAGTTCTATTGACTTATTGTTATTTAAAGTAGGAAATTAATCTAGTTGTTATTTAATTTGCTAGATTCACATTTTGAATTTTACATTGCAACTTCTCTCCTTTTGGACTCCAGACTGTAAAACCTTCATGACAACTATGCAAGAAGTGGCTGAATCACAAGAAGAGGGGGAGGAAAACAAAGATGCTTCTGCCACTGCCAGACTCCTTGAGAAATTAATCGTTGGCGAGGATAAAGAGCCTGAAAAGGTCCTGAACACCGAGAAACTAGCGGTTGGTGAGGTTAAATCGGAAGAGAAAGAGCCGGAAAAGGACACAGGCACCAATGAGAAAGATGAACATGATGCAGAAGAGAAGCCAAGTCTGTGAGGATCATAAGATGAATCAACACAGCTCCACCAGCATTATTGAATTTGATGTGGCTGGTGAATGATTTATTCTCTCATAGGTTGCTGACATGTTTATAAAAAGATTGGTAACCTAGATTGGAACCTCAGGATATGGAATGGTGCTTATGAAGGATGGAAATGTGATGGTCTGTGTATCGGTTTTGACTTTTGATTCCTGTTTTTGTACTTTTTTGCAAGTGCTTGGATGGTTTTGTGATTGTGGGTTTCATTTTTCTCATTTTTGTAAAGTAGTTTCACACTCAACTTTTGATCATAATAATCCAGCTTTTGGAGAGCAAATGAAGAGAGAAATCCTAAACCCAAAAGGATGGAAAAATCTTTTGGTGATGATTTTTATATTTATCTTATTGAGGATGATTGTGTGAGTTTTTATGAGACTAAACTTGACTCTATTAAGGAAAATGATACATGGACCTTAGTAGATATTTCTACTGGTGCAAAACCCATTAAATGTAAGTGGGTCTTCAAGAGAATATTATCCTTATGGAACTATAAACAAGTATAAAGTAAGATTGGTAGCTAAAGGGTTTTCCTAGAGACCAAATATAGATTATTTTGATACCTTTGTGTCTATTGCTTGTATTTCCTCTATCCATGTTTTGATGGCTCTAGCTACCATTCATAAGTTGGTGATTCATCATATGGATGTGAAAACAACCTTCTTGAATGATGATCTAGAGGAAGAGATTTATATGACTCAACTTGAAGGGTGTGTTGTTCTTGGTGAGGAGAACAAAGTGTGCATTGAAATCCCTATATGATTTAAAACAAACATCTAAATAATGACATAAAAAATTTAATATGACTTTACTTGATGATGATGGATTTGCTTCTAGTGATGTTGATAGATGTGTGTACACAAAATTTGTGAATGGTGAATGTGTTATTATATGCTTATATGTGGATAACATGCTAATTTTTGGTGCATGCATTGATATACTTTTAAGAACTAAATCAATTTTGGCATCTAAATTTGATATGAAAGACAAGAGAGAAGCAAGTGTAATATTAAGAATTAAAATCAAACAAACAAGTGATGGTAATCCAACTTTTGTGATTGGAGATCCCATGAAAAAAGGTTCATATGGGTAAGAATAAGTCACTTGTTAGTTTTGCTAGCACATAAATTGATTTCAATTAATTTAAATCTTGTTGTATGGTGTGGTGAAAGTGCTAGATACTGCAAATATGTGAGGTTAAGTTTTATAAAAAATTTAATGATTTTTATATCCCTTATAGGTGGTGTATGAAATTATAGATAAAAATCACCTTTATTAGTGTCAAAGTGGGGCCGCTTTAATAAGGCCTTGGCAAGATCTCGTGAGCACGAATAACCAGCACACACATAACACATCCTTAACGGCAACTTGTGGGGATATATTGTGATTGATAGACTATTAATATACAACAAGTGTTTTTGGTTTATAATAGGGAAGGAGTAGGATTTGGTTAATGGGGGACCAAATTTGACTCAATTAAAATAATAATAATAATAATAATATATATATATATATATGATTGTTTATGATAATAATTTGTCAAAATATTATACATTTTACTTATCATTACCATAGGATAAATTAAAAGTTTACAATTCAAGATTACTTATATTAAATTTGATCACCGAAACTTTCATAAATTTATAATAAAAATTAATAAATTAAAAATATTTAGATAGATATACTATTGTTATATTTCAAAAATCTAATAAATTAAATTGAATTATACAAGTCATTAAATAGTAGTCCCTGAATCATAACAAAATAATATTTTTAATTTGTTCAATAGAAAAATAATATTGTTATAGACTAAAAATGCAATTTTGATAGACATAAAATCATATGAGTATTTGAATTCATATGTATTTAGTTCAAAACACGTAAAAACATTATATCCAAGTATCAATACATCCAAAATATAAAAGATAATTAAAAAAAAATATACAAAAAAGTTAAGTAGATGTTAATACAAATTTTAATTTTTTAATGATTTATAACAAATAAATAATTATCAAAAAATTAAATTATTAAAAAAAATAAAGTAATGTAAATGTAATAGTGCATAGCTTTTAAAATTAAAATTGATAAAATAAAAATACTACATCAAATAAATTATATTCAAATATTTTGTCAAAAAAAAAAAAAGAATATAAGTATGTTTAGAATATTAATATAACTAATTTAAAGATATTTATATAAAAACGATAATAAAATATCATTATTTTCACAATAATAACTATTATATAAAAATGAAATATTTTTTTAAAAATAAAAAATTAAATTATACTTAAATATATCTATCTAATTATAAAATATAATTAATTATTATAATGTTGATTTAATATTTTATTTAATACATACATATATATATATATATATATATATATATATATATATATATTAAAAAAATTATAAAAATTCGGAGGGGCCATGGCCCCCCAAAACTCCAACCTCCCTATGTCCTTGGTTCATATAGTTTGTTACAACAACTAAACTGTGTGTTAAGTATTATTAATCTAGATCTTATTTATATAGTTTGCTACACTAAGTTCGATGAAATACATCCTAGGTGAATCCAAGAATTGCTTCTTCTCTTTTTATCTCGCCTCCTAAAAGATATGTTTAGCCTTTGTAATATGTTAGGTTATTATTAATTATTAGGTTATTATTAATTGTTATTTGTTATTTAACTTAGTCTCAGTACTGATTGTGAGAGGATCGTGCTTGCAGTTTGTTACCTTTGATCATGCCTAAATTGTAGGGAGTCTAGTATTGCTTAGTGGCCCTACTTCCTCGCCACTACTTAGGAAGTATTCAGTTTCTTTTGTAAGCTATTTATATAGTAGCATTACTTTCTAATAAAGTATCGCAGTTATCAGATTTGTTAACATCTGGTATCAGAGCGAGAGAGAAAAGAACTCACGTGAGTACAACAAAAGAGTGTCTGGGATATGGGATCCGAAGAGAAGAATGGTGGATTTTCTGCACCCTCCATTCCCAAATTCGATGGAGATTACGATCATTGGAAGATGGTCATGGAAAATCTCTTGAGATCTAGAGAATATTGGCCCGTGGTGAAGAACGGTTACACACTGCCTAGAGAAGGAGAAGTGCAGACTGATGCGCAGAAGAAGACCCTGGATGATTTGAAACTTAAGGATTTGAAGGCGAAGAATTATTTGTTCCAATCCTTGGACAAATCAATTCTTCGAACCATCACCAAGAAGGACACCTCTAAGCAATTGTGGGACTCCATGAAGATGAAGTACCAAGGGAACGATCGGGTCCGGCGTGCTTAGCTCAATCGACTTCGACGAGAATTTGAAGTGTTGGCTATGAAACATGGGGAGTCAGTCAATGACTATTTCAGCAGGTGATGACCATAGCCAATGACATGCGAAATTGTGGTGAAGACATGACAAATGTTAAAATCATAGAGAAAATTCTGCGAACACTGACAGAGAAATGGAATTACATTGTGTATTCCATTGAGGAAGCTAATGATGTTGATACGCTCACAGTTGATGCCTTGCAAAGTTCCCTCTTGGTCCATGAATAGAAGTTCAAGAGGGAACCAGATGAAGAACAAGCACTGGCGGTTTCTTATGGTGACACAGGTGGTCGAGGTCGACAGAGAAACACCTTCAGAGGAGGAAGAGGCAGTGGACGAGGTCGTCAGAGCTACAACAAAGCAACAGTTGAATGTTACAAATGCCACCAATTAGGGCATTTTCAATATGAATGCCCTAATCTTAAGAAGACGGTTAACTATGCCGAGATGAGCAAGGATGAAGAGATGCTTCTTATGGCTTATATTGAAGCATCAAGGGAAAAGGGACATACTGTATGGTTCTTAGATAGTGGGTGCAGCAACCACATGAGCGGAGACATCTCTCTTTTTTGTACCATGGAGGAAGGGTTCAAAAGAGAAGTCAGTCTAGGGAATCATATGAAGATGAAGGTTGTGGGCAAAGGAAGTGTTAGGTTAAATCTTGCCGGTGTCTGTCATGTTGTTCAAGAAGTGTTCTATATTCCAGAATTGAAGAACAATTTACTAAGTATTGGACAGCAGTAGGAGAAAGGCTTGGCTTTTCTAATCAAGAACAATGAGTGCAGAATCTATCACCCATCGAAGGACCTTATCCTTGAAAGCAAAATGACATTCAACAGAATGTTCATATTGCTCTCGAAGACCTCCTCAGTCACCAATGAGTCAAGTGAATGGTGCTTCCAAACTGACATCCAAGAAATTGCTCATCTATGGCACTGCAGGTATGGCCACCTTAGCTATATTGGACTCCAAACTTTGGTTAGCAAGAACATGGTTAAAGGCTTGCCAAATCTTGGAGAAATTATTGCTGCTAGAAAAACGACTGCTATATGCATTGGGTGTTTGAAAGGAAAACAACACAGGGAGATCATGCCAAGAAAAGCCATGTGGAGAGCTGAAGCCCTATTGGAGCTTATACATGCCGACATATATGGTCCCATCTCGCCAATGTCACATGGTCAAAAGAGGTACCTCATCTGTTTTATTGACGACTTCAGTAGGAAAGCTTGGGTGTATTTTATTGCTTATAAGAGTGATGCATTTTCTACTTTCAAGCAATTTAAAAGTTGAGTAGAAAGGGAGTCTGGTTTATTTGTGAAATGCTTGAGAACTGATCGTGGAGGTGAGTTTACCTCACATGAGTTTACTGATTATTGTAGACAAGAAGGGATAAAAAGACAACTCACCACAGCTACACGCCACAGCAAAACGGAGTTGTCGAAAGGAAAAATCGAACTGTCATGAACATGGCCAGAAGTTTGCTTGTTGAGAAGGAAGTGCCTAAGGTTTTCTGGCCTAAAGCGGTTAGTTGGGCGTTCCATGTGCTTAACAGGAGCCCCACCTCTGCTGTAAAAGAAATGACTCCTGAAGAGGCTTGGTCTGGAGTGAAGCCCACAGTCGAGCACTTTAGAGTTTTTGGCTGCATTGCTCATGTCCACATTCCAAATGCTCGAAGAATCAAGCTTGATGACAAAAGCACTAAGTGTGTTTTATTTGGAGTAAGTGTCGAGTCGAAGGGATATAGGTTATATAATCTTATTAAAGGAAATATCATTATTAGCAGGGATGTCGTGTTCGAAGAAAATAAGAAATGGGATTGGAACACAAGTCACTCAGAGTTCCGCAATGATCAGCTTGATTGGGGAGATATGGATATTACTATTGCTGACCAAGAGAGTGATACATGACACCACAAGATCAGTCAAAGCATGAAGAAGCCATTGAGTACAGTGGAGATATAAGTCACTCAACAAATGAGAATGAGGAGGTTGAGAATGCAGCTGGGATTGAGATTGCTACTGAGGATGAAAATGCAGTAGCTACAACTGAAAATTTTGCAACAGAAGGCCAGCATATTAGAAGAACTCCAAGGTGGATGGATGATTATGTAGTGAACTTTGTTGTCGCAAACTCTTGACGTTGCAACAAGTTTTGACCCCCAATCCTTTGATGAAGTTGTGTTAAATACCAATTGGAAGAAAGCCATGGATGCTGAAATTCAGTCCATCGAAAAGAATGGAACTTGGACTCTAGTTGAATTACCAAAGGGAGCGGTAAGCACAGGGGTCAAATGGGTGTATAAAACAAAATTGAATCAACATGGAGAGATTGACAAGTATAAGGCTCGCTTAGTGGCGAAGGGATATGCGCAACAACATGGAATTGATTATGAAGAAGTATATGCGCCAGTGGCAAGGCTAGACACCGTGCGTATGATCTTGGCTCTTGCTGCGCAAAGAAGTTGGGTTATGTATCAGCTGGACGTGAAGTTCGCATTCTTACAAGGTGAACTTACAGAGGAGGTGTACGTTGATCAGCCAAAAGGCTATGAAGTGCAGCATGAGAAGACTAAGGTATACAAGCTCAGAAAGCTTTGTACGGCCTTAAACAAGCACCGAGAGCTTGGTTTAACAGGATTGAAGCACACTTCAGAAATATGAGTTTTGATAAAGAAGCAAGTGAACAAACCTTGTTCACCAAGATCAATCAACAAGGGAAGCATTTGATCGTCAGCCTATATGTTGATGATTTGATCTATACTGGGAACGATGAAGCCATATTGAAAGAATTCAAACAATTAATGATGGTGGAATTTGAAATGTCTGATCTGGGAAGAATGCACTACTTCCTTGGCTTAGAGGTTATGCAGGTCGACAGTGGAATCTTCATCTCTCAAAAGAGATATGCCGAGGAGGTCTTGAAGAAGTTTGGGATGGAGGAAAGCAATTTGGTCCTAAATCCTATTGTTCCTGGAGTTAAAATTGATAAAGATGATACAGGTGTGACAGTAAACAGCTCCATGTTCAAACAACTGGTTGGTAGCTTGATATATTTGACAACTACCAGGCCAGATCTGATGTATGCAGTTAGTGTAGTCAGTAGATATATGGCCAAGCCAACTAAGATGCACCTTATGGCAGCAAAGAGAATACTAAGGTATGTGAACGGAATTGTGTGTTTTGGGATTTTCTATCAAAGATCAGCCAATCAGGAGCTTGTGGGATACACAGACAGTGACTATGCCGGATGTATCGATGATAGGAAAAGTACCTCGGGCTATGCCTTCATACTTAGCAATGCAGCTGTGGCATGGTCATCAAGGAAGCAACCTATAGTCACACTCAGCACCATAGAAGCGGAATTTGTAGCTGCGTTAGCCTATGCCTGCCAACTGATTTGGATGAAGAGGGTTCTGTCCAAGTTAGAGTACAATGGAAGCAAAAGTCCAGTGATTTTTTGTGATAACAGTTCTACCATCAAACTCTCAAAGAACCCGATTATGCATGGCAAGAGCAAACATATTGATGTGCGCTTTCACTTCCTCCGTGATTTAGTAAATGAAGGAAAGGTCCAATTGAAGTATTGCGGCACCAAACAACAGATAGCTGATATCTTTACTAAGCCGCTCAAGCTTGAAGTTTTTCAAGAGATGAGGAAGAAGCTTGATGTATGTAACATCTCAAAGATAAACTAGACAGTCTAGTTTAAGGGGAGAATTGTTAGGTTATTATTAATTATTAGGTTATTATTAATTGTTATTTGTTATTTAACTTAGTCTATACTGATTGTGAGAGGATCGTGCTTGCAGTTTGTTACCTTTGATCATGTCTAAATTGTAGGGAGTCTAGTATTGCTTAGTGGCCCTACTTCCTCGCCACTGAAGTATTCAGTTTCTTTTGTAAGCTATTTATATAGCAACATTACTTTCTAATAAAGTATCGTAGTTATCAGATTTGTTAACATAATAAGTGGAGGATTGTTGTAAATTATGGTTACTTAGCTTTTGTAAACACAGTCTCACTTTGGCAAATTCGTTCTTTTGACTGTTACAAATATTAATTGCACTTAATTTGTTTTGGCTATTGCAAATTCTTAATTGCATTTTTAATTTTATTTATGACAATTAACATTTTCTTTTCATATTTTCGTCCTCTATTCTTTCTTCTTTGCTTGTACATCTTAGGAAAGTTTTGATTTTAGCTATTGTTACAACAAACCCAACTCTCCCATCCATGAGGACAAAAAATACATTACACCAATAAGATAGGATAAACGCTATTTGATGACACATCAAACAAATTGAAGTTATCATTTTCTAAACTCTCCTATCCTGTCCACTAAACGAGCCTAATCTATTTGATGGACATGATTTTTTTTTATAGGATTGATGGACAAGATAGGATAAGATATATAAACATGATATGATAGGATAATAACACATGATTTTTTTTTTTTGGAAACACATGATAAGAACTAGGGACGGATCCAAGAATTTAAATAAGAAGGGATTAATTTTTTTTTTTTATAAAAATTGAAGATAAAATTTTGAAAAAAAGATATTTAACATAAAATTTATAAACAAAAAACAAAAAATGGGTATAAAATTTGCCATTTTTTAAAAAAAAATTGAGAATAAAATTTGCAATCATATAATGTAAGAATAAAATAATAGAGTAAAATTTAAAAGATCTTAAAAAATTATAGATGAAAAGTATCAAATTAATTTATTAAGAGTAAACTTGTCAAAAATAAATAAAAATGTAATAAAATCAAATATTTATTAAATATAAAACTAAGATATGATCTATTGATAAATAAATAAATACTAACTTAAAAATCTATTTTTTTTTATATTTTATATATATATATATATATATATATATATTAATTATAGGAGGGAAAGGAGGGAGGGGGGCTGAAGCCAATGCTTGCCTCCCTTAAATCATGATAAACTTCAATTATATTATATATTTAGTGTGCACTAGATAATAAACCTAATGTGTTGAAATAATATAAATTAGATTTAATCAAATAAAAAAAAATTACCAATTTCTGATACTCTTCTACGTGATTAGTTGAATTTTATGCAAAATTATGAATGAATTTTGGTAGACTTATATAAATCACCAAAGAGAATCATTATGAATGAATGAATTTTACAAAAATATTTTAAAAGTCATATAAACATAGAGTTGTGATTTTCTTGATTATGTCACGTTATTAATGCATTATCCTTATTTACAAAAAGATATGTTAAATTTTATTATATAATTTTCTTTTTAAATAAAAATATCCAAATATAAATTACATAGTTCCAAAAGACAATTTTCACCCAAGTAAATTCCATTAAAATTCATAATTTGTTTTTTCATCCAAATACAGTTCGAACTTAGAGGTGTGGTGGGGGCACAATGGGGATTGTACACGACTGAAACTTGAAATCTCTGGGAGAAAGAGTAACACCAGTCTAAGCACCTTCCTTAGAGAAAAACGGGAAACTTGAAAGTTGAAATCCCTGACTCATCATTCTCTATTTCTCTATTCTCCGCGCGCACGCACTACCTGCTTTTCTCTCTCAAACATCGTCGCCGCCGTTCCCTCCGATTCGCCGCCGTCGACCTCGCCGGCACGGTAACCTGAGACGAACAACTCCGACGATTCTCAGGTAACCGCTCGATCCTTCATCGATTCGCATTTAACTTTTGCCATCCTTCCACGTGTATTGTAGATATGCTTGTCACCGTCAGGTTTGACGCAATGCCGTTGCCGTCATTGTATTTACCAGTGCGGTAGATCCGTCTTGTCTGAATTGTTCCGGAATTTGATTTTGTCTCGGATCCTTCTGGAAATTCTGCTTTTCTAGGGATTGCTTTTGAAATACTTTTTAAATTATGATTCTATATTTCTATTAATTTTCAGATCTATGGAGTGGTGAGTGATGGTGATGATGTTCGTTCAATCTGTTTTGAAAACTGTCTTAATTTTGTCCAGTGTTATTGTTTCAGTGCAATTTCCCTTTCTGACTTTCTCATTTCAGTTTTTGCCTATATTTTGAGAAAGTGAGAGAGAGGGAGATGAAATAAGAAGTTCGTACTGAAGATGGCGTCGAGGCAAATGGAAGAGATTCGGAAGAAATTGGCTGACCTTAATTACCCTAGAGCGAATGCGCCTGCACAGTCCCTCCTATTTGCTGGCATGGAGCGCTATGCCCTTCTGGAGTGGCTCTTCTTTCGGTATCTTGTTTTTCTTTGTCTCTTGATGAAGTCCATTTATCTGTTTGGTGTTTGATGAAGTTTTTCTGCTGGAAAAACAAGAGAATGGAAACTGGAATTGCTAGGTCTTATCTGATGAAGTCCATTTGTCGTTTGTGCAACCATCGTGACATGGTGTGAATTTACTTACCATGCTTGTAGTTGTGGGTTGATGCACATTCTTAAACAACTTTTGGGAAATTGTATGCCGTTTATTTAAATTCATTCATTCAGAGGTAAAAATAGGAGGTGAAAAAAGGGGTGGTAGAAAATTCGGAACCAAAACTAGTTTGGAACCAAAATAGGAGGACGAGCTGAAGTGCAAGGGTAAAGTTGTGACTTGGTTGACATGTGTTTAAATCCAGAAATAACTTCTTTGCACATGTAAGGATAATACTGCATACAACCTTCTCCCATATCTTTGCATTGTGAGGAGCATTTGGCACTAGGGTACTTAGCTTTTTTGGTGCTATAATATTGGAAGGATTTCAATTTTCAAATGAAAAGCAACACAATAACTCCAAGCCCCCTTCTATTGCTTGAAATTGTTCACTGATTTGCCACCTATTCCTACCATATACCCAGTACCAACCAAGTGAAAAATCAAAACCTTTCCACATTTCCATAGCACTGTTCTATTTTGTATCCTCTCCATACCATGCATAGCCCAGCAATGCCCTCTTTCACAGTATCTGACATTATCTTGTTTTAGCCAATGTTCGGCACTACTCCTTACACTTCTGTGATGTATTCATGTCCATGTTAAGAAGAATTTGGTACTTGTATTTACAACAGGCTTTTAGGTGATAAGTCACCCTTTTCTCAACAAAACTTACAAGGGGATGGCCTTGATCGTGATGAGGAGACAGGTCGAATTCAGTGTAAGTTTTCTCATTTTCTTTGTTTTCAAATTTCCAATTTGGCTAGTTCATAATCTGGTATCCAAGCTTTCTTTGTCACTAAGTTTATGCTTTGTGCACACTTCTGCATTTTTATATAACAGTATATAATAGTAGAATGAAAAAGTTTGTGTTGTGTTGTGATCAAGGTTGTGCTGTTTTGTTCTTATAGCATAGCATCACACTCAAAGTCAACTATCCTTGAATCCTGTAATTTTCGAGTTCTATTGTGTATATCCTGCAAAAAGACCTGCTTGATATCTGTTTTATGCTGATATCGCTTTGTTATTCCACATTTAGTAACATATTGCCAATTTTTTCTTTTATGTTTCTTTTAAAGCTCTGATGAAACAGTCATTTCCCCCCCCCTATCTTGAGGTAGTTGCATTTGAGTGTCAATTTATTTGCCAGTTGCTCTTTGTCAATTTCCCTTTTGCCATTCATCTTCATCATGCACAATGCATCTCCTTTAAGTTAGTGATTATTTTAATCGAATTTGTCTCTCATGCACCTTTTGATTGTGTCTTCTTGTAGTAACTTTGCTTCTCATGACTTACAATTTGCAGATTTGGCAGAGATTGCTAAGTTTTTGGGTATTACAACAACGGTAGATACAGAGGCCATTCAGGTTAGTCATTTTGAGATAGATAGTTGATTAGTTGTTATGAGTTTAGGGCTTAAAGCAGAAAGGGTCACATGCAATTATCTGAACTGGGAAATACCAGTTAATGCGCTAAAACACATGAATTGATTGGTCTGGTCCTTTCTTATTTTGTGTCTAACTAACATGTATCATTAGTTTTAGGAACCCAGAAATGAAAAGAAGAAAAGAACAATTTTATTAACTAAAATAGGAGATAGTCTCTCCTCCAAAGGGTTTCTCCTTTTACAACAGAGCCCCTGCTCTATTCGCACAATCTTTGCTAATCTGAAGAGGACTGAAGAGTGATTATTTAAAGTTTTATATCCTAATGTGTTGTGATGTGCCATGCATTATAGTAATATTCATACACATTCTGGTTATGCTTTACCTTGAAAGCTAGTAAATATTATTCAAATGGGTGACAGGGGCATGGAAGCTATGAAGACCGTACTGAAATGCTTCGTCTTATTGTAGATCTAGTGGAGGCAACAATATGTGCAGATAATTCGGATTGGAGGTTGTCCACCATTTTATATATTTCTAAGTGATAATATATTTTTTTCCCTATAATTTTGGTTTGGCAGAGATGGAATTAACATAAATTTGGTTTGTATTCTGATTTCTGTAGTGTTGACGAGCAGGTAGCCAAGGACATACAATTGATAGACTCCATTGCAGAAAGACAAGCTCAAATATTTTCTGAAGAATGTAAATTGTTTCCTGCAGATGTTCAGATTCAGTCCATATATCCATTGTAAAAGTTTCTTACCAATTCTTATGAATATTTACCTTCCCATTCTGTGTCTATTTGAGTAAATATCTTTATTTCATAATGACAGTCTTGCATTTGTATCTTATCTCACACTTAACTTGATATAGCAGTGACATATGTAACACACTAGGGCATATCTTTGAACTCCATTGGCATGGTTTGTGATGCACATCAAATGTTGCTTTAAGTTCTGGGAGAAATATTCCAAGTACAAAATTATGAAACTGCAGACTATGATTATGCACAGGAAACTGATATTTAATTATTTGTTCTCTGCAAATATTAATATTGTGAAAATATAAACTGATGAATACCATTAAAAATTTCAGTCTGATGTTCTCTAACCTAAACTTTGTAACCATAAATGATGCTATATAATGCCACACTAGACAGTAGACTCTGCCCATGAGTCTTCAAGGGAGTTTCTATTTGTAGCATTCAGAGACTGGACAGATTTGATGCTTTATTGATATGTTCATTTTCATTGTTTTTATCCTTTTTTCTGTCTTGGAGGATATTTTATCTCTCCTTAAGTTTACATTCACTATTTCTGCCAATAGAACTTATTTTTCTTAAAAAGGAAATAAAAATAACCTACTGCTTGGAAACAAAACATGATGGATAGTGACTCTTCTTTGCTTTCTTTAGTTAAGTAACAGGTAGTGAAGCTGCATATGCACTCACAGATTTGCACCTTAAATATATAAAAAATTAAAATGATGCCATCATTTGAGATTTTTTTATGGTTTTAAGATTAGAGAATAGGGATAGTGCACTGACAATGTAACAAAGATTTACACTGTCAAACAATTAAACCCTTCCGTTTATATGACTTTTACAATAATTTTATAAGAGTCAAAAGATAGAGGGTTGTGATTGTTTGACAGTGTAAAACTTTGTTACACTAACAATGTACTATCCTTATTCTCTCTCTCTCTCTCTATATATATATATATATATATGCAATTGGAAGTTCATTTGATGAAAATGATTTATCTTTTGCTATTAAAGGAAATTCTATCTCATGAGATTTTAATCTTAACTATTTTCAGGCCAGATGTTTCTGAGCTGGAGTCAAAATTTTCTGAACAATCAAAAATATTGTTGAATCTTCAACAAAAAGTTGATGACTTGGCATCCAAGGTTTAGTGAACTTCTCAACCCGGTTCTTGTCTTTAATAGTCATATGAATATGATATGATATGATATCTGTATCAACTGACAATGAAGAAAAAAACCAAATCAGATGTACCCTCTTGTTTGGTTTCAGAAAAGGATCTATTTTCATTTCTATTTTCACAAATAATTACTTACATAAATGCTGCCTTATCCTGTTTGTAGCATGCTTACAATCCAGACGAGGATTATACCGAGGTGGAATCCCAATTGCGGGCACATTTGGAATCTTTCCTAGAAACAGCTAGAACATTCAATTTGATTTACACAAAGGTTTGACCACGCTCTGCTCTAAGAACTCATCATGCTTTTTAAAGTTATGAAAGACTAGATCCACTTGATTTTTAAAGATTGAGGACCAAATTCACCGATATGAAAATACAGAGTCCTTGACCCCACATTTAACCAAAACGTTTAGGGACTAAAAATACATTTTTCCCCTTCATTATCAGTATATGCAAAATTGTTTGGAGGGAGTAACCATAAATTGTGCTAAGCAAGTGTCTATGATGCATATCTATTTAGCTGGAGACTGTAAACAATTTAATGTATAATGTGTCATTTCATGTACACTTGTAATACAAAGAATTACATGATCTATCATTGCCATAGAAGGTACTGAAGGAGTCCGTAAATAGTGACCTGAAAGTGCCAAAAATGATGTTAAGTGATTACATAACCTTTAGGTGATTTTTAATTTTGACCATCCATGTGAAATTGCATGATCAGTATTAGCTCTTCTCATGATAAGACAAGGCTCTCTCGCATACTTATAATATCTGGGGAAGCTTATAATTTTTTTTTTGTAGGAAATTCGCCCATGGACACACATGATGGAGGTTCCACAGCTTCATGGATTTGGACCAGCTGCCAATCGTTTATTGGAGGCCTATAAAATGCTTTTGAAGGTAACCTGCTTATGCTTGGCATAAATGTTTTTTGGTTTTTCATTTTTGTTTTGGTTCCAATAATTAAAAAAAAAAAAAAAACCTTGATACTGTTTTAATTATTAGATATCAAGTGATGCTACACATTATTCTAAATTAATCTATTAGCGGCTAGTTATAGATGGTACTCACAATATAGAACTTCTTTATTGGTTCTTGTAGATCATCCTTATTTCATCTATGTTTGTCCTATAGAAGTTAGATGAGTGTTAGTAAAGCACTCTCTAACACATTTCTTCTAACAAACACACTTACTAGTTGTTAAAAACTTAAAATTGATTGAAAATTACAAAATTTGTGATTTTCAATAAATTTTAACTAATAATAGAGTGTGTTCAAAAGAGTGTATTGCTAATTTCTCCGCATAAGTTATATCCATTAGTGTTGATACTATTGGTTTCCATTAAACATTGCTTAATTTCTTCTGCTAGTATGTCATATGAAGTGAGAGAATTGAGCAATTAAAGGAAGCTATGTTTTGAATAATATTCTCCTTGACTTTACTGCCTATATATGCATCTCTGCTTATTTGCAACAGTTTTTGGGCAACCTACGGAATCTCAGAGACTCACACGCAGCTCTTGCCTTCGGTTCTTCTGAGACATCCAACGGGCCATCATCTGTCACGCGAATAATCTCGGAATGTGAATCTGCATTGACAGTCCTGAATCGTGATCTTGGAATTCTCTCTGCTTCCATTGCTCGCGAACAGGGTGAGAAGATGAACCTTTGATGAAACATGAGAAACGTGTTATTAATTCTTATTCTTTTGGGTCTTGTGAACTTGTGCATAATGTGCATATTGTTGACATGAGATGTGTTAATGTGAAGTCAGCATAGTTGTATTGTATTCTATTTTATCCAGAGGAAGCATGGTTGTCTGATTGTGTCTTTATAAACTTGTGGAGGGTCTGAAGTTTGAGACATAGATTTGACTTGTAAACTCAGAAATACATACATAATACAAAAGTATTATTAAAAGAATGAGTAAATTACAACTGTATCCCTTGAGGTTTTATCAAACTACCCCTAATTTTACATTTTCTTTCTTACACTAATACCCCAAGTTTTGAAATCAATTCACTAACATCCCCTCTAAGTTTCAAAACATTTGATCAGTGTTTCTTCAAAATATTACATTAACACTTCTTAAGGAGGCAAAAATAATAGTTAAAAAAGTAGGGTTTGATTGTATAATTACATAAAATTTTAGAAAGTGTTGTTGTAATTTATTTTAAAAAAATTAATCACTATATCCAAATAATGTATAAAACTATTAAAAAGTATAAATCGTGAATAAACAAAATACAATATCAATCATTACCATTCATAGATATATCATTTCACAATTATCAATTAACAAGTAATTCTTAAATAGTATTCAATTTGACACATGAAAGACCAATATCAAGCTCACACATAGCTTAAGGTAACTTTGAGCAATAGTTTAAGTTTTAATTTTTTTTTTTTTTTGTTAATCATGTTATTTGGTACGAAGTATTCATCGACTTTATTGATAATTAATTTTCATTGGAAAACTTAACTGACCATCTTTAGTAAAAAAATTTCTTTCCAATCATATTTTTTTTATTCACAAAATTCGAACTCGAAACATTGTTTAAGGGAATCAAATCTAATAACTATTTAAGCTAACAACTTGTGGGTTTAAAATGATTTTGAAATAAAATATTAAATTGAATAAATTAAATAAAAGAGAAACCAAGTAATAATTAAGATATAAGCTAGTGATTTTAATTTTTTTGTTATAAAAGATAAATAAAGGGAGAGTTAAAAAAAAAAAAAAAAGAGGAACGTGATGAAAGAATTAAAGATAAAAATAATGTATGAGTGTAAAATAGTTTTAGTGAATCTTTCAATTATAATTATTATAAAAATTAATAAACTTTCTATACATGATAAATTATAATCGGAGGACGTTAAAAATTACCCAAAGATATATAATATTTTTTCCTCTAAAGATAATAGAGCCACCAAACAGTTTCGTCAGCGGTAGCAATAATCATGCCAGTGCACTTTTCTTTTTGTTTTTCTTGGAATCTTCTCCTCTCCTGAAGTTCGCACTTAGCACATTCATTCATGTTCATGCATGAACATGATGCAGCAGGCCTCACATGCATTCAATTCAAACTAACCAAGTTTACGTTGGAAGATTATTATTTTATCTATTCAATTCAATTACCATCAACTTTTTGTTGTTCCCGGTTTCATATATAACCAGTGGACTTCATTTAATTTTAATCATATTTTATTTCTTTTATTGCTTTTTGGGATTTGCTAGCTAATTAAGTCCTAGTAACAAGAAAACCAGAAAAGCCTCCTTTTAAATTAGCAAAAGTTTTAATTTTAATTTCTCTGTTCATTTTATTATTATTATTTTTTTTTGCTATGGTCTGGTCTCTTTGTTTTGTTTTGTTTCGCCACTTGATTTCACTTTCAACTTTCAACTACTACACTGCACCAAAAGGACACTTGGTTTGACCTATTGAGTCTGGACGCTCTTCACTATCGTAGCAATTTTACTTACAATTTATGTGTAGCATGCTAGAAAGCCGTGGTAGGTAGTAATCCATCTATAAGTAAAAAATGAATCACGTATAAGCAAATTTGATTAATTTTGTTATATTTAATATTTATATTTTTTTATATGAAAAAATTTAATGTCTATAAATTAACTCATATGCTTATATTTAATGCTATTATTCTTACAAAATCCTTTAATATTATTATATTACACTAACTTATATGAATTGTGTATAGATGAAAAATTATATTAGAATTTTGTCACTTTTAATGATTCTATAACGATACAAAAGAGGATTGGATCCTCTCTATTTTTTTTTCTTCATTTATTTTATTATTAAACTTTAAAGAAATAAATGTAAACTTTTATATAGTGTGTATCATTTTCATTTATTTATTTACTAATAAATAATGTATCCGTATGTAGAATTTTAATATATAATATAATTTTTAAAAATGATTGATTCTACTTTTATACAATGTAAAAAAATAGCAATGATTTAGTTAAAAATTAATTATAAACATTTTTATTATAAAAATATTTTAAAAAATAATTAAAATAACTTTTAATATGAAAACGACACGTGTAAAATTTTCTTAAAAATAGGATTTATTATATTAATATATATAAGATTTATAAAATCCTTATGAAATAAAAGAATGAAGAAAAAGAAAATGGCGAATATTCTATCTCGTAGTCTACTGTCTAGACATACAAAAAACAAAAACAAAAAAGAACTAAAAATGAAAATCCCACTTAATCTTAACAAATAACAACCCAAGAAGTCTCCACAATGGCACTTGACAGCTGACACAATCAATCGACCAATAATCACCCCGGCAAGATCTATACCATCGTCCATTCCAAATGGCTCCAACATGCAAAATCCGGAAACCGCCCCTTGTAATATTGCCATCCACCATCTATTCTGTGCATTATTAGATAATCGTTAGAAAAATATGTTTAGGTCTGAAGTACAGTAAATTTCACAAACCAACGCCATATAAATTCTCATCACTCTCCCTCGTCCCTCACGCCAACACCGAAATCAGAAACAAAATCTTCATTCACTCTTTGCACTTTCTCTTCTCGTTTTCATTTCTTCATGGACACCAACATTGGATCCGTCGACTATGCGGCATGCATGCCCACAAACGGCGACGTCGCGGTCTCGGCGATGAAGAACTCGTTCGTCCCCGCCACGGCGATCTCCGCGTCCGAGGCCACGCTGGGGCGCCACCTGGCGCGGAGGCTCGTCCAGGTCGGGGTGACGGACGTCTTCTCCGTCCCCGGTGACTTCAACCTCACGCTCCTCGACCACCTCATCGCGGAACCGCAGCTGAAGAATGTGGGCTGCTGTAACGAGCTCAATGCAGGCTACGCCGCCGACGGCTACGCGCGGTGCAGGGGCGTCGGCGCGTGCGTCGTCACGTTCACGGTCGGAGGGCTGAGTGTGATCAACGCGATTGCGGGCGCGTACAGCGAGAACCTTCCGCTGATTTGTATTGTGGGTGGGCCCAACACGAATGATTTTGGGACCAACAGGATCTTGCATCACACCATTGGTGTGTCGGATTTCAGTCAGGAGCTCAGGTGCTTCCAGACAGTTACATGCTATCAGGTCAATTTCCATCTCAACTTTTTTTCTTTTTTTAAGATAATTTCTTACATGATGTTTCATATTATAGAAAAATTAAAAATTGATTGAACTAAAGTAATTTAAGAGCATCTTAGGTAAATTTTCCATCAACTTAATTTTTGTTATTCAATTTCAAACAATTCAACTATTTTTTTTTTTATGATAATTTTTATTAACAACTTGCTTAATTTAATATTTTATTTTTTACTCCTATTTTTAATACAAAGTTAAGTAATCCATGATCAAAATAAACAATTCTCAAAATTTTAAACAATCCACAGTTACATATGATAGTTAAATTAAATAACTCCTATGGTTAAAAATTCCATTAAACAATTCTCATGATAGATGTTCTAACCAATACTTATATATTAGATGCAAAAAATTATCTTAATTAATTATATCCAAAATCATTCCAACATAACTTAACTTGTTACTTGAAAATCAATTTTATTTAAAATCATTTTTCATTTGGAATCAATTCAATCAACATTTAACTCAAACACATGTTACAAATGTTAATATAAACACACACTTAACTAATCATTTTTAGTTAAGTATGTCTCTATCATGTTTTTTCAATCTTGTTTTAAACAAGATTCAAATTTAAAATGGATAATTGTTAAAAGTATTTAAGAGTTTCTATATAACAACTTCTCACGTGAATTGTTTCAACAAGTTTTTGTTACAAGTTACTAAAGTAAAAATTGTTTCTTTTAAAATAAATTAAACAACACGTACATTGTTAAACATTTTTTTCTACGTTAATTTTTGTGCATGGTTTAATAGGCTGTGGTGAATAACCTAGAAGACGCTCATGAAATGATTGATACTGCGATCTCAACCTGTTTGAAAGAGAGCAAGCCTGTGTACATAAGCATAAGTTGTAACTTGCCTGGCATTCCTCACCCCACATTCAGCCGTGAACCAGTTCCATTTTCTTTGTCTCCAAGGTAAGATTTCGTACTTTGTTTTTTCGTTTAAATAGAAAACTCTAATAATTTATCTTTCACAATTTTGTAATTTTTAATAAATTTTAATCAATTAATGAAAATGTGTTTGAAGAGTGGGTAAGAGATAGAGACTCTGTTCTTAACACTCCTCTGGTCGCATTGGTTTTATTCATTTATCGGTGTTTGACAGAATGAGTAACAAGATGGGGTTGGAGGCAGCGGTGGAAGCAGCAGCAGAGTTCCTAAACAAGGCAGTGAAGCCAGTAATGGTGGGAGGTCCAAAACTGAGGGTGGCTAAGGCATGTGGAGCCTTTCTTGAGCTAGCTGATGTATGTGGCTATCCATTTGCCGTAATGCCATCAGCCAAGGGACTAGTCCGCGAGAACCACCCTCACTTCATCGGCACATTCTGGGGTGCCGTTAGCACTGCCTTCTGTGCCGAGATCGTCGAATCAGCCGATGCATACCTCTTTGCCGGCCCCATATTCAATGACTACAGCTCTGTAGGGTACTCGCTCCTCCTCAAGAAGGAGAAGGCCATCATCGTGCAGCCGGACCGCGTGGTGATCTCCAACGGCCCCGCCTTCGGGTGCATCCTCATGAAGGACTTCCTGGCGGGGCTCGCAAAGCGGCTCAAGCACAACAGCACTGCGTATGAAAACTACTCGAGGATATTTGTCCCTGATGGAAAGCCTCTGAAGACTGAACCCAGAGAGTCTCTTAGGGTCAATGTTCTGTTTAAGCATATACAGGATATGCTGTCTGCTGAAACTGCTGTGATTGCTGAGACAGGGGACTCTTGGTTTAACTGCCAGAAGCTTAAGTTGCCAGAAGGGTGTGGGTATGTAGCATGGAGAATGTGATTTTTGGTGCTTTTCATTTTGTTTTTTGAGTTTAAAAGTAATGCATGAAAGTGTAAATACACTCTCTAATAATCATATCATTTTTATTCAAGTGATTGCGTGATGGTATAAAATTAATTTATACCGTTAATGTAATAACTTTAAACTCTTGCATTTTTGGTAGTCTTTTGTTTCAGTTTTGAAGAAAAGGTATGTTGACAGGTATGAGTTCCAAATGCAATATGGTTCAATTGGATGGTCTGTTGGTGCAACTCTTGGTTATGCACAAGCTGTTCCTGAGAAGCGAGTGATTGCTTGCATTGGTGATGGAAGCTTTCAGGTTTGTCTTGCATAACTAGGACATAACTTCAATCAAAAGAAAATTCCTTTTATTCAGTTATATACTCAAATATATTTTAAAATTTTCATAATTTTCATCAACGAGGTTTGGTCTAGCAGAAGGGGTTAGTCTCCACAACAAGATGAACTATGTTTCGAATATCTGTTGAGAGAGATGTTTATATTTAGTGTGTGATTGTGTCTCGAACTAAATTTTTAGGATTAAATTTTAGGTGGTGCAATTTTGTTTTTCTTACTCAACAATTCTTGAACTAATTATATTGTTTTTTTATCTTGTTTTTTGAATTCTGTGTAGGTGACATCTCAGGATGTGTCTACAATGCTGCGAAATGAGCAGAAGAGCATCATCTTCCTAATAAACAATGGTGGATACACCATTGAAGTTGAAATTCATGATGGGCCATACAATGTCATTAAGAACTGGAACTACACTGGCTTGGTTGATGCAATCCACAATGGTGAAGGAAATTGCTGGACAACTAAGGTGAGATTCTTAAACATAGTACACATTCTTATACAACAAGAGTTTAATAATAATACAATGACTTAAAGTGTTCTTATATATCAAGAGTTTAATAATAATGCAATAACTTAAAAGTGTTATGTAGTCACAATTTTTTATTTATGATAAATATGTAATTATACTATGTTAAGACTATTTTATAGTGTACATCATCATTAAACTCATTAAATTGACGTAGTTCATCCTTGCAGGGGAGGGGTGATTGTACGCAGCCTGACCCTTGTCTTATACATAATTCTGAAAAAATTCATAAGTATTATTAATTTATGCATGCTCAATTTCAGGTTACATGTGAAGAGGAACTTGTTGAAGCAATTAAGACAGCAACAGAAGACAAAAAAGATTGTTTTTGCTTCATTGAGGTGATTGTTCACAAGGATGACACAAGCAAGGAGTTGCTTGAATGGGGCTCAAGGGTATGTGCTGCCAACGGTCGTCCTCCAAATCCTCAGTGAGAATTTCAAACACTTGAGATGAGCCATTGCAAAATTTGCAGAATCAATTGAGAGTTTATAGCCATATTTATGTCAAGTTAAGATCAATTATTCCTTTAAGATGGTTATAATGTACGATAGAAGGTTTCCTTTGTCAATGCTTTTGCAGTTATTGAAATGTTGACATGATGGGTAGTAGATTTTATGTAAATTTATTCATGGCGGACAAAAGTTGATCTATTAATTTTTAATATGAATCAATGCTCTTTTGGATTCTTAGTTTAGGGTTGCACCTTTTTATGGGGATTGAGAGTGGAAAACTTATAACTAACACACACACACACATATCAAGGGATACCGGAGAAGAATCTTAGCCATTGAATTAAAATAATTTTTTAAAAAAGTTAATGGTTAGATTGTATAACGGTATGCTTGTTAAAACTGGATTGGATTGATAAGTCGGACCGGTTCAACCGGAAATAAATAGTCTATTTGGTCTGGAAGAACCTCCTAATTGGGGAGGCATAAAATTGGAAAAATTGGGAGAAAATTAGAAAAATTGGTAAAAATGGACAGGTTAGATGGATAGAATGGTTATGTGATTTGTTTTTTTTTAAACCAAAACAACACGTTTTTTTAGAGTTTTTTTAATGCTAAAATGACATCATTTTAATTCTTTATTTTTTTTTCTTTATTTTCTTTTGAGCTCTCCTCACCAATGACGAAACAAAACTTAAACAGCTAAATCTTTAAAATTAGTAATATGCAAAGTTGCTAGTTACAGAGTATTGCAATCTCTTATTCTTCTTTTGATTCCGATTATGATTTCGATTCTGGTAGTTAGTTTTGGTGGCTTTCACTTCTTTTTCATTCACTGTTCTATTGATTTTTACATCCACAAACTACTTCCTCGCTTTGTTTCTTCTTTGACAACATGTCAACTGCAGGTATGCGCATTATAATTTCTATTTTTCCTTCGAACTGCAGTACATGCTCCTCTATTGAAATGCTTTGTTGAAAACTTGATACTATGGATATGGAGTTTCAAGTTGGAAGTGTTGATGGTGTTGATGGATCAGCCAATGAAGATGGTATTCCTATTATATTTGAACATAATTGATTCAATTTTAATGAATATTATAGTGATTGCTAATTATATCAATTGCTTTTTTAAGAGAGCTGTAATTGTTAATGAATTTTATTTGATATTGTTGAATCTAAATTGTTATTAAACATGTTGAACTTAAGTATTATTATGATGTATTTTATTTAGTTTCATGTATTAATATATTAGTCAGGATATTATATTAAAAAAATAAAATTGATTAAAACCAGTTCAACCCCAGTTCAATCATTAAACCTTAAATTAGTGTCTTCATCGATTCAATGACTGATCCGATTTTAAAAACCATGCTACAGACACATTATGTGTTTTAAGATCTCCTTCCATATATCTACTGAATTAGTTATTACTACAATGAAGATGTGACATTGTTGTGGAACTAATAAAGATGTCAAAATGAGTTGCTTAAGTTATACTTGTCGGAGATGTTCTAATACATTTTTTTCTCTTTCACTAAGTGTGTTTGAATAGGTATTGAATTTGGAATAAAATTGTTTTTGAAGTAATTTCATTTAAATGTAGTATTTTTATTCTAAAAGTCAGTTAATATTAAGAGTCAGCAAAGTTGAAGTGGGATAAGCTAACTATGAGAAACAAGATGGAGATGAATTTTTTTGCAATCTATATATAATATAAATTTGAGAAGCAAAGTCATATACTGACAGATCAGTTTGGTGATGTTTGATACATTAACAAATTTTATGTAGGAGTCATATCATTGTTACTATTTCACTCTTCAATTTTTTACTTTTCAGTTGATGTTGTTACGTCACAAACTTCTTTATCATTTCTCTTAAAGAGAGAACTCTTATCTCATTAAATTGCTAATATAAAAATCTCTTCTCCCATTTTTCACTTCAATTGATTTAAAACTTATATGTTTATTTCTGATGTCTCTCTTGCTTTTGTTTATCTTGATTAATATCTTGAAAATTATAAAAAAAATGAATTTTTTTAAAAATATGAAAAAACAATAGTAATATATTGAAAATTTGAAAAAAATGAAAAATGAAAAAATAAGAGTAATGTTTTGAAAAATTGAAAACAAATAAAAAATTTAAAAATATTAAAAAAAAGTTTAATTTCCAAGTTGTTACACTCTTGGTTTTTCATATTTTAAAATTTTGACATTTCCATTTTTTTTTGGTTCAATTCTTTCACTTTTTAAAGATATTACTCTTGTTTTTTCATATTTTTAAAATTTTCATATTTTTAAATTTTATTTGCATTCAATGATCTTTAATTTTTGAGATATTTATATTTTTTTTCTTATTTAGGGTTTAAAGTTTCAATGTTGAGGGTTTCATAGTTTATTGTTTCGGTTTATAGTTTTAAGCTTTAAGTGTTTAAGGTTTAGGATATATGGAAACCATAAATGAAATCATAAATGAAACCTTAAATTTCATGGCTTAGGATATATGGAAACCATAAATGAAACCTTAAATTCAAAAACATTAATGAAACCTTAAATATTGAGGGTTTCATAAATAAAACCATCAACTCAAAATCAAGATATTTAAGATTTTATAAATGAAATCCCAAATTTCACCATAAATATTTAGATTTTTATAAGTGAAACTTTAAATATTTAGAGTCTCATAAATGAAACCCTAAATATTTATGGTTTCACATATAAAACCCTAAATTTAACACTAAATATTTATGGTTTCATAAAAAAAATATTAAATTAAAAACCAAATATTTAAGGTTTGATAAATAAAATCCTATATCTTGAAATATTTAGGGTTTCATAATTGAAACAGGAAATAGAAACCGTAAATATTTAGAGTTTCACCAATGAATTTTGATAAATGAAACCATAAATCAAAACTCTCAATAATTATTTTTTCATTTATGAAACTCTAAATTCAAAAGCATTAATGAAACCCTAAATATTTAGGGTTTCATAAATAAAACCATGAGCTCAAAATCTTAATATTTAGGATTTCATAAATGAAATCCTATATTTCATCATACATATTTAGGCTTTTATAAGTGAAACATTAAATAATTAAGTTCTTATAAATGAAATCCTAAATATTTAGGGTTCATAAATAAAATCCAAAATTAAAACTAAATATTTAGGATTTCATAAATGAAACCTTAAATTGAAACCTTAAATATTTAGGTTTCGGAAATAAAACTCTAAATTTAATCATAAATATTTAGGGTTTCATAAATAAAACTTTAAATTGAAAACATAAATATTTAGAGTTTTATAATTGAAACAATAATTCGAAATTCTAAATATTGAAGGTTTCATAAATGATTTTTTTTTTATTGAGGATTTCATTAATGAAACCTTAAATTAAAACCTAAATATTCAAGGTTTCAATAATAAAAACCTAAAAATATTTAGGGTTGCCTAATGAATCCTTACATTTCACCCTTAATTAAAATTTAAATATTTAGGATTTCAATAATAAAGTTATTAATATTTAGGGTTCATTAATGAAACCTTAAATTAAACCTTATATATTTAGGATTTCATAAATAAAACTCTAAATATTTGAGGTTTTATAAATAGAACCCTTAATAATTAGGGTTTGATAAATGCAATCATAAATGAAAATTCTAAATAATTATATTTGCATTTATGAAACCCTAAATTCAATAGCATTAATAAAAACCTAAATATTTAAAGTTTCATAAATGAAACCATAAATTCAAAATCTAAATATTTAAGTTTTTATAAGTGAAACCTTAAATATTTAAGGTTATATAAATGAAAACCTAAATATTTAATATTTCATAAATAAAACCCTAAATTTAACATTAAATATTTAGGGTTTCATAATTGAAATCCTAAATATGTAGTGTTTCGTAAATGAAATATTGCTTATTTAGGGTTTCATCAATGAAACATATATTTTATCCTAAATTAAAACCTAAATATTTAAGGTTTAATAAATAAAACCTTAAATTAAAACCTGAAATATTTGATGTTTCATAAATGAAACCCTAAATACTTAGAATTTGATAAATGAAACTATAAATGAAACCTAAATAATTATGTTTTCATTTAAAAAATCCTAAATCCTAAAATATTAATGAAACCCTAAATGATCAGGGTTTCATAAAAAAAATATTAAATATTAAATTTAAAATTTAAAATTTAAAATCTAAATATTTAGGATTTCATAGATGATACCCAAAGTTTTACCATAAATATTTAGAGTTTTATAATTAAAACCTTAAATATTTAGGATCTCATAAATGAAACTCTAAATGGAAAACCTAAATAATTATGGTTTCATAAATGGAAACATAAATTAAAATTCTAAATATTTAAGGTTTCATAAATAAAACCCTGATTTTCATATATTAAAAATGTAATTTGATATTTAAAAAAAATAATTTTTAATACTATTTTTTTGTTCATATTTTAAAATTTTATTATTTTTTTTATAATTTTCAAGACATTCATCTTCTTTTTTAGATATTTTAAAATTTTCAAGACATTTCTCTTAATTTTAAAATTTTCTCTATAATTCTGTTATTTTTTCACATTTGATTTGAGTATTTTTTTTTTCAAATTTTCAAGACATTTTTATTTTTTTCATATTTCTTAAATTTTGAAGACATTCCTGTTGTTTTGTTTTTTTGAAATTTTTTAAAGACATTCCTCATGTTTATTTAAATTTTTTAAAAAATATTCTTGTTGTTTCATATTTTCAAAATTGTTAAAATAATACTCTTTGTTTTTCATATTTTTAAAATTTTCTTTTTTATAATATTTTTTAAAATTTTAAAGTCAATATTATTGTAGTTCCGTACTTCTAAATTTATCATTTTTTTTTTCAAATTTTTTTGTTTTTTTAATATACTTTGAAGTTTTAATATTTTCTAATTTTAAATACATTATACTTTGATTTTTCATATTAATTTTGTTTTTCAAAATTTTCAAGACTTTACTTTTGTTTTTTCCTATTTTAAAAAATTCATTATTAAATTTTTTTTCAAGGTTTTGTACTTTTTTTTTTCATTTTAAAAAAAAAAACATTCAAGACATTATTTTGGTGTTTTCATGTTTTATTTTATTTTATTATTTCAAAATTTTGAAGGATTTTTTTTATATTTGATATTTGAAAAAAAAAATTCAAGACATTTCTCTTTGTTCATATTTTTTCAATTTTTTTAGTTTTTTTCAAACTTTGAAGATATTAGTCTTATTTTTTCATTATTTTTAAAATTTTAATTAATTAAAAAATTTACAAGAAATTACTTTTTTTTATATTTTTATTATTTTTCATATATGCAAGACATTAATCTTGATTTTTTTTTTTTATATTTTTTCAAATTTTTAAGATATTATTCTTGTTTGTTCAAATTTTACTTTATTTTAATTTATTCAATGTTTTGAGACATATGATTGTTATTTTTTTTTTTTTCATATTTTCATCTTTTTTTATAGTTTGCAAGACATTAATTTTTTTTTTCATGTTTTAAAATTTTTGTTTTTTTTTTCAATATTCTCATGATATTACTATAATTTTTTCACATTTTTAAAATTTTTCATTTGTATAAAATGTTTTAAATTTTCATTCTTATCAAATTTTAAAGTTATTACATTTTTTTTCCATATTACAATTGTTTTTTTTTTTTTTTTTTTTTGTATTTTAAACTTCAGTTTTTCGCTTTGTTTTACTTCATGATGAATTTTAATTTTTACTAACTATATATTAACTATTATCTTACATATAATTCTGATTTAATATTGTTATTTCTTAGAGCTTGCTTTGAATATTTTGCATAGTATTATTTCAGCTTTTAAATTTTGAATAAAGTAGTAAAGATACTTATGGACTCCGCATTAGTTTTTGAAAGTAACATGCTTATTCTTGATGAAACAATACAAAAATAGACCAATTTAAAATGTATTTATCCATTTTAAATTGAAAATTTGACTCTAGAAATAAATTGGTAAAAAGTGTAACTTTGCGTAATGTTTACATGATTTTACTGTCATTTTGATCACATTATTATTATTTTATTTTGCATGAAGCTTTGGATGACTATTAACATGAGATTCCTTCTCTTTAAAACCCTATTTATTTAATCTAATTATATGTTACACTAATATAAGTTTACCACAACCTTTTCTATTAATAGTCTTATGCTGTTGGAATTTTAAGAGAAAGAAAAATAAGCTCATGTAATTATTCTTCGCTGTTTCTGTAATTATAATTTGTGTTGTTTTTGTTAGTATGTTATTGCCTTATTGATATGGAGTATCACCGATCGTTGTTTTGGCAGATGATTAATCTCAGTCAGAAACTTGACTTACACACATTTAGTGAAATTCTTCTTTCAACTATAGATTTTTTTTTGTTTTTTTTTTATCTTTCTGTTTTAGCTGTCTAAAGTTGCTGTTTGAGATGAAGGATTAGATAATCTATCACATTCATTTCAAATAGATTTAGTCAACACTTGAAAAGTTGTAACTATGGAACCAAAATAGAATGCTTTAAACAACAGGACTAAAAGGAAAAATTGTTAAAATTCGACGGCAATAAAGATAATTAAATCTTATGCTATTTTTCTAGGTAGAATTATGATTTTCAAAACCTGAAAAGGACTTCAAATAGCCAGTGAAGTTAAATTCTCCATTCTTAGGGAAGTCTTAAACTTATGCTTTTCAAAGGATATTTCTTTCAAGCTTCCAACAACTAATTAATTCTTCTGTCCCTTGTAAGAAGGACAAGTCTTTCAAAAGTCTCTAAACCTGTAAAAGAAAGCCTTTATCCGGATTGGTTAGTCAACAGAAAATGCGAGCTCTTTAGAAATTAGTAAGTGTTGTGAATTATTTTCTTTCCTATTCCCAGCATAAGATCTTCAGAAATTAGAAGTCTCTAAACCTAACAAAAGAAAAAGCATTCCATTCTATAAATTTTTCATTTGGCTCCACTCACAACTCACAAGCTGTCCTCTGGTCTATTAGTTGCAACTTCTCAATTGGCTTAACAAATTGACTAGTTTTGGACGTGTGGAATGCTCTCGAAATGAAAGTAATTTTGAACAACTTCTAAAATGGTTTCATGGAAAAGAATAGGAATACAGATTCCTGCTATGTTAAAATTGCAAAGAGGGTAATCTCTGTATTTATAATTGTGAACAGTTATTGTTTTACTATACTTAAAAGCCATTTCAATCCAATGTATGATTCTTAAACCATTGTAACATTTCTAATTTGCACAAGAAAAAAATAACGATTAGAAAAGGACAATCACAACCAAATCAAAGTCAAAGGCTCATACAGTTCAGATGGCTAAAGTCAAGATGGAAAATAGCATCAAGGAAATAGATATTTGTCACTGAAACTTTGACATTTCTCCTGGAGTAACAATTATCAAATATAACTAATCCTCTTCACCAACGAAAATTGTGCTAGTGTAAGCATTGGTGTTGCCATTTTATTGGTTGTGCCTTTATAACCAGTCTTAATGGTTTTCATAAGGAGTTAATCTCCATTATTGCTTATGCATTACTTTGGTTTCATAAGTGGTTTCAGTTTTCTTAGTCTTCAGCACGCCTATCTAACCTCTAACTGTCAAGCTTAGTATACGATGAAGTTTATTCTTTTTCAGATGAGTATCATAGTTTATATACTGTTTTTTCCTTCTCTCATAGATTTCATAGCAGCAGACACTTCATCCATTACACAATCCCAGTCCCTCGGTTACGGAAAGACCATAGTTTCCCCACGTGGAGTCTTCGAACTCGGTTTCTTCAATCTTGGAAATCCAAACAAAATCTACCTTGGGATTTGGTACAAGAATATTCCACTTCAAAACGTAGTTTGGGTTGCAAATGGTAGCAGCCCAATCAAGGATTCTTCTGCCATCTTGAAACTAAATAGTTCTGGCAATTTGGTCCTCACAAACAATAAGAAGGTTATTTGGTGCACAAGTTCTCCAGAAAAGGTGCGAAATCCAGTGGCAGAGCTATTGGATTCTGGCAATCTTGTGATAAGAGATGCCAATAGAGCAAATAAAGAGGCATATCTGTGGCAAAGCTTTGATTATCCATCTAATACTATGCTGCCAGGAATGAAGCTTGGATGGGACCTCAAAAGAAATCGCAGTACTCGCCTGATAGCTTGGAAGAGTGACGATGATCCAACCCAAGGAGACTTAACTTGGGGCATTACCCTGCACCCTTATCCTGATATCTATATGATGAAGGGAACAAAAAATTACCATAGACTTGGACCATGGAATGGTTTTCATTTCAGTGGCACGCCACTTATGAAGCCTAATGACCCCATTTACAAGTACGAGTTTGTCTCCAACAAGGATGAGGTTTATTACATATGGAGCCTCAAGCAGACTAGTTTAATATCAAAAGTAGTACTTAACCAAACCACACTAGAACGTCATCGTTATGTATGGTCAGGGAAATTGTGGATTTTGTATGCAACGATGCCAGAAGACTACTGTGACCATTATGGAGTTTGTGGAGCCAATACATATTGCACCAGTTTTGCATCGCCAACGTGTGAATGTTTAAAAGGGTTCAAGCCTAAGTCTCCAGAGAATTGGAACTCCATTGACTATTCTAAAGGATGTGTCCTGAAACATCCACTTAACTGCACTGATAAGCTTGGTGTAGGGTTTGTACCTGTGGAAGGCTTGAAAGTTCCGGATACTAAAGATACGTTCGTGGATGAGACTATTGATCTAAAACAGTGCAGAACCAAGTGCCTGAATAATTGTTCCTGCATGGCATATACCAATACAAATATAAGTGGAGCAGGCAGTGGCTGTGTCATGTGGTTTGGTGATTTATTTGACATCAAACTGTATCCAGTTCCAGAAAATGGGCAGCGTCTATATATAAAGTTGAATGCTTCAGAATTAGGTAAGTACTTTATTAACTTTTCCAATTAATCCTTTTATTATTCTTCTCACCAGAGTTTCAATCACGTCATTGAGAATTCCGGCTTGGCCCTTCAATATGGAGTTTAACCATTGTTGTTTTGTTTGATTAAATTCAACTAAAGAGTCTATCAGGCACAAGAAGAACTCTAAAATAATAATATTTGTAACCTCCGTTGCTGCAACTTTAGGAGTGATGCTTGCTATTTATTTCATCTACAGAAGGAACATTGGCGGTAAATTTATTCTTCTCTTTACTCACATTTCACTAAAAAATGGACATATAGTTCTGCATATCATATAAATGGAAATTCTGTTATTTGTCAATTCCCTTGACTAGTGCTGTTATTGATTTTTTAGAGTATCCTTTGAGATTTTGGTTCTGTTCTGTGTCTCTTGGGCAACATTATTAGTTGTAGAGTTCAATAATGTTTAGCCATAATGTTATCATTTTCTATAGAAGTCAAGTGCAGAAAAAAACTACGAAATTATGTGAATGATCTGGATCTAACATTGCTTGATTTGTCAGCAGCCACTAACAACAAGATTGTTTGTTGGTGTGATTTTTTTATTATCAAAATCAACCATGAAGAGCCTCTGCTCCAACATGGACACAACAAATAGGTGACAATTATAATTGCTACCACAATTGGTGCAATTGGTTGGATACTTTTATTTTACATTTTTGTTATACAGATTCGGAAGGAACATTTCTGGTAAATTATTCACCCATATTTTTGTCACTAAAATGAAGATAGCTCTTTTCTATATGCATCTTTTGAAATTGAAAATTGAAAAGGCTTCAAATTATCAGGAAGCACTGGTAGTGTAGTTAAAGCTTAACTAGGAATGAGACCAGGTAGCTTTAATGATCGGTGTTTCAACTTGCTATAGATTAAACAAATCAAGTTCACATAATATTTTCTGGATCCTTCTCTTATTGATTAGTGTAGATTTCTCTTTTTAAACCAGTTCCAATCCCTCTCCATGCGTGTCATAATTTTATTGAATGCTTTGTTCTTTTCTTCTGTTGTCCAGATAAGTCAAAGAAAAACGAGAACATCGAAAGACAGCTAGAAGAGCTGGATGTGCCATTGTTTGATGTGCTAACAATCACTTCAGCCACTGACAACTTCTCGTTGAATAATAAGATTGGACAAGGTGGTTTTGGATCTGTATATAAGGTGATTCAAAATTTAAGAACTTCAATAAAAAAAGAACAACTTGAGTCCAGAGATGAAACTTTGTTATACAAAACATCTTCTTAAAGGAATGCAATTATGCAGGGAAAATTAGTTGATGGGCAAGAAATTGCAGTCAAGAGACTTTCAAGTAGCTCTGGACAAGGAATAATCGAGTTCATAACAGAAGTAAAACTGATTGCAAAGCTTCAACACCGAAATCTAGTAAGGCTCCTTGGCTGTTGCTTTCGAGGACAAGAAAAATTACTAGTATATGAATACATGGTTAATGGCAGCCTAGACACCTTCCTTTTTGGTATGTAATTTGAGGAATGCTTAGATTAAGTGCACTCGTGTTGTTTTACTTCAGTCATATTTTGTGGTTTACTACTCTTGAATATCTAATACTGACAATGTATGTGCCTGGCAAAAAAAAAAAACAGATAAAATAAAAGGTAAATTGCTGGATTGGCCCCGACGTTTCCACATAATATTTGGAATTGCTAGAGGGCTTTTGTATCTCCATCAAGATTCCCGATTAAGGATCATTCATAGAGATCTCAAAGCAAGTAATGTTTTACTCGATGAAAAGTTAAATCCAAAAATATCAGATTTTGGAATGGCCAGAGCATTTGGAGGAGACCAAATTGAAGGAAACACAAACAGAGTAGTTGGGACTTAGTGAGTGTCTGTCTACTTATACTACACCACATTTATATATTTATTTTTTGTTTAAAGTGAGTTTTTTTACTCTAAATGTTTCCTGCAGTGGATACATGGCCCCAGAATATGCTTTTGAGGGACTATTTTCAATCAAATCAGACGTTTTCAGCTTTGGTATTTTATTGTTGGAGATTATATGTGGGAACAAAAATAGAGCTCTTTGTCATGGAAACCAGACTCTTAACCTTGTTGGTTATGTAAGCACTCAAAAGCTTATCGTTTATTTAGGGCGTAGTATAAGCACAAATAATTAACTTTTTTCCTCTTCTCTTATGTTTCAGGCATGGACACTTTGGAAAGAGCAAAATGCTTTACAGTTGATTGACTTTGGCATAAAGGACTCATGTGTGATCCCAGAAGTACTTCGCTGCATCCATGTTAGTCTCTTGTGCTTGCAACAATACCCGGAGGATAGACCAACCATGACCTCAGTAATTCAAATGTTAGGGAGTGAGATTGATCTGATTGAGCCAAAAGAGCCTAGTTTCTTTCCAAGAAGGATTTTGGACATGGGAATATTAAGCTCAAATCTAAACCTTAATACTTCAAATGATGAATTAACGATTACCTCATTAATAGGCCGGTGAAAGTTATTGAGTCAGCTGAACTTATGGTACTGACGCACAATTTGCATTGCATGTATGTACATTCACTACCAAAGGATTATTGTTTCAAAACCTATTTTGTTCTGCTGGTTAGTTGTGCTGATGTATTTGCATAATTACGTATAAAATTTAATCACAAAGGTTTTAAAAGTGATATTATATTTTTTTCTTTGAAAGTTAAGCCTTTACCACAACATGTTGTGGTGAAGGCTTCACTTTCCCTGTGGACTGCATTACTGCATAGGAGAACTTTAGCCACAAATTCCATGCATAGAGCTAACATGATGCTGGAATCTGAAATAACAAAAGAACGCAACATAAAAAGATAAAGCAAAACATGCCACTGCTATTGATCAACACTGAAACACCTGTGGCACTGCAAGGTGATGGAAATAATATTCCAGGACCTGACAATGATAGTGAAAACTGCTATGATAATTCATATATTTTGATATCTTTTCAATGCTAAACTTCGTTTTTTAGATTTCCTGTCAGATTCATTTGAATTGAATCAGATCAATTTTGTGTTGATGAGGTTTATTCGGACTAGGCAAAAATTTTGTAATTCTTATGCTTTAAGTCTTGTCCTATTTTGTTTCATCCGTAGGTCTTAATTGAGCTGCACTTGCCAATGTCAGAGCCTTATCAGATGATTACATGCAAGATGCTGAATTGCATGCACTCAATAAATATTATAAGAGGACTAGAAAAGTTCAACTGTCCAAGTTATCTTCAGTATAAATAGGATAAATTTTTATTGTTAGAAAGTACAGCTCCAGAGTTTGATTTTCTTATTTTTCTGAACTAGTTTTTAGTTTTCTTTATTGTTTAGAGTTTTTCACTCTCGGCCATGAGTGGCTAAACTCTGTAATCAATCTTTGGATTTTAATACCAGTTGTGTGGTGACCTGAGACCTTTTTTCCGGCTTTAATTGTTCTTAGTGTTTGAGTTAATATCATTTCTTCACCTTCATCTCTAGAATCATGTTTGTTTAACCGCCAAACTCGATACTTTATTTTGTTTTTAACTCTGAATATATTTGATATTTATGTTAAGAAGAGGCTTGCTTGACTTAACCCACAGATGAAGCCCCTATCTAAGTTCTGTACTCAGAGAATCAGGTTCCAGCAACGTTTTCTTTGTTAAGTTTGAGATTATGTGGTTTAGATTGGTCTTGAACCTTGGAAAAATCGGTTGTTATTTCCTTGTCTCGATTAAATTCTAATGTGGACATTTGCTGTCTGTCTCAATGAAGAATTTGAATTTCACTTGTTGTTTGTTCATTTAGACCCTAATAGAGCATTTATTAGTAATTAAATGATAATGATATTTTTCTGTATGCAGGGACAGTCACTACAACTAAATGTTAATTTTTCAGTTGTCTCAAAAGGGTAGTTTATCCGGACAGTGATTAAGAAGACAGGTCCGTCTATCCACATAGACTAAAAAGACAAGTTTTCGTTTTTGTGCTCCGTAGGTTTTGGTTTGGTCTCTCCACTTGTATTTCTGTTTGATTTTTCTTCTTTTTTTCAATAATACTTGAGTTAGCTGCGGCACATGATTTTGTTTTTCTCTAGTGCCAACCTAGTTGGGATGGGAGCCCTACAGCCAGTGTTATCAATGGCGAATGGCGGAAGGCTGAAATTCCGCCATATAAACATGTCATTGCACTTTATGGCACTGCCATGGTGGGCCTCCCTTCACAAATTGCCTATGGCGGTTGGCAAAAAATCTGCCATGCCATTCCGCCATGGCCACAGCGGCTATTTAACAACACTGCCTGCAGCTAATGTTGAATAGCCCCTATTCTATAAAGTCTACTGAAATTCTACAGCTTATGAGCCACTGAGTAAGGGTGTGTTTAATTGGAAATTCGTTAGAACACTCTAATCCACTCACACCCCTTATAATTATGACTATAAATATTCTATACAAAACTACTGCATACATCTCGTTTCTCACACAGTTGCAGATATCGTGTAACCATTCAAAGGACATTTCTTTCAAGCTCCAACAAATTTTTAGTTCTTCTGTCTCTTGAAAGAAGGTCTTTAAGGCTGTCAAAACTCAAAAGTCTCTAAACCTGTATAATGAAGGCTTTGCGGAATGGTTAGTCAAAAGAAAATGGGCCTAAATATGTGGTGAGTTCTTTTGTTTAACATTTCCTGGATAAAATAAAAGCATTAAATTCATTTGAAAAAACAACGAATGCTCCTTAGCTTAGTTTTCAACTATAAATTTTCCATTTGGTACCACTCACAAGTTGTCCTCTCAAGTGGTCCATTGGTAGCAACTGGTCAATTGTCATAATTATATGACTAGTTTTTAATGTGTGGAATGGTCTTGGAAAAAAAAACATGATTTTTGTAATTTTCAACAACTGCTAAAATGGTTTCATGGAACAGCATAGGAATATAGTTTCCTGCCATGTTGAAATTGCAAAGACGGTAACCTTTGTATTTATCATTGTGAACAATTATGTTTTACTATACTTTAAAACGAATTCAATCCACTGCATGATTGATTCTTAAACAACTGTAACAATGCTAATTTGCACAAGAAAAGAATAACGTTTAGAAAATATATTTGTCAATGAAACTTTGAGGTTTCTCCTGGTGTTGGCTTTTTAATCACAATTATCACACATAATCATTATCTACAATGAAAATTGTGATAGTCTCAGTCTCTCAGCACTTGTGATGTCATTTTAGTGGTTGTGCCTTTGTAACTAGTCTTTATGGTTTTCATAAATAGTTAATTTGACTTCATTATTGCTTATCCATTACATTGGTTTACTTTGTAAATTTTGTCACTCCCTCTATATATACAGTGGTTTCAGTTTTCTTAGTCTTTAGCACGGTTGTTTTAAGCTCTAACTGTCAAACTTAGTACTCGAAGAAGTATATTGTTTTTCTGATGAGTATCATAGTTTATATACTGTTTTTCCCTTCTCTCATAGTTTTCATTGCAGCAGACTCTTCATCCATTACACAATCTCAGTCCCTCAGTTACGGAAAGACCATAGTTTCCCCACATGGAATCTTTGAACTCGGTTTCTTCAATCTTGGAAAACCAAACAGAATCTACCTCGGAATTTGGTACAAGAACATTCCACTTCAAAATGTAGTTTGGGTTGCAAACGGTGGCATCCCAATCAAGGATTCTTCTTCCATCTTGGAACTAGACAGTTCTGGCAATTTGGTCCTCACACACAACAACATGGTTGTTTGGCACACAAGTTATTCAGAAAAGGCACAGAATCCGGTGGCAGAGCTCTTGGATTCTGGCAATCTTGTGATAAGAGATAACAATGGAACAAAGGTAGATGCATATCTGTGGCAAAGCTTTGACTACCCATCTAATACAATGCTGTCAGGAATGAAGGTTGGATGGGACCTCAAAAGAAATCGCAGTACTCGCCTGATAGCTTGGAAGAGTGATGATGATCCAACCGAAGGAGACTTATCATGGGGAATTACCCTGCACCCTTATCCTGAGATCTATATGATGAAGGGAACAAATAAGTACCATAGACTTGGACCATGGAATGGTTTGCGTTTCAGTGGCAGGCCAACTATGACGCTTAATGATCCTATTTATAATTGGGAGTTTGTCTCCAACAAGGAAGAGGTTTATTACAGATGGACTCTGAAGCAGACTAGTTTAATATCAAAAGTGGTAGTTAACCAAACCATACTAGAACGTCGTCGTTATGTATGGTCAGGGAAATCATGGGTGTTAGATTCAACAATGCCAGAAGACTACTGTGACCATTATGGAGTTTGTGGAGCCAATTCATATTGCACCACTTCTGCCTCACCAATGTGTGAATGTTTAAAAGGGTTCAAGCCTAAGTTTCCCGAGAAATGGAACTCAATGTACTGGTCTGAAGGATGTGTCCTGAATCATCTACTTGACTGCAAAGACAAGCTCGGTGTAGGGTTTGTACTTGTGGAAAGCTTGAAAGTTCCAGATACTAAAGATACATTTGTTGATGAGACTTTTGATCTAAAACAATGCAGAACCAAGTGCTTGAATGAATGTTCCTGCATGGCATATACCAATACAGATATAAGTGGAGCAGGCAGTGGCTGTGTCATGTGGTTTGGTGATTTATTTGACATCAAACTGTATCCAGCAGTTCCAGAAAAAGGGCAGCGACTATATATAAAGTTGAATGCTTCAGAATTAGGTAAGTACTTTATTAACTTTTCCAATTAATTCATTTATTATTCTTCTCACCAGAGTTTCAATTATGTCATTGAGAATTTAAGCTTGGCCCTTCAATATGAAGTTTAACCATTGTTGTTTTGTATGATTAAATTCAACTGAAGAGTCTATTAGGCTCAAGAAGAACTCTAAAAGAATAATATTTGTGACCTCCGTTGCTGCAACTTTAGGAGTGATGCTTGCTGTTTATTTCATCTACAGAAGGAACATTGGCGGTAAAGTTATTCTTCTCTTCTCTCACATTTGATTAAAAATATGGACAAATAGTTCTGTATATCATATAAATGGAAATTCTGTTATTTGTCAATTCCCTTGACAAGTGCTGTTATTGATTTTTTAGTGTATCCTTTGAGATTTTGGTTCCGTTCTGTGTTTCTTGGGCAACATTATTAGTTGTAGAGTTTAATAATGTTTAGCCATAATGTTATTTTTTTCTAGAGAAGTCAAATGCAGAAAAAAACTACAAAATTATGTGGATGATCTGGATCTGCCATTGCTTGATTTGTCTGCAGCCACCAACAACAAAATTGTTTGTTTGTGTGATTTTTTTATTATCAAAATCAACCATGAAGAGTTTCTGCCCCAACATGGATACAACGAAAGGGTGACAATTATAATTGCTACCACAATTAGTGCAATGAGTTATTAGTGTGATATATCTTTTGAAATTAAAAATTGAAAATGCTTCAAATTATCTGGAAGTACTTTTAGTGTAGTTAAAGCTTAACTGGGAATGAGGCCAGGTGGCTTCAATGATAGGAGTATCAACTTGTTACAGATTAAAGAAATTGAGTTTACATAATATATTTTCTGGATCCTTCTCTTATTGAATAGTGTAGATTTCTCTTTTTAAACCTGTTCCAATACTTCCTCATGTTTCATAATGTTACTGAATGCTTCATTTCTCTCTTCTGTTGTCCAGATAAGTCAAAGAAAAATGAGAACATCGAAAGACAGCTAGAAGAGTTGGATGTGCCATTGTTTGATATGCTAACAATCACTGCTGCCACTAACAACTTCTCGTTGAATAATAAGATTGGACAAGGTGGTTTTGGACCTGTATATAAGGTAATTCAAAATTTAAGAACATAAACAAAAAAGAATAACTAGAGTCCAGAGATGAAACTTTGTTATACAAATTACAAAACATCTTCTCAAATGTAAGTGATTATGCAGGGAAAATTAGTGGATGGGCGAGAAATTGCAGTCAAGAGACTTTCCAGTAGCTCCGGACAAGGAGTAACCGAGTTCATAACAGAAGTAAAATTGATTGCAAAGCTGCAACACAGAAATCTTGTAAAGCTCCTTGGCTGTTGCTTTCGAGAACAAGAAAAATTACTGGTATATGAATACATGGTTAATGGCAGCCTAGACACCTTAATTTTTGGTATGTAATTTGAGGAATGCTTAGATTAAGTGCCCTTGTGTTGTTTAACTTCACTCATATTTTGTGGCTTATTACTCTTGAATATCTAATATTGAACAATGTATGCGCCTGGCAAAAAAACAGATAAAATAAAGGGTAAATTGCTGGATTGGCCACGACGCTTCCACATAATATTTGGAATTGCTAGAGGGCTTTTGTATCTCCATCAAGATTCCCGATTAAGGATCATTCATAGAGATCTCAAAGCAAGTAATGTTTTACTCGATGAAAAGTTAAATCCAAAAATATCAGATTTTGGATTGGCTAGAGCGTTTGGAGGAGACCAAATTGAAGGAAACACAAACAGAGTAGTTGGGACTTAGTGAGTGTCTGTATAACTATACATACTACACCGCATTTTTTTTTTTGTGTCATGTGAGTTTTTTGCTTCCTGCAGTGGATACATGGCCCCAGAGTATGCTTTTGATGGACAATTTTCAATCAAATCTGACGTTTTCAGCTTTGGTATTTTATTGTTAGAGATTATATGTGGGAACAAAAATAGAGCTCTTTGTCCTGAAAACAAGACTCTTAACCTTCTTGGTTATGTAAGAACTTTAAAGCTTATTACTTATTTATGGCAGCATTTAAAGATGAATAATTATGTTTTTTTCTCTTCTTTTATGTTTAAGGCATGGACACTTTGGAAAGAGCAAAATGCTTTACAGTTGATTGACTCTGGCATAAAGGACTCATGTGTGATCCCAGAAGTACTTCGCTGCATCCATGTTAGTCTCTTGTGCTTGCAACAATGCCCGGAGGATAGGCCAACCATGACCTCAGTAATTCAAATGTTAGGGAGTGAGATCGATCTGGTTGAGCCAAAGGAGCCTAGTTTCTTTCCAAGAAGGATTTTAGACAAGGGAATATTAAGCTCAAATCTAAACCTTAATACTTCAAATGATGAATTAACAGTTACCTCATTAATAGGCCGGTGAAAGTAATTGAGTCAGCTGAACTCTCGGCCATGAGTGGCTAAACTCTGTAATCAATCTTTGAATTTTAATACCAGTTGTTTGTTGACTTGAGACCTTGTGTCAGGTTTTAGCACTGCTTAGTGTTTGAACTTTGAATTAATATGATTTCTTCACCTTCATCTCTACAATCATGTATGTTTATTTAGCTAAACTTCTGAACTCACTACTTTATTTTGTGTTTAACTCTGAATATATTCAAGATTTATGTTAAGAGGAGGCTTACTAGACTTAACCCACACGTGAAGCCCCTATCTAAGTTCTTGTACTCAAAGAATCAGGTTCCGGCAACTTTTGTCTGTTATGTTTGAGATTATGTGGTTTAGATTGGTCTTGAACCTTGGAAGAATCGATTGTATTATTTCCTTGTCTCGATGACTAAATCGTAATATGGACACTTGCTGTCTGTCTTAATGGAGAATTTGAATTTGAATTGTTGTTTGTTCATTTAGACCCTAATAGAGCATTTATTAATAATTAAATGATAATGATATTTTACTGTATACAGGGACAGTCACTACAACTGAATGTTAATTTCAACATTTTTTTTTCAGTTGTCTCAAAAGGTAGTTTTTCCCGGACAGTGATTAAGAGCATCAATAATATTCAAGACTGGTCCTTCTATCCATATAGACTAAAAAGACTAGTTTGTGTTTTTGTTCTTTGTGGTTTGGTCCCCCACTTGTATTTCCGTTTGATTTTTCTTCTTTTTTCAATAATACTTGAGGTGACTATGGCACAGGTTTCTGTTTTGCTCTGGTGTCAACCTAGTTGGGATGGGAGTACTGCTATTGATGTTGACTAGCCCTTATTCTATAAAGTCTACTGAATATTATACAGCTTATGAACCACTGAGTAAGGGTGTGTTTAATTGGAAATTCGTTTGAACACTCTAATCCACTCACACCCCATATAATTATCACTATAAAAATTCTATACACAACTACTGCATACATCTTGTTTCTCACACAGTTGCAGATATCATGTAACCATTCAAAGGACATTTCTTTCAAGCTCCAACAACTTTTTAGTTCTTCTGTTCTTGAATGAAGGTCATCAAGGCTGTCAGAAGTCTCTAAACCTGTATAAGAAAGGCTTTGCGGAATGGTTAGAAAGAAAATGGGCCTAAATATGTGCTGAGTTCTTTTGTTTCACATTCCCTGGATAAAAGAAAAGCATTAAATTCATTTGAAAAAACAACAAATGTTCCTTAATTAGCTTAGTTTTCAACTATAAATTTTCCATTTGGTACCACTCAGAAGTTGTCCTGTCAAGTGGTCCATTGGTAGGAATAGCAACTGCTCAATTGTCATAATTATTTCACTAGTTTTTGATGTGTGGAATGGTGTTGGAAAGAAATTATTTTTGTAATTTTCAACAACTGCTAAAATGGTTTCATGGAACAGCATAGGAAAACAGTTGCCTGCTCTGTTAAAATTGCAAAGACGGTAACCTTTGTATTTATCATTGTGAACAATTATGATTTACTATACTATAAGACCAATTCAATCCACTGAATGATTCTTAAACAATTGTAACAATTCTAATTTGCACAAGAATAACGCTTAGAAAAGATATTTGTCACTGAAACAATTATCACACATAATCATTATCTGCAATTAAAATTGTGATAGTCTCAGCAGTCAGCACTTGTGACTGGTCTTCATGGTTTTCATAAAGAGTTAATTTGACTCCATTATTGCTTATGCATAACTTTGGTTTACTTTGTAAATTTTGTTATTCCCTCTATATATATACAGTAGTTTCAGTTATCTTAGTCTTTAGCACTCCTGTTTTAAGCTCTAACTGCCAAGCTTAGTACTCAATGATGGAGTTTATTCTTTTTCTGATGAGTATCATAGTTTATATACTGTTTTCCCCTTCTCTCATAGTTTTCATTGCAGCAGACTCTTCATCCATTACACAATCTCAGTCCCTCAGTTACGGAAAGACCATAGTTTCCCCAAGTGGAATCTTTGAACTCGGTTTCTTCAGTCTTGGAAATACAAATAAAATCTACCTTGGAATTCGGTACAAGGATATTCCACTTCAAAATGTAGTTTGGGTTGCAAACGGTGGCAGCCCAATCAAGGATTCTTCTTCCATCTTGGAACTAGACAGTTCTGGCAATTTGGTCCTCACACACAACAACATGGTTGTTTGGCGCACAAGTTATTCAGAAAAGGCGCAGAATCCGGTGGCGGAGCTCTTGGATTCTGGCAATCTTGTGATAAGAGATAACAATGGAACAAAGGTAGATGCATATCTGTGGCAAAGCTTTGACTACCCATCTAATACAATGCTGTCAGGAATGAAGGTTGGATGGGACCTCAAAAGAAATCGCAGTACTCGCCTGATAGCTTGGAAGAGTGATGATGATCCAACCGAAGGAGACTTATCATGGGGAATTACCCTGCACCCTTATCCTGAGATCTATATGATGAAGGGAACAAATAAGTACCATAGACTTGGACCATGGAATGGTTTGCGTTTCAGTGGCATGCCACTTATTAAGCCTCATAGCCACATATACCTTTATGAGTTTGTCTCCAACCAAGATGAGGTTTATTACAGATGGAGCCACAAGAACACTAGTTTTGTATCAAAAGTGGTACTAAACCAGACCACACAAGAACGTAACCATTACATATTGTCAAGGAAATCATGGTCGATATCTTCAACGATGCCAGAAGACTACTGTGACCATTATGGAGTTTGTGGAGCCAATTCATATTGCGCCACTTTTTCATCACCAATGTGTGCATGTTTAAAAGGGTTCAAGCCTAAGTCTCCAGAGAAATGGAACTCGATCGATTGGTCTGACGGATGTGTCCTGAAACATCCACTTAGCTGCAACGATAAGCTCAGTCATGGGTTTGAACTTGTGGAAGGCTTGAAAGTTCCAGATACTAAAGATACGTTTGTGGATGAGACTATTGATCTAAAACAGTGCAGAACCAAGTGCTTGAATAATTGTTCCTGCATGGCATATACAAATACAAATATAAGTGGAGCAGGGAGTGGCTGTGTCATGTGGTTTGGTGATTTATTTGACATCAAACTGTATCCAGTTCAAGAAAATGGGCAGTGTCTATATATAAAGTTGAATGCTTCAGATATAGGTATAATCTTTATCAACTTTTCCAATTAATCCTTTTATTATTCTTCTCACCAGAGTTTCAATCATGTCATGAGCATTTAAGCTTGGTCCTTCAATATGGAATTTAACCATTGTTGTTTCTTTTCATCAAATTCAACTGTGTTCTGAAGAGTCTATCAGGCACAAGAAGAACTATATAATAATATCTGTTACCTCCGTTGCTGCAACTTCAGGAGTGATGATTGCTATTTATTTTGTCTACAGAAGGAACATTGCCGGTAAAAATTTTCTTCTCTTCTCTCACATTTCACTTAAAATATTGATGAATGGTTCTGTATATCATATTTTAAAGGTAAATTCTGCTATTTGTTGATTCCTTTGACAAATGCTGTTATTGATCTTTTAGAGTATCCTTTGAGATTTTGGTTCTGTTCTGTGTCTCTTGAAAAACATTAGAAATTGTAGAGTTTAATAATGATTAGCCATAATGTTGTGTTTTTCTAGAGAAGTCAAATGCAGAAAAAAACTACGAAATTATGTGGATGATCTGGATCTTCCATTGCTTCAATATATTTTCTGTATCAACTGGGAATGAGGTCAGATGGCTTCAATGATAGGAGTATCAACTTGCTACAGATTAAAGAAATTGGCTTCAATATATTTTCTGTATCCTTCTCTAATTGAATATTGCAGATTTATCTTTTTAAACCAGTTCCAATCCTTCCTCATGTTTCATAATGTTATTGAATGCTTCATTTCTTGCTTCCATTGTCCAGATAAGTCAAAGAAAAACGAGAATGAAAGAAATCTAGAAGAGCTGGATGTGCCATTGTTTGATATGCTAACAATCACTGCTGCCACTAACAACTTCTCGTTGAATAATAAGATTGGACAAGGTGGTTTTGGACCTGTATATAAGGTAATTCAAAATTTAAGAACATAAACAAAAAAGAATAACTAGAGTCCAGAGATGAAACTTTGTTATACAAATTACAAAACATCTTCTCAAATGTAAGTGATTATGCAGGGAAAATTAGTGGATGGGCGAGAAATTGCAGTCAAGAGACTTTCCAGTAGCTCCGGACAAGGAGTAACCGAGTTCATAACAGAAGTAAAATTGATTGCAAAGCTGCAACACAGAAATCTTGTAAAGCTCCTTGGCTGTTGCTTTCGAGAACAAGAAAAATTACTGGTATATGAATACATGGTTAATGGCAGCCTAGACACCTTAATTTTTGGTATGTAATTTGAGGAATGCTTAGATTAAGTGCCCTTGTGTTGTTTAACTTCACTCATATTTTGTGGCTTATTACTCTTGAATATCTAATATTGAACAATGTATGCGCCTGGCAAAAAAACAGATAAAATAAAGGGTAAATTGCTGGATTGGCCACGACGCTTCCACATAATATTTGGAATTGCTAGAGGGCTTTTGTATCTCCATCAAGATTCCCGATTAAGGATCATTCATAGAGATCTCAAAGCAAGTAATGTTTTACTCGATGAAAAGTTAAATCCAAAAATATCAGATTTTGGAATGGCTAAAGAGTTTGGAGGAGACCAAATTGAAGGAAACACAAATAGAGTAGTTGGGACTTAGTTAGTGTCTATCTAACCATACTACTACACCACATTTATTTATTTTTGGGTGACAGTTTGCTCTAAATTTTTCCTGCAGTGGATACATGGCCCCAGAATATGCTTTTAATGGAGTATTTTCAATCAAATCGGACGTATTCAGCTTTGGTATTTTATTGTTGGAGATTATATGTGGGAACAAAAATAGAGCTTTTTGTCATGGAAACCAGACTCTTAACCTTGTTGGTTATGTAAGCACTCAAGAGCTTATTATTAACTTATTTATGGCGGCATTTAAAGATGAATTAGTAACATTTTATTCTCTTCTTTTATGTTTCAGGCATGGACACTTTGGAAAGAGCAAAATGCTTTGCAGTTGATTGACACTGGCATAAAGGAGTCATGTGTTATCTCGGAAGTACTGAGATGCGTTCATGTTAGTTTTTTGTGCCTGCAACAATACCCGGAGGATAGGCCAACCATGACTGCAGTTATTCAAATGTTAGGGAGTGAGATGGAACTGGTTGAGCCAAAAGAGCTTGGTTTCTTTCAAAGAAGGATTTCGGACTTGAGCTCAAGTGTAAAGCAAATAACTTCAAATGATGAATTAAGCATTACCTCATTAAAAGGCCGGTGAAAGTTTTTGAGTCAGCTGAACATATTGCACTGATGCACAATTTGTAATTGGATAGTTGTTGCTCTTTGTTTTAGTTTTTCTTTGGCTGGGTTTGGGTTTGTTGATTTATGTTCTTGATCTGATTTGTTAGCCAGAAATGAATATATTGCACTGATGCACAATTTGTATTTGCATAGTTGTTGCTCGTTGTTTTATTTTATGTTTGGCTGGATTTGGGTTTGTTGATTTGTGTTCTTGATCTGATTTGTTAGCCAGAAAATTAACTGTCGCAAAATGTAATTTAATAATAATAAAATAAATATCATGTCATAACTTAACAACAGAATTTGTGACAAAAGGATTAAAAATGTTCGCTGACAAAAAGATCAAGGATCAAGACCGGTCAATTTTTTTGTCAAAGACTAAAAGTGAAAACTTGGAAAAGTTCAGGGACTACAAACATAGCTAACCCAAAATTTAATCACAGTTTTTGAAAGTGATATTATATTATTTTTTTCCATGGGCAAACAACTGATATTAATAGCATAAAAGATACGTGTTGGGGAGAGCTTTAGCCACAAATTCCGTTGGTGTTACTGATGCAAAAATAACTGGAGAATAGGCCTAATATGATGAAGCTTAAATAACAAAAGATTCCAATGTAAGAAGATAAAGCGAAGCAAGTCACTGGTATTGATCAACAGACACTTCTGCCACTGCAAGGTGATGGAAATACAATTCCAGGACCTCACAATGATACTATGATAGTGAAAACCGCTATGATATTTCAGATATTCTAATATTTTTTACTATGCTAAACTTCGTTTTTTAGATTCCCTGTCAGACTCATTTGAATTGAATTAGAAGAATTTTGTATTGATGAGTTTTATTCGGACTAACCAAAAATGTAGCAATTCTTATGTTCTAAGTCTTGTTCTATTTTGTTTGCATAATTAAGTTTGCTAAAGTCAAACCTTCTAATGTCACTACTCGTAAAATGCAGGGTGGAAAGAAACCCTCATTTTTCTTTCATAGATGGCAAAAGTGCTTAAATGTTTAACTACACATTGATGATTTCATCTCTACTAAAAGACAAGCTCAAACCAGTCTTGCTTAGCAGCAGTGTAGACAAAAAACCTAGTACTACTGGACATTGTTGCGAGGTTCCCCTGGTGCACGCACCAAGCGTCCGTTGTGAAGCAGATGAGCCATGAAGGGTGATTGGCAGCTGCTAATATGTGATTTTAACCGTGGTATGTTTGGATGTGCACTCCTACATCTGTGGCACCTCAACTCCATTGACAGTAGCTTGTCATCATCATTCAATGTTGCCTTCCCATCACTGGAGATCTCATCCATTACATCTACCGAGTCACGAAAGAAAGCAGTGTTAAATGAGTTCCAGTGCTTCTTGTTCTTTAGATGTGTTGATTCAAAGTCCTGGCTAATGACATGTAAATGTAGTTGCCGCATTGATGGTGCCTGCAGAAGGTGCAGAAGAAAAAGACTTTTAACAGCTACTGAAGATTTCAGTTTACAAATGATACACCTAAAAACATGCCCAACAAAATGAAAAAAAGCTTAACTACACTTGCAGTTACTTGAAGATGAACCTTTTCAAACTTCAACCCTATACTAACAGAATCAAGTAAATTTTTTAATAAACTTATTTCTTTCACAATTTTAAATGTGGAGTATTCCATTCAATAATTTTCCTTGTTGAATATTACTGCTAATATTTATCAGTAATAGCCTAGAGTTATTGATTAATATGCTTAACTACAAAAGAAGTCATCTTTAAACTCGATCACCTAACTCAAATATGTGTTTTGATAGAAAACATAAAAGTACTGAAGTCACTCATTAATCAAAGGCCAAGGAATATTCTTTTCTTTTTTAGGGTGGTGGAGAGAAAAAGTAGTTCTTGAATATATATTCTGCATACCGAGTGATATCCAAGACGAAATACCAGAGAAGCATCCTCGTTCAAGAACTTCTCAGCCCACTTTAAACCCACATCATGCATCTTGTTCAATAACTGAAGGTGCTCCTTTTGGACATCTGCCAGGCAGTCAAGACCCCCAGTTTGTGCCAACACAAGAACATGCTTCCGTGCCTGAAAAACACAAGAAAATTCAGTTTGTTACATTAGCAGAGTCATGCGTGACACAAAAATTAAAAAGGGAAGAAAAAGAAAAGGGACTAATTCAACCTTGGGATACATATCGTTCAATACAATGACATCTTCGGAAATTTCAAGCAAGTCACCCTTATGCTTTTCTGGATGCATAGCTATTTGGTGAAGAGCTTGAGCCCATGATCCCCATGCCTTACTCATGCTCCTCTCAGTTCTTCTATGCTCTGAATTGGCATTTTCATCCTTAGAATCAGTAAAGGTCAATCCAGAGCCATCCTGAGTCACCTTGAATTTCTTGCTTTTTTCCAAACCATGATCGGCATCTCTCTTACTCTTTTGATCAGTTTTTGTGAAATGATTTCTGGAACAATAAGACTGAACCTGCAACTCTAAAGACTTCCTTTCAAGGTTTTCACTTTTTCCTACTGGTTTCCCTGTCTGGTTCCTCACAATAGATGCAAAACCTTCAAAAAGTGAAGTATAAGCATTTTGGAGAATTTTGACGCCTTTATTATAATCATTATTTAGACAATTTGATCTCTTTGGGTTCATGTTAGGTCCAAGAACATGTATTACATGGGTTACACCCTCTCTGGTGAACAAAGGAGAAGATGAAGGTAGAGGGACAACAGCAGCATTCCCAGGAGAAAGAGATTGTACTTTTTCTTTTGTTGCAGACTCCAGTTCAGGACCTGCAGCGTTAAAAATTGCTGCATTAACACCTCCACCTCCAGGTTTTAACCGCCTGCAAAGGAGTTTTTACTTAACCAAGAGAAAATTTGAAAAATGGCAGGTTTATCTGACTGAAAATATAGTTTATTACAAGTTTTAAGGGCAGAACTGGAGCCTGGGAAATAAGTAAAAAATAATGAGATCCACGTCAATCAAGAAGCACACATTGGTGTCAACTGAAATAACTATAATGGATGCCAAAAATAAAGGCAGTTAAGTTTATTGATTGGCAGCTGAAGTTGCATGACATAAGATAAAAGAAAACACAATAGATTCCTAACTGCTAGATAATGTAGCATTTGATCATAAAATCACAGTCGACAAAAAATTCCTTATGTGAGTTTAGATAAGTAGAGACTAAGGCAATACTAACAGATACAAAATGGCATACCATTTAACAGTCATAATGGTCAGCAATCACACATGCCTGGGTGAGGGTCATCTTCCCGTGTTTATCATTTTTTTAATTCAGATTTATGGATTAATGTTAAACAGAATTACATATACACTGAAATCATAGAAATAGAATCTTACCAGTTGGCAGCGTTAGCAATGACATTACAGCACAGACCTCCCCTTGAATAAAGATGAGTAATGTCCCCAACATGAGTAAAGAACTTTTGGGTATCAATGTTTGTTCCTGCAACTTTAGCCTTAACTAAGGACAGAATCTTTGAATTATGAGACAAGTCAACGAGAACAAGTCTGGCATTCCTAAACTTATTTGAGAACTCTGCAACCTTCTCAACAATAACATCAGCTGCCTTCTCATGGTTGAATTGGAAATCAGATGTTGAAATAGATGGAAATGCCAGAGTGGGAATATCATCCAGAGAAACATGATTGGCATGGGAACCAGCAGAGCCAACTGCTTGGCCTTCTACTTCCTTTGTCTCTGAGTTGGCATTATCTGGAACTGGGGAGAGTGTTTCCTTATCTTTGCAGCAGGAATTATTTCCCCCCGGAGTCTGGGATGTAGGGTCTTCAATGCCACTCTCTCTAGATGTAGCAGCAACTGGGACCTCTGCTTTTTTAAGGAACTTCATTATACCAACTTGAATTTTGGAATCTGGATTCTTCTGGCCAAATGAGCCATGTGGAAGACTATCCAATGGCTCAAGTGTGCTGTATGTATTAAGAGCATTTTTGACATCACTCTCATTCTGACAAAATGTTATCCGGTTATAGCCTTCACTTAATTTGGGAAGCTCTTTTTTTTGAAGCATCCTATTCACAACTGCAGCAGCTTTCCCACCCTGCAATTTTCCTTCATGCCCAGTTCGTTTGACTGATCGAGAAATACAAAGCTTAGCAGGAAGATCAAGCACAACTGCATGGACATCTATTTTGGGTCCACCACCAAGCTTTACAAATTCTGAACGCTGTTCTCTGTCAAGATTGCACCTATCAATAAATACACTCTTCCCATCCTTCAATGCTCTAGTTGCACTGCTTAGGCACTGAGCTTTATTTCCTGCTTTACCATTTCCAATAGTGTCCTAAAGAAAATGAATAAACAGTGTTAGATACGATCCAAAGCCATGATGGGTGAACCTATTCCCTCTCTCTCTCTCTCTGTAGAGGTGGGGTAGAGGCAAAGGCTGAGACTGGGCAAAACAGTACAGTTACTGTGTTCAGAGTTTTGAGACTTCTAGTGGAAGTAACAGTCTCTGCAGACGGGAGTAAGGTTGTGTACATCAAAACCTCCCTGGATGCCCTTTGCACATGGGAGTAAACTTGTGTATGACAAATCCTCCCCAGACTTTGAAATGGGGTCAGCCTTGTGCACTGGGCTTCCCTTTTGAGGGTGGGTTGAGGCACAGCCAAAACCCTTAATCATGATAAAAAGATTACTTATTTACCAGCAAACAATAGTGTTTCAGATTTCTTTCTCAAGTTCACATTAAATACCAAATAGAATATCCTTAGATATAATAGTTCTCAAGAGTGGAGATTCTTATATATAATTGAACCAAGAAGCCGAATCTGTACTAAGAGATTTTCAAAGGGATGTATCAAGGCATTATTCAAATTGCATTTACATATATATGTCAAAACAAATTAAACATTACTGTAAAAGGCAAAATTTACTTTCTACAATAGCAATCTCTTCCAAATCCTTAAAATCGAGAATAAAATAACACAAAAATAAGAGTCAGTCTGTTGGAGGGTGAAGTGAAAATCCTGGATTTTCCTACAATCCTTCCCAATAAAAATATCCTAAACATTATCCTCCATCCAAACACATCCTTTAGGTCTCATTCAGGCAAGAACTGGCAGACCCAGTAAAACATTGAACACATCAATGCCCTACGATCTTTCACATATATGAAAATGTGCAAAATCAGGATTAAGATCACAATACATAAAAAACCCAGACTTACCAAGCAAAAATAAATGAAGGTATAATTCAACCATTTCCCACAACTCCCCATAACACACTAACGCCCCAAACCTGTTTTCATGGTTTTAAATTGCAGTTTCTATTGCGTTAGCATCACCAAAACCACAGGCAAATGCAGACAGCTGCAATTTCAGTATTGCAAAACCTTAAAAACCTTAACATTGCAACCATGATTGTGGTCGTGCTCGTGAACATCAGCTTAAAAAATAAAACTTTATATGTTTCCCCTCCACTGTTATCTTATCAGTTACTACCATAGTAAAAGAGAAAAACTCAAGTAGTGAAAGTGAAACCCAGCGAGACATTTCATCAAACAGGTAGAAGGGAGTGAACTAAACCTGGCAAACGCGAACCCAAGAGCGAGTAGAGGCACCTATCACTTCTTCGCAGAATGTGGACTTCCCACTCCCCGGTGCTCCCACCAAGATCGCCAAAACGGGCTTTCCCTCTGCGTTTAACACACACACACAAAGAGTGATCAAAAGGGTTTCAATTTCTGTGATTCATTTCGTTCACGAAGTGATGAAGGTTCTAGAAGGAAACCTTTGTGTGCAGAAGCCTCGTCTACGTCCATTGTGTCCATCTTCAAATTCGAACCTTTTTTTTTTGTCAAATTTGCATTTGTGAATTTAGATCGGAAGCAAGGGAAACGTTATATATGTGATGTTGTATGCGAGTTTCGAGGTTGTGTTGTGTTGAGGAAGATGATACGCGCCATGTAATTAAATATTTCACTTTTAATTTTTTATTATTGATTTGTAAGTTTGGTGTCAAGGGGTGTTTGCAGGTTGGGTTGGACTGAATTTGCATAAATTCTTGACCCAAACCCGATCAATTTTTAGTGGATTGGGTTGAATTAGGTTTGTGTAATTTTATTTTCAAACCCAACTCAATCATGAACGAGTTGGGTTGGGTTAGGTCATCGGGTTAGTAATGTATTTTTAAAAAAGTCTTCGTTAAATCACAAACAATAATAGGAATTAATGCAGATTATGTCAAAATGAATCATATTAATTTGACTTTGTAAAGATTTTGTGGAGGAAATTACTAAATAAAATCTAATAAAAAGATTACTAATGCTTATTGTGGTATTTTAAAAGTTGTTTGTTATGTAACAAACAATAGTAGAGGGTGATGCACCCAAACATTTTATCAACCCATTCAAACCAGGTTAGATTGGGTTGGGTTTGCGAGTTACCCGTACCCGCAAACACCCCTATTTGGTCCCCTCTATACCATTTTCCATTTTAGACTTAATATTTTAAAAAAAAAATAGCAAAAATTTACATGCATTATGATTCTTTTTATTTTTTTAATTAAACATTAGATCTAACATATTTATTTAAATTATCATTAAGAAATAATTTAATTAAATAAATGAAAATATAAAATAAAAAAAAAGTGCAAAACGTTGGACCAAATTGTAATTACCTTAGTTAATATAATTATATATATTTTAGGAATTAAAAAAATATTTGTATATTGGGTAGAAAAACAAGTTTATTGAATGGATGAATCTCTCTGGTGCTTGACTATAACTTATAAAATTAGTTTTTTTTTTTTTTTAAATTACAACTAATAATAACTAATTATTTAAAAGTAATATCAAAGAAAATATGATTGACTAGAGTTAGGAAGGACCCATTTGACTTCTATTTTTAAACAATTTTTAGTTTTGAAGAGCTAAAAAAGAATTAAGGGGTCTAGTTTAGTTTGTTGGACATGGTACGTGAGTATTATAAACCTCTATAGTATCATATTTAATTTTTATGGATAAAAAAAATTAAAAAAGGAAAAAATAATGTTTGATGAGTGAAAACATTTTTAATTAGATTAAAATAAAAATAGTTGTTGAATCTCAAGTGTGGCCTCAATCCTTACGCAAAGGAAGAAAATACACCAACATCCTAACAAATACTTTAACCCATATGTTGGCATTAAAAAGTGAAAAGGAAACTTTGGTTGTTTCTGTTTTTTATTTTCTTATAGAACAATTTCTAAAACTTGTTAGAATTTACATGATAAATTGATTTATAAGTACATGAGAATTGTTTTAAAAACCAGTTTTTATAACAAATTGAAAAAGTAAATCAAATAGGCCCTACTCTGAATCTATCTTATAGTTATATGTTAAAAAAAATGACACATGTTATGTCATAACATTAACAGGTTAACAGTACATAAGGTACTGCCAGAAAAAGTGTAATCAAGACAATAATTTAGAGAGCAAGTTGAAACATTTTCAAATTTATAGATTAAATTAGACAATTAATCTTAAATTTGAGATTAAAATGAGTCTTAAGCCTTAAATTTATGTATAAGATGACGACCCTACCTAGGTACATAGCCCTAGCTACCTCCTATAAAAAAACTTTATGTAGTTTATCTTTTTAATCCCTTGGTGATTAGTGATTAACCCTTTGCATTCTAAGTGAAACTGTACCCTAATTCCTGAGGTGGAACCTAGACACAAGACCTATGTTGAAAAAGTCAAAAGGACTCGATCATACTCTTATTCCTAATATCCATAATATTCTGGATATCTTGAATTCTCAAAAATCCTACTCAAAGTTCATTTTTTTTCAATTGCAATTAAAGTATGTGATCAATGTATCAATTTCCATCCAGAAAAAAGCATTGAGAATAGAGAATCAAGATTAATATACCGTGTATAAGTCAAGATAACAATACACAATTGGAGAACACACACATATATATATATATATATAAATCACAATTATGAAGTGTTCAAATCCTAACAAGGAAAGAAAATAAGAAACAACCAAATTACAACACAAGAACAAAGAGCTGGGTGTAATATCCAAAACCAGAAAGACTAAAGAATTAAATTTTGGTTTCAAGTAATACATAAAACCAGAAAAACTATGGAATTTGGAAAAGGGAACATGAAGAAATATGAATGCATCATGACTTCACTTACTTACTTACACTTGTTAATTGCTAATGTTGCCACCTTAAAGTTGTGTAAGTTTGGTCTCTTTGGATTACATACTCAAGATACATTTGAGGGAAGATCCAACAAAGAATTTTGTGAATAAGTTGCCAATACCATACCCGCCATTGCTTCCAAATCAAGAGTGGACCAAAGACAATTCCTAGGCCAAAAACAAATCCCAACTCAGCACTAATCAAATTCCAATCAACTGTACAAGCTATCCTTTCACATTTTGGTTGTGGTAGCACCCCAGGTTCTTTGCCATCTGAATTTTCAGTCAATGGAGAACCATATAGCCCATCATTTCCTTTAAAAGAAGAAGCTGGAAATGACTGGAGTTGGGTACCTGTTGGAATCTTCCCTACCAAAAGATTGAATGATAGGTTTAAATATGACAGAAATGACAAACTTACAAGCTGGATCGGAATTTCTCCACTCAAAAAGTTTTTTGAAAGGTCCAAGGATTCTAACTGTCTCAGATTACCGATTGATGATGGGATGGTACCAGACAAAGCATTGTTTGACAAGTTCAAGATATAGAGTTCTTTGAAATCCATTAGCTCCTCTGGTATAGGTCCTTCAAATTGGTTGGAGGAGAAATCAATCAATGTGAGGATTCTCAAAATTTTAACCAACTCCATTTTTTGACCTTTTCTGATGACTGTAATACCATCTTGATAATATACTTGCACATAAAAGGTAAACTGCATTTCTACAAGCTCTAGTCCAGCTGTATCGTTAAACATTATATTTCTTTTTCCCGTTGGGAAATAATTTCCTGGCAATTTGCCGTTAAAATTGTTGAAAGCGATGTCCAATATTTAAACCATTTCCCAAGTCTTATTGGTGTTAGAACATCTTAGAGAACCATGGAATTTGTTGTTTCGCAAAACAAGGATTCAAAGGGTGGATATTTCCTTCAAAAAGCATGGAAATCCCCCAATGATTTGATTTGACCCAAGGTCCAATACCTCTAAAAACGAGCAATGAGCAATAGTGTTTGGAATTGTACCATCTAGTAGATTTCCTTGAAGATTCAAAGTCCACAAATGACAAAAAGCTGGAACTGTATCTGGAATAGAGCCCGAAAGATTATTGTGTTCCAGATTTAATACTGCAAGAGTTTCACTCATCATCATTAAACATGACGGAATTGTTCCAGAAATGTTATTCCTTGAAAGATCAAGCACACTAAGATATGAAGCATTGCAAAGGGAATCAGGGATGCTGCCATGCAAAGTATTGTTGGAGAGAAAAAGAAAATTTATGCAAGACAGGTAATTACCAATATCTCGCGAGATAAAAGAGCTAAATTTGTTGCTTGAGAAATCTAAATAGTGTGCTTGTTTAGGAAAAATAGGTAATGGTCCTTGAAGTTTATTGTAATGAAGGCCAAGCAAAGTCAAGCTGGAGGTAATATTCTGCAAAGGTTCTTCCAATTCAGTCAACATATTGTGAGAAATATTAAGGATTTGAAGTTTCTCTAGTTTCCAAATCCAATTGGGTATTTTTCCTTCCATTTGGTTATCTGAAAGATCTAGAGTGACTAATCCGGACAAATTTCTCACAAAAGCAGGGAATATTTTCAAGTTGCAAGATGCCAAGTATAGATGAAAAATGTTTGGAAAGGAAGATGGGTTAACATTTGTAACATTCAAATTGATTGATAAGTTGTTGTTTGAAAGGTCTAAGACAGTTAAGCTTTTAAAGTGAGAAAGCTTATTCAGCTGCACTGGCCCATAGATTGATTCTCCACTGAGGTTAAGAGCAGCAACATGTCCTTCCCTGTCACAGGTCACTCCCATCCACATTGAACAATCACCACTCGCATTCCACGAATTCAGTTTGCTGCTACTTTCTGAGGTGAAAGTGAGGTTGTTCTTGAGTTGAAGCAGAAAAGACTTCTGATCATCAAGACAAGGGTGAGAAATCTCAAAGACATGGCTACAAAAGCATAGCCAATAGAACAACATCACCAGTAGTGGTGAGGGAAGCTCCATTTTCATTTGAAAATGATGATTATGTATGAAAATCGCGATTGCAATTATTGTTGAAGCTTAGATTGTAGGAAAACTATATATAATAAAAATGGTAGTTTGAAAACTCTGAACTTCCTTACTTCCATGGAATAGTCTTCTGTTAACGCAGGCTTTCACCAGACATTGGCACTTGGCATCAGCAGGAAACGTCTATGTTTTAATATTAACTTTTTTTTTTTTTTTAATATCTTTCTAAACAAGTTGGCGCGTATAATAACATTTGAGTTTATGCAGAGAAAATTCATGACTACATCCAGATGTATGCCAGTTACTCGTTCAATGACTTAAATATAGTTTTCCTTTATGCTAGCCGGTTTCCATCTACACTATAGCATTTTAAAACATTTTGAGCTTGTCTTTCATATTTTGGCTGTCATTGTCCTTTTTGAAGTTATTTTATTTTCTTTTCTGAATTACCATTGTTACAATTGTTTAAGAATAATGTATTATTACATAGAAGAGAAATGTCACCGGCACATCTTTTTAATACATTCATTTTAATTGATTGAAAATTTTTAGACATCACAATAAATCTCCCATCCTATTTAACAAAATTTATTAGAATACATTTAATACATACAAACCTCAGCATGGATTTAATGCCAATATCGAATAACTTAAAACTTGTATTAATTCAAAGGGGTACTAATATATGATATTTTTTAAAAAGTTTAATTGTTCTAAGGGTCTCATTCTTTTACCAAATTTTCAATTAGCTTATTGATTTTTTTTATTGAGACTCTGATTTTTTTTTTATCAATTATTTCTTTCCACCTAATTAGCATTATGAAAAAATAGTCACAAACACCTAGTTAGAACTGCAGACAATGGACTAGTACCTCTAGAGTGTCTTAGAAACACAACTGAATCAATTGTGACAATTATTTTTATAGAGTTTCAACCTTATTTTTAGGAAACAATATTGTTCTTTTATTTTGGCTTATGAAAGAACAATGAATTCATCCAAATGAAATCCCTTGCTAAAGTTTAAAACTTTTTGTGTTTACTCTTCATTTTATGCATGCAAATATGTTGTGCCTTTGAACATGGTGACTTATAACTAATAGGTAAAGCTCTTAACTGTTAATTATCGAAAATGCAAGTAAATTTTTTGTGGTTTGTTACCATATAACATTCACCAATAAAATACCACAAATAGAGGTAAAGTGTAAAATCTTCTGCGGCCATTTTATTGCTGGTAGAGTCAGTATTTATTGCCACTAAAGGTAAGTTTTGTTTTAGTATGTGAGCAATACTTGTAATATACATGCATATATGAACAATAGTAAATGTATGGTGCCCTACGACACTACAAACCATACAATCTGTATCAAATGTATCTCGAAAATAACAATATGTACATGATTACACATTAGAAGATTCAAAACAAGAAAAGATAAAACATGAGTCTGAGGACGAAATACACGCATGTACTCTCTATAGCTAGACAATACTAACTAGATAGACACTCTGAGTCTGAGGACGAGAAGCTGAAGATGAAACTTCATCACGTTGCTCTCAATCCCTATCTCTAGATCCCTCTGTGGGCGTGTCCCTCCACAGAATCTACTGCAATAAGATGAAGAATGGAACACAACTCTGCTGCTGTAGTATAAAGAATTGCCACATCTCTTCAATAGGGTAGCCAAAAGTCTACAATCACGGTAAGAAATCCATAAGATATGTTACTCTATGGTACCCAAGGGTGGACCAAAAAAACTCCAACACAAATTCTTTAACTTAAAGCAATATAATATGTTTCATTTGTACACACAGAGAAAGAGAGTGCCAAATACCATAAGACTCTACCTGTAGCTTTGTAAGCTATGTTTGTATAAGTGTCGGATAAAATGTTAACCAACGTTCACAGCAAAGCTTCCCTCACATAGCATTGTCTTGGAAAGCATGAAACTCCATTCAGATGCTTACACAAACAGGCACGTAGTAGTCATCCTCATTGGGTAAGGATTAAGGAGAGCCACTGGTGGTTGTTTCTTCTTGTTCCTTTGAATCTTCCAGCAACCAAAACTCTACGTTGCAATTCAATGAAAACTTCAGTTTATTCATGCAGCTCATGAAAACTTCTTTTACAGTCTATTTTTGCTTGTTAGAATCACCCCTGATTTAGCGTACTTAACAGTTTGGAGAACTGACACTCAATATTTCATGATGCTTTAATTTTAACTAAATGACCCTTAAAAATTGGAAAGGAATGAAACTGGAGGTCTGTATTATTAGATCTCACATGATGTTTTAGGTGCTGGTGCATATGATTGAAAGATACAATTATGTAACTGATGCAATTATGGAGACTTTTAAATCTATCTGGTAACTGGTGCAATTCAGATTAGTGCTTCTGTAGAGACTTTTAATGGTTTTGAAATGACTGTGATCACTTAATTGCATATGAATAACTGGTGTATAAGTAAAATTATCCACAACTATATGTTTAATGGTTTTGATATGACTGTCATCACTTAATTGCCACAAGTCTATCAGAAGCTATAATAGTTATTAGTTTATGAAAATCACATCCAAAAAGATCGCAGAGAATCATATTTGAAATGTGAAACCAATGCAAACATATTATTAGTGAAGAAAACTATTTCCAGCTCCCCATCCCATAATTAAAAGAAAGAAAGAAATAATAATGCATGTTTCATCAATTTAATGTTTCAAGATAGTGACCATGCTAAAGTTCCCATATCAATTCAATAACTATTACTTATGAATGGTAGACAATACTTTATCATAGTACTCATTAAAATGTTACAAAACATGTTTTCATTATAAACTTACTTTTCAGTTTTCATTAAGACATAAAACTTAAAAAAACTATTGAATTTGAAAAAAAGAACATGAAGAAAGATGATTGTATCATGACTTCACTTACTTGCATATTTGTTATTAATCACTAATGCTGCCACTTTAAAGTTGCTTACGTCTGACCTTTATGAGTTACATATTCAAGATACATATGAGGAAAGTTCAAGGAGAGAATTTTGTGAATACATTGCCAATACCATATCCTCCATCTCTTCCAAATCAACACTGGACCAAAAACAACTCCATGGCCAAAAATCAATCCCAATTCGAAACTGATAAAATTCCAATTCACTGTACAAGCTAACCTTCCACATTCTGGTTGAGGAAGACCCTTAATTCTTTGCCATCTAGTTTTATAGTCAGTGGAAGACCATATAGCCCATCATTTCCTTCAAAGGAAGAAGGTGAAAATGTCTGAAGTTGGGTACCTGTTGGGATCTTCCCCATCAAATGGTTGGAGGAGAGGTTTAGGAATGATAGGAAAGATAAAGATGCAATTTCTGTGAGAATGTTTCCTTTCAGTGAGTTTTTTGACAGGTCTAAAGACTCAAGCTCCTTCATATTTCCTTGATGGTGGAATTTGGCCAGAAAAAGCATTATTTGACAAGTGTATACAGTTTTTTAAACTCAAATAGCTCTTTTGGTATTTCCCCCATGGAAATGGTTGGATGAGAAGTTGATCGAAGTTAAGGCTGGTAGAATCTTAACCAGATCCATAATTTTACCTTTGATTGTAATTGTCACTGAATCCTGAAAATATATTTGATGACCACCTAATAAACGAGGCTGAGATTGGATGTGATTTACCTCAGATGTAGCTTGGTTTGCATGAGACATCATTGCCTCCCACCTTGTGAAGAAGGTTTCAGGTAGCTTGCCACTGAAATAATTAGTGGCTAAATCCACTATTTGAAGCATGTGCCAAGTGCCTTTGGTGTTTGAACATCCAATGTGACCATAAAATCTATTTTTTCACAAGACTAAGATCCGGAGTGTGGATATGTTCTTCAACAAGCACGGAAAGACATCAGTAATTTTGTTTTCTCCAAGGTTTAGCACTTTTAATAATTTTCAATTAGCAAGAGATTTGGGAATCTTTCCATCTAATTTATTGTGATATAGGTCCAAAGTCCTTGGAGCACAGGAAGTTGAAAACATATCTGGAATAGTGCCCAAGAGTTTGTTATTTCTAAGTTTCAATACCACAAGGGTCTTGCTAATGGTCATTAAACATGAGGGAATTGTTCCAGAATGTTATTAGTGGAAAAATCAAGCACTTGAAGATATGAAGCATTGCAGAGGGAATCAGGGATGGTGCCATGCAAAGCATTGTTTGGAAGAGAGAGAAAAAATGTCTGAGACAGGTAATTACCTATATCCCGTGGGATAAAAGAGCTAAGTTTGTTGCTTGAGAAATCCAAATACATCACATATTTAGGAAAAACAGGTATTGGCCCTTGAAGTTTATTGTAATGAAGGTCAAGCAAAGACAAGCTGGAGGTAAAATTCTGTAAAGGTCCTTCTGATTCAGTCAACAAATTGTGAGAAATTTAGGAAAACCAAGCTTGTCTAGTTTCCAAATCCAGTTGGGAACTATTCCTCGAATTTGATTATCTGAAAGATCTAGATTGGTTAGTGTTGACAAGTTTCTCAAGAAAGTTGGGAATGTTTTCAAGTTGCAGGATGCCAAGTTTAGATAGCTAATGCTGGGAAAGGAAGATGGGTCAGCATTTGTAACATTCACATTGATTGATAAGTTGTTGTTTGATAGGTCCAAGACAGTTAAATTTTTAAGCTCAAAAAGCTTATTCAGTTGCACTGGTCCATTGAACTTGTTGGAAGAAAGTTGGAGGACAGAGAGTGCACTGAGTTGGAAGATAGATGTTGGAAAAGACCCTGATAGATTATTGCTACTTAAATCAAGTGTGTTTAATATAGAAGAAGACACATTTTTGAATTCATCTAGTTGATTAAACTGATTGTGGGAAATTGAATACTTTTCAGCATTGGAAGGTTAAAAAATGAGGAAGGAATGTTTACAGATATAATATAATATTGTTACTTATATCAAGCATCTTTAATCTTGAGGGTGTCACATTTATGAATTCTTCCAATTGACTAAACTTGTTGCTTGAAAACGAAACAACTTACAGTGATGATAGTGTAAAAAGGGTAGAAGGAATGCTCCCAATGAAAGAATTATAACTCAGGTCAATTTTGACAAGGTTGTGCAGTCCTTCAAAATGAGATGATGGAATTACACCACTTAAACCATTATGAGAAACATTTGTTTTTTGGCCATGGCAAGTGATGCTATTGGATATGTGAAGTTGTTAAAGTCCGGAGAGATCCACCCAATGGAAAGTCATGAGGAAAGAAACCATGAAGATTGTTGTTTGCAGATACGTCAGTAACTGATAATGTTCCAATGTTGAAGACTTTATGAGGAAATGTTCCATTCAAACCAGAATTAACAAGACTTCGGATTCTGAGATTTTTCAATTGAGCAAATGCATCTGGCACTGGGGATGATAACTTGTTGAAATCAAGAACAATGACTGACAGATTCTTAAGTGTTGCAAGTGAATAGGATCCAAGGGTCCTAATAGATCACATCGTGTCATGCTCAGTTCTTGCAGTTCATGCAGTGACATCAACCAACTGCACCATTTATTTTCATGAACTGCTACACCATCCAGATACAGTTGCCTAATATTGGTGAGATTTGGGACAAGCTTTTGTAGATTAGGGTTCTCAAGTTTCATCACTTTCAGAAAACAAGAGAGATCAAGAGTAACCAACCTTGTCAGCTGTGAAATCTCTATAGGAATCTGACCCACAAAGCCAGCACGTGACAAATTCAGATGAGTTAACTTGTCCAACTTGTTAAATCCAGATGGAATGACAGAACTAAAATTGTTACCAGCCAAATTCAATTTCTGAAGATGTTGAAGATTGAAAAGAACACTCAAATCGTCAAATCTGCCGGATATCGATTCTCTACTGAGGTCAATGCCTGTAACATGTCCCTCCTTGTCACAGGTTATCCCTTTCCAGCTGCAACAATCGTCATGACTTGGATTCCACGATTTGAATTTGCTGCTACTTCTGAGATGAAAGTGAAGTTGTTCTTGAGTTGGAGCAGCAAAGACCTCAGATCATTAAGACAAAGACCAGAAACAACAATGAAGTGGTGATGACAAAGGCACAACCAATAGAATTGCATCACCATAAGTGCTGATAATAGTACAACTTTCATTGCAGATAAATAATAATAATGAGTGATATACTTATAACAAAGATTGCAGGTAGAAGGTTTAAATTTTGGTTGCAGGAAATTAAACTGAAGGCTGTATTTAAAAGCTCACAAGTTTTTGGGGAAGTCTTTATTCAATGCTGGTTTGCTAGGAACTTAGTCTTCCACGTACAGTAGCCATGGCAAAGCGGGCCGGGCTGCCCTGTTTGGGCCTGGCCCGCCAAAAACGGGCCGGGCTGGCCCGCCATGGCCGGCGCGGGCTGGATGCCTTGGCCTGCCTCGCCAGCAGGCAAGCTGGCAGGCCGGCCCGCCAAAAAAAAATTAATTTCTAATTTTTTAAAAAAAAATTATTATATAAATATTTTATTTATATAATGTTGTTATCTTTTTTTTTATATAATTTAAGTTAAACATTATAATTTGTAAAAATATAATATAAAAAAACATAAAATTAGATGATGATTTTGTGTTACATATTTTTATAGCATAAAAAGTATTCTTCCGAAGTTCATAAAAATTAAGAAATTTAATTAGCTACACTTGTTTATAAAAACAAATACTTGAATACAAATAACCAAAATTCAGATAGTTGCAGACATAACAAAATTAGAAAGTTCATATGCAAACATAACTTTGAATTCACGTAATCCATGTCTTTAAAAACCTAAGTTCATAAATATTCAATTTCAAAAGTCTTAAATAAACTTGTTCATACAAATTTTGTCTAGAAAAACAAGTAAACATTCAATTCTAAAAGAAGTCTTAAAACGTAAACTTAGTTCATTACAAAACAAGTAAACATTAACAAAATAAATGTCTTAGAAAAACTACAAATCATTCGTCAATTTCGATTTCAAGCATATTAGATCCAGCCTTAGAAGAACTTCCATCCACTTGTCTGTCTTTTTCACCCTCCAGCTTCAATTCATCTTCTACATCACATTAGATTGAAAAAAGATAATAATTTAAAGTTAGAATACTTAAATAATTTTAAAAATAACAATTTAATTATAGTTAGATAAAATGAAATACCATCACAAAATCCATGCTTCCAACTTGAAGTACAAATAATTGCTTCTACATTTTCAGGTAAGAGATGGTTTCTATACTTGTTGAGAATTCGAGAACCAATGTTAAAGGCAGACTCAGATGCAACTGTAGTAATAGGAATGCTTAACAAATCCCTAGCCATTAAAGAGAGATATGAAAAATGTTGGCTATTAATCTTCCACTAGTGTAGTACATCCAATTGCTCTGTAAAATCCAAATCCAATGTTGGTTTATCTAAATATGTATCAAGTTGAGTCTGTCCCATTTTATTAGCAACTTGAAGCTTACGCAATTTTAATTCCTAATATAATAAGAAAAAGAAAAAGTTAGAATTATACAACATGAAAAAAAAAATTAAAAATTGAATTAAAACAAAGTAAGTAACTTACATCAAAGAGACTAGGTTTGGAAGCATATGAGGAATCAGGAACACGCTTACGCTTTCGAACGTTTGATGTTTCACCTTTGCTAGAATATTGGGAAAAAAAGCATGTACAATTTATCCTTTATTTTTTGCAATTTCATTTCCCAAGTAAGTGGATCAATCTTTTCAAAACAATAACCTAATGTTTCCAACTTCATCCTTGGGTCCAAAACAACACCAAATGCAAGCACAATGTTATACTCATCCCAATACTTATCAAATTTCTCCATCATCATTATAGCCATATCCTTTACAATCTTATCTTCATCTTGTAAACTTTTTATTAAAAGACATTGAATTTTCCAAACTTGTAAAAAATACAAGTTGGAAGTAGGATAAGATGTGGTAGAGATTAAGGTTGTAATTTCATAAAATGGCATTAAGAATTTACAAATCTTTTCCGCTTTATCCCATTTTTTTGAAGAAGGATTGTACTTGTAATTTTCATCAATCAAGTGCAAGCTTTCAAAAACAAGTCGATACTTAATAGCACTTTGAAGCATAAGGTAAGTTGAGTTCCATCTCGTAGGCACATCTAAACATAACCCACTTGACGAATCAATGTCACTAAAGGTTTCAAGACAATTTTTAAACTTTATCATTCTACTCTCCGAACTTTTGACATATTTTATGCTATCCCTAATTTGATCTAAAGCATTACCAAGTACCTTTAATCCTTCTTGAACAATTAGATTTAAAATATGAGCACAACAACGCACATGAAAGAATTCACTGTCACATACCAACCCACTTTACAACACAAGTTGACTTTTTAAAGTTTTTTGCAAAACATCATTGGCATAAGCATTATCTAAAGTGATAGAAAAAAGCTTTTTCTCTATTCCCCAATCATGCAAAAAACAACTCAAAACCAATGTGAGGAGGAGGTATATGACGAAAGTTAAGAATCTTGGTATTCAACTTCCAATTTAAATCAACATAATGAACAGTTAAAGTAATGTAACCCTCAATATTACAAGAAGTCCATAAATCAATCGTTAAGCAAATTCTACTAGGAATGTTAGCCAACACTCCTTTAAGTATGATCTTTTCTTTTGCATGCAATCTCCCTATATCACTCTTAGATGTATTTCTAGAAATTGGAATAGAATCAAGATTCAAATAAGTAATCCAAGCCCTAAGCTCCGGGTACTCAACGAATTTGTAGGGCAAACCACATTTAAGAACTAGATTAACACATAACTCACGTGATACCATTTGATCTATCTTTCTTGTCTTTAACTTTCCTTGCATGTCTAATATCAATTGACCCACATCTTTAGTTTTGATTTTGTCACATTTCTCAATATGGCGTTTTAAATGAGAAGTTCCATATTTTTTACCACCAATTACATATTTTTTGTTACATGCATTACACTTTGCCCTTTCTTTTCCATCCTTACACACACCAATTTTAGTGAAGAATTTCCAACATTCTGATGTTAAAGATTTGCTCTTTTTATTTTTAGCTTCAATAGATTTAACATCATGATCACCCCCCTCATTTTCAATATCCTCATCCTCATTCTCATGTTCAGAATCATCATCACTCAAAACATTATAAAGGGGTTTACTAATGGACTCATCCATTTGAATTTAGAAATCCTATGCAGACATTAAAAAAAACAAACTTTCAAAATCAAAATTCAAAAGTTCAACACAACATAGGTAGATCATACACAACAAAATTTCAAAATCAAAATTACCAAGTAAACTAAAGCAAGCATCTCCTTCTTTCAAATAGTTTTCCTTTGCAAAAGCCAGCCAAAATATATAATCAGAGATAGAGCATACCAAAATGATACAAAATCAAAATCACCATGTAAACTAAAGCAAGCATCTCCTCCTTTCAAATCGTTTTCCTTTGTAAAAGCTGGCCAAAATGATATAATCAAAGACAAAGACAGAGAGGCAGAGCATAGCAAAATCAAAATCAAAATCACCAAGTAAACTAAAGCAAGCATCTCCTACTTTCAAATCGTTTTCCTTCACAAAAGTTGGCCAAAATGATATAATCAAAGCATACTAAAATGATATAATCAAAGACAGAGCATACCAAAATATTCGTGGCGATGAGCCGGCGACGAGAAGACCAACAATGAAGAGGGAGACCGGCATGGGAAAGGGACCGCAAGAAATAGATCGCAGATCAAGACGAAGAGGTCGCGGCGAGGTCGAGGTAGGTCTCGGTGAGGCGTGGTGAGTCTTGGCAAGGCACGATGAGTCCCGACGAAGTCGAGGCGGGTCCCAGCAAAGTCGAGGCGTCCTGGTGGTGAGGTCGTGGCAGTATCGTGAGGGAGAAGTAGATCGCGATCGCGCGAGGGAGAAGAGGGAGAAGCAAATCGCGATTGCACGAGGGAGAAGAGGGAGAAACAGATTGTGATCGCGCGAGGGAGAAGAAGGAGAAGCAGATCGAGTACCACCGTCCCAACAAGGTCTCGATGGGGTTCCGGCGGCTTGGTGGCGAGGTTTGTGGAAGAAAGGGAGAATGCAAGGGAGGGGAAAAGCATTTCTATTTTGGGTTTTTGGTTCTGTTTTTAGATATTTTTATTTTGGTGGGCCGCAGGCTGGCCCGACGGGTTGGTGAGCTAGCCCGCACGGGCCACGGGCTGATGGCGGGGCAGGATGGCGGGCTGACACCCCCACCCCACCCCGCCATTTTTTGTAGGCTGGCGGGCCGGTCCGACAAGCCCAGGCTCATTTTGACACCCCTAACATACAGCACGAATAACGTGGAAGTTTCGCTTTTGAATTTTCATGATGCAAATTGCACCATTTTATATATGTTTGGAACAGTTATATTTCCTATATCGGACTTACATTTTATACTATTAATTTCTTACTCCCAACTTTTAACTTTCTAAACAAACTTGTGCACTTATAATAACCTACTGCACATATACGTATACGATACAGGTCCGATACGGCAATATGATTATTTCAAAAAAAATATAAGATACCATAAGATAAGTGTAAAATATGCATTTAAAAATATATAAAAGTTCATAAAAGTAATATATTAAATAAGGGTTAAATAAGTTTTTGGTCATTAAAATATATATATATATATTTTAGTTTGAGTCTTTGAATTTTTTTCCATTGTTTTGGATATGAATTTTTTTTTTTTAATTTTGTTAAGATGATGTCATATAATCGGTAGAGATTTAAAACAAAATTAAAAAAATTTAAAGGACACATAACAACACAAAAAAAATCTCAGGACTCAAACTAAAAAATAAGTATTTTTTAGGATCCAAAATTTATTTAAGTCTATTAAATAATTATCATAACTAGCCTGATCATTATACTTTTTTTTTTTCCAGTGACTTCAACATCGTTGTCTATGCAGTTGTTTCCATATTGATTTTATATTTTTCAATTTTGAGCCTGTCTTTACTTTGGCTGTTATTCTCCCGAGATTTTGTTGGACTTTATTTTTCCCTTTTCAAATTACTAGTACTATTTTATTTCCGAATTGTGAAACACATGATATTGATTTTTAAATATCGAATATATAGTAAAATATATATTTAAGCACTGCTGGAAGTGAACCGTGAACATTGTTAATATGAAGGCCAGACATGAATAAATTGTAATATTAATTACTTTGTTTCACTTATTAATATGCAGCTTACACATTTTTTTAATATAAAGAACCAAAATGAACGAATTAAATAAATAAGATAAAGGATTAAAAAGTTCATTTTTCCTATTAAGAATTATTATTATGAATCTTTAAGTATCAAAATATTTTTGGACAAACATGTAAGCTGAAAGTCCACTAAATTACTCTGCCACTTTATTTTATTTTTGGAATAATTGTTGAAGTAAGGAATAAACATCAACATAACAATTTGTTTTTTTTTGTAGAGTTTAAAGTAAAGGGCGGCTCTTCTTATTGGTTATTGGAATTTGGAAGCTGACTCCAATATAAATTTTCAACAAATAATTGCAGATTTGCCAAATCTTGACGTTTATTAATTAATCAATCGAACATGTCCATTATGCTGAAGATTGTGAAAAATAACTATCATAGTCGGTGAGTGGTGTCTAGTGGAAAAATTATCATTAATGGGAAACTATTTCAGTATAGTCAACGATTATTTAACACAAACGCGTGTATTAACTTATATTGAGTTGTTTTAGTTTAATAAGAAGATTATAATTTGAGTCCCTGATGTATGTATGTGGTTGTAAGTATTAAATAGTTGGATGTAAAGTTTTGGTGTTCGTAATAGTCTTATCTAACTCGAACAACACGGTCTCATGTGAAAATACATGTGGTCTAGAAAATAAAGGTCAACCACAACATTTTGACTGATTACAAGAAAAGTATTTCCTTAGAAAAATGTAGAGACTTTTATCTGGAGGTCAACTTTATCTTATAGTGAGGGACAGACAAGAGCAATAACAGTACATACCATAATGGTTTCAGTTTAAAACTTTGGCACCATTGCACCTTTCTACTATTGGATGAAGAAAAGGCAATTGACCACTGAAAGTGGAACCATTAACAGCCACCGATAGAAATATATTAAAGCACCACCAGTTACAACAAATAAAATTTCAATGTGGAAAAATCCCAATCTCGCAAGCATTAAGTTGACAAACATATAGTTTAACTGGTACTTAATATCCCAAATTGTATTGCAAAAGCTTTTGGAAAGCAACTTGGATAAAGAGTTTGGTCTACGACAGTTTTATTTGACTATGATTGTTTCCAAAAATAAATAAATTGGAAAAGCATCTAGAAGTTAGATATAGGTCTACAACTAAGGCTAAATACCACCTCTCGTAGTAGCAGGGGTGAAACTAATGTTTTCAAAATTCTGAAAAAGCATTGGAAAAAAAATATCATTACAATAGTGCTGTAACTTACCATACAGTACTGGATATCATGATATACATATGCATACATCTAAGTGAGTGTCATATACATTTTACAACTCTAACTTAAAAAGTAAGGGAACTGTGAAACAATGATTTAAAACCTCTAAAGCCCCGAATACTCCAAAATAGATAACGTAATTCTCCAAAATAGAAAACTTATCAATTTCGGATATAATCCTGCCTCGATGTTCCTCAATACGTATCCGATATCCGATTTTTTTATTTTTGAAAAAAAATGACGGACATAGCTGGGACTGCTCTAATATGGCTTAAGCCATTTTATAATACTTTAATATTTTACATTTTAATAATTATTAATATTTAAAATTTAAAATTTAAAATTAGGAATTTAAAAAGTAGAAATTTTTAAGAGTAGTGTACATGTGACTCTTTCTTTTTCAGCATAAAAAAAATCATTACTATTTCTTCTCTTCACTTCATTAATCTTCCGCGTTTCTTCTCGTGAAGCTGCACTTTCATTTGTTCTTTTCATTATACCAAAACAACTATACTTAACATTCATAAGAATTTCACTAGTGATCATAATAGCTTACTTGTTTTTAAACATCTTATCTAAGCTCAGTTTCTCCACAAAAGTTTTTATTTGAAAGCTTTTGGTATTTTGGAGTCATGCATGTTAAATCTTCCACCAACACTCTTTAGCCTTTGAGTTTGACACTAGTGCTTGAAGAAGGTCGGAACATGAAACACTGGAGGACTTAATCATGGGTGAAAAAATATAACAAATGAGATTTCTTTTTGTGTTATTTAAGTAGTCAAAAATCAAACTTGCTTTTGATAAGTTAGTCATTTGTGTAATGTTTTATGGATACATGATACAAACAAGTAAATTTGTTGTCGGAAAAATTTATAACTTACTGATAAATAAGTTCTTTAACAAAGTTACTTAATGTTATTATAGTCCTTGGATGATATATTTATTGCCAATATAATCCATGAACAAAAGTATAATCAACCCCTACATCAATATAGACTAGTAAAAAAATCAATTTTCAAAATGACAAATTAGTTCATCAATATTTTGATGACAAATTATTACATCTACATTTTGCCAAGGTACGAAAAATTGGACCGGATTGGCCAGTCGGACCAGGAACTGAGGGTCAGACCGGTTCAGTTCGAGAGTTGGATCGTCCATGTTGTTGGACCGTTTCGAATCGGTTTGGACCAGCCGGTTTTCCAGTTCAACCATTAATCCGTTGAACCAGCCGGGTCAAAGTAAAAAAAAAAAATTTCAGGCTTGAACGACACTAGATCCAAATCGCAAACTCACCCTACCGCTCGCTCTTACGCTCGACCCTGCCCTCGCTCGTGATGCTATCACCCTCGTGCTCGCTTGCCTGCTCGTCGCTTGCTGCCCTTGTCCCGCTTGTCCTTGCACGGAGCCCCGCTTGTGTCGCCCTCATGCACGCCCTTGCTCGTGTTGCCATTCATCCCCTTGCTTGCAATACGTTGTTTGCACTCTCCGTTCTCCTCCGCGCTCCCTCCACGGCTCCACAACCCTCTTATCTCATCTCTATTCTTCTTTTTGGTGTGTGTTTAGTGTATCTTTGTTCTAATCTTGATCTTAATGAGTTGATGTTATCTATTTAGTTGAGTTTGTTGTTCTCTCTAACTGTAATTGTGGTATTCTTTGAAATATTTTTTGAGACATTTTTAAATCTTGAGTCAAGACAGGCAAGTATAAAAATTGTATTTTTTTAATATAAATTGGGTCATGCGGTTCGACAGTGACTCACCAGTTCAACCATTAAACCATTGATCCAGTATCTGACCGGTTCAATCATCGGTTTGGTTTTTAAAACCCTGCATTTTGCTGAAAAATTAGTCTTATGAGTCAACAATACAAGTGGTACTTTTTTGTATAACAAATTAATCCCGAGATGCCACATAGGCAAGATAGTAAACTTAATGGACGAAACTTGACGTTAAGATTAATTTATCACACTTTAATATTTACACAATGACTAAAATTTAATTTATCATCTTTTAGAAATAAATATGTCAATGCATTACACTTTCAAGAACGAAATTGATTATTTACATAATTTTTTATATAGATTTTGGTGAGCACTATGTATCATATGGAAACCTTAATTATTCTCTTGAATATTTCATTTAACATAGTTATCAGACTGATTTAGAATTGGATGTCTTGGCATGTCATTCTTAATTATAGTCACTTTCTTTTTAATATTAGGGACAAACGTTAAATAAAATTTTAACTCTTTAAGCATGACTGAATTGTTGATAAAAACAAATTTATATCATATATAATTTTTTACCGACTTATTCAAAACGTGTCATATCCTTAATTTTTAAATTTGGTGATATCCCCTGTATTCGTATCGTATAGTAACCGTGTCATATAAAAACATTTTGATCACATTACTAAATATTATGCTTTATCGCTGGTCTCAACATCATTAATGGAAACGGTACTTATAATGACATTGCTTGTAAACATAGAATGATTAAAAGAACAAAAGAAAAACAGTGTGCTGATCGAGTGTAATTGCACTATTACTGAAGCTAAATCAGTAAAACTTTTACCTTAGATTTCAGTACCTCCACAAAAGAGTTCTGTATCGCTTCTCTCCATGGTGTTCGTACGCAAAATCAAGCTGGGGGATGATCAGTGAAGTATCTCATCTACGTGTTTAAAAAAACCACAATTGAACTCTACACTTAAAAAAAATTCAAAAAAAGCCAAAAATACATCCCAACTCTACACTTAAAAAATCCAAATCAATTGAACTCTCAGTATGTGAATGCGATTTCCCAATTGATTTTTTTACGGTAGTTAACGATTTTTTTAATCTTAAAAATGATTTTTTTATTAGTTTTTATTCATGATAATTTTTTTAATAATTAATAATATTTAACTAATTTATAATTAACTCAATAACAATTTTACTAATTATAATTATTAATTAATAATCGATCAAAATGACCAAAATAGTCAATATATTTTAAAAATTACAAGAAACAAATGTTACAATAAAAATTAGGAAGACCAAAATAATGGATTTAAAAAAATAGAAAGACTAAAATTATAATTTAGCATTTTTTAACTATTTAGACAACACATCAAAATAACATAAAGTGCATATTTTATTTAAAAAAAATACTTTATAACAAATATATTTAAACAAACAGACTCATTGAAAAAGTATAAAACTTGAAATAAGAAAACTACATGTATGGTAAAAACCTATTGAAACACCAAGTGTACTACTATTACACATCATAGCAAATTGTGACATTGTCGTTGGCATGTTGAAACTGTTGCCAACACACACTTTATTCCTAAATACCTGCAAGAAAACATAACACAACAACAAAGAATGAGTTTTTTTTTAGGTGGAAATCAAAGAGAAGTACGAATAGGTTTACATTAACTCGTCTACTTTATTCAATTAATTGAGCTGGATTCTCCGAATAACAGAATTAGTTTGAAAGTACAAAAGAAAAAATATTATTATTATGGATAGTTTTATATATACTTGTTGATTTTAATTACTTGAAAGAATGTAACTAAATATCATAAAGAATTAAAATAACTTTAAAGAAATGTAAACGATATTACAACTTTCATACTCATTAAAAGTTGTATTGTAAATTCACCAAACATTTTTAATTAATGTGTTTGGTCAATTATGAAAATTGACTCTGACTTCCAAAATCATGGTGATTTTTATTTTATTTTTAAAGTGAAAGCAACTATTTGTTGCTTTGACTTTTAACGTAGAATTGGAATTGATTATGGGAATCCAAACACACTATATATGTGGTGGATGGGAAAAAAGATGTAGATCAACGAGAAGCTAATTAACAAATTAGTAATATTATTAATAATTAATACGTAGAAATGGAACAAATTTTGATGTTATAATCTCACAACATATACTTCAAAAATGATATATTACTAATAGATATATAATATATTTAGGCATAAATATCTGGATCCCTAATAATATTTTTCGTTGTATTAAGTGTTTGATATGTTAAATTTTTTGTTTCAAATCAGATCCCTATTGTTGGATAAGGGATGACATGACAACATGTCAATCAATTTTTTCAATATATTTTAACTGTTAAGATGATATTATGTTATCACTTGATATGTATCCAAATTTTGTTTTGAGTCCTTGATAAAAAAAAATTTGTTGGTTTGAGTTCTTGATAAAAAAAAAAAAAAGTTTCACTTTGATGCCCTACCATTAGTTGAGTAATAATGTGGCATTATATCAAAACTAATGGTAGAGACTCAAAACCAAACTTTATTTTTATCAGAATTTTTATTAGGGACTCGATACAACAATTTTTTCTTTTATCAAAAACTCATAACAAAATTCAGGTATTTATCGATGACTAAAAGGTATTTAAGCCATATATTTATACCAGATATATTAAATGAATAGTTTTGGATTTACTCTTTTACCATTTTTTTATGGGAGCAGTTAAAAAAGTAAATCCCAATGTTTTTTTGTTTTTATTTTAAAATAAAACAAGCGTAAAAATATGGTTAGTAGAAATTCAAAAAATATTTTTTAAGAAAATGTTTCCAAAAATATGCTAAATTTTGAAAAACAACAAACTATTATTTTCTCATTTTGTTTTTATTTAAAAGTGTACAATGACAGAATTAGTAAAACAAAACACATTATCTAAATCTTAAAAAACAGAAAAAAAAAATAGAAATAAAAACTCAAAAAAAATTTCACATACAAAACGGCACCTTAATTTTCGGTTTCCATTAAGACATAAAATTTGGAATAGGGAACATTTAGAAAGAAGATATGACCTTGGAGTACTTACTTTCACACGCTTTAAATTACCGATGTCTCCACCTTAAAGTTGCGTAAGTTTGTCCTCTCTGAGTTATATATTCAAGGTACATTTGGGGGAAGATCAAGCAAAGAGTTTTGTGCACAAGTTTCCAATACCATATCCTCCATTGCTTTGAAATTAACAGTGGACCAAAAATAATTCCGTGGCCAAAAACCAATCCTAGTTCGACATTGATAAAATTCCATTCAATCATGCAAGCTAGCCTTCCGCATTCTGTTTGTGGCAGCATCCCTGGTGGTTCTTTTGCATTTGGATTTTCAGTCAATGGAGGACCTTATAACCCATCATTGCCTTCAAAGGAAGAAGATGGAAATGATTGGAGTTGGGTACCAGTTGGAATCTTTCCTACCAAATGATTGAAGGAGAGGTTTAAATATGAAAGGAATGACAAACTTGCAAGTTCCATAGGATTTTTTCCACTCAGAGAGTTTTGTGTAAGGTCCAAAGATTCCAGCTGTCTTAGGTTACCTATCGTTGATGGGATTTCACCGGAGAAAGCATTGTTTGACAAGTTAAGGATATGGAGATTTTTTAAATCCATTAGCTCTTCTGGTATGGGTTCTTCAAAATGAGTGGACGAGAAATCGAAAGATGTGAAGATTGTCAAAATTTTAACCAATTTAGTCTGTAGACCTTTGCTGATAACTGTCACACTATCTATATAATAAAAGATACCAGTGAGAAAAATTGGCTTCTCTATAATCCTTGATTTAGCTTCGTCTTCCTCATTCATAATACTTCTTTTCCAGGGTGTGAAAAAATTTCCTAGCAGTTTGCCACTGAAATTGTTGAATGTGATGTCCATAATTTGAAGCATTTCCCAAACTGTATTGGCTTCCGAACACCTTAAAGTGCCTTATAACTTGTTGTTACGCAAAATCAAGATATGAAGTGTCGATATTTTCTCCAAAAAGCATAGAAAACCACCAATTACTTGATTTGATCCAAGGTCCAGTACCTCTAACTTTGAGCAATGGACAAGAGACTTTGGAATTGGCCCATCTAATAGATTTCCTTGAAGATTTAAAGTCAACAAATGACAGTAAGGTGGAACTGTATCAGGAATTGGGCCTGAGAGATTGTTGCTCTTTAGATTTAATACTTCAAGACCATCACCTATCATCATTAAACATGAGGGAATTGTTCCAGAAATATTATTCATCGAAAGGTCTAGTACTTTAAGAAATGAACCATTGCAGAGGGAATCAGGGATGTTGCCATGCAAAGCATTGTTTGAAAAAGAGAGAAAAATTGTGTTATTCAGGTAATTACCAATATCCCGTGGGATAAAAGAGCTAAAATTGTTGATTGAGTAATCCAAATACGAAGCATGCTTAGGAAAAATAGGTAACGGCCCCTGAAGTTTATTATGATGAAGGTCAAGGATCAACAAATTTGGAAGATTTTGCAAAGGTCCATCCAAATCAGTCAACAAATTGTCTGAAATATTAAGCATTTCAAGATTCTGTAGTTTCAAAATCCAGTTGGGCACTCTTCCTTGAATCTTGTTACTTGAAAGATCTAGAGAGGTTAATGTGGACAAATTTCTTAAGAAACCAGGGAAAGCTTTCAAGTTGCAAGATGCCAAATTTAGATTGCTAGTGCTGGGAATGGAAGATGGGTCAACATGGGTAACATTCACATGGAAGGATAAGTTGTTGTAAGAAAGGTCTAGTTCATTTAAATTTTTAAGCTCAAAAAGCTTATTTAGCTGCACTGACACATTGAACTTGTTTGAAGAAAGGTGGAGGACAGAGAGTGCACTGAGGTGGAAGATAGATGTTAGAAAAGGCCCTGATAGATAAATGCTACTTAAATCAAGGGTGGCTAATATAGAAGAAGACACATTAACCAATTCATCTAGTTTACTAAATTGATTCTAGGAAAGTCTAACCTCTTGCAGCCGTGGGAGTGTAAAAATGGATGAAGGAAAACTCCCAGATAGATTATTGTTAGTGATTTGGAGGATCTCTAATGTTGATGATGTCACGTTTAAGAATTTATCTAACTGTGTAAACTCATTGCTTGAAAGTAGAATCTCTTGCAGTGATGGGAGTGTAAAAAGGGACAAAGGAACGCTTCCAGTGAAAGAATTGAAAGACAAATCAAAATGGACAAGATTGTGCAGTCCTTCAAAATAAGAGGATGGAATTATACCAGTAAAATAATTATCCCGAAGGTCTAAATGGTTGAGTTTTGTGGCCATACCAAATGATGTTATTGGACCGGTGAAGTTATATGAAAAATCGAGGTAAGTGAGTTTTGTTAGGATTGACAGTGAATAAGGAATGGTTCCGTTAAATTCACAGGAAGAAAGATCCAATTCAGACAAGTTCCTCATGTTACCAATAGAGGCTGCAATTGCTCCACTAAAGGATGTGTCATATACTCTTAAGGTCTGGAGAGATCCGCTCAATGGGAACTCAGGAAAGACAGTACCATGGAGGAGTTGGTTCCATTTTAAGTCAATAACTGACAATATTTCAATGTTGAAGATCTTCTGTGGAAAAGTTCCAGTCAACTCACAATCAGAAAGGTGCAGGATTTTCAGATTTTCCAATTGGGAAAATGTTTGTGGCACTGGGGATGATAAATCGTTATAATCAAGAACAATGACGGATAGATTCTTAAGTTTTGCCAGGGAAGGATCCAGTGGTCCTGAGAGATCGCACTCAAACATGCTTAGTTCTTGCAAGTCAAGCAGCAGCAACAAAGCGTTGCCCCATTCATGTCCTGGAGCCGATATACTTACACCATTAAGGTACAGCTGCTTAAGACTTGTGAGATTTTGGACTAGCTTCTGTAGATTTGGGTTTTCATGTTCAAGGTCCTCAACAAAAAAAAGTGGAGAGATCAAGAGTGACCAACCTTGTCAGTTGGGAAATCTCTATTGGAATCTGCCCCATAAAGCGAGATAATGACACATTCAGATAATTCAACTTTTCTAACTCTTTAAATGAAGATGGAATGGCAGAATGCAAACTATTATGAGCCAAATTCAATTTCTGGAGATGTTGGAGACTAAAAATACTACACACCAGAGATAGATTCTTTACTGAGGTCAAGACCAATAACATGCCCCTCCTTGTCACAGGTCACTCCCATTCACTTGCAACAATCATGACTTGTATTCCACGAATTCAGCCTGCTGCGCCTGCTACTTCCATCATCTTCCATGTCATTGAATGTGAGATTGTTCTTGAGTTGGAGCAGCAAAGACTTCTGATCATCAAGACAATGGCTAGAAACCACAGAGACGTGGTTACAAAGCCACAACCAATAGAAGGACATCACCACAAGTCCTGAGACAAGCTTCATTTTCATTGTAGATGATGATTATTTATGACAACTGTAATTACAAGAACAAGTTAATTTAGATTGCATGAAAACTGAAATAAAAATGGTGTAGTTCTCACAAAAATAAGATTAAAAACTTACACAACTTCTGTGGAAAAGTTTCCATTCAACGTGGTTTTGTGATAGTTGGAAAGTTGGAGCTGAATGGTTGGATGTGGGTGATGGCTTTTATTTTGATCTTTGGAAACAAATGGTTGCTTACAATTGTAAACCGGTTTCCTATATATATATCACTTTATTATTTCTATAATTCTCTGCACTTGAAATTCTGTAACTTTATTTAGCAATTTCTATTGATAAAGCTTCATTTTCATTATAGATGATTTATCTGTGACAAATACGTTGGGCAATGACATAATGACATAAATATCATTTTCCTGAACACACTACTGTTTTCAAATCTTGACTTAGTACTTTTAACGTTCTAAGATTTTGTCCTTAACTTGGCTTTAATCATTCCTTTTTTTAGGCGTTATTAATTTCTTCTTTACCCGAATACCATTGATACAATTGTTGAAGAATGGTGCAGCAGAAAACAGATGGAGTTGGTTTAAATTTATCTGAAAGTTCGTACAAAATAATTAACTGTGCATGATTATAATATGAAGATTAATTGGTACTCTTTACAATGCTCATTACAATGCATTTACACACTTCCAAAACTAAAAAAAATAATTACGTCAATTAATCAAATGCTATGAATAATGAAACCATTTTAGAAGTTGTACAAAGATACATAGTTACTTTGTTTTCAAGAACATTGAACTAGTCAATTAATTATGTTTTTTTTTTTTCCTAACAAAAGAGACTAGCAGTCATCAACCGGCGTGTAATTAGACGGCATTGAGTATGGAAACAACTTGAGAGAATTTTTCTGAAGTAGTAGTTGCCCTTCTCACATGGGACAGAAATAATTATTAAGTTATTGGAAACTTCAAAGAAATTTCCTTTGAATGCATGGTTGCATACTTTTCACAAGTTATGAGAAACAAAAGATGCACTAGTATGCATGATATCTTTATTATTGACACAGGGTTTTCAATATTGACTTGACTTTAGCACTTTTCTTATATTTTTTCTAACTATGCTTTGTTACAATTGTTTAATTAAGAATGGAGCAGCAAATGGAAATGGTTTTAAAGTATCTATAAGTTACTAAAACATAACTGTGCACAATTATGGATATGAAAGTTAACGTTGATATGCGCTGTTTACAATTTTAACACAGCTTATAAAGGTAGCTTAGGAAACTGTATTCCTATGCTTTTCCAAGAAACCATTTTAGAAGTTGTTCAAAAATAAAAGTTAAAGGAACATTTCACAAGCCAAAGCTGGTCAATTAATTATGTCGTTGCAATGAATAGACAACTAGAGAGGAGAGAGGACAGCATGTGATTGGTGGGCCAATATTGAAAAACAACTTAAGAGCTAAGGAGGATACATTTAATTTTCTAATTAATGAATGGATACTTTTGTTTTGTCATGCAGACTTCTAGTTTTTAAAGGTCTTGCCCTTGAAATGCGGGTAGAAAAGTAACTCAAACAGATCATTTATTTTGATTATCAATATGAAAATAAAGCAGGTTTGGAAACTTTTCAAATTGACTTGCCCTTCTGACACTGGACAGAAAGATCTAATAATTAAAACCACCACCAGGATGTTTGAAGCAAAAACCATTTTACAAAAGGATCTGGACCCTTGTTTTTATTTTCATTTTGTTTTTATTCGTTAGATTTACATTGGAACGTGTACACATCATTTTCAACTTTAAACCAAACATATCCTTAAGTTGCCAGAAACTTCAAAGAAATGTCCTTCAAGTTGCAATTTCAAAGAACTAATGAGTACCATTTTGGTCTTGATATATAGTTGCACTTCAAAGAACTTCAGGGATGACAAAGTATTTTTAATATATTAATTTATTTAACTTTTTCATACCGTATGTTTCAGTGCACTTTGACACTGACTGTGGGAAGCTGATGCAACAGTCATGTTCTTCAATATTGTTAGATGTAACTTGTTTTTAGAATATATAGAAACCAATCCTATTATACAATTAGGTTAAATCACCTTTTGTTTTTAATCTGTTTGAAGGGTGAAACTGATTCCAAGGATCCATTAATAACGTTTTGCTATATTGATTGGAAGAAAATATATACTTGAATTTTCAGGGTTGGAAAAGGATTCAGAGTACGCTTTTAAATCTGATGACTCTTACAAGGTTAAGAAAATCTGCAATGATATGTCTTGTGAATGATAAAAGAAAAAAATTATTGGTTCATTGGGTTGTCCATAGGGGTGGGTATATGGTCTCGAGTCGGCAGACCAGTCCGTTTAACCCCCGAGCTCGCAGATAATGAACTTGATTTTTTTTCTTTCTCATAATACTTGTTGAGATTTAGGCCCAGTCTGTTTAACTCGCAGGTTAAATGAATTAAATCTGCCAGACTCGCGGACTACTCGTTTAACACGCCTAAATTAAACCTAAAGAAAAGAATACCCTAGCTCCAAAAGAAAAAAAATGCAAATCTGAAGAAAATGCAGCCCCCAATTCTCTACTTCTCTTCCTCCACCATCGCTCTTCTTTGCCGGTCGTCACCCCTCACCTGCTCGGGCTGCTCATTTGGTCTGTCGCCCCTCCTTGCACCACAATGCCACAGGTCATCGACGTCACTTCTCCTTGAGGTCCTTGACATCACCCCTCCTTGCATCAGCATCACACCTCCGCCGTGCTCCTCCTTCCATTGACGTCACCCCTCGCTTGCTTGAGGTCCTCGGCATCACTTCCTTTGCACCATAGCTCTGTTTGTTTAAATGAAAGTGAAGAAATATAAATTTTTCTTTATTTTTTATTTTTTAACTTAAACAGGTTCACAGACCGGTCTGTTTAGTCCGCGGACTTTGTGATCCGGATACATACTTTATAAAAAAGTCCATTTATTTTAGCGGACCAGATTAGTCCAGTCCGTTTAAAAGGCGGATTTCACAGACCGGATTTAAACGGACCGGACTTGTCCATATACTCATCCCTAATTGTCCATGGTTGGAAACCAACAATTCTTGTAATAAAAATCCCTCCAAATCTTAATGCTTTTTTAAATCTCAAAATCTAACAAATTCCTGAAAGTTTACAAGTTAAAATTGGAGGCAAGACTGTGAATGGCTTTGCATATTTATTAAACATATATATTGAGACGAACTATATAACATCAAATTACCACTTACATTAGGACCATCTACTCTAAGAGGCAGAAATGGATCGATGTTTTGTAGTACACAGGGAGTGAAAATTAATGAATTTTAACCCTTTGGCAATATTTATTAAACATGTTGCTATAGATACTACTATGTATGTACACTGTTTGACGTACTTGTTGAATGCAGTGTTTTTCTGCTGTCAGCATCCAATTTTTTTTAGTTTCATCGAACTACTATTAGCCCTTAATCAATACCAAATACTATTGGTGCAAACTGTTAGCAACAGTGGTTCTCAAATGTATATTCCATGCGTTTACTGTGAGACTATATAAGAACCCTCAGTAGCTGGACTTTCATGCTCAAACCCTAAATCTCCCCTCCTAATCTTTAGTCTTTCTATATTGTCTTGTATTCTGTTATGCCTCCATTGTGGAACAGATGACAAGATTGGCAACATTAATTCTGGAAGGTAAACTTGGAAACTCAAAGTTAGGGTCATTTGTTTTTTATTTTTTTTATAATAAGACAATGACTAGTAAAGCATCCAACCTGAACCTTGACATCCCAACAATGCTGACATCTTAAGATCTGAAAATCATTTCTTCCTGCTAAGATATTATTAAAAAGCTAGAAAGGTACATGAAGAAAAAATATCCAAAACACTGCTAAAACAGCAGAAAAATCAACCAAATCAAAAATTAGGAAGCGCTATTCACACTAAAGGGTTGTTTGATGAAGCTTGGAGCCGAAGACACCACACCAAACATGCACAAAGAGTAGAGTTGGGTCAGATGTGACTTGATTTAGGTTACACATATGTTCTTAATTAATTAAATTTTACCAAACGCACACATTATATATATAACAAATATATTTGGCATGAAAAAGGAAAAATAAAAATAGTTAAGCCTTGTATTTATCAGGTAGTACTTTTTCAATGAGAATGTCATGTTATTCCGTTTTTTTTAAGCAAAGATAAAATTAACAATTGGAATCCAAGGAGTATTCAGCCGTTGTATTTTGGCTTTTACATTTGAACAATACAAGAGAAGGCAACAATACACCAATATGAAAATAAGAAAGCAGTTTCTTCTATTTTTCTCCGAAAGTTGATGCTAATTAACTACGAACTTTAATCAAAACTAAAATAGAAATCAGATCGCATTTGTCTCCATTAAACACTATAGTTTATTATGCAGAATGGTATAAAAAACAAGCCACAAGAGCATGTGTGCTTTCATAATGAATTATGATAAGATGGTGTGTGGATTAAAGTAACTAATAAAAATGTTGAAGAGATATTTTCTCATTAAAAACATTTATTTATCCTTTTATAGACTTTAAATCAGAGTCTAACACACACTTAAGTCTCTCTTCAATGAATACACGTGGTTGGACAAAAAAATTTAATTAAGTTCTATACCAAGGTATGCAATTCCGTGGACCAGACGCATGAACTTGTTGTCATAGCAGTTACAGTGTTTTTGTGTTTTACTTTGTTGCTATTTCCACACTTAAGTGGATGTAATTAAGTGGAATATCTTTTCAACGGAAATTTAGGAAACAAATTTGAGAAATTACACTCTATTCATAAATTTAGGTTAATGACATCCATTCATCCAAAAACATCGTTCAATTTTGTTGAAAATTCAATTAATTGGAGTTAATTAGTCAATTGTCATCAATTTTCTCCGTTCATTTCTACTTAATTGTGAAGTTTAAAGACTTTACTGTACAAAGTGGAAGTTAGAAAACAAAGAATGTAGAAAGTTGTTGAAGCTTCTGTTTCTCATAATTAAAAATATAGAAGTTTGAGTTTCTGCACCCACAAACACACAACAAAAAGGACTAGCCTACTAATTAAAGTATCCTTACTTAAGACCATTCCCACATTTATAAGGTATTAATATAATCTAGTTATATTAATGATGTGATTACTATGATAAGTTTAGATTAATAAGACTTGTTATAATCACAAGGTAAGACCCATGGAGACGGTATGGTCCAGTAAAATATGTATATATAAAGAGTTAAATTTTCAGCTAATGATAACCGTTCAATCTCATTTATTAAACTGCTTATAATGGCTCCACAACATGCAACATCATCTTATGAGATAGGTACGTATATCTACTATACTATATAGATTATACTGCATGCCCCCTAGCTAATTTTAAAGCACATAGCCTTCCATCTACATTTCCTCCTCCAATTAACACAATAATTTTGAAGTACTAGCAACATGCATGATAAGGGTCCACTTGTTGTGAATTTAACCAGCTGTTGCCTAATTTTAATTATAATAACAAAGAAATCTAAATGGCTTAGCTTAACTGATTATGAAATAAAAAGTTATTATTCTCTTTTGTAGATTCGATTAAATCTTGATTCTAGACCACTCGTACAGTGCATATCTTTTGTAGTCTAAAAAAATGAGAGAAAGAGTTTCAAATGACAAAATATCTCTTTACCACCCTTCTTACTATTTCACACCATCTTCTCAAAATTCACTGAAAGCACAAGCATACTTCTCAAAGATGAGGAATCAAACTGATAAAAAAAAACACCAGATAAAGGTGTGAAAATTATATTTAACAAATTTGAACACCATCTCCATAAATATGATTAATGATAGTCTTAAAAAACTTATTTTTTTATTGAAATTAAGAAAATTAAATAAACTTAGCTAAACCAACATTTTTTTATTTAATAAGAAATTAGGTACGTATATATATATATATATATAAGTACTGGTGGGGCGGCTATTCAAAGTCGTTATATATTTTATTTTTCCAAACCCAAATTGCCATAATTAATCTAACACTGTTTGTCGTATAGGTTATCATGACATGAATTGCTTTTGTAAGTCAATACAGTCAAGATTCCACAAGGGTGAGCAAAACGCACATGAAATTTATCCCTATATATATGTCTTAATTTTCCAATGCAAGCCACAACATCCAATATCATTAGCCATGGAGTACTACATGATGATAATTTTCGTAATTTCCTTTGTATACGTTTGCATTCATATCATAATCATGGTCTCTAGCCATAGTAGCAAAAACAAAAAATATCCCAAGCTGCTACTGTCACCACCACCTGGTCCTCCCAGTTATCCCATAATAGGAAACATGTACAACTTTGCCCTACAAAACTACACCAAGCACTTGATAAACTCTCCAAAACATATGGACCTATCGTCACTGTCAAAATAGCACTATCACTACTGTGGTCATTTCCTCTCCAACCCTAGCCAAACAAGCCCTTCACAAAAAAGACCAAGCCCTAGCTAGTAGATTTGTACCAGCCTCTCTCTCACATGACAAAGCTTCCGTAGTGTTATTGCCTGTGTCATCAACAAAGTGGAAGACTTTTAGAAAAGTTTGTGCTACCAAAATATTTTCCTCTCAACAACTTGATTCTACACAAACCCTACACCGAAAAACGACGAAAGACCTAATCGATTATCTGCAAGAAATTTGTCAAAAGGGTACTCATAAAGCTATTGATGTTGGTGAGGTTGCATTTACCACAGTGCTTAATCCAATCTCAAACACCCTTTTTTCCACTGACTTGGCTGGTTATGGTTCTGGTTCCAGTACCGGCGTATCTCAAATGTTTAGAGACGTTGTTTCTTGTGTTCTCATGGAGGCTTCAAAGCCTAACATTGCAGACTATTATCCTATTTTACGTAGGCTTGATCCACAGGGAGCGCGGAGAAGGATGAAAAACTATTACCAGACGTTGCTTGATGTTTTTGATTGTATCATTGAAGAAAGAATACATAAGAGGATGGAATCCATTGTTGAAGAAAGTGATGTGTTAGACTCATTACTCGATATCATCCGGAGTGAAAATTCAGAATTAACACGGCATGATTTGTTACATTTGTTTCTGGTGAGTGTTAGATGTTACCAAATTCAAACTACACTTCCTTTCTTAGTTATAGTTTTTCTTTTGCCTATATTGAAAAAAATGAACCTAAATGAAATCTCTAAAGATATAGATATCTAATTATATTATTTTTAGGAAAATAATTATATAATTAAGCCTATATTTAAATTTACAGAAATTATGTTAGCAATACATGATTACTACTTGACTTGTGTATCAACAAAACTACAGCAGTTTTTCTTCTCAGGTTAACTGTTAATAACTCGATGAGTCATCCGGTTGTTAAAAAGTAAATATTTAATTATGTATTGATAATGTAAAGAAGTTTTATATTATTAATTAATTATAAATTATTATATATGATATTTGTTAATTTTTATAATAATTATTTTAGAAGTTTTATTGATAATATTTTATTTTGTTATTAGTATATTGACCGTATATAATTATTTAAATAATCTCCCGTTTTATTTTATAAAACATATCTTAAAAAATAATTATTCTGCCTCTTCTGTTATACTTTTAATAATAATGACATTAAGTGTACATGCATCATGCATGTATCTCGCATAAAATTGTTCAAGGGTCTTTTTCTTCACCGTAAGTGTTACTTTCCTCGCTGACCAGACATTTTATTTATGTTTTTCAATGTTCATTTTTTCTATTTTGGTTTTAGGAAGATTAAAAAAAAGTCAATAAATAAATGTCATATAGTAATAGTTTTACAAAATTAATATTAATATTACATTCAATAGGATAAGTGACATTTATTAAAATATAAATAAAAAAGATAAAGATAGTTAATAACAGTATTATATTAAAAAGTTAATATTACATTTGTTTTTAGATAATTTTCTTTATCAAATATCACATTTATTCTAAGATAAATAGAATAGTTTATTATTTTTTGTTGTTAATCAGATATTTAAATCCAAAACCTGTCTCTTCTCCTCAGTCATTAAGCTAACCTTATAATCATGTGTAATATTTATTGGAGTTATCACAGGATAACTGCATCTATCGTATCTGTCTTTTTTTGGTTACATCTATCGTATCTATCTGTTATTATCTGCAAATATAGATTTAAGGAGAAAAAATAAAAATAAAAATAAAAAATAGTAAAAGGAGTTTCCATTGGGGCTTCCCTTTTTTTTTTCACTACTAAACTAACAAAAATTATTTGCCCCTCTATGCAGTTGTGCCAAAGTACCAATGTTAATATTCCTTATGATTGTTACACATTTTTGTGGCAGGACTTATTTGTGGCAGGCTTGGATACAACATCAGCCACAGTAGAATGGGTTATGGCAGAGTTGCTATGCAACCCAGAAAAGCTAGCAAAAACCAAGAATGAACTTGAACAAGTCCTTAGCAAAGAAGAAGAACCTTATAAAAATTCAAACATCTCGAAGCTCACATACCTACAAGCCGTTGTGAAAGAAACCCTAAGGTTGCACCCAACAGCTCCAATACTAATCCACAAATCAATGGCTGATCGTGAGGTAGATATATGTGGCTTCAAGGTACCCAAAGATACACAAGTTCTTGTTAACGTGTGGAGCATGGGAAGAGACTCAAACATTTGGACTGGCCCAAATTCATTTCTACCTGAAATATTTTTATTATTGGAGAATGAAAAGGATTTCAGAGGAGAAGATTTAGGGTTTATTCCATTTGGGTCTGGTAGAAGAATGTGTCCAGGAGTTGCACTAGCTAATAGGATTGTGCATACCATGTTGGCCACACTTCTACACCATTTTAATTGGAAGCTGCCAGATGGGGAAGAATCAAAAGACATGGACATGACTGAAATATTCCGAATTACTTTACACAAAGTCAAGCCTCTCAAGGCAATTCCCATACAAAATAACGAATTGTATTAGTAAGATTTGTGATCTAAACATAGAAATTTCCTAAGCAGATAAAATCACTAGGGTTGCCACATACAATGATGGTTTCAGTGCACATTCTGTGCAAGAAATTAATAAACTACCATATGAATTTTCATTAGTTTATCATTTCTGCAAGGTTTGGATATCTGAACCTAAGTCTGAACCTACGTGTATGCTGACATTATTTATGTTTTTTTAATATTTCCACTTGTTACATTGGTTATATGAATTTTCATCCTCCCATTATTTTCTGGAGTACATGGCTATTCCATACACATAGATGAGATGCTTCACAGGATTATCCCCCTGCAGCTTGATTTTGCCTACCAACACCATGGAAGGAAGACATACAGAACTCTTTTGTGGAGGTACTGAAATCTAAGGTAAAAGTTTTACTGATTTAGCTTCTGCAATAGGGTAATTTACACTCTTCACACTATTTTTCTTTTGTATTTTTTTAATCTTTCTATGTTTATGAGCAATGTCATAATAAGTACTGTTTCCACTAATCATCTTGAGACCAGCGATAAGTATAGCAGGGAGTAATCTCAAGATGTTTTAAGGTACCGTTTGACCCAGCTTATTTTTAACTTATAAGTAACTTTTAAGTAAAAGTTGAGCCAAACACCAATTTGTAAAAGCTTTTTAAAATAAAAGTTACTTATTTTTAATGAAGGAAAATTAAAAATAAGGAGCTTTATAATAAGTCACCCAAAGCTACTTATGCGGAGCTTATTTTCATGTCTCTCTTCAAATCTAGCAAGACCAACTTTTAGAATAATTAGTATTTTTTTTATCAGAAAATATTAATGATTAGTTTGTTAATTTTTGTTAGCGGGGGGAGTCGAATCCAAAACCTCTCAATCTAATTATATTTTTAACTTTAAGGAGCTTTTAAGTTAAAAAATAAAATAAAATTAACAAACAACCTTTTACTTATTTTTTGAAGTTCTTATTTTTAACTTTTACTTAAAAGTAACTTATAAGTTAAAAATAAGCTGGGCCAAACAGAGCCTTACTTTTACTTAAAAATCATTGTTTCACAGTTCCCTTACTTTAAGTTATAGAGTTGTAAAATGTACATGACACTTACGTATATCAATATATCCAATGTATTGTAAGCTACAGCAATATTTATATTTTTTCTTTGGCTAACAATCTACTGGATATGCTTTTCCAAGGCTTTTTTAGACTTTTGAAAACATTGTTAACATGGGGGAATATGGAGGGGGAGAGTTTGAATTTGGTGTGGAGTTGGAGGAGACTTGTCTTCTGTTGGGAGGAATTTACGTTGCTTTAAGCTTAGGAATCTTGTCTAACTTTTTTTATCAGTTAAAGAGGGGAAAGATATATGGTATTGGAATGATGATGCTTCTGATTGATCATGTCTGTAAACTGTTTGTTCAGCTTACAATTTTCTGTTTTTTTCTCCTTGTGCTAGGATCAAATAATTTTTCTGGTGTGGTGCTAAACAGAATTTGGAAGTACCTTGTCCCCTTAAAAGTCTTGACTTTTTCTTGGAGATTGATGCTAGATTGACACAAGCTGCATGCTCAACCAGAAAGGGGGTAAACTTGAATGGTCTTGGCTTGTTGGGACCACTTTATAGTTCTTTTGAAGAAATCTTGAATATTTAAGGGCAATCGATATAAGTCGGTAGAAAAGTATAGAGAAAAATTCAGAAAGTAATGTTAGTGGACATTATAAATACCAAGCCTCCCGGGATTTGATTGATTGATTGATTTATTCCTTTTTTACATGTGGAAAAATATAACTTTAATTTAGAAAACAATCACCACAGCCTAAGATGATCATCTTGTGGCTATTGAAAACAAATAAAATTGGATGGTTCTATTTCTTATTCTTAATGTTTTTTCTCTCGGTTTTACAATAGCTGCCAAAAGAACTATAATATTCCCAGCTATTGTGAGACCCTTTACCGGCATATATATTCCCAGTAGAAGTTTTACTGACCCTGCATATAATGGTAATGAGTAACTGCCGGTAGAAACTTTTATGGTCATTTTTTATTGCCAATAAAGGTAATATTTATTGCCCTTCAACTTTGGTATCATGAGCTTCCGGATGATAGCCAAGATATATTTTAGTCCCCCTAAATAATATCATGTATAACATTAATAAATACAACGTAATCCAAGAAAGAATATAGTGATAAAGAGTTTAATATTATAGTTGGAACAATCTTCAACACCTAAAAGAACCATTTCAACAGCTAAGGGCTTCTCTGGCTGACCAACAGAACACATGGAATATACTTTTAGGTCCAAAATTCAAATTTGGAAATCACTATTTTCAACTGTTTGCACCAATACTATTTAGTGCACTATTGAGAGCTAATAGTTCAATGAAACTAGAAAAAAGGTTGCTAACAGAAAAACACTACGTTCAACACTTATGTCAAACAGTCACATACATAAGAGTTTGTTGTTATATACGTTTTCTGGAATACCAACTACAAAACTGAATCAAAGGTGTAACAATTTGACTCATGAAAAAAAAATACAGTAGAACAGAAGCTACATAATTTACATTAGCATTAAAATTAAAAAATAAAATGGATCACCAATAACAATGATAGTAACACAAGCATAATTTCATGATTAAGGGCAGGAATGTGAGATCACTGGTGATTCTACAGTGGAAAGTTTCTCTTAATTGAGTTCCTCGGTGGTTGTTCAGTAGTAGATAGATTAAATGCCTGGTCAAAAGAAAAGTCTCCTTATATATATTATTAATGCTGTGTTGACTTAGCTATATACTTATAGCATTTCCATTGTTCCCTATTCACCTGCCGTGTTGTCCACTCGAGCTGTCTAGAAATGACAATACTCAATTGACTAAACAAAATGAGTAATTTTGGACACACGAAATGCTCTTGGAAGTATTTAATGTTAATAACTACCTCATATTATTGATTATTTACTAAAGGCTATAATATATTTTAGGTCCTCATAAATAGGTGAATTTTGTTTTAGAACCCTAATGGTCCTTAATATTTTATTTTGTTCCCTGATAAATTAGCAAATTTTGTTTTGGATCCCTAAATCTTTTTGGACCTATTTATGGGTAGATTTATTCTCGGTGACAGTAGAAGTTGTTCGAGTAATCACAAAGTACCACAGAGCTTAGAGGTCGAGGCAAAGGGTAGCTTATAAACACCCTAAGTCCTCGTCCAAACCCATAGATGTGCCTTTTACAAGGAGAAAACCATGATGGTGCATGTACATCCAAGCGGACATTTTCGGATGGTGACTTTGATGATGTCTTAGGACTCGAAGTCAGTTCATTGTTTAATGTGATATCTTTAAATTTAGTTATTAAGATTGTTATGATGAAGTATTAACAGGTGTTCTTTATTATCATATTCTTTTAAGTGGCGAGTATTAAAATTTCTCTCATAAGAAATAAATTATAAGGATTAAATAATATTTGGGTTTCTAAAAAATACACATTTTTTAGTTTGAATCCCTGAAATTGTTTTGCATTGTTTTGAGTCCTAAATTTTTTTTAATTTTGTTGAGTCCCTACCAATGATGTTGCTTTATTTGAACTGTTAGTTAAATGATAACATGATACCATCTCAACATATATCAACGGTTGGGATGATGTCAAGTCATCCTTAGGAACTCAACAAAATTTAAAAAATTTTAGGGGCTCAAAACAACACAAAAAAATTTTAGGGACTCAAACTAAAAAGTGGGTATTTTGTAAGGATTCAAGACTTATTTAAGTGTAAACTATTACTAATATCACTAGTTTTTTGTGTGTTTTTCTTCTGCTGTTGAAAAAGATCACTAGTTTTACAGATAAAAAAAATACCGACTTAATACCCATTTAGGTCATGTTATTTTTTTTTATGCTCAATTGAGTCATAACAAGACCTAATTGATTACATAAATAATATCAGGACTCAATTGGGCATAAAAAACAAATAATAGGACTTAATTGACTAGACAAATCATATCAAGACCCAATTGAGCACAAAAATAAATAATAGGACCTAAATGGGTATTAAGACAAAAATACCTGATGGAGTTCCATTCATATATGTATAATACTAACTACTAGAATTTTAGAACACTAAGAAATATAATAGGTGATGGAAATGACTAAGTATGAGATAGATTTGAGACGATCAATAGTGAGAGAATTATATTGCCTTAGAAAATTGGTTGCCAAAGATCATAAATTAAGGTTGGTATTAGCTTGTAGTTGCAAAGAAACTTAAATGTGTGTTAGACTAGGGAAGACTGACATGATAAATAGTGCATCTTTTGTAGTCTATAAAAAAGAGAAAGAGTTTCAAATGACAAAGTATCCCTTTATCATCCTTCTTGCTATTTCACACCATCTTCTCAAAATTCACAATGAGAGCACAGGTACTCTTGTGGCTTTTCTTGATACCATTCTACTTAATAAACTATAGTGCCGCCATCTTTACAACAAATAGTCATTTTCTTGGTCATCAATGTCCCATGTTCATCCATTTGAAAAATAATCTAATGTTCAACACTACAGAATCCAAAAAGCTTAGTATTTGGAATCTGAGTGATGAGTGTTGCCAATGGCATGGGGTGACATGCAACGAGGGCCGTGTTATAGCCCTTGATCTCAGTGAAGAGTCTATCTCAGGAGGACTTGTTCATTCAAGCTCTCTTTTCAGCCATCAATATTTGCAGAGTTTGAATTTGGCTTTCAATAACTTACATTCGGTTATTCCTTCAGAGCTTTACAAGCTGAATAATTTGAGGTATTTGAACTTGTCTAATGCTGGCTTTGAAGGGAAGATTCCACATCAGATTTCTCACCTCGGAAGGTTAGTTACTCTTGACTTATCTTCTTCATTTACCTCACCTCACAGGTTGAAACTTGATAAGCCAGATATAGCAATGTTTCAAAACCTTACAGATATCACAGAATTGTATCTAGATGGTGTGGCAATATCTGCCAAAGGACAGGAATGGTTTGATGCTTTATCTTCAATGCACAAGCTACGTGTTCTCAGCATGTCATCATGCAATCTCTCTGGACCTATTGATTCATCACTGGCTAAGCTTCTGTCACTAACTGTTCTAAAATTGAGCCACAATATGTCAAGCACAGTACCAGAATCCTTTGTAAATTTCTCCAATTTAGTCACACTAGAGCTCAAAAGTTGTGGCTTGAATGGTTATTTTCCAATAGATATCTTCCAAATATCAACATTGAAGGTGCTTGATATCTCAGATAATGAAGATCTTGGGGGTTGTTTGCCAAATTACTTCCCATCAAATAGTTCTCTCCAGAACTTGATTCTTAGCAATACAAATTTCTCGGGAAACCTTCCAGGTACAATTTCTAATTTGAAGCAGTTATCTACAATTGATCTATCTTACTGCAAATTTAATGGAACACTTCCTGGTTCAATTTCAGAACTCGCCCAACTTGTTTATCTAGATTTGTCTTCCAACAACTTTACAGGTCCACTCCCTTGTTTTAACATGTCCAAAAATCTATCACATTTATCCCTCTTCAGTGGGGTGTTACCATCGATTTAGGGTTTAACCATTTCAGTGGGAGTCTCCCATCATCTCTTCTTAATCTCCCATATTTGCGAGAACTGAAACTTCCCTATAATCTACTCAATGGTCTCTTGCATGAGTTTGAGATTTCCTCCCCTTTACTAGAGATGCTTGATTTAAGTAGCAATAATTTAGAAGGACCTATTCCTTTGTCTATCTTTAACCATAGAAAACTTCGTGCTATTCAGCTTAATTCAAACAAGTTTAATGGCACAATACAATTGGACAGGATAACAATTTGTCAATTGATGTGAACTTTAAGGATGATCATGTCTTGTCATCCTTTCCTCGTATGACACATATTGCGTTGGCATCCTGCAAGTTGAGAGGAATTCCTAGTTTCTTGAAAAATCAGTCCTCATTATTATATCTCGATCTATCTAGAAATGAGATTGAAGGACCAATACCTAGCTGGATTTTGCAACATGAATATCTTGTTCAATTGAATCTTTCTAAAACTTTTCTTACAAATTTTGAAGGAAGTAATACTCTTGCTCAATTGACAAACCTTTTGGTTGTTGATCTTGGTTCCGACCAACTGCAAGGGCCTTTTCCTTTGATTCCAAAGTTTGTAGTTCAATTGGACTACTCAAACAATAGATTCAACTCTGTCATTCCACTGGACATTGGAAATCGTCTCCCTTTCACACAGTAGTTGTCTCTTTCAAACAACAGTTTTCAGGGACAAATCCCTGAATCCTTTTGCAATGCTTCAAGGATTGTCCTGCTAGATCTTTCCCTCAATAACTTCGTTGGGATAATTCCCAAGTGTATTACTCTGTTGAGTAGCACTCTAAGGCTCTTGAATTTTGGTGGAAACAAACTCAGAGGTTATATACCTACAATTTTTCCATCTTCATGTGATTTGAAGTTATTGGATCTAAATGAGAATCACATGGAGGGTACCATCCCAACATCTTTTGCCAATTGTCAGAAATTACAAGTCCTAAACCTTAGAAAAAATTTATTGAGTGACAGATTTCCATGTTTCTTAAGTAATATTTCCACCTTGCGAATTCTGGACTTAAGGTTAAACAAACTTTATGGGTCAATTGCATGCCCTAGAAGCAGTGGTGATTGGAAAATGCTTCATATTGTTGATCTAGCCTTCAATAATTTCACTGGTGCAATACCAGGAGCATTGTTGAACAGTTGGAAAGCAATGAAGCATGACAAAGTTGATGTTGAGAAAGAATTTGGCCATTTATTTACAGATCTCAGTGATAACTATGTTCCCAAGAACTCTCAGGATTTATTGTTCATCAATGATAAATATATTGTAGCGAAGGTAGCTAAACTTATCGCAAATATATCACGGTCAATCCTTGACGCGGGATCCTCTTCTTCTTACGGAGGGGACCTTTCTCGATATCAGGACTCAATTATTATTACCAACAAAGGTCAACAAATGAAGTTTGTCAGAATTCAAATGACCTTCACTTACATGGATTTGTCAAGCAACAATTTCCAGGGTCCAATACCAAATGAGCTAATGCAGTTCAAGGGATTGAATGCTCTTAACTTGTCAAATAATGCCCTCTCAGGTCATATCCCATCACCTATTGGAAATTTGAAGAATCTTGAGTCTTTAGACTTGTCAAGCAATTCATTCAATGGAGAAATTCCACCAGAGCTTGCAAGTCTATCTTTCCTTGCATATTTGAATCTCTCATTTAATCACCTTGTGGGGGAAATTCCAAAGGGTACCCAAATTCAATCATTTGAAGCAGATTCATTTGAAGGGAATGAAGAGTTATGTGGACCTCCACTGACCCTTAGTTGCAGAAATGATGAAGTGACAATACCCAAAACACTGAATTCCCATGATGAGAGTTCATTTGATTGGAGTTTCTTAAGTGTAGAGTTAGGATTTATTTTTGGCTTTGGAATTTTCATGCTCCCCCTGATTCTCTGGAGGAGATGGAGGTTGTGGTATTCCAAACACATAGATGAGTTGCTCCACAGGATCATCCCCCTTCTTGATTTTGTGTATGAACACCAAGGAGGGCAGAGATACAGAACTCTAAGGTGGAGGAGGTACTGAAATCTAAGGTAAAATGCTTTTAATGATTTAGCTTATGCAATAAAACACTTTACATAATCTTCATATTATTTCACGTTTGTACTTATCAATATTTCTTGTTTTATGAGCAGTATCAAAATAAAGATTATGCCGATTAATCAAGTTTAGCATGATGCTATAGCATAAGCAAAGTAGTAAGTTATTCGAAGATATACACTTTACATTTAGTTGTAAAATATCATATGACACTTATGTTGATTTATGTGTGCATCAGTATATTATTAGCTCCAACAATTGAAGTTTATGTGCAGATAACTTCTTTGGTCGAGTACTGATATTTGTATCCGGTGTCTACCAATACTGTGATGATCCGCTATAATGTAGGTTAACATTTTGGATTTATATGAAACATGTATTGTTCGTCCTTTGTAATTTTATTTTCATTTGAGTTCATAATATGTATGAAATTTGATGAAATTGACACTAGCGTCCTTCAGTAAACTTTGATGTGATAAAATTTAGAACAAATCAAATAAAACAGGGATTAAAAAGTTGAAATTATAAAGGTTTTAAATCTTACCTACAACGTGTAAGCATTGAATGTCTAACCATTTCATCAATCACTCAGATTATATATACATGTTTGAGTAACACTAGCAGTGCACGATCAATCTTTGACCTAATTTCTCAGCCCACTTTAAATCCAAATCATGCATCTTCTTCAGTAACCGAAGGTGCTTTTTTTATGCTAGTCAATCAAGAGTAAATTTAGTTTGTTACATTTGCGAAGTCAAGAAAGGCATAAAAACTGAGGTCTAAGACGGGAAGAGCAAAAAGGGACTTATTTAACCTTTAGGCACATATTCAATACAGCAACATTTTCAGAAATTTCAAGCAAATCACCCTTATTCTTTTCAGGATACATAGCTATTTGGTGAATAGCTTGAGCCCATGATCCTCATGCCTTACTCAATCAGACTGAACCTGCAACTCCAAAGACTTTCTTTCAAGGTTTTCATTTTTTTCCCACTGGTTGATGTGGCTGGTTCCTCAAATTTATGCAAAACCTTCAAACATTGAAGTATAAAGTATAAGCATCTTGGAGAATTTTGCAGCATTTTATTGTGATCATTTTAGACAACTTGGTCTTTGTGGATTCAATTAGGTCCAAGAACATGTATTACAGAGGTTACATTTACACCCTTTCTGGTGAACAAAGGAGAAGATGAAGGTAGAGGGACAACAGCAGCATTCCCAAGTAAATGAGATTTTACTTTTTCTTTGGTTGCAGACTCCAGTTCAGGACCTGCTGCATTAAAAATTTCTGCATTAACACCTCCACCTCCAGGTTTCAACTTTCAACCTCCTGCAAAGGATTTTTCTCTTAATCAAGAGAAAATTTTAAAGTTTGTTACAAGTATAGTTACTCCCTTCAGAGCTTTAGACTTTTAGTGGCAGTAACAATCTCTCAGCACATGGGTGTAAGACTGTCTGATCGTGTATGAGTTTTTATAACTGAACCAAGAAGCAGACTCTATGCTAAGAGATTTATCAACTGATGTTTTAAAGCATTATTATTCAAATTGCATTAACAAATATATATATATATATATATGGCTATAAGAAAATTAAACATCACTGTAGAAGGTACAAAATTTACTTTCACCAATTACCAAATATATTTACTGCTTGCATCATTTCATACAAGTAAGGTGGAGAAAGAATCAAAGAAAACAGAGAAGGGTGTTAAAACACAAATTTTCCTTTCTTTTGTTCTAATTTTTAAGATGTCAAATACATTCACTTGCTTTTCACTTTTTTCTCCCATTCTGTCTCTAGTTTTATCAAACCAATCTCACATGCCTTATAATTAATCATCAATAGCATCCACATTGGTGCCATTAATTTGAATTGTTTACCGTGGGACCTGCATGTACACATCACTTATTTTTACTATGTCCAACACAAACACCATTAACCTCTATCTCTCCAATGATGCAACTTTTTAAAAATTGCTTCTAATCAATTTTACAAAACAAACTTAAATCATTATTTTTTTAGAAGAATCATTATAATTTTTTAATAACTTATTTTTGCATTCTAGAAATATGTAAAATATTTTTTGGTGCAATAAATAAAAAAAGAATATACATATAACTAAAATATATTTATTTAAAATTATAAAATTCACTAATCTCACACAAATAACAAAACATAGAAGACATTAATTTGAATATTAAAAGTTAAAAAATTAAAAAAATAATTAATATTTTTATTAAAATTATTTTAATAATATTTTTATAAAGGAATAAAACATAATATATATTTTTATTATTTTTATGCAAAAAAAAAAAAAAAAAAGGAAGCAATGGAGCTTGAAGAAACAATGGTTCACAAGCAACACACATCCATTATTTCACAAAGGCAAGTGCTTAACAAACATTATGTTTCCCTAAGACCAATGTTTGGCAAGCAACCTAATTTGGATGCTTACAGCTACTGCACAGTTCTTCTTGCTTCTCATAAGTTGCAGAAATCACATAACCATTAAAGGACACGTTCTCTCAAGCTGTTGATAAATTAATAAAAAAAAAAAAAGTTAATAGCATTAAGGCCAATAGAGATTGTTAAGTAAAGTGACACAAAGGGCTGAGAATTCTAGAAAAAGTTATGAACAATGCATATATTGTAAGATGATGTTGCATGCTATGGAGTATGAAGCCATTTCATAAGTGGGTTGTCAACATAAGGGGAAATTATACACTATGGTGGTAGAAAAGTCCAAGATAAGCAATTTTTCTTTCAAATTAACAACTAAAAGACTTTTATGTGTGGGTGTGCAGAAACTCAAACTTCCATATTTTTATGAAAAACAGAAACTTCAACTTTCTACATTATTTGTTTTCTAACTTCCACTTTGTACAGTAAAGTCTTTATACTTCACAATTAGTAAATGACAGTAGAAAATTGATGACAATTGACTAAGTCCAATTAGTGGAATTCTCAAATAATTGAATGATGCTTTTGAATGAATGGATGCCATTAATTAAGCTAAATTTCTGAATAGAGTGAAAATTTTCAATTTTGTTTTCTAAATTTCCGTTGAAAATATATTCCACTTAATTACTACTACAATTCTTGTTAAGTGGACTTAGATGTTATTTTCTTGGGTCTTCCACTTAAGTTTGAAAATAGCAACAAATTAAAGTAAAACACAATATAAGTCATAGAACTTACTTGTCAGTCAAAAAAAATATTCCCATCTTCCAGGGACCAAAATGACAGCATTTTACACTTTCAATGACTAAAATGGATATTTACCCACTTAATAAAATATATTCATACTTGTTCTTCAACTGAAGAGCGTCTTCAGTTTGAGGATCAGTCCCAGAATAGTCTGAGCTGTTCACTGATCCTTTCATGTTGTTGTATATTTTTAGTTGCCTAATGTTTTATGACTATATTGGGTATATTTTTTTTTTTTGTTTATATTTGATATATAAACACAATAGTGTAGAAAAGTTTCCCTTGGAATGAAATATATTATGTTGCAGAATTTTTTTGAAGAATTTACTGGAACATTTGCACTCTTTAAACTTTTAATGGGTAAATATTGATTTTTGAGAAAAGAATGGTAATCAAGCTACCATGTTAGGAAAGTTAAAAATCAAACTTCTCCCAGCATGCAATAGGAAGTCTAAAGAAATCTTGAATATTTAGCAGCAATATATAGATACAAGTCCGTAGAAAAGTATAGAGACACATTCAGAAGGTAAATGTTAGTGGCCATTATATATGCCGTAAGTATTGTAATCTTCCCGGTTATTGTGAGACCCTTTACCAGTAGAAGTTTTACTGAACATGCATACAATGGTAATGAGTAATTGCCGGTAAACACTTTTATGGCCATTTTTAACTGCCGATAAAGTTAATATTTGTTGCCCTTCAACTTTGGCATCATGAGCTTCCGAATGGTGGCCAGGATATATTTTAGCCCCCTAAATAATATCATGTAGAATATTAATAAATAAAACGTAAACCAAGAAAGAATATAGTGATAAAGAATTTAATATTATAGTTGGAACTATCTTCAATGCCTAAGAACCATTTCAACATCAAAGGGCTACTCTGGCTAACCAACAGAACACGTGGAATATACTTTTAGGTCCAAAATTCAAATTTCAAAATCACTGTTGCCAACAGTTTGCACCAACACTATTTATTGCACTATTGAGAGCTAATAGTTCAATGAAACTACAAAAAGGGTTGCTAACAGAAAAACACTGCGTTCAACACTTATGTCAAACAGTCACATACATATAAGAGTTTGTTGTTATATACATTTTATGGAATACCAACTACAAAAATGAATCAAAGGTGTAACAATTTTACTCATGAAAAAAAAATTAAACAAAATATAGTAGAATAGAAGCTACATAATTTACATTAACGTTAAGATTATAAAAAAAAAAAAAAATGGATCACCAATAACAATGATAGTAACACAAGCATGATTTCTTGATTAAGGGCAGGAATGTGAGATCACTGGTGATTCTACAGTGGAAAGCTTCTCTTAATTGAGTTCCTTGGTGGTTGTTCAGTCGTAGATAGATTAAATGCCTGGCCAAAAGAAAACGCTCCTTAAATATATTATTAATGCTGTGTTGACTTATCTATATACTTATAACATTTCCATTGGTCCCTACTCACCTGCCGTGTTGTCCACTCGAGCTGTCTAGAAATGACAATGCTCAATTGACTTAAGAAAATAAGTCATTTTGGACATAGGAAATGCTCTTAGAAAGGAATTATTCTGTAGTTTGGAACAACTTCTAAAATAGTTTAAAGGAAGAAGGCAAAAAGCTTAGTAATGCTAAGGATTGAGTGAACGTGGACTGATTGAAAGGTCTGTATAGAGCATATCTTCTTGTGTAGAACAAACCATGAGATACACAAGCATCTTACAACAATGTTCTTCACGGTTCTTTGTAAGACTTCTCAGTAAACCACACAAGTTTCTCTGTCTTGAACATTTCAAGATTCAATAAATAATATGAGGCAGTTATTAACATTAAATACTTCTAAATGCCAATTTAATGAAATACTCCTAGTCTACTAGCAAAACTTACTGGTTCCCCGGTCTCCCACCATTTAATGTTTTTAAGAAACTCACCAATAAAATCCACTTTATATTCGGATAAAGAACTTTCCTCATGCATGAATGATGTCTTAGTCCTTCCCAAGCACAGGATCTATGAGCCGAGCCAAAGAAGTTAAAGTCTTCTTGTTATCTTTTGTAGATTTCTTCTTTTTGGCTTTAATCTTAACCATTAGATTTCAAGAAAATGGTCAAGATGAAGAATAATTAGTTTTTTTTTTTTTTTTTGCTGACGGAAAGCGTAACTAGTTATTCTTGGAGTAATTTGATGCTCCTCATATAATTTTATTTAATAAAATGATTGCAGAAACTTAACGTGATATCTTTAAATTTAGTCATAATGATTGTTATTGTGAAGTATTAACAGTTTTTTTTTAATTATCACGTTCTTTTAACTATCATGTTCTATTATTAATATCATTAGTTTTTGTGTTTTTTCTTTCTTTTGGTGTCGAAAAAGATCACTAGTTTTATAGATAAAAAAAAATACCTGATGCAGTTCTGTTTATGTACAATAACAACAACGTACAAGTCCTTTTCCTTCTATTTTTTTTCGAAACCTACTAACTAGAAGTCTAGGACACTAAGAAACATAACAGGTGATAGAAATAACAAAGTATTAGATAGATTTGACATGATCAATAGTGAGAGAATTAAATCGCTTTTGAAAATTAGTAGCTAAAGATCATAAATTAAGGTTGGTATTAGATTGTAGTTGCAAAGAAACTTAAATGTGTGTTAGACTGGGAGGACTGACATGATCAATAGTGTATCTTTTGTAGTCTATAAAAAGAGAATAGAGTTTCAAATGACAAAGTATCTCTTTATCATTCTTCTTACTATTTCACACCATCTTTTCAAAATTCACTATGAGAGCACAGGTACTCTTGTGGCTTTTCTTGATACCATTCTACTTAATAAACTATAGTGCCGCCATAGTCACAGCAAATGGTTGTTTTCTTGGTCATCAGTGTCCCATGTTGATCCATTTGAAAAATAATCTAATATTCAACCCTACAGAATCCAAAAAGCTTAGTATTTGGAATCTGAGTGATGAATGTTGCCAATGGCATGGGGTGACATGCAACGAGGGGTGTGTTATAGCCCTTGATCTCAGTGAGGAGTCTATCTCAGGAGGACTCGTTCATTCAAGCTCTCTTTTCAGCCTTCAATATTTGCAGAGTTTGAATTTGGCTTTCAATAACTTACATTCGGTTATTCCTTCAGAGCTTTACATGCTGAATAATTTGAGGTATTTGAACTTGTCTAATGCTGGCTTTGAGGGGAAGATTCCACATGAGATTTCTTACCTCAGAAGGTTAGTTACATTTGATTTGTCTTCATCATTTACCTCACCTCACAGGTTGAAACTTGAAAACCCAAATATAGCAATGTTTCAAAACCTTACAGATATCACAGAATTGTATCTAGATGGTGTGGCAATATCTTCCAAACGACAGGAATGGTCTGATGCTTTATCTTCATTGCACAAGCTACGTGTTCTCAGCATGTCATCATGCAATCTCTCTGGACCTATTGATTCATCACTAGCTAAGCATCTGTCACTACTCACTGTTCTAAAATTGAGCCACAACAACATGTCAAGCACAGTACCAGAATCCTTTGTAAATTTCTCCAATTTAGTCACACTAGAGCTCAAAAGTTGTGGCTTGAATGGTTATTTTCCAATAGATATCTTCCAAATATCAACATTGAAGGTGCTTGATATCTCAGATAATGAAGATCTTGGGGGTTGTTTGCCAAATTACTTCCCATCAAATAGTTCTCTCCAGAACTTGATTCTTAGCAATACAAATTTCTCGGGAAACCTTCCAGGTACAATTTCTAATTTGAAGCAGTTATCTACAATTGATTTATCTTACTGCAAATTTAATGGAACACTTCCTGGTTCAATTTCAGAACTCGCCCAACTTGTTTATCTAGATTTGTCTTCCAACAACTTTACAGGTCCACTCCCTTGTTTTAACATGTCCAAAAATCTATCACATTTATCCCTCTTTGATAATTATTTAGGTGGGGTGTTACCAGCAAGTCATTTTAAGGGCCTTAAAAATCTTGAAACCATTGATTTAGGGTTTAACCATTTCAGTGGGAGTCTCCCTTCATCTCTTCTTAATCTCCCCTATTTGCGAGAACTGAAACTTCCCTATAATCAACTCAATGGTCTCTTGCATGAGTTTGTGATTTCCTCCCCTTTGTTAGAGATGCTTGATTTAAGTAGCAATAATTTAGAAGGACCTATTCCTGTGTCTATTTTTAACCATAGAACACTTCGTGCCATTCAGTTTGGTTCAAACATGTTTAATGGCACAATACAGTTGGACAGAATTCGCAGGCTGAGTAATTTAACTATACTTGGCCTCTCACATAATAATTTGTCAATTGATGTGAACTTTAAGGATGATGTCTTGTCACCCTTTCCTCATATGACCCATATATTGTTGGCATCATGCAAGTTGAGAAGAATTCCTAGTTTCTTGAAAAATCAGTCCACATTATTACATCTTGATCTATCTAGAAACAAGATCGAAGGACCAATACCTAATTGGATTTCACAACTTGAATATCTTCTTCATTTGAATCTTTCCAAAAATTTTCTTACAAAATTTGAAGGAAGTGATACTCTTGTTCAATTGACAAACCTTATAGCGGTCGATCTTAGTTCCAACCAACTACAAGGGCCTTTTCCTTTCATTCCAAAGTTTGTAGTTCAATTGGACTATTCAAACAATAGATTCAACTCTGTCATTCCACTGGACATTGGAAATCGTCTCCCTTTCACACAGTTTTTGTCTCTTTCAAACAACAGTTTTCAGGGACAAATCCCTGAATCCTTTTGCAATGCTTCAAGGATTCTCCTGCTAGATCTTTCCCTCAATAACTTCGTTGGGATGATTCCCAAGTGTATTACTATGTTGAGTAGTACTCTAAGGGTCTTGAATTTTGGTGGAAACAAACTCCAAGGTTATATTCCTAAAAGATTTCCAACTTCATGTGATTTGAAGTTATTGAATCTAAATGACAATCACTTGGAGGGTACCATCCCAACATCTTTAGCCAATTGTCAGAAATTACAAGTCCTTAACCTTGGAAAAAATTTATTGAGCGACAGATTTCCATGTTTCTTAAGTAATATTTCCACCTTGCGAATATTGGATTTAAGGTTAAACAAACTTCATGGGTCAATTGCATGCCCTAGAAGTATTGGTGATTGGGAAATGCTTCATATTGTTGATCTAGCCTCCAATAATTTCAGTGGTGCAATACCAGGAGCATTATTGAACAGTTGGAAAGCAATGAAGCATGACAAAGTTGATGTTGGAAAAGAATTTGGCCACATATATTTTGATCTCCTTGATAACTTTGATCCCAAGAACATTGAGGATCTATTGTCACGCATTGATAAATATATTGTAGCGAAGTTAACTAAATTTGTTGCAATTGCAAATTTATCTCGCTCTATGCTTGACATGGGGTCCTCTTCTTCTTACGATCTGGACCTTTCTCGATATCAGGATTCAATTATTGTTACCAACAAAGGTCAACAAATGAAGTTTGTCAAGATTCAAATGGCCTTCACTTACATGGATTTGTCAAGCAACAATTTCCAGGGTCCAATACCAAATGAGCTAATGCAGTTCAAGGGATTGAATGCTCTTAACTTGTCAAATAATGCCCTCTCAGGTCATATCCCATCACCTATTGGAAATTTGAAGAATCTTGAGTCTTTAGACTTGTCAAGCAATTCATTCAATGGAGAAATTCCACCAGAGCTTGCAAGTCTATCTTTCCTTGCATATTTGAATCTCTCATTTAATCACCTTGTGGGGGAAATTCCAAAGGGTACCCAAATTCAATCATTTGAAGCAGATTCATTTGAAGGGAATGAAGAGTTATGTGGACCTCCACTGACCCTTAGTTGCAGAAATGATGAAGTGACAATACCCAAAACACTGAATTCCCATGATGAGAGTTCATTTGATTGGAGTTTCTTAAGTGTAGAGTTAGGATTTATTTTTGGCTTTGGAATTTTCATGCTCCCCCTGATTCTCTGGAGGAGATGGAGGTTGTGGTATTCCAAACACATAGATGAGTTGCTCCACAGGATCATCCCCCTTCTTGATTTTGTGTATGAACACCAAGGAGGGCAGAGATACAGAACTCTAAGGTGGAGGAGGTACTGAAATCTAAGGTAAAATGCTTTTAATGATTTAGCTTATGCAATAAAACACTTTACATAATCTTCATATTATTTCACGTTTGTACTTATCCATATTTCTTGTTTTATGAGCAGTGTCAAAATAAAGATTATGTCGATTAATCAAGTTTAGCATGATGCTATAGCATAAGCAAAGTAGTAAGTTATTCGAAGATATATACTTTACATTTAGTTGTAAAATATCATATGACACTTATGTTGATTTGTGTGTGCATCAGTATATTATTAGCTCCAACAATTGAAGTTTATGTGCAGATAACTTCTTTGGTCGAGTACTGATATTTGTATCCGGTGTCTACCTATACTGTGATGATCGGCTATAATATTATAGAATAACGTTTTGTATTTCATCCTTTGTAATTTTACTTTTATTTGAGTTCATCATATATATGAAATTTGATGAAATTGACACTAGCGTTCTTCAGTAAACTTTGATGTGATAGAATTTAGAATTTAGAACAGATGAAATAAAATAAGGGTGCAAAAGTTGAAACTATAAAGGTTTTAAATCGTACCTACAACGTGTAAGGATTGAATGTCTAACCATTTCGTCAACCACTCAAATAACACATACAAATGTTTGTGTAAGACTAGCACTGCACGATCAATCTTTGATCTAATTATAACCACAACTCTTTACAAGTGTTTGGCAGTAGTAAATCCGCATTGCATTGAACTAGAATTTGTTTAGGACTATATGTCTAGACTCTAGTCCAAAGTTTTTTTTTTTTAATACACAATAAAATTATATAAAAAGTTCGACAGTGCAAGGATACTCTAATCCAATATAAAAGAGAAATGTCATCAACATGAAGAGGAGATACATGCTAAATTAAAGACAATCCTCTTTGGCATAAAATAATTGAGTTCCACTGCAGCCATAAGGACCAGAACACTGTGTGCCAAATTATATGCCAAGCCTTCTTAACCTTTTTATTTTCCCTTTTGGAGTCCTCTGTATTGAAGATACTGAGCTACTAATTCCATAAAAGGTAAGACTGTGAAAACCTGTCCAAGCATATATATAAAGTTGTGAGTGCCATCTAAAACCAAAGATTTCAGTATACAAAGTAAAATATAGAACAATAATGCTGATTTCAGAGCAATGTATAAAACCATTCAAATGAAAAATCTATTATTTATTGAAACCAAAACATATATAGTTAAATATCAAAAACCAAACTTGACAAGCAAACATAAAATCAGTTTCCAGTAAAATTAGTTACAAACTTATAATGTTGTCTCAGCAACTTCTATGAAAAATGATATATGCTTTTTCACCAACTGTTGATTTTAAGATTATGAACTATAAAGATCATCATCTAATTTTTTTTATCTACAAGAATCGGTGAATTGAATATCCTCCATTCTACTTAGTTGTTTGAACTTCGAATACATGGATTGGACAATCTATAATAATAGCCATTGCATCCATGTGCATAGAAATAGTTCAAGTTTGGAGGAACGTAATAGAAACTCTCCATGTAGAGAATTTCGATTTAGATGTAGTGTTCTTAAGAAACAGAAGCCAGGAAAAGTATCAATAGTGCCATTGAGTTTGTTCCTTGCTAAATCTAGTATGCTGAGAGTTCCATTCATTGCAATCAAGCATCTTGGAATTGTGCCAGTCAAAGAATTATTGGAGAGGTCAAGCACTTGAAGATTCGAAGCATTGCATATTAATTCTGGGATATTCCCTTGCAAAGTATTGCTTGCAAAAGAGAGAAACACAGTTATGTCGAGGTATTTGCCAATTTTAGATGGGATGATAGAGCTTAAATTGTTACTTGAAAATCTAAATAGATAACTGATTGGGGTAGAGTTGGAAGAGGTCCGTGGAGAAGATTTGAATGAAAATCAAGGGTGTACAAAGAAGAAATATTGTTCAACAGAGGTTCCTCCCAGTCAGACAGGTAGTTATGAAAGATTGATATGATTAAGAAATTTGTTTTCCCAAATCCAATGTGGTATAGTGCCAACAATATGGTTATTTCATAGATCAATATACACTAGTGAATGGTTTTTCAAGAATTGTGGAAACGTTGTCAACTTGAAAGAAGCTAGACTTAATGATGCCAAACATGGAAACAATGGAAAAGGAGTCAGTGGAGTGGATGGATCAATTATGGTTAAGTTGTTGTATGAAATGTTAAGTGTTGTAAGGTTTGCCAGATTGCTTAGCATATTGATCTCTATGGTGCCACTGAACTTATTAAAAGAGAGTATGAGATCGTGAAGATTTGAGTGTTGAAACAAAGAAATGGGAATAGGTCCTTCTAAATTATTCCCACTCAGATCAAGCCACTGTATACCAGAAGAGGCATTTATGAAATCATTGAGTTGACCATCAAAATCATTACCAGAAAGTTGTACATTTCGCAGGGATGGGAGCATGAATAAAGAGTTGGGAATTATTCCAGTGAAGAAATTATGGTGTAAGTGGATGTCAACTAAATTTACAAGATCTTCAAAGTTAGCAGATGATATTGGACCAGTGAAAGAGTTATGAGAAAGGAATATACTTTGGAGTTTTTTGCACATCCCTAAAGACGGAATTAAGCCAGTGAAGTTATTCCAAGACAAATCTTGCTGAACAAGTTGGATAAGATTTGACAATGAGTTGGGTAGTAACCCGTTGAATTGAGACAAAGAAAGATCCAGAAAGGACAAGTGCCTTAAATTACCAATAGATTTTGGAAGTCCACCAGAGAAACTTGTGTTACTTACTAACAAGGTCCGGAGAGATCCATTTAATGGGAAGTCATGAGAGAAATCATGAAGATTATAGTTATATGATATGTCAATAAAGGATAATGTTGATACCTGAAAGATCTTTTGTGGAAACATTCCAATCAACTCACAACCACCAAGACTCAAGAATGTCAGGTTTATGAAATTGGCAAAAGTTTCTGGCACTGTAGATGATAAGTAGTTACCACTAAGATCAATGACTGAGAGATTCTCAAGTTTTGTAAGGGAAGAGTGAAGGGGACCAGCAAGATTACAGTCAATCATGCTCAGTTCTTGTAGAGTTGGAATTTGCAACAAAGCAGCATGCCATTCTTGTCCATGAGCTGATATAATCACACCATCTAGATAAAGCTGTTTTATTTTGGTGAGGTTTCCGCAAGCTTTCCTAGATTTGAGATTTCCAGTTCCCAACTAAACAAAGTTGAGAGATCAAGGGTAACCAACCTTGACAGTTGAGAAATTTCCATCGGAATCTGCCCCCTGAAACTAGCATATGCCAAATTCAGATAAGTTAAATTCTCTAACTTATTGAGTGATGATGAAATCACTGAAGTGAAGTTATTGTACGCCAAAATCAAATTCTGGAGATGTTGGAGACCAAAAAGGATACTTGAATTGTCAAATCGACCAGAGATTGATTCTCGACTCAGGTTAAGACAAATAACACAGCTCTCCTCGTCACAGGTTACATCCCTCCACTGGCAACAAGCAATGCTTTGATTCCATGAATTCAGTTTGGTGGAACTCTCGGACTTAAACGTAAGGTTCTTCTTCAATTGAAGCAGCAATGACTGTTGATCCTCACGACATTGGCCAGAGACAACAGAGATGTAAATAGTGACACACATCCAGTGGTAGCAGAGAATGAAAGAAAACCATGAAACTAATGGAAATCTCATTGTTGTCTAGTCTGAGGACAACACACAAAACGAGATTGAAGAAGTGAATAAACCAATGATGCTCTGAAAAAGTTCAAGTTGAAGAAAATCCTGGTTAAAGAGGCACAATCAAGAGAATGGAATCACCAGAAGTGCTGAGAATAGCACAATTCTCATTGTAGATATTGATAATTATGAGTGACACCTTCAGTCACAGATACAAGTTTTAATTATAGAAAAAATGAAGGCTGTGTTTTACATTTTGTGTCGGAAACTTTTCGTTCAATGTTGGTTTTCTCTAGGGACCAGACATCCTAACTCAGCAAGAACATTGATGTTAGCCTTTGAATTTCCATCTATGCAAATTGCACCAATTATTTTTCCTGTCGGGCTTGCATTTTTTTACACTATTAAATTCTTATTCCCAGCTTTTTTTTTTCCAAACAAAAAATTGTGTACTTAATTAATAACATTTAAAATACTTCTGCAGAGAAAAAATAATTACTATAACTTTGATCATAGTACTTTTCCCAGTGACTTTAACATCGTTGTCTATGCTGCTGTTTCCGTCTTGATTTTAGATTAATTTGAATTTCTTTACCAGAAACTAGTTAATTCACTCCCATGTTGACATCAGAATGACATATATTGAGATGAGTATCTGTGACAGCAGATAAGCTTTTATTTTAAGCCTTGATCCAAATCAAGCTATCTAGATGTATATATTATATTATGCCGCTGAGCTTGTTTGAAGACAGTTTAAATATAAAATTTATTCTGAGATGAAAAGAAGATACAAGAATATGAATATCAAAATATTATTATAGTATAAAACTAGAGTATCTGATGCAGAGGAGGAAGAGTTTAGAATTTCATCCAATTGACCTTAAACAAGACTGTAGGATGATACATCTTTTGCACTTTCCAAGAGTCCTCCGAATGGAAAAAATTAGGCATTTAATTATGTCAAATTGATCATCGTTATGAGTAGACAGCTAGGGTAGACACGAAGCTAGCTGCAGTAGGGACCAATGGAAAAACTACAAATTATAGCCAAGTCAACACGTATATATATATACATGCCCTTACATGCATTTTGTTTTTTGAATATGCAGAAAATCTCAGAGCATTTAATATAAGGAGCGTTTTCTTTTGACCAATTGCATATTAATTAATCAATAACTCAAGACTATTAGTGATAAAACTTAGCGGTGACATACTGATATTCACCAAGGAAAATTATTGAGAGGAATATATTTAAAATTGTGAAAGAAATAATTAAGCTATTAAAAATTTGTAGTACATGGATATAGTAGGAATTAGCACAGTGATAATTTTATGTTGACCTACCTAATATCTCTAGATACGCGCTTTCAATTATTTTTTTTCATCACAACTTGGAGTATTACCTGTCAAAACTTATTCTAATGATGTTTTTCAACCTCATGCGGTAGTTATGCATGTTTGAGAAATTGGGATACTACCAGTACTACTTGATTTTCTTTTTTGACTTGTCATTGGTACTATTTTTCTATTGGTGGTTGATTCCACTTTTGAGTGATCTTGGCCTTTTAATTTCTTCATCCAATAGTAGAAAAGGCATTGTGCTGCCACTGACAGTGTTTCTTGAACTGAAATCATTATTATACTGAAAATTTCAAAATAATAAAGTACTGATATGCTGAGAAACATTTGAAGGTAGTGCAGCTACCGTGGCTATATAAGTAGACAACAGATTTGCAATTTTAAGCAACCATTTCTTTCCAAAGATCAAAATATTATCACAAAACCACCGTTTTCCTATCTTTTTTAATTATTACTAACAGAAATGAAAATGATCCAATTTTGGATCTACTGAAAGAAAAAGAATGCATAGCTGGGTCTGCTGGTGACACTCAATGGTGAACTAATGGCAGTTGTAAGTTTTTAATCGTATCTTTATCAGAACTACGTGCCATTTTTATTTCTGTTTTCCTACCATTTCAATTTCTACTTCTAATCGCAGTTCTCACACTTAGGCATCACCTACAATAAAGTTAAATATATCTACATGTTATAATAAATATATCAAGTATGTAATATAATTATATGAAAAGAGCTTAAATAATTTTTGGGTTTCTATACTATATTTTTTTTAGTCCCTACCAATGACGTGACACCATCTAATCCGTTAGTTGAGTAATGACGTGACACAATTTTAACATATATCAACATCATCAGGGTAAGGATCCAAAACAAAAAAGAAAATATTATAAAGACCCAAAACATAACAAAATTTTTATAGAGAACTAAAGTAAATTACATAATGAGAGTAATTAATATAGTTGTTTTTAATAATTTTTTTTACTATTGTATCAATTATATCCTTATTAATAATCATTCCTAATAAAAACACAACTACTTAGTAAAGGAAAAGAAACAATAAATGTTTCTTGGGAATTCTAAAATACCTTATAAAAAGGATCAAATTTTTTTTAAACTATGCCTTATAATAAGGATTAAAACTAAACTTTCCAATATTTATAGTAATGAAAAATATATATTAGTCTAATTTTATTTTTAACCACCTCCTTATATATTGTCCCATGCAATTAAATGCACGCGATATTTTAGTACTTTGCTTTATTGAAACTATTAAAATTAAATTACTTTGACTACTTTACTTATTTATGGAAAGGGAGTTAGTTTTTTTTGGACATTATTCCTTTGAAGTTTTCTTCTTAATTTCTTTTCATAAAATGGGTCCCAGCTGGTTCTTTTCTACCCATTTTAAAGGGTAAGAAGACCTTTAGAAATTAGAAGTCTACTATACTTGACAAAACAAAAGCATTTCATTCATTAGAAAAATAAATGCATCCTCCTTGGCTTTGTTTTTCATTGGCCACCACTCACAAGTTGTCTATTCATAGCAACTACTTAATTGACATAATTAGTTGACTAGTTTTGGCGTGTGGAACTAACGCTATTGAAAACAAAATACTAATGATTATATTAATAAAATTTACTAAAGATTTAACATCTCATGCAGGAGTAGTAATGTTACAGTAGAAGATCCATTGTCCCATAATTGACATATCTTATAACAACCATCTTCACTGCAGAGTCAATTTCACTCGCTCGCTTACTTACAAAATATTTCATTTGGTGGAGTCATATTCATTCATCTCCTTTCACACTTCCTTTAGTGCAAAAGGTTTATCTTCCTACAATTTTGTTTATGGTCAATATTGGATTAAATTCTAACTCTTCCTCCTCTGCATTAGATACTCTGGTTTTGTACTATAATAATAGTTTGAGTCCTATATTCTTGTACCTGCTTTTCATCTCAGAAAAATTATATACTTAAACCGTCTTCAAAGAAGCTGAGAAGCATAATACATCTAGATAATTTGATTTGGAGGCTTAAAAGTTTAATTGCATTTGACCTTTCATGTAACAACTTTGCCAACATGAGACTGAATTAACTAGTTTCTGCTAAAGCAATCAAAATTAGTCTAAAATCAAGATGGAAACAGCTGCATAGTCAGTAATAAAAAAAGCTGGAGTAAGAAATTAATACTATTAAATGCAAGCCCGACAGGAAAAATAATTGGTGCAATTTGCATAGATGAAAATTCAAAGGCGAAACTTTGATGTTCTTGCTAAGTGCGGATGTCTGTCTAGTTGAGTCCCTAATGAAATTAAGCAGCCAACATTGAACAAAGACTTTCCAAAAACAATGTGAACTCTTAAACACAACCTTGATTTTTTTCTATAATTAAAACTTCTGTGAGTGTAGGTATCACTCACAATTATCATCACTCACGTACAATTATCATCTACAATGAGAATAAACTTTATGGTTACATTGGATGTCCAAATACCAAAGGCGCTTGGCACATGCTTCAAATAGTTGATCTAGCCATTAACAACTTCAGTGGCAAGATACCTAGAAATGTTTTCACAGGGTGGGAGGCAATGATGTCCGATGAAAACCATGCTGTAAATAACATCCTATTTCAGTTTTTTCAATTTGGTAGTCAAAAATATTATCAAAATAGTATGACAGTTATCAGCAAAGGTCTACAAATGGATTTGGTTAAAATTTTGACCATCTTCACATCTATTGATTTCTCGTCCAACCATTTTGAAGGATCTGTGCCAAAGGAGCTAATGCAGTTCAAAGCACTCTATGTTCTCAACTTGTCAAACAATGCTTTGTCCGGTGAAATCCCATCATCAATAGGTAACTTGGGATATCTTGAGTCCTTGGATCTTTCACAAAACTCTTTGAGTGGAGAAATTCCTATCCAACTTGCAAGTTTGTCATTTCTTTCATATTTAAACCTCTCCTTCAATCATTTAGTGGGAAAGATCCCAACTGGTACTCAACTTCAGACATTTCAAGATTCTTCCTTTGAAGGCAATGATGGGTTATATGGGCCTCCATTGAGTGAAAAACCAAATGTTAAGGAGCCGGGAGTGCTGCCACAACCACAATGTGGAAGATTAGCTTGTACAATTAATTGGAATTTTATTAGTGGTGAATTGGGATTGGTTTTTGAACTTGGAATTGTTTTTGGTCCACTCATAACTTGGAAACGGTGGAGGGTATGGTATTGGCAACTTATTCACAAAATTCTTTGCCGAATCTTTCCTCAGATGTATCTTGAACATGTAATCCAAAGAGGACAAACACATGCAGCTTTAAGGTGGAGGTATTAGTATTTATAGCAAGTGTGCAAAATAAATAAAGCCACGATTCAATCCTCTTTTTTCATGTTCCCCTGTTCCATATTGAATACTTGTTTGGTTTTTATGGCCGAATGAAAACCAAAATAAAAAATAAAAAATCCCAGTAATATGCATTTGAATTTTGAATCATTGAATTGATATGTTTTAATGAGTAAGCTTTGCATGTACTTGTTAAATGTTCTTAAAAAAGTATTACTAGTATTATCTATGAATTTCTTTTAATATATCAAATCTACTCACGAATGATTTTGCATTTTGAAGGTTGGGAGTAGAATTCATGTTTTATTATTGTAGGGTAGTACTCTGTTTGATAATCAGGGTAGGGATAGTTTAGTAGGGCTAACACAAATGGTTATTTTATTATTTAAGATCTCATGCAGTAATAATGTCAATGTAGAAGATCCATTGCACCATAATTGACATATATATCTTACAGCAACTATCTTCAAGGCAGAGTCAACTTCATCAAGTCAATTTCACTCGATCACTTACAAAATATTTCATTTAGTGGAGTCATATCCATTCATCTCCTTTCACACTTCCACTAGTGCAAAAGATTTATCTTCCTACAAATTTGTTTTTGGTCAATTGGATTAAATTCTAACTCTTCTTCCTCTGCATTAGATACTATAGTTTTATACTATAATAATAATTTTAGAGTTCTATTCTATTCCTGTATCTGCTTTTCATCTCAGAAAAAAATTATATACTTAACTGTCTTCCTACAAGCTTAGCGGCATAATACATCTAAGATAATTTGATCTGGAGGCTTAAAAGTTTAACTGCATATGACCTTTCAGGTAACAACTTTTTAGTTGAGGTCAATTTCATAGATGCTCATCTTAATATATGTTATTCTGATGCCAACATGAGATTGAATTAACTAGTTTCTGATAGAGCAGTTCAAATTAACCTAATGCTTAAATAATTTTTGGATTCCTAATAAATATCCATTTTTTTTCACTTGAAAGGTTGGGAGAATAATTCGTATGGTTTATTATTGTAGGGTAGTACTCTGTTTGATAATCTGGGTAGGGATAGTTTAGTGGGGCTAACACAGTATAATCTGGGAGAAGAATTTCGTATGGTATTTTATATTTAGGTTGTCAGTATCACACATAAATACAACATGATTACCTTGTAAATGGGTTTTTGGGTACACTCTTACCTATCCTTTATAGGCTTAAATATTTTTATATCTTTGATATATACCACAATTTTTGTGATTGGTTCTGATATATCAAATATTTTGTTTTAGGTCCTTGTCGCCAATTAAATTATCAAAACTACCACAAATTATTATTTTTTAATTGATTCTGACAGGTTTTAGCTGAATGCTAACGCTTTACCAATGGACAAAAATCAGTTTTTAAACAGCAAATTACAATTGATTTGGTAACTGTGTATGTATACCTTGTAATTGTATTGCAGTACATGGATATAGTAGGAATTAGCACAGTGATAATTGTAGGATCGTTCGAGGTATTTCTTTAGCTATTCTTTACCTACCTAATATCTCTAGATCGATACGCACTCTCGTGGTGCTTTTCAACCTTATGCATGTTTGAGAAATTGAGTGGTCTTGGCCTTTTAATTTTTTCTTCCAATAGTATAAAAGGCATTGTGCTGCCAGTGTTTCTTGAACTGAAATCAACATGATATGTGTTTTGCTATTGCATTGGTCAATTAACTTTTCATTAATTATCATACTTTTTCTAAACTGAAATGTCTATGTCCCTCGTCAATAGGCAAGACCTCCTGAAAAGTGAAAATTCTCCAACACTTGTCTAAAGAAATGCTTCTTGCAATTAGTCAAAATGCTTGTGATTATACTAAATCAGTTGTCCATTATAATTTCTCCACTAGACGCCTCTCACCAACCATGATAGTTAATTGAGTGGTTTGTAAATGTCAATATTTGGCAAATATGCATTAATTTGTTGAAAATTCCTACTGGTCGGAAATAACCAATAAGAAGAACCTTAACTTTTAAATGCTACACGAAAGAAAATAATTGTTATGTTAATGCATATTCTTTTCTGTATAGCAACCCATTGAACTTTTAAATTTGGTCATTAAAATTCAATTCATTTGTTATATTTTGAAAGCTTAAATATGTTTTTAGTACTTTAAATTTCAGTTTTTTTTTTTTTTATCAGTCCTTCAAATTCAAAATTGATGTTTTTAGTCCCTTAAATTTTTTTAAAAAAATACTACTTTTAATCCTTTTCCATTTTATGTTAACATATTTCAAACAAAATATAAAACATCCAATTTGTGACGATAAAAGCCTGACACAATTTTGTAAAAAAAAAAATTATTTCACCACACAACTTCACTCATTCAATTCTACCTTCACCACACAACCCTTTTCCCCATAAAACTTGTGAACTAATCAGAAATCTTGAATCTTGGTAAATAAAATCCGCAGATCAAAAGCATATTAATTAACTCCCAATATACAATATTCATTATAGAACTGATACGCAGGCAAGGAAGCACCAAATGATCCTCCACGAGTCTGCAGCAATGGACAATAAGAGCCATGACGCACCACAGGTTTTAGATTTGGAGGAATGGTGGGAATCACAGGTTTGAGAAAATGGAATTGGGATTAAGGGTAGGTGGAGGAGATTCAAGAACATTACAATTACGAGTAACGAACCCATTATTTACGAATTGTGACGGCTCGCACATTAAAAATATATAGTCCCTGCTTGGTGTGTATTAAGGTAAAATGGGAAAAGGAGAAAAATAATATTTTTTCAAGTTTGAGTTGACTAAAACCAATAATTTTGAATTCCAATGGCTAAAACAAAAACTGTAACAAATTTAAGGGATTAAAAATATATTTAAGTCTATTTTTAAATTATTTTAAAAATTTCCAAAAACAAATTAAATGATAAATAAGCTCCTTAAGTATTACTAAATGAGGAAAATCGCTAACAACATTAATTTGTTAATGGTTATAAATCACTGACAATAGTTAATAAACTGTTTACGTACTGTTACTAGAGTCCCTGAACCCTTTTTCGTGGCAGAGACTTAGAAAGGTCTTTAAACGTATAGAAAGGTTTTTTCCACATTCAAAAAAGAAAATGCGTGTGTTGACTTAGCTTTTCCACTCTAGCTGTCTCTATTCATAACAATGCTCAATGACGTAATAAAATGACTAATTTTGAACAAATGCCCTTGGAATTGAATTATTTTGTAGTTTAACTTGGATCAACTTCTAAAATGGTTTCAAAGCAAACCATTGTAATACTGAAGACTGGTTGCAACAAGGTTTTCTGATCCTATTTTCCAGATCAGAACACTAACCAATCTTACAACAACCAACCAACCGGTTAGAGATCCCATATCGACTAGCGACACATCTAAAATAATGTGTATTATTATTATTTTTTTATTCTCAACAAAACTGAATGGTTTTCTTCAATTCTAAATCTGCTGGATTTCCACATTAATTCCTAGAGAAAGACGACATATAGAAATTAGAAGTCTTTTAACCTGACAAAAGAAATTAGCATTTCATTCATTAGAAAAAAATAATGCATGTTCGTTTAGCTTAGTTTTCCACAATAACTTTTCCATTAGTCTTTCAAAAGTCTCCAAACCTGAGAGTCTTTCCATAAAATGGGTCCCAGCTGCTGGTTCTTTTCTACCCATTTTTAAGGGTAAGAAGACCTTTAGAAATTAGAAGTTCCATTCATTAGAAAAATAAATGCATCCTCCATTGGCTTTGTTTTTCATTGGCCACCACTCACAAGTTGTCTATTCATAGCAACTACTCAATTGACATAACTAGTTGACTAGTTTTGGTGTGTGGAATTAATAATGCTCTTGAAAACAAGTTAAGTAACTTTGTATCTTTGTACAACTTCTAAAATGGTTTCATGGCATCGCATTTGCTTAATTGGCGTAATTAATTTATTAGTTTCTAAAGTGCATGTGAAATGCTCTGATGAACAACTTCTAACAGTACCAATTAACCTTCATATTTATAATCATGCCCGGTTAATTATTTTGCATGTACGAAGAACTTTCAGATAATTTAAAACCAATTCCATCTGTGCACCAACTACAATAAATCAAGATTTAGAATTTAGCGAACCGAAATTGGCCGCTACTTATTATTGGTGACAAATAACTACCGATTTTGTGACATTTTTATTATTTTCTTCAACATTTTTTTTGTACTGGCCATTGATTTAGCGACCAAATTTTCAGTCCCTCAAAAGATTAAAAATCTAAAATCAAGTGGAAAAAGTACTATATATTTATGATCAAGTTATAGTAATTATTTATTTTCCCCATAAATTTAAGAACAACTCTTTTGAACCTTCATAATTTATAGGGTTTTAAAACCCTTTTACATGTGAACCAATGAATATGAGACATTTCAATAATAAATTTCATGTTATTTTAAGTTAACAATTTCAAACTTTTTATAATTTAGTCCATTTTTTTGAAGTTTATTTTAGCATTACTATTTGTATACAAGAATGTTTTTGTTTTCATCATTTTCGCCAAAATTCAAACATGTCCTCTTTTAGTTGCTTACCTACACGGATCAAGCACACCATGGCTGAACCTTCACTTCATTATATATTGCGCAGTTGCCACTAGCCCTTCACTTCATTATATATTTTTTTCATTTTACGTTGTTTTTACGTTTTTTTATTAAAAAAAAAATCTTTTCTTATTTCTATGTTCTTTCTTTTAATTATTTTTTTTCTTTCTTCATATTTAAACTTACATGACTATTAATAATTGTATAAAAAAAATTCAACTCAGTATTATTTTTATTTATTTATTTATTTATATTAATTACAGGTAAATTTATTTATTTATAATGGTTGAAATTTTTGTATTAAAAAATTATTTTAATATAATTACTTACGATTTTTCTTTGAAACAAAATTTTTGACTATATCTCCAGTAACTTTATATATAAATTTTTTTATTGATTAACTTGTATCTATTAATGCTATTTTTTTTTATATAAATATATTAATTTTGTATTATAATTAATTATTAAACATATTTTCATTAAAAAATATGTTCAAATTCTTCATCAATAATAAAATAAATTAAAATATTTTTTTATGATAAAAATTCACAAGCATCTATTATGGGAGATAAATAAACTAAAACTAGGTTGAACCCATTATAGACAATAATATTATTTCTCTAAATATCTAACACAATTGCATATCCAAGAACATAATTCTTCAATATATATTTTTAATTTAATATCCTATGAAATCATTTTACTAAAAAGATATTTTTTTAAATAATTTCATAAATGATTATTTTGTTGAATAATAATTATATTAGGAAGTTAAAATTTATATATGAACATTATTTTAAATCGAATTAGTTAATATATTTATTATAAAATAATATATTGACTATATTTTTAATAAATTCAAATATAATCGTTGATTAATATTTATATAATAATATTATTATGCTAAAAAAATCCTTACTTAACCACAGGAAATTACTGAAAAAATAGTTTTCTATTTAAACCTATAGAGATATTATATAAAAAATTTCAAACTACTGTTACAATATTTTGTAAAAAAATAAATTATCCCGTAACACAGAAATGAGTAAGTAGCTTAATATTATTTATAATAAAAATATATTTATGTAATTTTTTTAACATGATTGTATAAATATTAATCAACAAAATCTTTATAAAATTATTAAACATTAAATGTAAAAATTATTTTCTGGTAAATCTATTAATTATTTAATATAAAATTTATTTATCAAATTATAATTTATCTATATAAGTAATTATATAAATTTATCGTTCATTTAACATAGATAAGTAAAATTTATATTAATTAATAAGATGTTTTAATATAATAATGAGCATATAAATTATACTAATTATTTCAAGAATATATTTTTCTTATAAATAAAAGATATAACCAGTAACGTAACAGTAATACAAATATAGAAAAAGTATAAATCTGTAAAAACAAAAAATAAAAGAAAAGAAAAAACTTAAAAGAAAAAAATTTAAAAGAAAAAACAGGAAGAAAAAAAAAAGAAAAAACATAAATGAAATTAAAAAAGTCCCGTCAAAATCAACAAAAATAAAAAAATGTAAAATAAAAAAACTTTAAAAAAGAGAAAAAAAATTATCATTTCTTTTTCAAATGACAAAATTGAACGAAAGAATGAAAAACAAATACAGAACAAATGAATTGACATGACAAAAAAGAAAAGAGAATAAAATTAAGGAAAAATGAGGAAAAGACGATAGGAAATTATGTTTAATAATAAGTAAAAATATAAATAAATTTATATTTTTCTTAATAACTTGATGATAAAATATAAAGGATTGAGTTATAAATAACAAACTCGATTAATAAATATATGATATGACATTGGTCAATGATATGTGATCATACCATTTGTCTAATTATATAAGATATCAATGCCTTATTAAATGTGAGGGTACAATAAAATTTCCCTACATTTAAATGTGATTAAGTGAATAATTTTATATAAAAAGAGATGACAGTTAAATAGTACTAAAACGTTAGCAGATAGGAAATATAAACAGTGCACTTTGCGTAGTTGAAAATTCAGAGGGGAAACTTGGACGTTCCTGCCGAGTGTGGATGTCTGGGTCCCTAATTAATGAAAGCGAGCATTGAACCAAGACTTTCCCACAGAAGTTGTGAGCTTTTAAACACAACACGGTTGTGGAAATTCAAACAAGTATTTTATTTCAGATTTCTAAAGATATCATCTACAATGAGAACTGTACTACTATTCTCAGCATTTGTGTTGATGCCATTGTATTGGTCGTACCTTTGTAGCCACATCTTTATGGTTTCTGGCCTTTGTCTTGATGATCAGAGATCTTTGCTGCTCCAACTCAAAAACAACTTCACTTTCGTGCCAGAAAGTAGCATCAAGCTGAATTCGTGGAACGCAAGTGATGATTGTTGCGGTTGGATGGGAGTGACCTGCGACAAGGAGGGACATATTATTGGTCTTGACCTCAGTCAAGAATCAATCTCCGGCGGATTTGACAATTCAAGTAGTCTTTTCAGTCTTAAATATCTCCAGAAATTGAATTTGGCTGATAATGATTTCAACTCTGTCATCCCATCTGGTTTCAACAAGTTGGAGAATTTAACTTGAGTTTGTCAGATTCTTTCTTTGTGGGACAGATTCCAATAGAGATCTCTCAGCTGACAAAGTTGGTTACTCTTGATCTCTCTTGTTTTAAGATACAGCTATACCTTGAGACTCCGAATCTACAAAAGCTTGTCCAAAATCTCACCAATATTAGGCAACTCTTTCTGGATGGGGTAGGAATTCCCGATGCTGAATGGTGCAGCGCGTTGATGCCACTGCGTAACCTGCAGGATTTGAGCATGTCAGAGTGTGGTCTCTTAGGACCCCTAGATCCTTCCCTGTCAAGCCTTGAAAATCTATCAACCATTTTTCTTGATTTCAACAGCTTCTTATCCCCAGTGCCAGAAACATTTGCGCATTTGAAAAATCTCACCATGCTAAGCCTTGTTAATTCCGGGGTGAATGGAACATTTCCTCAGAAAATCTTCCAAGTTGGAACACTGTCCGTTATTAACTTAGCCGCAAACGATCTCAGTGGTGTACTTCCTGACTTTCCACTGGGAGGATCTCTCGAGAGCTTTAGAGTACCTAACACAAAATTCACTGGAGCAATTCCACACTCCATTGGTAACATGAGGTACTTATCTGAATTGGATCTTTCTTTTTGTAGATTTAACGGATCAATTCCGAATTCACTGTCAAACCTAACAAAACTCAGTTACTTGGATTTGTCAAATAACGACTTCACCGGTCCAATGACATCTCTTGGTATGGCCAAAAACCTTACCCATTTAGATCTTTCTTATAATGATATAAGTGGTATAATTCCATCATCTCATTTTGTTGGACTGCACAATCTTTACGAGATTTACTTGAGATACAATTCTTTTACTGGAAGCATTCCTTCTTCCCTTTTTACACTCCCATCGCTGCATCATATTGAGCTTTCCCACAACAAGTTTAGTCAACTAGATGAATTCATAAATGTGTCTTCTTCTGTATTAGACACTCTCGATTTAAGTTACAATAATATATCAGGACCTTTTCCAACATTTATCTTCCAGCTGAGTACACTTTCTATCCTCCAACTTTCTTCAAATAGGTTCAATGGGTTGTTGCCGCTAAATAAGTTTTTTGAGCTTAAAAGTTTAACTGACCTGGACATTTCATATAACAACTTATCAATTGATATGAATGTTACAAGTCTAGACCCATCTTCCTTTCCCAACATTAGCAATCTAAACTTGGCATCGTGCAACTTGGAAACTTTCCCTGATTTCTTGAAAAACTTGTCCACATTAGTCAATCTAGATCTTTCAAATAATCAGATTCAAGGAATTGTGCCCAGCTGGATTTGGAAATTGAGACATGTTAACATTTCTCTCAATTTGTTGACTGATTTGGAAGGACCGTTGCAGAATCTTAGTGACTTGCAATTCCTTGACCTTCACTACAATAAACTTAAGGGGCCACTACCTCTTTTTACTAACAATGTGGTCTATTTGGATTTTTCTAGCAATAATTTTAGTTCTTTTAGCCCACAAAATATTGGTAATTACCTGTCTAGCCTTATTTTTCTCTCTCTTTCAAACAATACTTTGCATGGCAGCATCCCTGATTCCCTCTGCAATTCTCCACTTAATGTGCTTGATCTTTCAATGAATAAGTTTTGTGGAACAATTCCATCATGTTTACTGAAGATGACTGACACTCTTGATGTATTAATTCTGAAGAACAACAATCTCTCGGGCCCAATTCCGGATACAATTCCAGCTCCCTCTCGTTTGTGGACATTAAATCTTCATGGAAACCAATTAGAAGGACCATTTCCAAAGTCTCTTGCCAATTGTTCAGATTTAGAGGTATTGGACCTTGGATCAAATAAATTTTTTGGTGGTTTTCCATGCATTTTGATGGAAATATCCAAACTTCATATCCTGGTTTTAGGGAACAACAAATTTCAAGGTTCCTTAATATGTTCAAAAGCTAATAACACTTGGAAAATGCTTCAAATTCTGGACATCGCTTTCAACAATTTTAGCGGCAAACTGCCAAGAAAATATTTCCCAATTTGGAAAAGATATTTAATGCATAATGAAGAGGAAGTTGAATCAAACATTATAGAGAAGCAGTCAGATGCTGGAAATTATCAAGTTAGTGTGACTCTTATCATTAAAGGTCAAGAACTGGAGTTGGTTAAAATTTTGACAATCTTCACATCTATTGATTTCTCCTCCAACCAATTTGAAGGACCTATACCAAAGGAGCTAATGGATTTCAAAGAACTCCATATCTTGAACTTGTCAAACAATGCTTTGTCTTGTGAAATCCCATCATCGATAGGTAACCTAAGACAGCTAGAGTCTTTGGACCTTTCACAAACACTTTTGAGTGGAGAAATTCCTATGCAGCTTGCAAGTTTGTCATTCCTTTCATATTTAAATATTTCCTTTAATCAGTTGGTCGGGAAGATCCCAACAGGCACCCAACTTTAGACATTTTCACCTTCTTCCTTTGAAGGCAATGATGGGCTATATGGACCTCCATTAACTGAGAATCCAGATGGTAAAGAGCCAGAGGTGCTGCCGCGGCCAAAATGTGGAAATCTAGCTTGCACAGTTGATTGGAATTTTATTAGTGTTGAATTGGGATTGGTTTTTGGCATTGGAATTGTTTTTGTTCCACTTTTGATTTGGAAAAAGTGGAGGATATGGTATTGGCATCTTATTCACAAAATTCTTTGTTGGATCTTCCCTCGGTTATATCTTCAATATCTAATCCAAAGTGGACAAACATACATAGCTTTAAAGTGGAGGTATTAGTGATTAATAACGATTGTACAACTGTACAAGTAAGTGACTCATGATGAAACTATCTTCATTTTCATTTTACAAATTAATAGTTATTTTGGTTTTATGTTCTAATAGAAACCAAAAACTAAGTTTAAGAGTCTTATATGCATATTGGAACTTTCAATATACATTTTACATTTTATTGAGCTCTATATATATAAAATTACATACAAGAGTCTAGTTATCAATAGGGGTAATTCCCGGATGCCACGGTCACACCAATAAATGAAAATGTATTTTATTTAGTTTTAACCATTTAGATTAACATTTAAAATAATGTGTGATTGAGATTAAAACTTGTTCTTTTAACCACAATCACATGTGTGCTTTTTTTTTTTTTTAATTGAAATATTCTTCCCTCTCTGCATATATCATGTTTCAAGTGATAACAGGAAATCTGAAAATAAACCATTTTAATCATTAGATTAACTTTAAAAATAGGCCAAATGATCTTTTTATCCCTTATGTTATTTTTTTTATTCAATTTAATCATTTATCTTTTAAATAATTCATTTTGATCCTTTATCTTTTTAAAAATGTTCATTTTAGTCATTCCGACAATCTAAAGCTAACATCCTTAAAGAGATAAAAATATTGGCAGCTAAAAAAATGCAAGAAAGTGTAAACTTCTTCTTCCTCCTTCTCTTCTTTCTCTGTTCTCAAACACTGCTTTGTGCCGAAACAAACCACAACGTCCATATGTTGCCTAAATCTAACAAGACCTGTGGAGCTGGCATAAACTCTTGGTGTTTCAATATGTTTCAACTATAGTTTGCTTATTTAATGTTTTATTCGTATTCAATATCACTGAATTTAATGTGGGAAATGATAGGATGGAAAGGTTTAAGTTTCATTTGCACAAGAGAAAACGGATAGTGATATATCAACTTTAATAACTTTTTTTTTTCTGTCGAGATTGTTTATTTATAGATGGAAAAACGTTGTTAGGATTTGATTTTAAGTAGTTTTCTTTTTGAAATTCATGGTTTGATCGATGAAGCTATTATTCTTAACATAATTATAACTTTTCAACTATGTAGTTGGCTTATTTCATGTTTTATTCTTAATCAATATCACTGAATTTGATGTGAAAATTAAATGTAATTCCTTAAATTTATAAACTCCTAAACTTTATATTTTATTCTTCAAAAATATGGATTTAATTAAATACTTATCCATTAAAGTATTATCAAAATATGAAGTGTATTTTTTTTTCTTTGCCTCCAAACTTATTACAAGAATTTTAATGAAACTTACTTTCAATACACCTATCATTTTCTTATTAAAATAAGTATCATTAAAAAATATAATTTATAAGAAACCTCTTACTTTTTGTAAAATGCTTGATTTCAAATAATACTAAAACATCGGTAAACATGAAATAATACCAAAACATTATTGTAAGTGCAGCCACACCCATTCTCCAATCTCAAAGTGTATGTCTTTTCGATGCTTGTTTGCTTGTGTTATCATTCTTTGCTTCGCTCTAATCAAGTTATTTTTCAGCATTTGCAGAATCGTCATTCACGAATGGAGTTCTGTGCCATTGTTGGTATCCTAAGGTTGGGGAAGATAGTCCTATATCGTTGGGGTTGGCAACCATAGAGAGCACGGAAAGGGCTCATGCCGATGGCGGAGTGGTACGAGGTGTTGTACCAATACTTGCTAGGTGTTGAACCAGAAGTACTCGATTAGGGTAGTCACTCGCGAAGCAACGCAGATAAGCCCCTAAGCAGCGGTTGAGTACTTCTATTTGACCATCAGATTCTGAATGGTAAGAAGTCGAGTAGCATAACTTGGTCCCTTGTAACTGAAAAAGTTCTTTCCAAAAGGAGCTCAAGAAGAGCTTGCCTCTGTTTGATACAATTGTTTTGGGGTTACCATGCATGCAAGAGAAAGATTTTTTGTTGAAAAGCGTTTGGCGAGGTCCCGAGCTAAAAACTTGGGTTGAAGAGCGATGAAGTGAGCATATTTCATCAACTGGTCCACGACTACCCAGATTGTTGAATGACCCTTGGAATTTGGTAAGTAGGTAAGGAAATCCATGTTAATGTCTTGCCAAACTTGTTTCGGAATTGGTAGAGGCTGCAAGAGACCCTGCAGTTTTGTGGAAATTGATTTGTTTTGTTGACAAACCAAACAGCGGATAAATGCCTTGGTGGTCTTGCACAATCTCGGCCAGGTGAAGGAAGATGCTGTGAGCTAGAATGGGTTTGAGGCTTGAATGGCCTGCCACAAGGGAAGTATGATACTCAATCAAACACTAGTCGAGGAAGATACAATCCAACATAGGAAAGTTTTTGTCCTTGTGATTTGTTAATTGTTATTCCCAAACAAACACATATAGGAAATTGTCTTCTTTGAAATTGGATTACCAAATGTGAGTTGTTTGTAATCATACTCATCCTTGGAATAAGAACATTGTCTTCAATAATAGTCTCAGTCAGTAGGTACTGTATTTAAAATTTAAATTGATATTTATTTAAATTTAAATTCATTTCAACTTGTTACATTTAATCTTTGAATTTGTTATATTCATAATGTATTTAAAATTTGAAGAGAAAAAGAAAAAAAATGGGCAACAAAAGTGATGCCAACTATTAAAAATATAATAAATTAAATTTTAAAGATAAGAAAAAATAAAATATCAAAATTTGATCCAAATTTTGTTATACTAATGGAGTTATCTTATCAAAATTAAACAAATAATTCCTGGCATAATTCAATGGAAGAAAACACCAATTTAATCAAGACGGGTGCTATTTAGTATACATCGAAGTATTATGCTATCTCAAACTAATTTTTTTTAAATCTAGATAAAAAAAAATTAGTAGCAAATAATTGATTTAAATTAAAAATTATATTTATTTTAATTTAAATCGAATTAGACATGCTACATTTAATCTTTAAATTTGTTATATACATAAGATAATTACAATAATAACTTCAAAACGCCATAAAATAATAACAACATGACAAATTTGAAAATATTTTTTATTTAAATTCATGATAAAGTTTATTGAAAATAATATAAAATAAAAATTATAACCCTAAATGAAATCAAACTAACAAAAGAACAAATATTATAATCTTAAATCAATTAATCCTAAGATAATAACAAAAATTATAATTTTCAAATAATTACATTAATCAATTTAAACAACTTCATTTCACTTTCTTCAGTTTTTTTTTATTATCAAATATTATTTAAAAACCAAAATTTCTTTTTGAATTTTAAGATCTCAAACTAATATTTAAAAAAAATATAGTTAAAAAAAATAAAATTAATACAAAATAATTGATTTAAATTTAAAGTAATATTTGTTTAAATTTAAATTCATTTAGACTTGTTACATTTAATTTTTAAATTTTTTATATTCGTAAGATAAATACAATAATAACTTAAAAGTATCATAAAACAATAACAGCATGACAAATTTGAAAATTATTTTTTATTTAAATTAGATGATAAAGTTTATTGAAAATATTATAAAATAAAAATTTAACCTAAACGAAGTCAAACTAACAAAAGAACAAATATTATAATCTTAAAATAATTACAATAATCCTAAGATAATAACAAACATTATAAATTTAAGATAATTACATTAATCAATTTAAACAAGCTCATTTCAATTTTTTCAGTTTTTTTTTTTACTATCAACTATTATTTAAAAAGAATAATAATTTCTTTTTGAATTTTAAGATCTAAAATTATTATTTAAAAAAATAATAAAATGTAGTTAAGAAAATGAAATTAATACTAAATAATTTATTTAAATTTAAATTCATTTAGACCGTTTACACTGAATCTTTAAATTTTTTATATTCATAAGATAATTATAATAATAATTTAAAAGCGTCATAAAATAATAAAAATGAGAAAAATTTGAAAATCATTTTTTATTTAAAGTAGATGATAAAATTTATTGAAAATATTATAAAATACAAACTTAACCCTAAACAAAGTGAAACTAACAAAAGAACAAATATTATAATCTTAAAACAAATACAATAATTTTGTAAAAAAAAAAACAATTACAATAATCCTAAGATAATAACAAACATTATAATTTTAAGATAATTACATTAATCAATTTAAACAACCTCATTTCACTTTTTTCAGTTTTTTTTATTATCAAGTATTATTTAAAAATCATAATAATTTATTTTTGGATTTTAAGATCTCAAACTAATATTTAAAGAAAAAAAATGTAGTTAAAAAAATGAAATTAATACTAAATAATTAATTTATATTTATTTAAATTTAAATCCACTAAGACCATTTACATTTAATCTTTAAATTTGTTATATTCATAGATAATTACAATAATAACTTAAAAGCGTTATAAAATAATAACAATAGGACAAATTTAAAAATTATTTTTTTATTTAAATTAGATGATAAATTTTATTGAAAATAATATAAAATAAAAATTATAACCTAAGCGCAGTCAAACTGCTATTTAAAAACAATAATTACTTTTTGAATTTTAAGATCTTAAACTACTATGTTTTTTTAAAAAAAAAAATTAGTTAAAAAATGAAATTAATACCAAATAACTTATTTAAATTTAAATCCACTTAGTTGTTAAAATTAATATTTAAATTTGTTATATTCATAAGAGAATTACAATAATAACTTAAAAGTGTCATAAAATAATAACAACGGGACAAATTTAAAAATCATATAAAATAAAAATGATCATCCTAAACGAAATAAAACTAACAAATGAACAAATATTATAATCTTAATACAATTACAATAATCTAAGAGAATAACAAATATTATAATTTTAAGATAATTACTTTGATAAACATTATAATCCTAAACAAAATTAAACTAACAAACAATATCTCAGTATCTTAATTGTTGATGGAGTGATGGTTGATAACTCATAACATGAAACATGTAAACAATAATTATTGGCAAGCCTAGTCATTGTTGTTCCGTAGAATATCCATCATTTAACGAAAAAACAATGCAAAATATAAATTGGAAAAAAAAGGAAAAAAGAAGAAGTAAAACACACAAGGCAATAGATAAAAAAAAGAAACCTTGGTTCAATCGGTAATAGGCTAGTAGCACAAAAGAAGAAGAAAAAAATATACAAGCAACCTGGAAAAAAAAAAATATACAGGCAACTTGAAAAATGAATGATCATAGAAAAAAACCTAACCTACTTCATGAAGGTAGAAAAAATGAATATATATGAGGAGTAAAAGAAATAAAAGAATGTAGAAAAAGAGGAGAATAGAAGGAGGAGAAAAAAAAAACCTTGATGGAATGAAAGGAAAAAACATGAATATATAGATAATAGGAGAATGATGATATTTGAATTTATAACTAACTATGTTAGTAGATATAAATAAATAATTTTAATAATAATATTAAAATTATTTTAAAAATTAAATAGATTAATTTATTAAAAATATTTTTTTATTTAACATGATTAAATATAGAATTAATATAGGACTGCCACGTGGTATCTAACAATGTGACAAAACCTTCTTTTAGAATAGATAATAGATTGAGAGCATAAGCAAATATCAACACTATCCACAGAATTAGGAGAATAAATTCATGAATAAACTTCAGAATGATAGAAGCTCAGAAGCCAAGCGTAACATGCATATTTCATCGAAGAAACCCAAAAAATAGGTGGGGGGCAAAAAGGAAAAAACAGCTTAAAAAATACTCAGAAGAAGGTGGTGGCAGAAGGTGGGGGAGAACATGAGGTAGGAGAAAGTGAAATGGGTGGGGACTAGTAGGAAATTTATAGTGAGGGTAGGCACTAATTTTCGAAAAATACGAGTCTAATCATGATGAGCCTTTCTTTGACCAATGATCAACAATATTCTCTATAGGAGACGTTAAGTCAAACGCTCTACCAGATAACATCAACAAGTCATACAGAAAGTGTTTGAATGATCTGCACCTTCTAGTGACACATCAGTTTGAAAGACGTTTGACCGACCGCACTATCCAATTTGATAATTACTTTTATTATCTATTTAAAATGGTTTTTCTTTTATGAAAATACACAAAATAATCTTTTTTGCCTCATTTTGTCATGTGGAAGTGAAGATAGCTCACACATGTTCTCTACTTATGAGGTAACTTCTCTCATCATTTGGAAAAAAAAAAAAAGTGTATTTGTGATTATTTGCGGATCAAATGCAATTGTCCCAGATACCATTCATCATTTGGAAAAAAGTGTATTTGTGTTTTTTATGAATGAAAGTTTGCTGTGTTTTTGGTGCGATTGATTTCCTCTTTGAATTTGTGTCTGAGGCATGGTTCCCATTTTATATCTCACTTTAAATCAGTGTGCAGTGGTCGAAGGTGGAGAGCAATAGAAAAGAAACGGAGAAGAAAAAGGGAAAGAAAAAAAATGACACCACCAATATCGTCTTCCACGGTGGCACATGGTGGTCGACCGTGAATGTCACAAAGAAGATAGAGTTACTACGTTGAAAAAAATAATAAATAAAAAATGAAAAAGAATAAAAAGTATTCCCATGCTTGCCTACTGTATATCTAAAACAATACTTTGATCTCATGCTGAAGATTGCTTATGCACGATGCGAGGTTGTTTACTTGCGAGGGTTGTTTACTTTCGTGTAAATTAGAATTCGTCTCTAAACTGTGGACTATCTTTAAAATGTAAGAGTGAATGAGCTTACGCTATTCTTTTTGCTATTATGGAAGATTTTTTTTATTTATATCCTCATTTTATTAAATATTTTATCTAAAAATATAAAAAAAAAAGATATATTTAATAAAAAAAAATATAAATAAAAAATTAAATATTAAAGTATTTTAAATAATTTAAGAATCAAATTAAAATTTATTAAAATTTTGATATCAAATCAAACAATTAATATAACAATATAACGGGACTACAATGTATATTAAGCTCAAGAAAGAAATAAAAGAAAAAACAAATCAAGTTTTAAACAAAGAAAATAATGAAAGAGGAAATAGGGATCCCTCTGACAAGGTTTTGAAGCTTTGTAGTCGAGAAAGGTGAACTCTTAGGGGAATGGAAGCATGGATGTCCCCTAGAGGTACATTCGACGAGTGAGTCTGGAGAGCTTGTTGGGGTGTTTCTCAATTGGGCGACAAATTTGCTTAGTTGATTTTAACGAACAACTATGGACTTTCTCAAGATCAGAAAATAGGTTGTTCTTGATGGGTTTTTTCTTTTTGTATTTTTTTTCATTTCAATCTTAATAGCTTATGCTAGTTATAGTTACATTGATTCATGATCTGTGAGTTTGATTTGTGGTTCATGTTAAACATTACTTGCTTGGTGTGAATTTGATTTTTGGAAGAAAAAAATCAGTCAAAATTTTGGAATTATTTGTTGTTTGAGCATAGGGTGGGGTTAAGATAAGACAAAGATGGAGAAGGTGATGGAGACGGAGGGAGAAGAAAGAAGAAAAGGGTAAAACGGTAAAAGAAGAAAAAAAGAAAAGAAAAAATCTTGACCGTTGATTTAAAAAATCTTTGGGAAACTGATATTACAGTGTATATCTTGAGAGGTACCCGCATGCTAGCAGGAGTCCTCGAACCATTGATCAATTATGAGAAAGGAGAGAGAGAAAGAGGACAAGAACAGGTATTTCAAAAATACCCATGAACAGTCGTGACTTGAGAAAGAAAGAAAAAAAAAAATTACGGAGAAATGACTTTTTTTTAACTTGGTTGCTGTACAGTGATCGAAAATAATTTGGTTGCCAGTGATCGTAAAAAATTTGATGACTAAATTTTATATTTCAGTTTTCAGTAACTAATTTGATTGCTATATAATATTTATTGCATTTGGTCTCTAATTTATGTTGCTATCACCACCCATTATTTGTGATGACTAATTTCGATTATTATTAACTATTAATAATTTTGGTTGTTAAATCTCAATTTTCTATATATATGTAGGAGTAAGATAGATAAATGCACCCCTTCCATTTTTAAAAATCATTAGTAAAATAAGTTTTTTGATAAAATAAAATCTTATAATTTTATATTTATGTCTACTTCTAAGGTGATGTATTTGCACCTATGACTCATGACTCAATCTTAGATACCACACTAACATGACTACTATGTTTTTAAAATACATACAAGATGTAACTTACTAATTTACTCATTTTAAAAAAATAAAAATAAGTGGGCTTAAGTTAGCTGTTAAGCTGAAAATAATTTTAATACTTTAATATATATATATATGTATTTAATTTATTATAATTTTAAGTATTAATTATCTTTTAGTACTTAGAATTATAATAACGATTTCAGGCTAATACACATTTTAGTCTTAAAATTATAATTAATGGTTAGATTTGTTACTCAAATTTGAAAAAAAAAAATAATTTGGTCTGAAAATTATCTAAAATATTTCAATTTGATAATTTTTTTTGTAAGATTTTGTTTTTTACATCTTTTTTTTATTAAATATACTTCCTAAAATATATATAAAAAAAATGAAAGGTCTACTTGATAAAAATGGAATTGAAACAACAAAATTTGACCAAAAAAAAATTCAAATTAAAATATTGTAAATAATTTAGAAAATAAATTAAAACTTTTTAAAATCTAAAGAATAAAGTAATAAAGTAATTATAACTTGAAGATTAAAATGTCTATCTAGTCAAATTTTTCAGTCAAAATAGAATTATAGTAAATAGTGAAGGTAAGAAAAAAACTAAAATCTGTTTTTGAAAAGTGTAATCAAACCCTAAATTTAATTTTAGTTCCCATAAATATTACCGGCAATTTATAACAGAGTAGATTGCTGACTGCAACAACTTCTTCTCAAGAGCAAATGGGATGTTTATTTTTGAAGAAGCTTTTTCTTGCAGGGCCATGATGAAGTTTGGTGGAGAAAGAACAATCATTGATAACTGCAGCGCCATGCTTTAGGAAACAGGTCTTGATTTGTTCAGATGCATGGGGTTCCCAACATAATATCTCGGCACGTCAAGACTTGCGCGTGTTTGGAAATACGTTTTGTTGGTTGAATCCACGTTCATCTTAATGTTTATATTTGTTGCTTTTCCATCTTACTCCAACTTCAACATGAAACTTGACAATTATACTCCGTCGAAAGCACGAAGTATAATAGATTCTACTTTCTAGTTATGGTGCATCTGACTATTTGCAGGGTAGGTCCTGTCCAAAGTTTATAAGTGCGACAGCACAGGTCTCTAATCTAAAAACAAAAATAATGTTTACTAATGGCTTTAAAATCAATCAAAATAGTTAAACAAATTTCCCAGTTGCAGTTTTTTTAAGGAAAAAAATATTGTTGACTAATGGAATGGGATCGCAAGCTGCAAATGTAGTCATCACGCATGATCCATACACATGTAAAGCAATCACGAGGAAATTTACACTACAAAACAAATGGTATTTTGTGGCGGCTAAAAAAGTAGTTTCTAAGGGTTAAAAATCGCTACAAATGACATTTCTAACAGCTAAAATAGTTGTCAGAACTATACAAGTCACAAATCATTTTTGACTATTTTGAAATAGCTGTATGTATTGACACACATAAACTATCACAAATGCCTCAAGATTTATCAGCGGTTAAAGCTGCTAGAAAATACATTATGTAGCCGTTAGTAAATGAAGTCTAAAAGTGTTAATTTAACATTTACTGATAGTTAATAGTCACCAAAAAATGCATCTACTATTTTTTTTTAACAAAATGCAATTAATTTATATCATAATTTATTCAATTTCCATGTTATTTTATTTTTTGTCTTTCACTATCACAATCCACTAGCATTAGGTAAGAAAGAATAATTTTGCATATTGAATTGAAATATAAAAGTATATTAACATTGTTTTGAATCTACTCATTTAATCATCAATATTAAATCATTAGTAACAATCATGTTTACAATCATTGATCAAAGCTAATTGTTGTCATATTCAAAATCTATCCATTATTGTAGAACCACCTCTGCGAAAAAGAAAAATAGAACTCATTAAATAAAGGTACTTCTAAATACAAAAGCAAAAATTGGATCTCAACAACTAGAGAATTCTCCAACAATTGAGCTTTTCGAAGACTCATTATCATCTCAGTAGCAACCATGTAGAATCTTGGTTTGACTCTATCTCTCTCTAACAGTGCCAATAAATTAAGCATCTCGACTGTATGACCACCTACAATAGATAAAACTCTCTCAGGAATTGTCATGAAATGTTTTGACATGATTGGAAAAATATGAAAAAGTAAGTTCAAACATGATCCTAAAATAATAAACATGCAGTTTTGACACATCCTCCAACATGTTCACCAAGCAGTTTTTGATGCAAACCAATTTTCAATACCTGGAGAGTACCTAAATCAAACAAGTTAGGTATTAACGAAATTAGATTCAAGTGACTAAGCCATGAAAATATTATAGAGCTCATATACAAGCCCAATCCATAAAATAATCTCATATATAAAGAAGCAATGACAACATAGATTTTCTAACAAGAGTTTAACAACTTTGAGTTTGAGCAGCAAGATCTAGTTACTAATGAACAGGTGTAAATGGGCTTTAGAACAGATAAATCTTAAGGAAATGCAAAATGCATACTAAATTTTTCAATAGTTAAGGGTTCAAAGAAGAAAGCAAATCTTGACAAAGACAAAATAGTTCTTCATATCTAGTATATCACCTAGATAATAGGAATGAGGATGCCGCCATCCACCACATGGAATGTTCACCACTTACTAATACCATACATTATCATCACATTTACAATAGGTGGTAATGGTATGCAATAACGCATAAGGGAATGTTAACATTGACTTAGCAAAGTAAAGAGAAAAGGTAAGCAAATTACCTTATTCTCATTAACTAACAATTCTAATCAAAGATAATTCTTTCAAGGTAGACCACAATTAGAAATTAGAACTTAGAAGGATTTATAGTTGAACATACTGAGCATATCTCAATCTGACTATAACCAAGATTAGTCACAGAAACACTAGAGACACTTGAAAACCCATGAACTCCTTTGAAATGATTTACCAGAGATATCTTCATTTCTTGTGCAACCAATATGTCCAACACCATATTTTTTAGCAAATGGAACATAACCATATTACCATGTACATCTCCACATGCTAGGACCTACAATTCAAATTCTAAATGAATTTCCATTTTTGAATTGTAAACTTGTATATTCATATCATAATTATAATATTTTAAAATTCAAAATGACAAATATCAAATGAGTAGTTATTGAACAATCTCTTTACAACCCATCTCTACATAAAAGCATTTCATGTTAAAATGTTATTTTAATTGCATCATCAAGTTAGATTCTATTGAGTATCTTATAATCATCCACCGATAATCATTTACCAATAGTGAACACATCAAAATTCCACCTACTAACCCCCAACATTGACTGTACAATAAAAATGAATGATGAAGAATAAAACACAACTAGGTGAATGCACATGTATATTTGAGAATTTACAGCTTACATATTCTTAATCATGATGGTTAAGAACTAATGCAGTGACCAAATCAAAGGTTTATAGAAACATATATAGCTATATAAAACTTAATAACCAAAGAAATTACAATTTGGTAGTTCACGCAAAGAAAAGCAAAGCAAATGAGTATTTTGTTTCTAGAACTTAAAAAAGTTTAAGCTTACCTAGAAGTTAGCTATTAGTGGATGACTATTTGTTATTTCCTTTTCAAGATCATCAAGCAACTTGGCTGCAACTCATTTTCATTGCTCCCTAGGACTTAAATATATGGTAATATGCATATAACCACCAAAACAAGGAAAAAATTATCTCAATTAAAATCAAAATTCCAAAAATAAAAATAAAAATAAAATTATATTCTAAACAATAAATATAATCTAAAGTAATTTATAGATTACCACATTATGAGAAATTAAAGAGAGACTAAAAATTAGAAAGTTATTTTGAACTCACAACATCAAGGTCAACTTAGTGAAACAAGAGCTTTCTTTGTGCTCTGCAATTGGTTCTATAAGCAATGGAAAAAGGCAACAAGCTAATGGGTTGCACCTTGCCATTCAAAATTCAGAGCAAGTAACTGAAATTAAAATGAGATGAAGTGCTCAAACTAAAGTAGAGAAGAAATATGACATTTCATCAAAGACATTGCAAGCAACCTAAGCAATAACAGGCCCTTTGTTTAGTTTTTCCCTTTTAGTGTAACAAAATTGGAATAAAAAACATTATACAAGCCTATGCAAGCTAGGAATTTTGCAATTGCGATTGTGATGCTCTCTCTAAAGAGTACCATCATGGCAGCCATAAAGGAGAACTCAGATACAATCACAAAATGCAAAACAAAAAAAAAACTAAGCAAAACGTAGATGCAAATTATTGAAATGAACTAAAATCCAATAAATGAAGAAAAAATAAAATAGTGCAAAAATATTAGAGAATTGCAAAACAAGAATAAAAAATCACCTTAAACAAATGCGATTTTGAATGCGAGAGTGAGAAGAAAATGTGATGATTGAACCCTAGAATGTGAGAATGTGAGACTCTTGAGAATGAGAGAATGGGATGATTGGATCACAAAACAAGAATCGAAAATCACCTTGAACAAATGCGATGATTGAACCCTAAAATGTGAGAATGCAAGGACTGAATCTAGAATGGAAGGTGGGTTTCAGTTGAGAACGAAGGAAGCTTTGTTTGTTTTCATGGCAGAGAAAGGGTTAAAGGATTTGGATGAGACTTCAGAATCTTCGAGAGAATGCGAATGTGAAGTTTCTGAAATTGAGTAGAGTGTTGCAAAGGAAATATATCGTAACGTCTGGAAGGTTGAGGATCATGCACATCTATACAAAAAAATAAAATTTTAATACAAGAAATTAAAAATACTCATAAAAATGGTGTACCATTCATGACAGCTACCATATCAGTAAGAAAAAACAACATATTTTTAGTGATTTTTGCTAACCACAAGGAATAAACCGTTAGAAAATACATGTTTTTTTTTAGTGAATTATTGCATTGTATCATGCTGACTAGCATATTTAATTTTGAAATTATGTTATTTTGACACCTCTTTTTTTCAAATATTTCATCAATACATATTAATAATCTTTATTTTTTTTCTATTACATCGTATCATCTATTACTTTATTATAGTTATAATTTTTTTTCTTTCTTTTTCATTAGTCACATAATAGAGTTAATACGAGTGTCTAATAATTTTTTTTTTTTTATTTTGAAAGTGATGTATGATTATCTTTTATGAATTATATAGATTGCTTAGTGAGAAAAAAAAAAAAAAAACTATTACGTACTCTGACTTTGTCCGCCCCCTACACCAAAACCAATTTGATGATATTTTTAAAAAAAAAAAAAAAAGAAAGTAAAAGTCAGTATGAAGGGGAGATATTAATAATATTTTTGTTTTAAAGTATCGGAGTTTGTTTTTTTTTTTTGTTCTTCTTCAAATATTGTTTTGAATTTCGTCTATTATATTTTTAGTTTTTTTTTTATTTTTGTCTTACGTTCAATTAAGGTTTTATTTATTAAATGATAACGTGACTCTTAGGGATGGCAATATGGACCCAGACCCTACGGGCACCCGCAAAAATACCCATACGCGGGTAGGGTAATAACCCGCATATTTGGGGATGGGGATGGGGCGGGTATTTACCCGCAAAATCTCATGGGGATGGGTGCGGCACGGTACTGTAGTACCCACCCCGCCCGCCCCGCACCTTATGTATATACATATTAATTAATATATTATAATTTTATTATTTAAATTATTCAATTATCTATTTATTATTTTAATTATTCTTTTTATATGTTAATTTTGATATTCTATTATGATTTAATTTTTATTTGTATTAGTAGTTTAAAGCAATATAGAAACTATGGAAATAAGCATTTACAAAATATGGAGAAATTAATTCGGATGATGAAGTTAAAATATTATATCTATTTATGTTTTATTTTTAATATATAATTATAAACTAATTAGTTTTAAAAATATATTAGTTTTTCCTGTTTAATTAGAGTTTTTGTTTAAATTTATGTTGAATGATTATTTTTGTAATGTTATTTATTTATATAAATCAATATTCGTTTGATTTTAATATTATATAAGGGTGTATTGGATTAGGATTTTAAAATACTTTTTTGGCATAAAAAAGTCTTAAAGATTTTTAAGATTTTGTAGAAACTAAAAACTGTTAAGATTTTTTTAAGATGACTTTTGTGATTAGGATTTTATAATTTGGATTTAATGGATTTAGAATATAGGATTTCACATATTTATAAGATAAGATTTGAAAAGATTTTATGGATTTCTAAAAAAAAAAAAATTCAAAACTATTAAACACAAACCAACAAGAGTGTGCTTGGAAATATTATTGAACATAGGAAATGAACCATTATGGCAAGGAAAAGTGTGATTCAGAGGGAGAAGAAGAGACAAAAATTGGAACAGAAATATAATTTGATTTCGTCGATCCTCAAAAAAAAGAAATAAGCAAAGTTCCGTCGTTAAGTGATAAATGGGAAATGCATGGAAAATTAGAATCACTACCGCGTAATAGTGCACCTATACGTCTTCATCGACGTTGTTTTTCGATCGGAAGACCGCGAGCTAATTATCGAGACTTTGGATTATCCGGACACATACTTCGTGAAATGGTTCATGCATGTTTATTGCCCGGTGCAACAAGATCACTAATCATAAATTATCATAAACTGAATCATCTCACCTAATGTACATGAACTCATTTTGAGATATATTTTTCACAAATTTTCATAAAGTAATAGTGAAAAATAATAACAAAATATTAGTAAAAAAATATAAAATGTTTCATTTAACTCATAAAATCAATAATGTCATCAAAATATAAATCAAATAATTCAACAAAAAATATATGATGATCAAAACATTAATCATCTGCTTAACTTGAAGAATATCCAAAGTTGTCTATGTTTTATAACATCCCAAACATTGCTCTTTGTTTCCTACGTTAAATTGTATATTTTTTCAAAATTGATTGCAATAGTTTAGAAAGGTCTTTTAAAACTTTAACTTGATTGTTTATCCCGAGTTAAAACTTCTTCTAGACTCAGATCTATTTCTTTTATGAAAATTTTCATTTCATTAAAAATTTATGAACTTAAAATGAATGAGACAGTGGATTACATTGTAGGCTTGTAAATTGATTCATAGTGATTTTGATGTATGAACACATTACTATTAAAATCATATGAAAAGTCTCATCTTGAAAAAAAAAATGTGTGGGTGAGAGATTATGTCACTGCCTTCAAAGCAAAAATAATGAAATAAATAAAAAAGTTTGAGATGAGAAAGAAAAAGAAAAGTCTCTCATAGTTGAATGTGATTGTTTGTAGGGTTTGGTATTTATATGATCAACTAAAAAGTCTATAAAATCTACCAAAATCCAATTAAAAAAAATTCATAAAATCTTTATAATTTTGAATAACAGATGATTTTTTTTTTTTTGCGTTATTCAAAATCCCAATTGAATACCACAAGATTTCGTTGCCCTTTGAAAAAAAAATCTTGATAATCTTGATTGAATACTATTAGATTATTTTTTATCATTTAACAATCTTGATTGAATACCCAAGACATTTTTACAAAAAAAAAAAAATTATTCAAATCTTAAACAATCCTAATCCAATACATCTCCTAAGTTTTTGTTTTTTTTTTTTTATATAATTTTTAATTTTATATATATGAAAAGTGCGGGTCGCGGGTGCGGGTATGGGTATATAGGTACCCAGAGGGTATGGGGATGGGGATTGAAATTGTTACCCGCACGGGTATGGGGCCGGGGACGGGTACTTTTTTCAAACACGGGTATGGGGACGGGTACTATAGTACCCTACCCATACCCTACCCATTGCCATCCCTAGTGACTCTCTACCAAAAAAATAAAAAATACTGTACCAAAAAAAGAAATGATAGCGTGCGTGACTAATGAAGGTTCATATTATTATTAAGTCTATTATCACAAGGACCAATTCATATATGGTTTGTTCATAGCATATATATATATAAAACCATAACTGAACTGATATTTGAATTGGATAGTTGTTTATTTGGTTTAGTGCATTGTTGAATTTTTTTTTTATGGAAAATAATAAGAATGATCGAACACACAGATAATTATAGAATGTGATAATTGTATAGCAATAATGATTAATTTAAAGCTATTGAATACAAACCTTAATTCACATTCAACTCCATGAGAGCGTTGCTTGACGGAAGAAACCCTTAGATTCCATTTGAGAGCTCTTTGGAAGAAAAAATTGTTATACAATGACCGGTTTATTAATGATTGATCCAACCACCAGAAAAGCTTATAATATTTCCATTTAAATATTCGTAATCTACAAATAATAGTTATCATATGTTTAATGGTCATTTGAAGTATGTATTTTTCTTGTTGTCTTCTTCATCAGCAGATCACTGCTGTGAGCAATTTGTTTCAGTTCTTTGGTGTTTATGGCATCGGAAGAACGAGAAAATATGAGAGAATATGGAAAAACCAATTGCTATATCTCTTCACTTGGCCTTGAAAAGTCTTAGTGATGGAGCCGTAGGTATGGCAGCGTGCTTAAGAGATCACAATGGCCATTTTGTATCAGCTATGACAACATCTTTTAGTGGGATTTATTTGTTCACCGCAGGAAGTGGAAACTACGGCTTAATTTGCAAGTTGTAATCATTTGAACAAAAAAATCTAGGTTTACACAAAGTTACGTTAACTTAATATTACTTTTAATTCATTAAATTTTTTAATTTTTAATTTTTATTCATAATATTTTAAAAATGTCATTTAGGTATTTTAAATTATGTTTTTTTAAAAAAAGAAAAATAACGTTTATTCATAAGTAAATGTTTGATATAAAGAAGTGCAAACTCAAAAAAGGTTGTCTGACATAAAATTTAAGCACCCTAAGAAGAGCATGGACAACTTCATTATTAGCTTACCTACAAATAAATTTAACAGAAAATTCAGAAATACTTCTGCTGTCCGGGAAAATTAAACATCTTATGAGGATTTGACCAAATAAATTTTGTCTGAGAAAGCTTGAAAATACTATATAGATATATAGATTATCCCAACACCTATATATGTTACTCACATTCATACAAATATTCTACATACATCAATCATCATCTCATCAAGTCATATTAGCCGGCCAACATTATAATATGTAGTTTCCCTAAATATATCAATTGTAGCCATCAACCAACTATACTAAAGGCAACAAAATTATTGCCATTAATTAAACATCGAAAATTATCACAAGCTTTCACACCATCACATATATATACATCTCAATATAACCAAATAAATTTGTCTCTATCCAAAAAAAAAAAAATAATGACAGTGTTTAACAATCTCAAATAGTAGCAATAAAAATAATGACAGTGTTTAACAATCTCATATAGTAGCAATATGAAAGATCGTGAAGGTGTAGCAATAAAGAGAGATGAGAAAGGATTCCATATAGTAGAAGAAACTCCTTCATAGTTTTATGCACCCTCAATAAGTAAATTCTCATGTGCCCTAGTTTAGTGCATTTTGATACTCATTAATTTCCGAAGGAGTTGGCTTACAAACATGTCTTTGCCCATCATTATCTTCTGCAAGGTCTAAACGCATATGATATAATATAAGATACAAGATAGTGCAAATAAATAAAGAACTAGAGGTGGTATATCACAATATCCAATGAACAAACATTCAAAGCCAACTATTACACTATTAAGTTAGTACGGTAGTGAAATGGGTCTATCTGATCTGCCTCTTGTTGGAGAATTGACAAAATATTGGTTGCTAGAGATTAGTTCAAATGGTGGCCGAGAAGCACTTAATTTGTCCTAGAAATGAATGTCTTTGACCATTATCCAATTGTCATCAAGAATAATGTGATTGATTGGAACCTAAGCCATTTCGGGTCCTAGATTGTTGATTTGAAGATCATAGATTTGAGAAATTTGTGGAGGAAAGGTAGAGTGAGTAGAATTTTCACAGATGGGGAGCTTTTGTACTTAAGGAGAAATTAAAGTCGCTCAAGAAGTGTCTCAAGGTGTGGAATGAGGAGCATTTCGGGAATCTTGATGTGAGAAAGAAGAATTTGCAAATAGAGCTGACCGAACTTGGAAATGAAGGAGGAGGGCGGTGATCTTGATGAGATGGAGATTATACAAAAAATGTAGGTCCAAGAGGAGTACTGGAAGGTAGTAAAATGCATTGAACTCAACAGGCAAAAGGCAAAGATAAAGTGGTTGGAGGATGGGGATAAAAATACTAAACATTTCCAAGGTTGCATAAACTGGAAGAGGAGAAAAGGAGTACTGAAAGGATTATTTCTTGAAGATGGTTGGATGGAGGAACCAGATCATGTCAAAAAAGAGGTCTATAATTTCTTTGAGAAGAAATTTAACGAAACAAAAACATGTAGACCTAAGTTGGATGCATGGTGTACAATTGAAACAAATCTCTGAGGCTGATAAAAGTGACTTGATGGCTACTTTTGAGGAGTCAGAAGTAAGGGATGTTGTGTGGAAATGTGAAAACTCCAAGTCACCCAAACCTGACGAGTATAATTTCAAGTTCATTAAGGCTTTTTGGTGTAAGACATTTTGTTCCATGCGTGAAATTGGATGAAAAAAGTAGATGCTTTCTTTTGCTACTTGTCCAATGGTGTGTGAATATGGGAGCTTGTACTTTGAGTCTATAGAAAACTTATTTTGTTGAGTATATATAAATTTAATATGTGAGTTAGGAGAGGTTGTAAAATCTGAGCATTTATTTGGGTTGGCATATGCACATATGGTCAAAGGAGAGATAGCTACTAATGAAGGAGTAATGGCTAGTGGTTAGGACATATTTATGTTCAATATATATATGGTCTAACCACTGCCCAACTACAGATGGGGAGAAGTAGGATATCAGAAGGGTGATATTTTTTATAATCAATAGCTAGTATATAAATTTTCAATACTACTAATACCATTACTAATATAATATATTTTTGCTGATTAAAAAAAAATAGTACTGTAGATATATCACAACTAGAAACTTACACAGCATCTATTAGCACACGTTGTAATCAACATTTACCAATATAAACACTTTAGTCCAACACATGCATATGATACAAACCATAATCTTATTACATACTGCTATGTAGAGTATATATATACTATTGTGTGGAGCATATATTAATTAAGATACCAATCAATCACGTCTAAACCACCCAAATAAAATGTCCACACTTCCTATAAAAAAAACCCTTATATTCTAACCCAAAACCATAAACACAATAGTCATGTAAAAGTAATACCATCAAATACTGTAAAAGTCACTATATCTAAAACACATTCCCGAATATAAGGGTTTCTGAATATTTAAATTAGTCTCAACAATTAGTTACTAATATTTTAGTTACTAAACTAAATTATAAATTAGTCTCTGATTGATTTAGAGACTAATTTGGTAAAGTTAGAGACATAAATTGATCCGTAAAATTGTTTTTTTCTTCTAATGAACATTTTTGTCTCAAAGCTGTATATTCCTTTTGCAAAGATTATCCTTAATGGGAATCCAATTTTGCAAAATCCTCCAAATTAAAAATCAAACCTTTGGTGGTACTTTAAAATCCTTAACTGTGAATAGAAGTTCATCCTTATGGTCATTCGAGATAACATTAACTTGTTCTTTGTAGGCCGATCTAACTGAGAACTTCCTCGAGCCATCTAACAACCACACACATTTATCACTTGAATCTTTTTTTAGAACAAAAGTTTCCACCAAAATTTCTAGAAAAGAAACCAATGTGACCTCCCATTTAAACCAAACTTTTCTCCATTTTAAATCCCAACACCAATCATCTCCCTCTCACCTTCCTATATCTCCAACAACTCCCATTTTTTTTAATTTGAATGTAAGAACAGCCTAGAAAATTTACTAACTAATTACTCTTCACCCACTCAACAATCATGTCAAAAACTAGCATGATACCCTCTTCCCACTTTCCATTCACACCTCAAACCATTTAGACTCATCCAACCTTCCACAAGTTTACATAAGTCCCTCAACCAAAAAGAAGTGGAATTTCCCACGTTACCTCTCAATATTCCTCCCCACCCCCAATATTTTGAATGTAACAAGTTACACCAAAATGACCATCTTTGATTATAAAGTTCCTATGTCCATTTAGGTAAAAGAAATAAATTAATCAAAGATGTTTATATCTTTTATCTCCAAATCTCCTTAATTTTTTGGATGACATAAATTCTCCTAATTAACCCAACAAATTTTCTTTCTTCCACTCTCCTTCCCCCACTAGAAGTCTTGTTGAATGGAACTAATTTGATTTACAACTCCCTTGGGAATTCTAAAAAAAAGGTAAAGATGTCAAAATCAAATTGATAAAATATATCCAATCAACTTGCAAATGATGAAGTCTTGTACTTCCATAAAACAAGCTTTTTATGAATCTCATTGATTACCGGAATCCTTTTTTCCTCCCTCCTAAGATTTGCAACAATATGCATTCCAACATAAATGAATGGTAATGTAAATACCTTACAATTCAACAAAATTGCATTTTTCATTTTCCACATGTTCTACACCAATGCCACCAAAGTAACTTTTATGGAAGTTAACTTTAAGTTCAAAAACAATTAATTTCAAAACACCTCAACTTTTCACCTAGAGCACATTATCCAATCCAATGAAGATGGTATCATCAACACATTATAAAAAAAAAAAAAAATGACCTTCATTTTTCTTTGCCAACAAGAAAGAGTGAAAATAATTAAGTTTTGTGCAATTGCTTCTCTCATCATACCACTAAGGTCTTCCGCCACAATAATAAAAAGAAAGAGAGTCAAGGAGGTCCACATGTTTTAACCCTATTTGAATTATGATATTGATGAGAACCGAAATAGTTCATGATGATAAATACCATTTTATCCATGAAATTCACTTTTCATCAAAACCCAATATTTACATCATATAGAATAAAAAACTCCAACTTGTCAAATCATATGTCTTCTTATAGGCAACCTCGAAGAAGATTCATTTTTTCTTCTTCCTCGTTCCTTCACCAATTGTTTCATTGGCCACCAAGACACTATGTAAAAGGAATGTTCCATCCAAAAAGGAATTTGTCTATGATCAATCACTTTAAACACAACCTTCTTAATTCTATATGCTAAAATCTTAGCCAATACCTTATACATGCACCCAACCAATCTAAATTCACCAAGATCATGTGGATAATTAACTTTGGGGATTAAAATTATGAAGTAGCGGCATAGCTACTTCTATGAAACTCCCCATATTCATGAAATTCCTCAAGAAATCTTATAATATCTAATTTCATATTTAAAATTTAACACATTTAGGTTTGGACTTTTACAAGTCTTTCACTTTCCCACATCGCTTCTTTTACCTCTAACTCCACAAACTTAGACACCAACATGACATTATCCCCCAATTTTATTTGTGCAAAACTAGTGCCCATTAACCTTGGTCTAACCCCACCTTCCTTACTTAACCACCACACAAAAAATGGGTCCTCCACCCACTCCCCACCAATATTCAATATTTATGACTCATGTTTTTCCTCCTCTTCCAATTCACCACCAAATGAAAGTATTTTGAATTATCCATCATCAACCTATCAACATTTCACCATGCTAACTACCTAAGCTCGATCTCTATGCACAAAAGCCGGCACTATCCAGGGCTCAGTTGCGCACCATCAACCTATCAACATTTAGATCTATTACAACATGTTCATAAATCAATATAGAATCAGAGAAGAGGATTTTGACTTCATATTGCATGTTTACATCATTTTACCCAACTTTGGGCCCAATTCCATCCTTTTACATCACAAATCAAGTCAAATATCCTTAAGTTCCCTAGAATAAAATATAATAATATAAAATAATAAAAAACTTAAGTTCATCTCATACCTAACATTTAAATCCCTTTAAGGATTTTAACAAGAGATTCGACATTGTTCATCCTCATATATGTATAGTCTCGGCCATTTGTAATTACATACAAAACCTTGAAATATTAACTTCAAGCACACGCTGAGGTAGGAAAATGCTGTGACAAATATTTTTGTTAAGTTGGGAGCCAAATCTTCCTCCCTGTTTATTTTATTAAATTCTTATTCAATTTCAGTTTCTAATTACTTAACTGTTAATGCCTCACACACTCTCTTTTTCTTTTGTAGGCGTTAGTGCCCTCTTTTTAAATTCTTTATTCATCAAAAAAAAAAAAAATCCCTTTACAGATATAAATCTAGGTGAACTAGTCTCATAATTAAAAAATTAATGTATATTGGATTTTGCGTACACAATTACAGTTTGACCCCTAATTGTCCTAAAACCATTAAAGTCGTGTGACTGAAGCTAAACTTGATATTTTTTCTTCATGACTTAACTGTAACTTCCCTGAAACTTTTAGGGTCAAACCGTAATATTTCCTAAAATCACTCATCTGCCCTAAATATTATTGTCCTAAGACCATTACAGTTTACCAAAGATTTATTTTTTTTATTTTTTCAGTTTAACATTAGTTCAACCAATAATATTTGAACACATAATATCGTGTTGGATTTGTGCATAAAAACCTCATACTATATAGCAATGTTGTTTATAATTTTAGTTTTTACTCAAATGCCTTCATTTTCTTTATTGCTTATAATAATTTCATAAAAATAGTGTATAAGTTCCTATAGATTTTACCTTCCTCTCACCATCATAATCATTATGTTATAAAATGAGTATAAAACTTGTTTTTTATACACCCATAACTTTTTATAGTTCATGATATTGAAAATGACATTGTCTAACTTATGCAGGTAAAAATAAAATTAAACAATCTCATATAAGATGATTGGTGCAAAGAATTAAAGAGTTGTACTAACCATCTTTAAATACAAAAGAAAATTATGCACTAATTTATTTATTATAAAGTTATTTAACTCCATTGTTAAACAATCCCACTTAAAATGCATACTCATTAACCTGAGATATGCATGTTCCATGTTATTTGGCATTTTGCATTACCCACCACCCTACGTTCCAACAAATAAAAAGATAACACAGCATCAAAGTACATAAGACATAGTAAATAATTATAGTCTTTGTTACCTTGGTCCCCAAACTCTATTTCAATATTTTCCATCAGTTCTTCAATTCTCGAGCTTTCCCCATTAACTAATTCCGCTGAGACGGCTGAGTCTAATGGATCATCCTTTGGACACTCTTCGTACACATATCTCAAGGAGTAGTAGCCAAAAACGAGAAGGAACACAACATTTAATATTCCCAACATCAGATAGAACCTGTCCAAATGGCTACAGTTGACATTATCCATGAACCAGGTAGAGATAAACAAGCTAATTGGTATAATGAGGAGTTTGCCACTACCAATCACCAATTTTCCAAACGAGTTCTCAAAACACACCATCGATTTCGCTACGTGCAAGTGGAACAAACTAGAGAACCCACCGTCAACAAGTCCTTCCGTCATTCCTAGCAACGAAAACTGCGGAACTAAGGCAACCGTCGAGATTCTACCCCGGTGCTCGTAGTAGTAATCCATATCGAGCTCATTATTTATTACCTTCAATCTATGAACCTCAACTTTCCATGCTACAAGGCTGCAGATTACTGCACAAAACATGCCACAACCAATCCTTAGAATCGCTGCTTTCTTGTTGCACTCATAACCGATATCTCCGGGTTTTATGAAGTGTCGAAATGAATAACTGATGAGAAAGCAGATGAGTCGTGACATATTATTCGCCCCGTCTTTGATCAAGAAGAGAATAGATATATCGTTACCATTGTTTGTAATATCTGATTCCATGCTACTTGCTTGTGCAACAAAGTAAGTGTCCCCAGTGGCCAGCAATAAACTGTAAGCAAAGAAAGCAAAGCACATGTAGATCATAGGAACAAGGCTCTTCACTTCCCTCACTTCCTTTACAATGCAAACCTTCCCTTTCTTTTCTTGCTCTTTAAGACTCAATACTTCTTCAGAATTAACTATTGCTGCTTTGTCCAGCCACCTGAATAGCCATGGAACTCGCAGCAATAGCCTTACTCCTTCACCACGTTCATCCGAATAATGGCCCTGCTTGTAACCCTTCCAGTAATAACCATCCTCTGAGGTTGGATATTTTGATTTCCGTTTCCCAAAAGCTGCTTTGAAAATTCTATAAATCTTCCCCAGATTGCTTTCATCGCACAATTCTTCGAGATACGTATACGACGCGGAACCGAAGAGGAACAACATATAAGTCCCTCCCATGAGAAGTGCCGCAAATCGGAACTGGTGCTCGTACGTTACACGGGCCAGGATGAAGGCGATGCAAATTGTTAAGACGTATCCTAGAATCATTGGTCCGAACAACCAGGTTTTAGTGAGCACTGTATCCATGGGGTCACGCTCTTCATTGTTTTGTGTGATTCCTTGTTCTTGTTTTTTTTTTTTTTTTTCTTGTTTTAATTTTCTCTTGTAATTGGTATTCTAAAAAATCCTCTAAAAGTTGTTGACCATTGTTCCCTAATGCAAGGAACACTATGGCTGCATAGATTGCATGAAATTCGGAAAGTGAAGGTGATGTAGATGTCCATAGTAGCATTAAACCCTGCAATTAGAATTAAATTTTGGTTTTGTCATGTGTTGAGTGCGAGGTAGGCATAATAAATGGGAAGAAAATATTACTCTTTTCTTTCCAAGATAAGTGTCATTTTTTAGGGTTCGCTTGTTGGGTAGTGGGTAGGACAGAAGATGATAGGATAGGATAGGATGCGCCAATCTAATTATTCTTGGTTGTTGCAGGGTATTTTTTTATTGGAGTTTATGGATTAGAATAGATTAGATAAGATTGATTTTTTTCTTTCCATTCCAATTAATATTTTTATTCAAAATTAAGTATTCTATCAATCAAATAAGAATTCTTTTTCCTAATTTATCAATATATACAAAATTGTATAATTTCATATAAATTTTAACCAATCACATAGAGAATATAAAAAATTGATAATTATTTTATTTAATTAAACATAATTCATATTATATTCATTCATTATTAAGTTTGTTATTTAAGGCACACTAAATATATATAAGTAAAATTTATTATATTATTATCCTATCCTATTATGTTTCGCATATCTTGTCATATTTATCCAACAAACGGACCTTTAAATTACTATTTAACTTGTATAAATAAAGAAAAACTAATAAATAGATGAAAAAAGATGATAATTTTAATAATCAAACCTAAGAATTAATATTACATTGAAAAGTTAAATATAAAACATATTTTGGAATAATATTTTTTCTCAAATGCAAAACTTATTTAAGGACGGAGAGTATTATGTGGGGAGTTTCTTCCACATAAATCATTTTGCTTTTTCTGAATGTACCCAAACATGCTCTTAATGTAATTCATTAAGAATAGAGTTTTGAATAGAAGGAATAATGAAATAAAAAACATGGCGGCTAGACTACAATCATGACACTCTTGCAAGTTGCAAGAACATGATAACAAATTAGTTTTCATCTCTTAAAAATCTAAAATCATTGTTTTTAGTTACGAATTATCTGTTGTATGATACTAATTAATTATCTGTTTACGGAAGGTAAAGTTAAGTGACACTAAGTAGTGTTTGTGGTATTATATTTATATTTAACACTTCTAAAATATATTTTAGATCGTTTTTATTTATTTACCCTTTCAAATAATTATCGTTCACAAATTTTGAAAGGACTTAATATAAGACTTAATTTCATTTTTATCCCTAAAATTTTATTTTTTGTGATTTTTATCCTTCAATTTTTTTTTCTAACACTTTTGATCCCAAAAATTAATTTTTTAACAATTTTTGTACCTTGGTTATTTTATTTTGCATTGACTGATAATTTTGAATGTTAAATATATTAATGTGTGTTTATTGATGGATTAAGTGTGGTTGTAGTGACGATGATGACAACGGTGATTGGTGGAGGAAGCAGTGTTAATTAAAGTCTTATTTAGGGTGGTTGTCAATTTTCAGTTTATAATTTTAAAATATAATTTCAAACCAAAATGTGTTTCAAAAAAAAAATGGAGTTGATTGAGTTGGTTTTTAACTCAATTTTGTTAATGGGGTGTCAAAAATGCTAAAAAAAATAATTTTGAGATCAAAAGTGACGAAAAAAAATTAAAAGACCAAAATTGTAAAAAATAATTTTTTGGAAAACTAAAAATGCAGTTAAGTATTAATATAAATAAGAACTAAGGACCGCTGGCAACACACTCTAGTTAATAAACTTTTTTTATTAGTTAAAATATATTAAAAATTATAAACAATGAATAAATTATTAAATAGGATGTAAAACTAATAAAATTTGACCATTTTTAATAAATTTAAATCAATGAAGTATATTCAAAAAGAATGTGTTTCTAATATTTTAAATATGAGAATTTACCTGGATGGATGATGCAGTGCAAATTGTGATCATAGTGAAGCGTCCCGTATATTTTTCTGAGATTACAGAAACAATAACAAAAAAGAGAGATGATAGACAATCTAGCAGATTTCTAACAATAACAGCCATCCATTGAGGCCTCCCCTTTCTTGAATCTTCATAGTAATCCATCATTGAAGACAGCACCGCGAATTCCAAATATTTGTAGCTTACAATCAAAGCTGCGAAAAAAATTAGGGCAAAGTTTAATTTAAGTTCCTTTGAATAACAAAAGCAATTGCATTCTTTACTAATTGAAGACTTAAATACCGTTTTTAGTAGCTCAAATTTGATGTCTATTTTTTTGTCCCTGGAATTAAAGTTGTTTTTCTTAGTTATTTTGTCCAAAATTATTAAATAAGTATAAAAATTTTATAATTTGCAACGATTTTTTATTGACATAATTTGATTTGGTCATAAAAATACCATAACTAATTATAAAATTTATCTACATTATTTGATATTTTTAGATAGAATGAATAAAAAAATATTTATCGTATTTGAAAAAATAAAAAATAATTTAAACATTAAAAAAATATATATATATATATATATATATATATATATATATATATATTTAAAAGATTAAAAACATATATAAATCATAATTGAATTACCGCCTATAAGAGGTAAGGTGTTAGAGTTGAGGCATAGATGACGGAGTGAAGCTATTGTCAAGTGTAAGAATTTCTTCTCTGAATTAATGCTGTCTTGCACGGCCATGGCGAAGTTTGTAGTACGACATAGCACAATCAATGACAATATATATAGCTTGAAATTTGAAACTAGAGAAGTAGTGTGAATTAATGACTTTATTTTTTTGCATGTGTTTGGTAGGGCCCCACAGAGAGAATAAAGAAGAAAAGAAAAAGAATGTTGTCTCACGAGAAAAGATAAGAACAAACAAAATGTTATTCTCATTACTTTTTATGATCAACTCGATTACATTAGGGAAATCAATTACTTTGTATTTGGAAATATAAGGAATGAGAGTTAGTGAGTTCTACTCTTCATTAACAAAAAAAAACTAATATATTATCAATTAATAAATGCCAAATGACTTTTTTATTTTATTTTATTCAGTTTATTCTATTATATTTTAAAACAAATTATTTTAGTCTATTATGTTTAAAAAAATTTTAAAATAATTATTTTGTTAGTGTCAACGTAACATTGTTAATATAGTTCCCTATGAGAATTTAATATACCAAAATTATAACTTCATCATCTACCACAAAGAATTATTAATGTACGTGATTTTGTATTTATAAATTTCAATATAAGACTATGACGCATGAGGTTATTAATGGTACTGTGAATCGACATCATAAATATTAAAAAATATTAATAAAAAAAATATATTTTTAAGTTAATATTTATTTAATTTTCTTTCATTAGTAATATCTTAGTTTTATACCTATATTTAGTAATAAATATTTAGCTTAATTGTATATTTATTTTATTTTTGGCAAGTTTTACTCTTAACAAATTAATTTGATATTTGTAAATTTTATTCTATCATTTTATCCTTACATCACATGATTGTACATTTAATTCCCTATTTTTTTTTTTAAAAATCGATAAATTTTGTACCCATTTATTTGTATTTTTTTTTTATAAATTTTATATTAATTTAGTTTTCAAAATATTTTATTCTTAATTTTTGTAAAAAAAAAAAATTCCCCCCACTTAATCCTGCATCCGTCCCTGGTTAGACTTCTAAATTTCTAATACATGATCTTATATACATTCCTAGCTAGTTGAAGAAAAAAGAAATTAGAGAAATGTTAACTTTTTTACGAGAACATTCTACATAATCTACAGTTTACGAGAAATTAAGGCAAGAAGAATCAAGTTATGAAGGGAAAGAATTGTACAAACAACTTTTTGGGCAGATGAAAGCTAACATATATATAAGACCATAAAATCCTACATATAACATTAATTTATTATAGTTCTATTGAGTTGAAGAAAAGATTGAGCTAATGCATGTATAGTTGGAAGCAAAATGAGTTAAGAATCTCTCTTCTAAAGTTGGCGTGTGGAAGAAATGAAATAGACTGGGAATATTATTTTTTTATTCGTAAATAGAGTGGGAATATATACAAGAGTATAGAGAGAAAAAAGATAAATCAATGCTATATATATTTAGCCCTACATTAAGGAGAAATTAATTTGGTTATGATTATTAATTTAGCCTTGCATAGAGAAAAGATAAATTTGGTTATGTTTTAAAACAAGAGTAATATATATATATATATATATATATATATATATATATATATATATATATATCAGTACTTCCTTTAATTACCGTACAAAGTTGTCAATTCTTTTCTTGTGCTCTGAAATCTGAATAGCCGTGAAACTCGTGGGGTCATATCCTCAGTCATTTTTCACGGTTGAGTATTCAAAAATCATCACTCAAATTATAATCTGTTATGGTTATTAATTACGCTATGTTGTTGATATGCTATAATATTGTTTTGAGAAATATTTTAGAAGCATTTTCATAAAAGTGCTGCAAATAGAAGAGTCTCCTAAAAAAGGCTTTGACTGTGTGTGCAAGATCATGATTATTTCTCCAGATAGTAATTAATTTACTAGAAATTAAAATGCAAGAAAAATAAAATCCACATGTAAAAAAACTTTATATATAATTAAAGGAAGTACTGATATATAAAGTTTTTTTACATGTCTAGACATGTGGGTGTGGAAGTTCAAGCTACCTCTTTATAGTTAAACACTTTATTTGGCTCACCTATAGAGGGAGTCTTCCTACTAACTCTTTCCGCTTCATGCGGTATATTACTACTGATTCTTCTTGTTGCAGGTGTGGAGATGCCAATGAAACATGGATTCACATCCTTCGCGATTATCCCTATGCATGTAAGGTGTGGCAATACATCCGGTTGCAGTATAGTCTTGATTTCTCCATTGATGATGCTGCATACTGGCTCAGAAGTAACATTCAAGGAAATTTTCAGCTCTTATTCGGCATCACTTGCTGTGGTTTTTAACGATATAGTTTGGCCAGACTGGTATATGCATAACCAGATAAGTTCTCTTTTACATCTAACCAAAGGAACAAACTCGACCAGTTCGACCAGCTCATCCTCAATAGATAGGATACTGGTTACTGTGAACCTCCTTCGCAAAACTACATCAAGATCAATACGGACGGTAGTTCCTTTGGTAATCTTGGCTTGTCAGGTTTTGGTGGCGTTCTACGAGATTTTGCAGGCAATTGGATCACGGGTTATATAGGCAATTGTGGTTTTACTTCAAACACCACCGCTGAGTTGTGTGCTATTTTCCATGGCATTAAACTTGCCCACACAAAAGGTTTCTCTAATGTTATTTGTGAGACGGATTCCACCACTTCTCTGAAATTCATCATTGAGGGGCTCGACGTTGTTCATCCTCATGCAGGTGTGGTTTCGGCCATTCGTGATTACGTACAACTACCTTGGAATATTAGCTTCAAGCATACGCTTAGGCAAGGAAATAATATGGCAGACATTCTTGCTAAGTCAGGAGTCAAATCTTCCTCCCCGTTTATTTTATTAAATTCTTGTCCAGCTTCAGCTTTCGAATTACTTAGTTACTGATGCCTCAAGCACTCTCTTTTGTAAGCCTTAGTGCCATTTTTTTAATTTCTTTATTCATAAAAAAAAAAAACTGACGAGTTCCATTAGTTCGTTTAAATTAAGTAAATTTATAACTATTAATTTTTGTTTGTAAATATGCATATATAAATTTAAATGAGGTTTCTAATATTTTAATTTTTTTTTTTAATTTTTAAAAAGTTTAAATATATCCCTAAAAAAAAGTTTAAATATTATTATAAATATGCTAATTTTTTTTCATTTAATGATTTTTAAAGTATTATTAAAAATATGGTAATTTAAAATATAAAATGGTCTTAATTTGGTATATAATTGTTATGTGATTTGATATTTTTTTGTTTCTCTACATAGACATTATTTTCTTAATTGAAAAAATACTTTATGGATATTATCATTTTATATGAGAATAATATTTTTAGGTGAGGGATGAGCAAATTATATTCAAGCAAAAGGATTGGGTATTCGAGGCATCAAAGTCAACGCACTACATTTTCATTAAATTAAATATGCATATGTTATGAAATTTAAATATGAATTAAAAATATTAAAAGATATATTAAGTGTAATTATACTCAAGAAGATTATTATATACTTCATTGTACACAATATTTTTAATGTAATCTAAATACTTCTCATCTTGCTTTTGATATGTATTATTATCAGTTGATTTGTCAATCTTAAGTATTGCTCTTTCTATAAGATACTCTTCATCCCACATTTGTTGTTGTAAATTTGGATACATGTTATCCATAATTTATTTGATTAGATCACCCATTAGTTTTAGCAAATATTGTGTGGGTATTTTTGTCCATGATGGAACATTTTCTCATTCCTTAACAATTGTTTGTATTTTCCCATCACCAATTGAAATAGCCATTTATTAAATTGACATGCCAAAGAGTTTAAGTCACTCTTGAAGGTTGACTTTCACTAACTCTCATGCTTTTGAATAACATGAAGATTTTGCAATGACTATACAATGCTTTTCCTTTGACCTTTTGGTATTAGGGGAAAAAATCTCCTTCTAGAAGAATTTTTTTCCTCTAAATGGTTGATTTGCTTTGTTTGGATATCTATAACCAACAATATCTTTTACTACAATAATTTTGTAGATTTGCAATTGACACTTTCGTCGCAAATCCATCAAAAATTTGTTGCTAAGAAGTGATTGCGAGCAAGAGATATACCTGCTGCTGTTTTCAAGCTTCTAATGTGAGATAAAATTTTTCTCACTATTTTCACGCTAATAATTTATCAATTGTCACTATTCATTTGGCAAAATCTCTCAAAATTGGTTACTCTAAATAAACTATTCCATTCCTAATTTATGAGATGTTTAGTTAATTTGTCGCAACTTAGTTACAAATGTGTTTTTGCAAAGTTGCAAAGGTGTTTAGTTAATTTGTCGCAACTTAGTTACTCTAAAAAAACTTGAATTTAAAAAATAAAGAATAGTTATAGAATTTTTTAAAAAATAAATTAATTAAGAATAATAAAATAAATACTAAATTAAATAATTCACATCATATATACCTTTTGTTGCAAAAATATTATGTAATATAATTATAATCAAAACACACATTTTCACATAAAGTTAAATAAAATAATATCAAACACATGTTAATATAGTTTTATTTTTATTACTTAATTAAATTACATGATATTTGTATAAATTAACTTAAGATTAAAAAATAAATATCTCTATTTTTTCTTTAAAATACCCCTAAAGTATTAGAAAAATCAAATAAAACGATTTTTATTTTTTAAATATATATAATGTTAAATTATGTTATATACTTTTTAAAGTTTTTTTATATATTTAAAATCAATTAAAAATTAACAATGTTAAATAATTTGAGAAGGATTGACAATAGAAACAATTGTGTCGTAATATTGTGTCGAATTTGCTTTGAAAATTATTCTCCCTAAAACTAATTTTATATTGACAATACTTTTTGGGAGAAATTTGCGATAACTTTTTCTTTTACAAATTATTGATAGACAGATTTGAGAAAGAAATGTCCCTCGCTATTGTAAGGTTTTTCTTTTTTACAATAATTAGTTTTTTTATTAAAGAAGAATTTGTGAAGATACATATCTGTCACTAGATAATTTGAGAAAGTTGCGAAGGAATAATGAGGAAAAAATTTGCCTTTGCTAATCCTCACTAATTTGCAAAGAATTTGAATGACTTTCTAGTTCATACAAATTTGTCTCTAAGTTACAACGAATTAATAACAAAATATATCTCTCGTTAATCCATGAAATTCTTGTAGTTTTAGAGTGATCTATAAAGAGATTCAAATGCAATTTTTTTTGTCATTGGTGCCTCATCCCAAACAATGAAATCTATTTGAATGAATAGTTGAGCAAGATGAATATTCTATTTGATTGAGGAAGTGTTGTAATGCGTAAAATATGAAGGCTTAAGGACAAGTGTACCTTATGCAGTAATAATAGTGACATAAGTTTGAATATTGTACCTAGAGGTTAAAAGTGACTCTCAAATAATAAATCTATAAAAAAAAACAAGTAATTAAAAAATTGGTTTAAGTCAACCTGACCCATTATGGTCAGGGTGAGCTAGACAAGCTCGCCTTGCGTACAAATGGGCTGGTTTGCCTATATATATATATATATATATATTTTTTTTTTTTTTTAAATAAGCCTATCAACTAAATTATAAAATAAAATAGTAAATTAATTTATACAAAAGTTGAATTAGCAAGTTTTTTATGCATTTTAATTTCATGGTAATTACAATATTAACATAATAAGTTTATCATCTTCATGAAAAAAACATAACAATAAAAAATTTATCTAACTTCAAACAATCATAACTAATAAATTTTCAACTTAAGTCTTTAACAATATAAAATACAAAGTCTTTTAACAATATAAAATACAAAGTCTTCTGTTATAACTAATAATTTTATCAAATATGAAATAATCAAATTACAAAAAAATTTATCAACAATAACAAAATAATTTACCACAAACACAAACTTACAAATTACCAACATAGGCAACAAAGGTTAGCCCGTCACCTACTTTGTCAACCCTTTAAATTAATGTGTCTTTTTTTTTTTTGGATTTTATTTATTTCCTGATGCAATGACATGTGCATTTCATGGTATAGCTGCAATTTTGTAATTTTGGAAGAGAAATACTAATACACATTGTGACACTCTTTAACTTATAAACTCTTTATTACTGTTTAAAATTGATTGAAAATTATAAAATTTTATAGATTCTATATTTTTTATTAAAAGAATTTTACTTATGATTTTATAATATTTAATATATTTTATAGTTAATTTTTATTGATTAAAATATATTAAAAATTGGGATTAAAAGGGGGAGGAACTTCATCAGTCCAATAAACTTATATGATTTTTATCAAACCTTAGCCAAATTTGTCAAAATATTTAAATTATTAATTACTGCTAGTGCACGCGAATTTGTTTGTCTTGACTGTTCATTTTCTTCTCAACTTCCTTATTATCATGATTAATAGTTATCTTACTCGTTTATTGTTTTTTTAAAGAAATGATTAGCTTCGACGATGATGATGTACCTAATGAAAACAATCGATCATCTTGTCGGTGTCTTGGGTGCCTTAATTCAAGAAGATGGTTAATCATGGATGCTTGGAATACTGTCAGATTGATTTATAAGTATATATATCAACCAAGCATTAATTTTGTTTTTTGATTTATAGATAAATATTAATTATTAAACGTTAATTTTTGTTAAGGAAAGATTGGAACCCACATCTATCTCTTTTTTTTTTTTTCATTTATCATCAAATCAATTGTCTATAACAAAATTAATAGATTAATATTTGTCTATAAAAAAATTAAAAAAAACCTGCTTCATTTGGCCTGATGCAAGGTTTTAAATATCGGTCATGATCGCGTTGCGGTTTCGTTGTATTTGTTGGTATCACAGAAAATTGTGGACAAATGTGACGGATAGGGTCTCAATTGCGGTCGCTTTGCAGTCAATAAGCTAAAAAACCTTAACATGGCAGCCTAAGAATGCTTCTCATGTAGGAAAAGGGATCACTTATAAGAGCCTCAGAATGCTCGTTTTCTTGTTTATCAGCAGCAGCTTGTTCAAAAGACAAGGGTTCCTTCAGAATCCAACAGCTTCTTGCTCCATTTCGCGTTAGAGTTAATGACTTCTGAAACAGTGCCGACAACTATCCCTTAACTTCTCTAGTAGTGATTAATAAAAAAACAATTATTTACTTCTATAAATGAGGGTTTTATAACAACCACTTGGACACAACCTATATGAAGGTATTTATAGATTTTTTTGCATGTTTGACCCTACATAGGAGGTGAAGTACTATACATTCCCACATGGTTTTAAGTGAATATGTTTGGTTAAATTAATTTTCTGGATTTCTAGATCAGTGATCTCAGAAGAAGGAAGGGAGATTAAGTTAGAGAAAGTTTCACTGAGACTTGAAAGAAACACGGGTATATATATATATATATATATAAATTCATTGATATCATTACCCTTATATGGTTTCATAACAATATATATTATATGGATTAATTTGACATGCATTTATATATTGAATCTAGCTATGAACCCTTAGCCACTGATTATCAATTTAATTCTTAACCACAACCATGAATCTTATCCTTTAATCTATTTCTTATTCTTTGTAAAAGCATGGACAAAGTAGATTTAGGAGTTGTTAGTAACTTATATACCTAAAATAAGAATCATATTTTAAATTATATGAAAAAATATTTTACAAATTAATTTATGTAAAAACTTATTCCATTTTTTTCCTTATGCTTATAAGTGTTTCTGCAACAATTTATCCAAACATACATTTATGATCTCTTTTGGGACTTATAATAGCTACTACTCCAATCAGGTTGGATCTATGCATTCTGTATTTCCCAATTAAGAATACTATAAGGGCTTCATACTAATAGAGTAAGCATAACATGTAAAAGTTCACATTTAAATACGTACAGAAAGATAAACATCAAATTAATCACAACATTGTCCTACTTCAGCACGAGGCTATGCAGTCATGGAAGAGGCAATAACAAAAGTAATATTTTTACATGTCAATTAACATACACGCAATTGAATAAAAGTTATAAGATTGTCTTATATATTTGAAGTAAGATTGGGAGAGAGAAAACTGAGTCTATTATCGTAACACTAAGTCTAAAAAGCTCGTGATGTCCAATGATGCATCAACATCCTGATTTGAGGCAGTCACAATCCCATCATTATCTTCACTAGGTTTTCCATAGAACCTAGACATTTCTTTACAAAAAGATATAAAAAGAGTAAGATAACTATCATTCATAGGACGTTGAAAAGTAAATACGAAGAATCAAGAAAGGCATTCACATGTACTCATCCTTTAAAAGTAATTAATAAAATAAATATTTTGAAAAAATTGACAAAGATTTAACAACAAATCATGTTAGGGTGTTGTGTTTTTGAGAATATTACCAGAGGTAAAAGTTTCACGTTGCTTATAATATATTTATATTACTAGTTTATATATAAATAGACCATATAGGCTTTTAAAGTGGCAAACAATTTTCGGCCATGTAATATATACCATTGATCTTATGAGTCATATTTTTAAACAAAAGGACATCTTGTTTATATTTTTTTAGGATGATAATTTAATAAATATGTGTAAATACATAATATATTTTCTCACTCTATTTTTGTTTCTATTTCCTTTTTCTCATAACTCGAAAATGTGGAGCTTTCGGTATTGCAAGGTGTTGTGGAGATGGTGGAGGTTCTGGATGATAATAGAGGGTTGAAGAACATGAAGTGAGGCGATGATGGATGAAGGATGATAGTAGTTTGCCAATTACACACACCAATTCAACAAACAAATTCTCAAAACTCCACATTGACTTCACCATATAGCAATGGAACAAACTTGCTAACCCACCATCAACAAGCCCCTTCGTCAACGCAAATTGTAGAACCAACACAAATGTTGTGTTCATATCCCCTTCTTTCATGTCTGCCAATCTATGAACCTTGACTTTTCACACACGAGGTTGTAGATTACTGCACAAACCATGCCAAAGCCAATCCTTGTGATTGTCACCACTTGTGATTGGCATAAGTGGTCTGTGTGTGGGGTTTGGAGCTCGTTAGGCAAAGAGCGGTGGACGGTGGGAGGTGATTGGTCAAGGTGAAGTGGTGGAGAGAAATAATGGGGCTAGGGTTTACTGTTGTGGGTTTGGGAATAAGATGGAAATTGGAAAGTAGTAAGGTATTGAATGATATAAAGAGGAGAGTAAATTAGACCAACATCCTGTAAAGTATTTATTAATTATAAATGCACTCTCTATTTTTTAGACATTTTTTTTTTACATCCCCACTATCTAATGTTAACTTCTATTAGTTTTTTTTAAAAGAAAGTCAAAATTACCCTTAAAATGCTAGCTCTCTTTTAGGTCACTTCACACTCCTTCCACGGTGGGTTATTACTTCTCTAGATATTTCTGAATGTTGCTTCACCTTGATTGTTTCTCGTGCGTGGAAAGAAAGATGTCTTTGTGCGTAGGGACAAAGGCTTCGACGGAGGAATTGGGTGGTGTCCACTTGGCTTCCATTTGTGTACATCGCTGGTTGCCACTTGCACACCGGAAGAAATTTGCCACCGTGCACAAGGGCAGCAACTCCAGTGGAAGAATGATGTGGTGTCCACCAGTGAAAGGGAGGGAGGACTAGAGGAGAAGATGGGTCTAATTTTTGCATTTGAGATAAAAGGAGTGAGTTTAAAAGGTTTGTAGACTATTTGGGGTTTGTAGTAACAAAGTATAGATCTCAAGTCCAAAGATTAGGAAGACAACTTTTGGTATTATACTGTCACCAAAATTTGGATTTATAATCTTTGATTGAATTGTAAGGCTCAAATTTTTATTTTTTTATTTTTTTTAAGGAGAATGATGATTTTGTTTGTGTTTGATGAATTTCATTTTTATAGATTTTTTTATTGAAAATATTTTGTTCTGGGAATCTCACATGTATCGTGGAATCATTGGGGAAAAAGCATACTAGATTTTCTTTTTGGTGATTCATATCATATAGTAGGGGAGTTTCATGAAAAAAAAGAAGAAAAATAAGTTTGTTTTGTTGAGTTGAATATGGGAATGGAAAGTTGAAGTTTAAACAATACTAATGATTTTATTTCTCTGGGTTTTGAAATTTGAATAAGATGGATTTGTTCTTGGATTTATTTTATGGTTGTTTATTTTTATTGATGAAATAGAAAAAATTGACCCAAATTTGTTAAAAGATAAGGAGTGGAAGTGTAATGAATAACAAAACATTAATGAATTTTCTGTAGGGTCAAAAAATTGAGAAGCAAATATGTTATTGGAATAAACTTGAGGAGATATTACCATAATTTAGTTAATGGAGAGGAGTAGTATATTAATGGAATACACTCTTCATTAATATATTTAAATGCCTCCGGGGTGAAGTAAACTAGAGTTTACTTCATAGTTGTAATTATGATTGGTTATCTCTATATATATTTTGCATAGCACCAAAAAAAAAAAAAAGAATGAAGGTAGTAAATTTATTGTTAATAGGGAAAAGGCTTAATTCTAGGTTTGCTATTCGAATTCTAATTAATTGTCTAATTTAGTCATCAAATTATAAATTATTTTAATTTGATCCTTCAATTATTTAAATGCATCAATTTGATAATTTGTTTTGCTTAATTAATTTTTCTATTTACACCTCTTTTACTAAATATACTCTCATAAAATCATAAATAATGAGAGATATACTTAGTTAAAAGTGAAGTAAATAGTAACATATGAAAAATGACTAGATTTATTCATTTTAAATAATTTAAGAATCAAATTAAATTTTTTTTTTATAACTTGAAAACCAAGTTTAACGATTAATTAAAAAACTACAATTAAGCCTATTGAAAAGGGATAATGAATGTTTGTTAACAAAAGGAAAAATAATTGAAAACATAAAATTACAGAGGACATAGTGATCATAATAGCCTTTGTTACCTTGGTTCAACAGTCGTGCTTCTTCATTATTATTTTCTTGCTTTGAATCCTGAGAGTTTGGTTGATGAGTTGGTTCCAATGTTTCATCCACGGGACATACTTCCTTGTATGCATATGTGAAGGAGTAGTATGCAAAAACCAGAAGGAACACAATGTTCACTATCCCCAACATCAGAAAGTATCGGTCCAACCCTCTAGTGTCGTGATAATTATCCATGGAAAACATGACAATCGGTATAATGAGGAGTTTGGCAGTACCAATCACCAATTCGCTAAACGAATCCGCAAAACTCCACATTGATCTAGCAACGTGGCCATAGAATAAATTCATAAATCCACCATCAACAAGTCCCTTTGCCATTCCTAACAATATAAATTGCGGAACTAAAGTTGCGCTGTTCGTTCCATTCTTCAATCTATAAACCTCCACTCTCCAGGCTACCAGGCAGCAAATTACCGCACAAAGCATGCCAAAACCAACTCTTATAATTGTGGCTTTTGTTTCTTCGGGTTCTAAATCCATGTATCCCAAATTTCTCAAGCATCGCAATATAAGATTGTAGATGACTCGTGACATTTTCTCGGTCACGTCCATGATCAAATAGAGAATAAAGATATCATTACCCTCAATACTAGTAATAACTGATTCCACGTTGTTTGCTTGTGAAACAAAGAAAGTGTTACCAGAGGCCAAAAGAAAACTGTATCCAAACAAGGTGTAGCCCACGTAGATCATAGGAACAAGACTCTTCACTTCCCTTACTTCCTTTACCGTGCAAAGTTGCCCCTTCTCTTCTTGCATCTCGGGACTTACTTCTTCTTCTTCTTCAATTTGAATTATAGCTGCTTTGTCCAACCACCTGAATAGCCGGGGAACTCGAGGCAATAACCTTACTCCTTCACCAAGTAGATAAAAATGGCCCTGCTTATAACCCTTCCAATAATAAAACTTCAACGAGGTTGGATATTTTGCTTTCCATTTCCCTAAAGCTGTTTTGCAGGTTCTATAGATCTTGTGCAAGTTGCTTTCATCACACAATTCGTCATCACTATACCACATGGAAGCAGCCAGGAATAACACATAAGTACCTAACATGAAGTTGAAGATATAAGGTTGTGGTAGGGGTGAAAAGAAAAGGAACTATGAAGAGGTTGTAGGTTTTACTCTCTCCACTAAAAAAAAATTAACAATTAACATTTACATATAAAAAAAAATACCTAACATAAGAAATGCAGCAAATCTGAAGAGGCCAGCGAATGTCCAATTTTTATCAAAGGCAACATAAAGTGTCATGATATATACCACTAAAGATGGAACGAACCAACATATCTTAATACAAGTTGTACCCACGTGATCTTGTTGTAATTGATATTCAAGAAGATTTTCTGAAAACCTTTCACCACCTTTCCCTAATGCGAGGACTAGTGCCGCAAAGATCGCGCCAAATGCTGGCGTTGACGTTGACGTAGATGTCCATAGTAGCACTAAACCCTGCAATTAGAATAAAAGATTTGGTTTTGTCATGTGTTGAATGAATGTTAATTAGGGATAATTAATGAGGAGTTCTAGTAACAAGAAATTATTAGGTACACTACTAAAAAACCCCATTTTCATATGGAAATTTCGGACAGAATTACGGAAATTTCAGACGATATAATTTTTGTCCAAAATTTTGAAGATATTTCAGAAAAATTTGCGAAGGATTTGTAATTTAGAGATATTTCATTTCAAAATTTGCCTCTATTTCATATGAAACTTTTGTCGATTTCGCATTACTAAATTCTCATGAATTTCATATAAATTATGTAATCACTTTTTTTTTTTTTTTTACTTTAATTATTTAAATTTATCAAAAGTAGAGATGGATTTCAGTATGTATAAGACAATCCAAGCTATTTTAGTCGATAAATATTTAATGCACAAAATAATAGAGATGATGAAGTCTTATTAATAAAGACAAAAAAAAAAAAGTATCAAAACTATGTCTTATAGACAGAGACAGGAGTAGCATGAACAGTCATTCCACGAACACAGCATATATGAATCCATTTGCTGTGATTTGATAGGCTAAATAATAATTATTTTTTTTAAAAGGAGAGTTTTGCTGGAAATTATCATAGATTTGGTATCAGCCATGGGAGATAGATGCAAGCTTCAGTGGATTGCAGAGAAAGGAAGAATAAGAAGCTTGATCTATTATTGAAAGTGTAATCAGTTAGTTACACTCTGTTATTGTAGCTATATATATATATATAAGTTAGTTGAAGTAACAAATGGTTGAAATAACTAACTCTCAACTAACTAACTAACTAGAGTTCTAACCATTAACCATGATCAAGCTAAACTAAGCATCTATCTATGCTAAGAAATTAGGAACGGTAATTTCATATAACTGTTTTGTACTACACGAATTTGTGCTAATCAACATTTTCCTAATCTTTAATATATTATTTTTTGTTAATTGTAATTCTGTTTATTGTAGTTGGTTATTTAAGGTAGGTAATGCACTTGGTGCTAGCTGTATAACATCTTTTTCCATTTGCTACTGATGTATAAATACTTTGCTTCAATAATATGAGAGTTATTCCTCCATCACTTTTATCTCTTCACCTACAATCTATACAGTGTGTGTGTGTGTGTGTGTTTCAGTAGAGCCTATTAGATTCTTGCTTCAACAGTGGCATCTAAGAGCTACATTTTGATCCCCTGAGGGTGTGTGTGACGGTCGAATGCAAATGGCTTCCGCAACAAGGAACCTACTATCTTCCCTGCCAATTCTGAACAAGAATAATTATGATAGGTGATGTGTTCAACTGAGAGTGATATTTCAATTTCAGGAACTGTTGGAAACAATGATTGAAGAAGTTCATGGAAGAGAAGAAGAATTAAAAGGCTTTGTTCATCATCCATCAAAGTGTGGATGCTGATAATTTCGAAAAGACTGTCTCAGCCACCACAGCAGAGGAGGCACATTCTTGAGAAATCTCATGGGGGAGCATAGAAATTGAAGAAGGTGAAGTTGCAAACCCTCCAAAGACAACATGAATCGCTGCAAATGGATGAAGGTGACGGTATAGCTGAGTACTTCACCAAACTACTTCACATCACAAATTTGATGAAAATAAATTGAGAAACTAACACCTTAATTTGATCATTGTAAAAAAGGCACTGTGAACCTTGACATCAAGGTTCGATAATATTGTTGTGGCCATAGAGCAATCTAAAGATCTTGAAGAGATGAAGGTACATGAGTTACAAGGAGCCCAAGAAGATCAACAAATGATGGTGCAAGTGGCAAGAAAAGAAAAGGAAATGAAAGAACAACAAATGACAGAACCAAACTGCAGGGCCAAGTAATGCAGGAAGCAAAACTCACAATGAAACCAATTATGTGAAGTATGATAGTCAAAACAAACACAAGAAGAAGAAATTCAATAAGAAAGGCTATATTGAGTAATGAGAGCACACTACATGAGTTGGCTAAATGACACTTGTTAGGTACGGTTTTTATTCTCCTACAAGTGTTTCTCCTATATGAGATGGCTATATAAAATATATTAGAAGAAAATGTTCGTTATATTTTATTTTTATTAATTGTATATAAATAGTGATTGAAATATATTAATTATAGTTTTTTTAATTTTGTAATTGATTTTTCTGATTGTATTAAGTTTTGGGAGAAAATTTATATACCAGTGTAAGTGTACATAAACTAAAGAAATAAATAAGAATTTTATTAGCACTTACCAGGATGGAAATTGGAGTACAATATGTAATCATATTGAAACAACCCGTATATTCTTCTGAGATTTGAGAAGCAATAACAAAAAAGATAGATGATAGGCCATCCTGAAGATTTGTAACAACAACAGATAATCGATTGTGCCCGTCCCATTTCTCTCTGAGATAATCTATCAATATAAAAACCACCGCAGCTTCCACAAATTTGTAGCTTACAATCAAACCTAAAGATATATCAAAGGATCAGAAAGAGTTCAGTTTTAATTCACATAAATAACACAATTAGTTCAGGTCTTTAACTAATTAAGAATCAGAAAATATGTGGGTTCGACTTCATCTCACTCGTAAAAACATAGCATACTGATGTAATAACTAATATTTGTCAATCAAAAATAAAATTGAAGAATTACCACCAATGAAAGGTAAGGTCTTTGAGAAGATGAATAGATTCATACGGAGGGAAGAACAGTTTATTCCTGAACTGTTGTTTTCTTGCAGTGCCATGGCTTATGTTTAATGCGAATAGAACAATCAAAGATATACAATTGGCATGCATTGGGCTAGAGATACTAAGTTGTGCTTATTAAGAAACCAAAGAAGACAAGTAAACACGCTTTCTTGACTTAAAAATCAAAATCACACGTTTTAAAGGTAAGCTAAAACGCATAGAAGAAGGAGCTCTCGAACCATCATGTGGTGGTGTAACCAAAGAAGACAAGTAAACACGCTTTCTTGACTTAACATTGTAGTTTTTACTCATTAATGTTTTATTTAATTAGTTTTGATCTTTAAAATATTTGTTCCGTGTTTGTCTTTTTCTTCCGTCCGTTAGTAATATTAGCATTAAAATAAATTAAAAAAATATATTTTTATAATTTTTGAATTTTTTATAAATATTTTTAAAAAAAAATTAATACCACATATTTCATTATTCAAATAACACATGACATTAAAAAATATAAATATATTTTTTTTTAAATAATGTCACGTGTCTCATTAGTCAAGTGACACGTAATTTAAGTGACACGTAATTCGTGTCATTAACAAAACTTATTAATGGAAGGACTAAAAATCAAACAGAAAAATATTTTAAGGACCAATACCAATTAAATAAAACAGTAGAGATTAAAAATCAAAATATTCAATACTTTAGGACTAAAAACACATTTTGTCTTTAATTTAATTAAAAGTGTTTAATAAGATTAACTGACAAACTAACTAATAAATATCAACTAACATAAAAAGACATGTTTAATATTTTAAATATTTGAATTTATTTTTAAAACTTATCACCTTATAAATTTGAATAATAAATTTTTTTAAAGATGAACTTAGATGTTTATATGTCTCCTTACATAATTACAAAACATAATACAAATTACATTTTCTAATTATGAATTTTATTTTATTATGGATTATAATTTTTAATAAAAAAAAAATATAGCTCCATGATCAAAAGTGTTAATTTTTTTTTTTTTGGGTTTGGCTGCTATGCAATTAAGAATGTATAATTTTGATTTTTTTTATCTTTTATTTTGTAATCAAATCATGAATTAAATTAGATCATATAATTAAAACAAATTTAATAATGAATTGTAAAATTAATATGATTCAATCAATTTTTAATCTTAAAAAATAGTGTAAATGACAACAAATAATTTTAATGTCGTATGCGTATAAAAATATTAAATTAGATAAAGAATTTTTTAAATTGAATAGAAAAAAAATATAATTTTAAATAAAATAGTAAGAATAAAATTAGGCATATGTGAAAGATTCTTATCCGAAAACAATGACGAAACACAGCCGGTGGACCAAGGTAACACAACAACTCCATGTATTGTATCCGGTAAACACTTTTGTTTATGTGGTTGTATTTGCTTCCTTTTTCTTTTTGAAAGTTATTTTCTATTTGAAAGTTAGTAGGGGAAAGGGGAAAGGGGAAAGGGGAAAGCAAATTGTCAAAAGTATTGATAATGCACCACGAGAATAATATTATCAACTAAAATAGAGTGGATTTTACTGAAAATTATTAACTACAGAAAATAAAGATGTAAGTTAATAATAACAAATTCTATTGGATTCAAATAATAGAGCATAGTGGATTTTACTAAAAATTATGTTATTTTAAATTTAAGGTGAATTTTAATTTTAATCCATTAAATTTTTTATATCTATAATTTTAGTTCTCCTAATTTTATATTGTAACATTTGGTCTCTCGAATTTATAAAATTAGCAATTTTGATATTGATCGATTATTAATTAATAATTATGATTAATAAAATTATTATGTTAAGTATAAATTAACTAAAAATTAATAATTATTAAAAGGAATTAAAATGTGATTTTTTTATGGTAATTAATGATTTTTTTTATATTTTTTAAATATATTTTTTCATGTAAAGATAATTAATTTTTTAATAATTTTTAATTAATTTAATAACTCTATTATCATCGCAAATATTTAAAATTAGACTAGGGAACGTTGTGTTGATCAAGTATCAACTCATTAATTTTAATTATTGATTCAGTGACCTATGATCACTTTTATCATTGTTTTAATTTTTTAAACTTTATAATAAATTATTTGAAATGATTTATAGAAAATAACTTGACTTATAAGTTGTCAACTTTATTTTTTTCTCAATTTTATCAAGATTAATTCATTCGAAAATTATTTTTATTCTTTTATTCAATTCGAAAGTAATTTTTACCTATTTTAATATTCTTACAAATACTATATCACATTTTATATTCTTAGTTATTATGAAACTTGGAAGATTTTTTTTTAATGTTAAACTATTTATTTTAATGAATTAATATCTTTTTTTATTTAAAATATCTGGTCATTAAGCAAGTTGATAGAAAATTAAAATTATAAACAAAAACCAATTTTTTTAAAAAAATAATATTATTAACAAAAAAATAGATATTAAAAATTATTTTAAACAAAATAATTTTATTTAATTTAACTATATTTTTAAAAAATTGATTTAAAACAATACAAGTTTATTGAAAAATTGATTTTAAACCATATGAGTAAAATCACCTATACAAAATTATTGTCCTAAAGTTTGAGATGATAAGTAATTAACAATAAATTTAAATATTAAATATGTTTTTATACTATGTTATTTGATATTTATCAATTAATATGACCAAACACTCTAAATTAAATTAACTAATTTATAAACTTCTAATTTATAACCAATAAAATGTCTATGCTATGCTTATGTACGGAACCCTACGGAGCCCTCTCTCTCTCCACGTTATGATATGATTGGTGTAGGAGATGGGCTTTCAGCGTTATGTGCCATTCATTGCGTTATGTTTTTGTACAATGGGATTTTGGTCGGTGGGGGCATTAAATATGGTCGGTGTTTTTGTATTCATTTCGCTGTTGTATTTTTATTTCGGATAAATAGCAAATTGTAATGCGTTACAAATTTATTTTTAAAAAATCATAAATTAAAATTTATATTTTTAAATATATAAAAGTGTAATAATTTATTCCTTATGTAAAGTTTTTTTCGGTTGTGTATGATTTTTGAATTGATTTTATTTTGATTTGTAGATTTTATTAATTGTAAGTGTATCTATCATATATTCAAGTTGTATAATGATATTAAATCACATTGTTCATGGATTTACTTTTCATTAGGTTATAAATTTTTTAAATATTAAACTTATTTGATTATATTTTTATGCGATAAATTAGTATTAAAATATAAACATAAACGTAAATATTAGACATATATAAAAGATGAATTAATATATTATACTTTTTACACATTTCAAAATTAAATTTTAATTTATTATCTTTCAATAAATTTAATTTTAAGAATAAATTTCACTATTTATCATTTTATTTTTATTTTTAGCTATATTAGTTTTACGGAGTATAAGACTTTGTTGATGAAATCGATAATTAATCTCCACAAGAAACTACATTGACACTTTCATTATAATTCTTCATTTTCATTCACATTTTTTTCCCACAAATCTGAATTCGAAACGCTAGTTAAGAGAATCCACCAATTTCACATTTTCAACGAGTTTTTGTAGCCGATTGTTGTATTTATGTGCACCCTTGAACATAAATAACTGTGTATTTTTTTATTCTAGATTTAAATATTTTTTTATTTTTTTCTAAATTAGATGTTTAATTTTTAATTTTTTTTTTAAATCTTCAAATTAAATATTATTTTTTATCTTTATTTCCAGAATGGTTCTCCAATTTATTTAAAGTTCCTTCTTTAATCCAATAAAAGAAAAAAGAAAAAAAAAAGAATTCTTTCTTTAATTCATGGATGGTTTGTCCGTGACCGCTTAAATAACATAATCTAACTAGGATTTTTAAGGGTTTAGAGTACTAGGGCAGGGATAAAAGCACCAATGTTTAGGGCTACAAATTTATCTAATAAAAGCTAAGAAAAGAGAAGGGAAAGGGAAGATATAGATTGTGAAAGTCTCTTTTCAGTAACATTTCTAATAAAAATTAACATTTGTCGATAATATAAAAATCATCTTTTACTCTTTTACAAATTAGATTACGTAAAATCTCATTCCATATTTTTTTCCTTCTTCTTATAAGTGATTCCGGAACAATTTATCCAAATATACATTTATGATCTCTTTTAGGACTTACAGCTACAACTCTAATCATGTTGGATCTATGCAGTTTGTATTTTCCAATTAAGAAAAAACAAGGGCTTCATACTAATAGAGTAAGCATAATAACATGTAAAAGTTCACAATTAAATACATACAGAAAGATAAACATCATGGAAGAGGCTAGAAAGTCGCTACATGACAAAATCACATGCAAACAGGTTGATCATGATGAAGAAACTACATAACTTCCAAATGACAGCAGGAAAGAAAATCATAGATCACATAGACGATTTCAACAAGCTAATCCTTGATCTTAAAAACATAGATGTGACGATCGATGAAGAAGATCAAGCCATTATTCTACTCAGTTTGTTGTCGGACTCCTACAAACACTTTGCTGACACGATGATGTTCAGAAGAAAGTCTTTGACCATGGAGGAAGTCCAATCGGCTCTGACGTCCAAGGAATTGACTAAGAAGAGTGAGGTGAAGGAAATCAATGTTGAGGGTCTCTTAGCAAAGGGAAAATCAAACAAAAGGAACTTCAAGAAAAAGGAGAAGAACAAGGTCAAGGCACAACCAAAGCAAGAAGGCAAGAAGGTGTGTTATCTGTGCAACAAAGAGGGGCATTTCAAGAGGAACTTCTCGGAAAGAAAAGATTATGAGAAAACCCGCAATGAGGGGAACACGGCCATGGCTGAAGGTTATGAGAGTGCCAAAGTCCTCACAGTATCAACTCAAGAAGCTGCTAAAGAGTGGATACTCGATTCAGGTTGCTCCTTCCACATGAATCCTAACACGGAGTGGTTCGAAAGCTACAAAGATCAAGAAGGTAGGTCAATTCTATTGGGAAACAACAAATCATGCAAAGTAATTGGCATGGGATCAATCAAGCTTAGATTGCATGATGGGATTGAGAGAATCCTGAGTAAGATCAAGTATGTACCAGAACTCAAGAAATTTGATTTCTTTAGGAGTATTTGATAGGTTCGGTTATTCTTTCAATGGTGAAAATGGAGAACTAAAGGTCATCAAAGGATCCATGGTAGTGATGAAAGGGGTAAAGAAGCACAACCTTTACTCCTTAGTAGGCAACACAGTGGTAGGATCTGCCTCCATAGTAGATGAAGAAAAATTCTCTAACACCAAACTGTGGCATATGCGACTTAGGCATGTCAGCGAGAAGGGTTTGCTCGAATTGAGTAAACAGGGTCTCCTAGGAAATGCAAGGGCGAGCAAGCTTGAGTTTTGTGAGCATTGTATATATGGTAAAGCTCATAGGACCTCATTTAGTTTTAGGATTCACTTAACAAAAGATAGATTGGACTATGTCCATTCTGATTGATGGGGCCTAGCAAAGGTTGAATCAAAGGGAGGAGCTAGATACTTCGTGTCTATAGTGGATGACTACTTAAGAAAGCTTTGGATCTAAGGATGAGGCTTATGAGAAGTTCAAGGCTTGGAAGAAACTAGTGGAAACCCAAACTGAACGATAGGTGAAGAAACTCAAAACTGATAATGGTCTTAAATACTTGTCAAGGAAATTTAACAAACTCTGCAAAGATGAGGGAACAACTCGACATAGGACTGTTGCTAGGACTCCATAACAAAACAACCTGGCAAAACAGTTCAACCGTACTATACTTGAGAGAGTGAGGGTTATGTTGTCAAATGCAGGTATGCCAAAATCATTTTGGGGTGATGCAGTTGTAATTGTTGCCTTCTTAATCAGCAGGTGCCCGTCATCAGCCCTAAAGTTCAAGACACCAGAGGAAGTTTGGACTGGTCATGCTGCATCCTATGAAAATTTAAAACCATTTGGTTGCATTGCTTATGCTTACATCAGTTAAGGAAAGTTAAATCCTAGAGTTGTAGAGTTCTTGTTCCTTGGTTATCCTGAGGGGGTAAAAAGGTACAAGTTGTTGTGTCTTGAACAACATATTGAAAGGTCCTTCATTAGCAGAGATGTTGTGTTTAAAGAACATGAAATGGGAAATCTTCAAAACTCAAAGGAAGCTTAAGGGATGCAAACATTGAAACTGAATTTGACCCTCTTGCAAACTATAAGCTAGCAAGAGATAGAGAAAGGAGACAAATCAGACCTACCCAAAGATATGGTCATGCGGAGTTCACGACTTTTAAAGCTCGTCTTGTAGCTAGAGGGTTCACTCAAAAAGAAGGGGTGGACTATAATCAGGTATTCTCTCCTGTGATCAAGCACACATCTATTCGAGTGGTATTGTCCATTGTTGCTCATTTGGACCTCGAGCTAGAGCAAATGGATGTTAGGACCACTTTCCTCCATGGTGATTTAGAGGAGAGGATTCTAATGCAGCAACCATAGGGATACATTGAAAAAGGGGATGAAGGGAAGGTGTGCCTACTGAAAAAGTCCCTATATGGATTAAAGCAATCACCTAGACAATTGAACAAATGGTTTGATGACTTCATGATGAAGTGTGATTTCATCAAAAGCAACCTTGATAGCTGTGTATACTTCAAAGACTTAAATGGTAATTCTTATCTTTACTTACTAATCTATGTAGATGATATGCTAATTGCCAACAAAGACATTGAAGAAATCAACAAGGTCAAGACTCAACTTAGTAAGGAGTTTGAGATGAAGGACCTTGGGAATGCTAAAAAGATTCTTGGTGTTGATATCATCTACAATAGAGATAAGAAGGAGATCTTTCTCTCTTAAGGACAATACTTGAGAAAAGTGCTTCAAAAATTTGCAATAAGTAATGCTAAGCCAGTCATTACTCCATTGGCATCTCACTTCAAGTTGTCCTTCGAGCAATCACCAAAAACAAAGGAAGAATGTGAGTACATGAAGTCTGTCTCCTATGCGAATGTAGTTAGAAGCATTATGTATGCTATGATCTGCACTAGGCTTGATTTGGCTCATGCTATTAGTGTAGTTAGCATATTTATGTCTAATCTTGGAAAGGAGCATTGGCAAGCTCTCAAGTGTATATTGAGATATATCAAGGGATCTTTAGACATAAGGCTACTGTTCTGTGGAAGTGGTTCAGTAGAAAATCTTGTGGTTGGCTATGTAGATGCAGATTATGTTGGAAACATAGACACAAGAAAGTCTCTATTTGGTAGTGTAGTCAACTAGAGATCAAGTTCACAATCAGTAATAGCTTTATCCACAATTGAAGCCGAGTTCATTGCTGCAACTGAGACTGCGAAGAAATCATTGTGGTTAAAAGGATTGGTAAATGAATTAGGATTCAATCAGGGAACTACCTCAGTTCACTGTGACAATCAGAGTACCATATACCTTACCAAGAATCAAGTTTTTCACAAGTCAAAACACGTTGATGTTAAGCTTCACTTCATTAGAGATGTAGTTTCAAAAGGCCTAGTTCGAATGGAAAAAATTGCTATTGAAGAAAACCCATCTGATATGCTTACCAAGGTGCTGTTTGGGAGTAAATTCAAGTACTGTTTAGAGAAAATTTATGTAACTAGTCAGGGAAACAATGTTTAAGTCATGTGTATAACTATGCCTGATTAAATTTAGGTGGAGAATTGTTGTATTATAGGAAACTTGATACAACAGTTATGCAGTTAATTATTGCTTGTGGCTCTATCAGTTAGGATGTTATTAGCTGGCAATTCCAGATCATGGTTTACTACTAGATATCAGATACTTTTAAAACCAACTCCATCTGCTGCACGATTTTTAAACAAATAACAAATTAATAAATGGTTAAAAAGGGGAAATGACAGCCAAATTAAGGACAAGAGCTCAAAAAGTTAAAAAATGCTGAAGTCTGGAAAAAGAGTGGGTGTCTAGCCAAATATTTATGACACTGGCAAAAGTATTGGCCATCATCTACTGCATAAATTCAAGATGTTGATAGTATTACATTAATCTAGACCAAAATTCAAAGGCGAAACTTCGACGTTCCTGCTGAATGAAAGCCCACATTGACAAAGACATTTCCTGCACAAGTTGTGAGCTTTTAAATACAACCCACCTTCTAGAAATGGGAACAACAACTATTTTATTTCATTTTCTACCTTTGAGAGTATCGGTGTCATTCTTAATTGTCATCTACAATGAGAATTGTGCTGGTGATCTCAGCACTGTTCTATTGGTTGTGCCTTTGTAACCACGTTTTTGTGGTTTCTGGCCTCTGTCTTGATGAACAGAGGTCTTTGCTGCTCCAATTTAAGAACAACCTCATATTCCTACAACGTGATGAAAGTAGCGGCAGGCTGAATTAGTGGAATGCAAGTGATGATTGTTGCATTTGGATGGGAGTAACCTGCGACGAGGAAGGACATGTTACTGCTCTTGACCTCAGTGGAGAATCAATCTCCGGTGGATTTGACAATTCAAGTACTCTTTTTAGTCTTCAACATCTTCAGAAATTGAATTTCGCTCACAACTATTTCAACTCTGTCATCCCGTCTGGATTCAACAAGTTGGAGAATTTAAGTTACCTGAATTTGCCAGAAGCTGGCGTTGTGGGGCAGGTTCCAATAGAGATTTCTCAGCTGACAAGGTTGGTTACTCTTGATCTGTCCTCTTATTTATTTCTGTTTGCCAAAGGGGAAAATCTGAAACTTGAGATCCCAAGTCTACAAAAGCTTGTCCAAAATCTCACCATCATTAGACAACTATATCTGGGTGGTGTAACTATATCAGGACATAATTGGTGCAGTGCTTTGTTGTCGCTGCATCACCTGCAAGAACTGATCATGTTCGACTGCAGTCTCTCAGGATCCCTGTATCCTTCCCTGGCAAGGCTCGAGAATCTATCAGTCATTTTTCTTGATGGGAACAATTTATCATCTCCAGTGCCAGAAACATTTTCCCATTTCAAAAAGCTGACCATCCTAAGTCTTCTTGACTGCAGGTTGACTGGAACATTTCCCCAGAAGATCTTCAACATTGAAACATTGTCAGTTATTCAGATATCATTCAACTTCAATCTCCACGTTTCCTTTCCAGACATCCCATTCGGTAGATCTATCCAGATCTTAAGAGTAGGTTACACAAACTTCACTGGAGCATTTCCAAACTCTGTCCGTAACATGAAGCCTTTGTCAGAATTGGATTTTGCTTATTGTGGATTTGTTGGAACAATTCCTAAGTTGCTGTCAAATAAGACGAAACTCACTTACCTGGATTTGTCATTTAACAACTTCACAGGTATAATTCCATCATCTCTCTTTGAAGGACTGCACAATCTTGTCTATGTTGACTTGCGTTATAATTATTTCACTGGGACCATTCCTTCAACCCTTTTTACACTCCCATCACTGCAAAGTATTGATCTTCAAGACAACCAGTTCAATCTACTGGATGAATTTGTAAATGTGACATCCTCTACATTAACATTCCTACGTATAAGTAACAATAATCTGTCAGGACCTTTTCCAAAGTCTATCTTTCAACTCATTTCACTTAATTTTCTCATCGTTTCCTCAAACAACCTCAGCGTGTTAGTTCCACCAAATATGCATTCCGAGCTCAAAAGTTTACTTCTGCTAGACCTGTCACACAACAACTTAGTTGAAGTGAATGTGACTACTGATGACCCCTTACAATTTCCCAATATTATATTCCTAATTCTGGCCAACTGCAACTTGAAAGCCTTCCCAGGTTTCTTGAAAAAACATTCAAAATTAGCCTTATTGGACCTTTCTCATAACCAGATTGAAGGTATAGTTCCCAACTGGATTTGGAAACTTCAAAATCTTGATACCCTTGATATTTCTAACAATTTTTTGACTGATTTGGAAGGACCTTTGCAGAATCGATCTTTGACTTACCTTGATCTTCATTATAATAAATTTCAAGGGTCAATACCGATTTTTGCTAAAGATGTGTATTTGGATTTCTCAAGCAACAAATTTAGCTCTTTTTTTCCACGAGATATTGGTAATTATCTGTCTCAAATATCTTTTCTCTCTCTTTCAAATAATACTTTGCATGGAAGCATTCCTAATTCTCTCTGCAAAGCTTCACGTCTTCAAGTGCTTGATCTTTCCATTAATAACATTTTTGGAACAATTCCCTCTTTTTTAATGAAGATGAGTGACTCTCTTGAATTTTTAAATCTGGAAAACAATAATATCTCAGGCCCAATTCCTGATACAGTTCCAGCTTCATGTCATTTGTGGACTTTAAATCTTCTTGGAAATCTATTAGATGGGTCTGTTCCAAAGTCTCTTGCTCATTGCTCAAAGTTAGAGGTATTGAACCTTGGATCAAATCAACTTAATGGTGGCTTTCCATGCTTTTTGAAAGATATATCCACACTTCGTATCCTTGTTTTGAGGAACAACAAATTTCAAGGTTCCCTGAATTGTTCGAAAGCCAATAAAACTTGGGAAATGCTTCAAATTGTGGACATGACTTTCAATAATTTTAGTGGCAAATTGCCACGAAATTTTTTCACAACATGGAACAAAAATATGATGCCTAACAAAGATGAACCTATATTAAACCATACAGTGCACGGGCCTCCAGATGGAGTTGATTCATATTATCAAAGTAGTGTGAAAGTTACCAGCAAAGGTCTACCGTTAAATTTTACTAAAATTTTCACAATCTTCTCATTAATTGATTTTTCCTCCAACCATTTTGAAGGACCTATACCAGAGGAATTTATGGATTTCAAAACACTCCATGTACTAAACTTGTCAAACAATGCTTTGCTTGGTGAAATCCCATTGTCCATAGGAAACATGAGAGCGCTAGAGTCCTTGGACCTTTCACAAAACTCTTTGAATGGAGAAATTCCTAAGGAACTTGCAAGTTTGTCATTCCTTTCATATTTAAACCTCTCCTTCAATCATTTGGTGGGGATGATCCCAACAGGTACCCAACTTCAATCATTTACAGCTTCTTCCTTTGAAGGCAATGATGGGTTATATGGTCCTCCGTTGATTAAAAACGAGATGTTAAGGAGCCAAGAGTGTTGTCGCAACAAGAATGTGGAAGGCTAGCTTGCACAATTGAATGGAATTTCATTAGTGTTGAAGTGGGATTGGTTTTTGGTCATGGAATTGTTTTTGGTTCACTATTGATTTGGAAGCCATGGAGGATATGATATTGGCAACTTATTCACAAAATTCTTGGTTGGATCCTTCCTCAAATATATTTTGAATATGTAACTCGAAGAGGACAAACCTACAAAACTTTAAGGTGGAGGTACTAGTGATTAATATAGTCCAGACATTTTAGGGGTTCCGGACAAAAATCCTTACAAATAAATATTATAAAATTTAAATATGTATTCAATAAAATATAAAAAATAATTAATAAAAAAATACGTCTTATTAAAATGTTGTAAATAAACTTTTAACAATTTTTTAAGAAGATGTATTACAATTTATTTTTCAATAAACTCTTATACTATCTTTTATCATCAACAAATTATTTTTTCTAAAATTGTCATGCATATCACTAACAAAACAAAACACATAAATGATCATAAAAAATAGTTTCTTCTAGCATTTTGAAATGCAAAATCATTAATAATAACATCAATATCAATATTCTTCAACATATCATTCTCAATAAATAAGATTGCCAAACCATTTAACATTTCTTATGATATTGAAGATCTCAAGTAACAAGTAAGTTTTTATTAATTTTAATTTTGAAAAACTTTTTAGTTGATGCGACAAGTTACAGAAGAGTTAATAAAATTCTATAAGCATTTGGATAACAATACGTAAATTTGATAAACTCAAGAATTTCAATAGCTAACATTTACATTAATTGATTAAATAAAGTCATTTTTAACATTTTCAATTCGGAGAAAAAATAATCTAAATCAACATCCAATAAATTGTCATGAGAAAAGGTAGAGTAAACTTTAACACAACATTCTCTCAATTCATTATCATTTAATAATTTTAACTTCTTTGAATTAAACAAAAATCCAAAAATAATTTCAAATATATTTAATTGTTCAAATCTATCCTTTAAAAAAGCAATTGTCATATCCACAACAATTAAAAAATAATTAACTTTTAAATGTCTCGTCAGCTGACTGAGTTTCTTTATCATAATTATTTTCATCAAATTGTTTCTTTCTAATAACATGACGTTTTTTTTATGTTTTTTTTTTTGGAAGGATAGGTATTACATCCATATTAAGTGTAACATCTTTAGCAACATTCATACTAGATATGAAACCTTCATCTCTATACTTTTCAAACAAAACAACAATACATCTTCTAATTGTTTTATGGTAGTGTCAATGCACATAAACTTAGATTGTAATTTTTTTGCTAACCATATTAATAGCAAATAAAATTTCAAAGAAATTGAATTGTTGGACTCCGAACCTCCTCATTCCCTTTTGGAAAAAATCGAAGTGTAGTAAAAAGAAAGAAGAAGTTTATAAATGTTTATAGATAATAATTTTATATCTACTATACAAAATATGAAAAATAGAATCAATTTTTTAACTATTAGTTGTAACAAATTGGTTTTTACACGTTGAAATTTTTTTTTTTAAAATATAATGAGAACATTAAGTTTTATAGCCATTATAAATTGTTAGTGCTTTAAAAATAAAATATTTTATTTTAATGTTTTAAAGATATGGTTAATCCCTATTTTCATTTAAATTGTTGATGCATGAGAAATAATTAAAAATAAATGAGAGAATAATAGATACGGAAAAAAAAAATCAAAGTACATTTTTAAAAAAAATAAAACTAATTAAAATATATTTATTTTACTAAAATATTAAAAAATAAAATTTGAGACCCCAAAATTAGTGGACCCTGGGCAGTGGCCCCACCGGCCCACCCCAAGGCCGGCCCTGGATTAATAGCAAGTGACCAAGTGTGCAAGTAAGTCAAGTCATGATGCAATCATCTTTGTTTATTCCCCCTTTCAAATTTAAACAAAACGAACAAATAAATTTGTAAGGTATTGAATTAGTATAATGGCTTAAATAAAATAAGTTCTTAGTACCTAAAAAATATTCATTTTTTTTAGTTTGAATCTATGAAATGTTTTTGTGTTATCACGGGTGCCTAACAAATTTTTAACTTTGTTTTGAGTCATAATAAAGTGATGACGTGAAGTTATTTCAACATAAATCAATAGTTGAAATGATGTCACTTTATCGATAAGAACTCAAAATAAAATAAAAAAATTTTTTGAGACCCATGACAATATAACAACGCAAAAAAAATTCGGGATCTCAAACTAAAAAATGAGTATTTTTTAGGAACACAATACTTATTAGAGCCTAGTATAAAATTAAATGAGTAGATTTTTTTAAGTACTTGATATATACCATAATTTTATATTTGTTTCTTAATAAAAAAAATTCTTTGTGGTTGATATATGATATATCAATAATTTTGTTTTAGGTCCTTTCCATCAATTAAATTATCAAAATCATCACAAATTATTATTTTTTAATTGAATACCAGTGGTTTACAAACTAACACAAATTATTTTTTAAAATATTTAACAGACATGTTATTATTTAACCGATGGCATAGACTTGAAACAAAAAATTTTATATATCATAAAGCAGCCACAAAAGGAAAAATTTATTAGAGAGTAAATGCAAAACTAAGGTATATGTTAAGTACCTAAAATTATTTATCTATATACATATATAAAACAACATTAAATTTTCTTCCATTGCTGTGTAAAAAGTATTACTAATTTATTAGTTTCTCCTTTAATTAATACCTTCTCTTTCTCATCTACCTTATCAAATGTTTAATGCATATTTGATAAATCTTTAGTATTAAAGTAACAATATCAGTTACATTTCACCTTTAAATTGCCTAAATTGTTCATGATATAGAGTTAAATGCTGAGTAACTAAAATCAATAAGCGCAGGATTCACTTTTGGCATTGGAGTTACTGTTTTTCTTCTGCTATTCAATCAGCCTTGGAGGACAAGGTAGTGGAAATGTGTTGATGACATACTTTATCGTGCCATTTCTCAGCTGGATTTTGTATATCAACGGTGGAAAAGATACAGAACTCTAAGGTGGAATCGAAATCATACTGAAGAAGTGAAGATTAATGTGTGTCCCATGTGGAGGCTTATTATTAGCACCAATAAATAGCTCTATTGTTTAATGGTTGCTTTTTAAGTATGCACTATAGAGTCCATGCCTCGTATGACTGGCTCATTATATGCTGTCCTCTATTGTTTATGTCATGCTTATTTATTTTGTCTGGTGGTATAAAAACTACTAATTCAATGTTTCTGGTTTATCATACATTGCAAAAATCACGGAACAACTCAAAAGACATTTCATTCAAATTCCCAACATCTCTTTCAGTTTTTTCTAACTTGTAAGAAGGACGAATCATTTAAAACTCTTGAAATCTGCCTGGTTTCCCGTATTTGTTGTTAGTCAAAAGAAAATGAGCCTTATTAACTTTTGTGAGTTATTTTCTATTCTATCCTATTCGTGGGGCAAGACCTTTTGAAGTTAAAAGTCTCTAGATCTGACCAAAAAGGCACTCCATTCATTCGAAACATAATGCATGCATGTTTCCACTATAACTTTTCTATTCACGGAAACTTCTCAATTGACATAATTAATTAACACGTTTTGGACGTGTGGAATGCTCTTAAGAAGAACGTAATTTGTAGTTTTTCCTATATATGCCACCTAATAATCTAACTTCTCCAAAACTAACTTCAGCTCTATTATTCCACGCAACATAATCATCTGTTTCTATGGCCATAATCCTCGTTCCAGTGCTTAATTATATTTTACTATGTATTCGATATTTTGAAATCAATTTTATGTATTACACAGTCGTAAATAAAATAGTAATGGTAATTTTAAAAGAAAAAAAAATACTCACCCTTAAAAAGGAGACTAACAGATAAGTTCAAAAAATAGTTTAGTTTGAGAGACAATTATCTTAATATTTCAATACATCTAAACTTTTTATAATTAATTTGTGAATAAATTAGAATAGCTTTTAAATTGTTAATTATGTAATTTTTCATTTAATTTTAGTTTATTTTGGTGAGGAAATAAATGATAGGAGAAGTAAGGCAAATTTCACATAGTTTTAGTACACCTAGAAGAGCATATGAAGAAGCACCAACAATGTTGTTGGGAGAGTTGAGCGAGCAGTGTGCGCTGGGCGAGCAATGTGCACTGAACGAATCTAATTCTCTGTTTCAAGATCTGAATAAATTCGCCTGGATGAGTTGTCACTTTCGCAAAAAAGGCAAAACGATCATTTTTAGTGTATTTAAAACACCTCTTATCATTGGGACAATTAATTTAGGAATCTGGGGAGAAACAATTTTTATAAAAGCAAAATTGGTTTAAAAAATAAAATAACTGTACCTAATAATAACTAATTATACAGTAATAACTAAGTAACTAGTTATACAAAAATGGTTATAAGACTATAACTAGTTTTATAGTTTTGTTATTTCAAATAACTTATTTTTATTTAAAAACTAGTTATACTTTAAGTTATTTTGATAACTAGTTTTCTTTAATAATTTGTTTGTCAAATACTAAAATAAATAAAAAATAATTGTTTCTAATTTATTTCAAAAGATACCTTTTATTTTTCTCAAAAGAGGTATTTTTTTTTTACATAAGTTATAAACAATTTTTTTATATAAATTATAAACAAGTTTTTTTGCCAAAAAATAAAAAAGATGTTAGCAGTTAAACAATTTTTTCTGGCCTAACAACATTAATTTGTTAACAGTTAATCACTGACCATAGTTAATAAACTGTTTACTGCTACCAAGTCCTAAATCCTTTTTCGTGGCAGGTTTGACTTTTAAATGCACAATTGATTTCTTTTTCATATTATTTACTGAGTTGATCTCTTTCCATATTATACATTTTATACATTAAATTGATCTCCTTTTTAGTGTATACTTTTTTATTTAAGAGTTTTATTTTTCTTTTTTAAATGCACAATTGACCCCTATTTCATATTATTAACTAAACCTTTTTTTATCTATTTAATAAAAATAATAATTAAAATATTAAAATGAAAAAAAAAATTAATAACAAAATTAATAATTACTGATCTAAACATTAACAAATTGTATAACTAAAATTTTAAATTAATTTAATAACATTAAATTTTTTAACTAAGTTTTAATTTTTTTAAAATGATATTTATTTACTCATCAAATATTTTAGAAGTTAATAAATCATTTTAAATAATAAAATTAGACTAAATTATAATTATAGTCTCTTTAATTTTTTTTAATATGAAATTTTGATTTTTTTGATGTTTAATTATAACATTTAGTTTTTCTAATTTTATAAATTGTCAATTTTGATTCATCTAATAGGTTATGAACTAATAATTGTGATTAATAGATTTTTTAATTTAATTAAAATCCATTAATAATTATGATTAATATAGTTATTTATAATTAATGAATTTTAATTAACTTAATAATTTGATTAATCAGATTGATTAATTGAAAATTATTGCAACAAAATGGATTATTTTGGGTTTTTTGACACCGTTTTAATGCAATTTTAGATGAAATGAAATACTTAAAATTGTGCAATTGACTTCATCTACATAAGTAATATTAAAATGAATCATTGTTGGTTTCCAAAAACATGTTTCACATAAGTAAATTAAAATGAAAAATCACACTCTTAAAAGAATAAAATTTTGTAACAAAAGTGATTTCTTAATGTTTTTTGGCATTGTTTTGATAAGATTTTAGTTTGAACGAAGTGCTTAAAGTTGTATAGTTGATTATATCTAAATCAATACTATGAAAATGAAATATTTTAAATGTTCAAAAACATATTTTAGGTAAGCAAATTGAAATAAAAAATTTTGTAACAAAAGTTATTTTTTAAAGTTTTTGGGCATTATTTTGATACAATTTTAGTAAGAACAAAATGCTTAATACTGTAATTGACTTCATTTAAATGAATATTATAAGAATGAATCATTGTCGGTGTTGAAAAATATGTTTCACTTAAATAAATTAAAGGAAAAGATGACTATCATGAAATGAAAATTCGTAACAAAAATAATTTTTTCATTCCATTAGGGTGATTAAAATTCATTATAACTATATTAATCATAATTATTAATGGATTTTAATTAATTTATGATTAAATCAAAAAATCTACTAATCATAATTCTTAGTTCATAACCTGTTAGATGAACAAAAATTGACAATTTATAAAATTAGAAAAATCAAATATTATAATTTAAGATCACAAAAATCAAAATCGCATATTAAAAAATTAAAGAAACTATAATTATACTTTAGCTTAATTTAAAATGATATGTTAACTTCTAAAATATTAGATGAGTAAAATAAATATCATTTTTTTTAAAAACAAATAACTAAAAATTGATTAAAACTTTTAATGTTATTAAATTAAATTAAAATGTTAGTTATATTATTTGTTAATGTTTACATTAGTAATTATTAATTTTGTTATTAAATTTTTTTTTTTCATTTTATTATTTTAATATTTTAACTATTAGTTTTATTAAGTAAATAAATAAAGTTAGTTGTAACATCTCGTTTGTATATATATATAAATATATATTAGTTCAAAATAATTTATTTGTTTTAAAAATAATATATATATATATATATATATATATATATTATTTAATATAGTATACTATATATGTTTTTGGGCTTTAATTTTGGGAAGTTCAATTCAATTCTAAAATCTGTAATGTTATATATGAGATCTATTTTTCTTTTTTCTTTGAAAAACTGTGATAGAACCGTGAATAAAGGAGAGGAGGAAAGGTGTAATTACAAATAGCTTGATCGTTGCTTGTACTCTTATCGTGGAGTTGCGTCTTTCTTTCGAGGTAGGAGGGAGTGGGATTATCTTGCTCATGGATATGATCATGATTAGAGGTAGCGAGGTTGAACCTAAAACCTAATTGATTGTGTATTATGTGTATTGTAATTTTAAATTTGATTCAAGGAATATATTTACCGGTGTTAATGCTTAATTGATCGACAATTTAAGTATTCCCAATTCCTATTTTTCAAGTTAAATATATATTGTATAATTACTAAAATGTTTTCGTGAAATGCCTTCGTGTTCGCGTGCTTACTGGTGTTTGTTTCATATTTTCTTATAATGGCCGTACCTATATCACGATAGCTTATATATATTTAAGTGGAGAATTTCAAAGTGTACGTATAGCTTTAATATATATTATATTGAGAATTTCAATTGGCAATGTTTATATATATAGCTTTTATACATATTATAATGAGAATGTGTCTGTTACGCTTCCCCCCCACCCACACACACACACACACACAAAATATGTATTTAATTCTAATTCTTGATTCCTGTGTGTACTAGAAATGTTTATATGTTTATTGTCATGTGTATTATGAATGCTTATATTACCGTAAATAAATAAGTATCACATTATACATTTACGTTCATATTTATTATTGAAATAAATATTTATACGTGTACGAGTGTTTTTATAATATCTTACTATGTTAGAGTGTTGTAATGGTGTGGTTTCAAAAAAGTATTATTATGTTGAAATGTGGGACAATGATGATTTAATTAAATGTATATGTGTATTTGTGTTTTGAAATTTGAAAGTATATCCATGGATTTGGGGGTATTATCTAGTGTGGAATCTCCTTTAAACTCATACTGATCACATAAGTTGGAATATCCTTGCAAAGCTAGATGACCCTGATGCGCTAGAAAGGGTGTTCTCCTAGTGAGAGTGTTAGTGTCAGATGTCATGTTGAGGCTATTCGTCGACTATATGTACTCCTAGGCTAAATTCTGAAACAGTCTTTTAAATGGTATACCTGACTGTGTGCTTTATATATGTGAATTCTAAGAAATAAAATGTGTTATGTAATTGTGTTGTTACCTGTCTCCATTTTCATATTTCAAGCATATGGTGAGATATATCTCACTCCTTTTGTGTTTCCTTTATATGTATTGGTGGCAAGAGGGTGATACTAGACATGAGGCATAAGCCTTTAATGGCTCTTATTTTGTTATTTTATTATATGACTTTTATGTAATTGAATTTTGACCTTAAACTATTAAATTTATTGACTAATTTGGATTTGTTTATCACGAATTTATAAATGGCATTTTCAAGAGCTAAGTATAACCGAAGATTATGTTATTTCCTTTAAAACATTATCTTTAAGATATTGCCGTTAGTAGCGTTACATTAGTTAATGCGAAAAGGATCAGTTTAGTGAATAATATGTAAAGAGGGGGTCAATTGTGCATTTAAAAAAGAGAAATGGAACTGTTAAGTAAAAATGTCGAGAGGTTTTAACATCTCCTATGATTACATGTAAATCTCTCCTATGATTACATGTAAATTTTTTTAATTATTCTTTATTTATTTTTTAACATATCTTATTATTATTTAAATTATTCTTCCTTTTTTTTAACATTTTCTATTATCATTTGTAAAAAATTTTATATATATTTCATTTTTTATTTTATAAATCACTCCATTTATTTAATTTTATTAAAAATACTAAATTCCTATTGAGAACACAAAAAATAATAAAATAAATACATGATAATAAATAAAATTTAAGTGAAAAATTTATATATATAAATATTTCATAATAATTATTAATTATATAGTTGACTTTGACTCAGTGATTATTCTAACACTTAACTTTTTATTAATGTGTATTATTTTTTTGGATAATCATATTATTGATAAGAAATATCCCCCTAATTGTTGATCTATAATAAAAGTTTAATGTTCGTACACCTTTATAAAAATAAACTAATTTATAATAAAAGAAGGGTTATGATGGATTAATGGTGTAAAATAATGTATATAATTATTATTTTTTAGTGTCAACAGAAACTGAACCGTGTTCTTCAATTCTAAATCTACTGGATTTCCACATTAATTCCTAGAAAAAGACGATAATCACGACATTTAGAAATTAGAAAGTCTTTTAACCTGATAAAAGAAATTAGCATTTCATTCATTAGAAAGAAAAAATAATGCATATTCGTTTAGCTTAGTTTCCATAATAACTTTTCCATTACACATCGATGTCATTCATCTCTAGTTGTCTGATGACAGCGACTGTTTAATTGACGTAATTTATTGATTAGTTTTAGATGTGTGGAATACCCTTGAAAGAGAAAGTACTGATTTTGTACTTACAAAGATATAAAATAAAATGAAAAAAATTATTAGGAATTTAACATAACATTTTTTAATTTATCATGAAATAAAAAAGATATCAAGGATAAAAGATAAATATTTTAATATATAAGAAATGAATCACAAAAAGAAAAATTATGGAGCAAATGAAAAATTGAGATATATATTATTAGGAACCTAAAACTTAATTTTAGCGTTTCAACCATTATGTAAGTATTTTATGAGTAAATTATAACGACACCATCTATCTTTTTATCAAATTATATATAATTTTTTTTATTTTTTTTTATTTTCATACACTAATATTTCCTTTAAGTTTAAAATTATTATATTAATATTCTCCCATGTTTCAACATATTATACTGTCACTTCTCAAAATATTATATTAATACTCTTCCATAAATGCAAAAATAATTATTTTAAAAGTAGAAGATACTTGTATAATTACATTCAAACTTTGTTGGGATATAGTTGTAATTTGTTAGTATTTGATTTGGGGGTGTTGAGAGTATGCTCTGGCTAAGAGTTAAAAGAAGGGCGAGTCTTACATACCTTGCAAAAATCACGCAACCATTCAAATGATATTATTTCTTTGAAGTTTCCTTCTTAATTTCTATCCTGTGTAAGAGGGGCAAGTCTTTCAAAAAGTCTCTAAACTTGCAAGTTTTTCCATAGTGGGTCCCAGCTGGTTCTTTTCTACCCTTTTCAAGGGTAAGAAGAACTTTAGAAATTAGAAGTCTACTATAGTTGACAAAACAAAAGCATTCCATTCATTAGAAAAACAAATGCATTCTCCTTTGGCTTTGTTTTTCATTGGCCACCACTCACATGCAAGTTGTCTATTGATGGCAACTACTCAATTGACATAATTAATTGACTAGTTTTGGGGTGTGGAATTAATGTTCTTGAAAACAAACTTACTACAGAGAAATACTAATGATTATATTAATAAAATTAACTGAAGATTTAAGATCTCATGCAGGAGTAATGTTACTGTAGAATATCCATTGTCCCATAATTGACATATCTTACAACAACTATCTTCACTGCAGAGTCAAGATTTGGCAAATATGCGTTAATTTGTTGAAAATTTCTACTGGTCGGAAATAACCTATAAGAAGAACCTTCACTTTCAAATTCTACACGAAAGAAAATAATTATGTTATGTTAATGTATATTCTTTTCAGTATAGCAACCCATTGAACTTTTAAATTTGGTCATTAAACTTCAATTCATTTACTATATTTTTTTTAAGCTGAAATATGTTTTTAATCCTTTAAATTTTCAGTCCTTCAAATTCAAAATTGATGTTTTAGTCCATTAAACTAAAAAAAAAAAAAATACTACTTTTAATCCTTTTCCATTTTATGTTAACATATACCAAACAAAATATAAAACATACAATTTGTGGCAATAAAAGCCGACACAATTTGTAAAAAATAAAATAAAATTGTTTCATCATACAACTTCACTCATTCTACTTTCACCACACAACCCTTTTCCCCATAAAACTTGTGAACTAATCAGAAATCTTGAATATTGGTAAATAAAATCCGCAGATCGAAAGCATATTAATTAACTCCCAATACACAATATTCATTATAGAACTGATACGCATGCAAGGAAGCACCAAATGATCCTCCACGAGTCTGCAGCAATGGACAATAAGAGCCTGACGGATTTGAGGACCTAATATAGTTGGGGAAAGGTTTTAGATTTGGAGGAATGGTGGGAATCACAGGTTTGAGAAATTGGAATTGGGATTAAGGGGAGGTGGAGGAGATTCAAGAACATTACAATTACGAGTAACGAAACCATTATTATTATTTTTTTAATGTTTTACGAATTGTGACGGCTTCTATATGCCACACATTAAAAATTCTATAGTCCCTGCTTGGTGTGTAATAAAACAAAATGCGAAAAGGGATAAAATTAATATTTTTCCAAGTTTGATGTACTAAAACCAATAATTTTGAATTTGAATGACTAAAATAAAAAAAAATATCTTAATTCATAAAGGACATGAAGATAATATTTTTGAATTTGAATGACTAATATTTTTCCAAGTTTGAAGTACTAAAACCAATACTTTCAATGAATATGGACATGAAGATATACACACTATGATAACCTATTGAAAAATTTATTATAATTCATAACCAAAGGGATACAAATTAGAAAACAAAACTTCTGCATTGGTTTGTGTAAAAAGTAAGAACACACAGAATTACAAATAAAGAATGAGATAAATTAACTAATAGAGATTGCAAATGTTGAACTCAACTTTCTCTCTTGTATATGTTTTGACTATTTCAATGCAATAAAAATGGTAAGAAACAACAAACAAAAATAAGAAAAAGGATTAAGGGAAACAAATTAAGTAAAGAGAAAAAACCATTACCAAAATATTAAAGGCAAAAAATATTTTAAAGTAAACATTTAAAAAGTAAAAATGTGGTAAAAACACACTTGTATGAGAAGTGTGTGTTTTTATGTTGGCGGTAGTGGTTATGGTGATAGGGCAACTTGTGGCAGCGATGATAAATCTTGGATTTTTTTAGAATGTGGTAAAATATTTTTTTTTGTTTTTTTAATTTTAATTTTAAATGCAATAAAGTAAAGAGGAGAAGGAAATGAATCAAATAAAATAAGTGTATGTCAATTTTTAAATAGTATTAATCACTATCGTCTAATTTAATACAATGTACTATCTATTCTAATTCTCACCTAATTCTCACCTAATGAAATGTATATTGAAAACATTTCAAACACGTCCTAAATATTATCATAGTGTGTATATCTTCATATAGATTGTTATTATCAATTAACATATTGTCTTATGAGACTAATCATGTAGCCAATAACCTGTCACTTGTACATAATCACCACTATCTATTGTTGGTATAAGTTAAAATCATCAACAGACCAAAAAATTAATCCGATATAGATCAATAAAATAGTGTCTGATTTTTCAGTTTTTTATGCCTAGAATTTGAAGATCAAATAATTAGCTCAAGCGGTGTTTTTGCATTACTGTTCTAGCTACTGCATTCCAAACAAATGGAAATGTGCAGATCTATTATTGATCCAATTTGGCTTCTAAAATGAGAAATCATTCTTCTGAAGGTCACTGTTCGGTGCAAATGCCAAACTTTGAAAAAGGAGTGGGTTTGTCAAAATGTTCAAGCAGCATATCATCTTGCTGGTAGCCATCCAATGGATACACCAAAAAATCAATTTGGTATTGGACTTAATCCATGCAATTCTGATTGCAAGAGTAAAGTGCAGGTTGTTGAGTCAGAACTTCAATTTACATATTGGTTGAGAAGCTGCGAGGCAAGCCAAGAGAAGAAGCTTCCTTCACCTCACCCATTCGATCACGTGTCGTATTAATTAATTAGCTACGTTTTGCCCAAGTTCTTTTTTTAGCATAAAATAAGTGTGAGGCAAAAGTAAATAACTTATATAAAATCATTTCCCCATCTTATTAGTAAATACTAAAGGGATGTATTCGATTATTCATAAATAACTCATTCAACAACTATCAGAATAACTTGTGTCATATTCCTTAATCTAACTGCTTCAGGATCCGAATCCAGTCCTATTTAAAAACGAAATAAATCATATTAGAAAAAAAATATTTATACTGTGTGCATATACCAGCTACGGATTCGAGGAAGACAAGGAGAGTACTTTTCCCCTCCCTAAGATCCGTTGTAAATATACTAGAAATACACTATAGCAATGAGATTCTGTTATCGTATCCATTCTACCGACAAATCAAATGTATTATTAAAAGATGGGATAACATATTTTATCATTTTCACCTACCCAAATGACTTAGGTTATGTTCATAAGGCATTGTATAAGATTAATAATAAAATATATTATATATATGAAAACATGTAATAAGTGAAATTAAAAAGTAATTAAAATAATTTATCTGTAAATAAAAATATAAGAGTTTAAAATTTATTAAAAAATTAATATTATAACAACTCAAAATATATTTTTATTCATAAAGTTAAGTTTAAATTTATACAAAAATATCTTATAAATAAGTTCTATTTGTTATCATTTGATATTTTTTAACTAATTTAAAATATAGTTTATCCAATATTTATGATTTAATAAACTAACTTATAAGTTTCAACTTCCAGCCAGTTTTTTAGTTCTAACTTTTTTTCCCACAACAAGACTATATTTCCATTTTCTATTAAATTTTCCCCTACGATCATTCCTTCCTGCCTGCTCTTTATACTAAAGTTAATTTGAACATAAACCATAGGCGGACAAATACACTGTACATCAACTTGAATTAAAATAAACCTTTCAAACATTCATTAACTACATTTTATATTCCTGTCTGCTCTTTAAATACTTTTTATTTTAAAAAAAATTATTTATTTATTTATCTTACTAAATAAATTATTTACTTTAAAAAAAAACTTATTTTAACGTTATTTACCCCCATTTTCTCGTTTAAAGAGAAGAGAAGTAAAAACTAATTAAATTTGGTCAAATATACTTTAATACTTTGTTTAAGAATAAATGATTATTTTAGTGTTAATATGTAAATTGACAATAATTTAGTCATTAAAAAGAATAAAGTTTTTACTTAATTATTGAAAAATGTAAAAAAAAAAAAACGATAATTTCATTCTACTGCTAAATTTGTAAGATTATTTTGTCATCAAATTATTATTTGCATGGACTAATATAAAGCTAAATTGTGTTTTTCTATTACCAATTAATTTTATATTACAATTAATATAAAGTTTAAGCAACAATTAGTTAGATTATTTTTCTTTACTGTTGACTACGGTCCAAGATAACCTAGTTTTTGACACTAAATTATTGAAAGTAAAATAAGGTGGAAATGTATTTTACTCTCTATCATGCACACAAGTCTTACAACAAGAAGGAGATATTTAGAATTGAGTTCAGTTCAATTAACACTAAAAGAAATAGCATAAAACATATGCTTTTTATAAGTAAATTCAACTATTACATAAATATAGAAAATTCATAACAAAGTGAACTTTATGTGACAACGGTTGGAAACAATGTAACAATCATGGGTCAAATTTTTCAACTTAATTGCGGAGCTATGTAATGTAGTGTTGCTGAACAGCTTTTGTTGATCTAAGAGATTCTTATTATTGGTTTTCATCTTCATATATATCATATTCTGAATCGGACACAGTAGCGATGGAAAAACTATCATATGAGTTGGACTCCTCTCTAAGTCTTGAAATATTCCAAAAGGAGAGAGAAAGAGTCAAAGGACTTGTGGAAAATTCAAGCAGTGGAGAGGAAAAATTCTCATCGTCATATGGGTTTCTATAACAAGTAGCCAAAGCCCGCTCCAAATTGAGCACAATGTCAGCCATGGTTGGTCTGCCCTTCCTTGCCCATTTCACACAGCAGATAGCGGTATAGGCCAGGAATTCCAGTGCCCGTGCTTCATTCACATCGGGTGGTCCAACCCTTGGGTCCAAAATTTTGACCAAATCGCCAACCAAAATAGCAGGCACCGCAAAGTCCACTACGCTTAATAGAACACCTCCATTTTCTGCAGAATTGAATGCAGCTTTCTTTCCTGTTAAAAGTTCAAGCAGTACAACTCCAAGCCCATAGACATCACTCTTTGGTGTCAACTTACCGCTAATCAAGTACTCAGGAGCAAGGTATCCATAGGTTCCCATTACCTTCTCATCATCGTATTCATCGTCAGGTTCTAGATCCATGATTGATCTTTCAAAATCTGATACTCTTGACGTCCAAGTCATCAAGAAGAATATTGGCAAACTTGATATTTCTGTGAATCATAGATAGAACTGAATAGTTATGAAGATATTCTATTCCGCGGGAAGCATCCAAAGCAATCTTCATCCTCGTTTTCCACGAAGAATTCAACAGAGTACTGCTACTATTCTCCCCAAGCAATTGATCATGCAACGACCAATTCTTCATATACTCATACACCCACAGCCTTTTATCTCTGTTTTCACAGTACCCAACCAGTCCAACCAAGTTCCTGTGGTGTAAACGGTACAAGAAGGATAATTCAGGGATACAGCCGAACGAAGGTCTGCCTCTGTACACACCATCAAAAATCCTGTTGTGAAGTGAGAATTTGTTGGTGGCTGCTTTAAGCTCAGCAAGGGTGAATAATCGTGCAGCAACATGTCTTGTTGCAGTTGCGGGCACCTCCACTTCCACTTGCGATAACCGTGCAGCAACAGTCCTCATCATTAAGGAAGCAGCAAAACTATGAACACTGGATGTCCCCAAATTTGAGGGAGTTCTACTCCTGATGGCACTGTCCACTACCGAACCAAAACTATGAAGACGGGATGCTTCTCCTAGATTTGACGACGCCCTGCTGCTAATTGCATCTTCCAGAAGACCACAACCCTACTAAAACTTATTATTACATCATCATCTGTCATCATATCAATGCTCTCGCTTTCAGTTTCCATTTTATTTGAATTGGCAAGTGAAAGTATCAAGTATGCATGTATGTATGTGCTTTTGGCGGAGGCACGATGGGTTACTGCTCGTTTTGGTTATATATATATATATATATATAAACAGAGACCATATTAGTTGAGAAGCTGAGAGGCAAGCCAAGAGAACCTTCATATTTTAATATGTTAATTCAATTCAATCAATTTTTAAAATTAGCAGTTTTATATACAACACACGGTTAGGTCATAAATAACACGTAAATATATATAAAAAAATAAAATAAAAACATGTCTACTTGATGGCTTAATGATCTTTAGAGATAGCTATAGCTACTTGATTGTCCACCATTACTTCAGTAGTTGTATCTTGTTCCAAGTGTAAATCAGTTAGTATTTTCCTTAACCATAAGGCTTGATTAAAGACCTTGCCCAGTCATTATCAAAATAGCCTTCCAACTTGAAATTTTGTGATTGACTGAATTTCATGCCATAATTTAAAGTCTCCTTGACATACCTTAGCACCCTTTTTGCTGCTTTCAAATGGGATTGTTTTACACAATTCATGAATTTTGAAAGTACATTTACAGCATACAAGATATCTAGTCTTGTTGCTGTAAGATACATTAAGCAACCAATTAAGCTTCTATAGAGTGCTTCTTCCACTTGTTCTGAGCCATCATCCTTGCATAACTTCTCCTTTTGACACATAGGAGTATTCGTCCCTTCATAGTTCTCTGAAAGATGAAAATATCACCTTTGTTCTACTTAACCTCCATACCAAGGAAATAGGACATTTCTCCTAGGTCTATCATCTCAAATACTTGCATCATTGATAAACTGCTAATTTACTTATTTTATAAGTAAAATATGGTCTTGTTTTCTATCCTTTAGACTAAATAGAGAGTTGTTTACCTCATGATTACTATCATTTCATCAAATCTTCATTTGATAGACAGCTTGAGTGAGCTTTTGGTTTTATTTTACCCCTTTCCACCTTTTTTGCAGGATAATGATCATAAAAGAGAGAGAATCGAGGAATCTGTGAGTACACTACCCCAAGAGTGAGCAGAGGGTCAACAGCTGTTTAAAAGTCAAGTACGATTTTGGCTTGAAGCCAAAATTGAACTACGAATTTGGCTCAGAGCCAAAATCGACTAACAATGGAACAGTGACTTTTTCTGCTCTAAAAGAAGTCTACTGCTGCAGATTATTTTTTCTCTACTTTTTGAGGATGATGGGACAAAGCACTATGGCATTGGGTTGAGTAGAAGCGTTTTCCTATGTAATTTTAGGATTAAAAAAAGAAACCCCATTATAACATAAAAATCATCTACCATTGTACTCCACATTCTCGATCCTCATAACCTAAGTTGCTGCTGTCCATGGAACAGAGCAGCTAAGCTCTTCATTGCTGTAAGGGGATGAATGTAACCACTACTACACTATTTGTATCTTTGATATTTTTAATGCATGAATTCCACTTTCTATATTTTGGGTTAGCATCTTTTTCCTTGCTTAATGCTTGCTGTAAACTGATCACTTATAGCATGATTTTAGGATAGTAACCTTGGTTGGAAAACGGGGATTATTTTCTTGAACTGAAAATAGATGTCCAATAGACCGGGGGGTGCGAGGAATCAAAACTTGGTTTATTGGTAATCACGTGAGAGAATAAACCGGGGGTGCGAGGGATCAAAACTTGGTTTGTTCAAATCACATAGCCACTATTGTTACTGCTGGTTTCTTTGTTAAGAGGTGAGAGCCTTAGGAAAGAAACTTAGTTTTTCTGAGTGCGAGGGATCGACACAGAGAATAGAGTAGTTGGTTGATTTTGACTGATAAATATAGAAGGAATTTATGCAGAACGTTCATGCCACAAGAGTGTTAGCTTTGGTGAAATTCAAACCCCCTTACAGCATCATTTTATAATCTGTTATAAGTATTACTGCTGCTACTGCTACTGCTTATTGTTGTTGTTGTTACTAGTTTAATTCTGCATTAAAGATAGCATTTTTAATCTTGTTCTTGACTAAGAACATCAGCCTCTATTACACACAACTGGTTCATGTTTTTACTACTTTCTGTTCCTTTAATTATAGTTTAAAATAAAAGAAATACTTGGTTATTTATGTTACTCTAGTCCCTGTGGAAAACGATACTTGGACTTGTCCATTTTACTACTTGATACGACTTGGTGCACTTGCCAACAATTTCTAATCAAGAAAATTGGCGCCGTTGCCGAGGACTAGCGTCTAAATATAAAAGAACCAAAGTTTTCTGTTATTTTAAACTTGCTTTCCTTTATTTTCAGTTTCAGTTTCAGTTTTAGTTTCTGATTTTTCATTTTTATTTTTTACTGATAACACTTGGAGTGTGCATCAGTTTTGTGCTAACAATCTATTCTAGTGCTTTGCTGTCTTCGTTTATGCACACTAGGAGGTCAGCTGATCCATTATTCTTTGATCTTGAAATTGAAAGATCAGCTAGCGCAATAACAGCCACAGTAAAGAAAAGAAAAGCATTAGACATACTTGCTGCACAAGAGCCACACACTCTAGTATCACGAAATCTCCCTCTTCCAGCAATTCAAGAGGAAGATTTAGTCATGGAGGGAGATGCTGGACGTGCTGAAAACGTTCAGCCACAAAGAAGAACATTAAATGACTATCTAGTCAACACAGGACCTCGATACTTCAACACCATCACTCGTCCTGATGTTATGGCAAACAATGTTGAAATGAGAGCCTCTCTAATTCAACTCATCCAGCAGAACCAATTTCATGGGCTGGACAGAGAAGATCCATATGCTTATCTAGCCACTTTTGTGCGAATTTGCAACATTGTTAAGCTCCATCAAGTAGATGATGAGTATATCCGAGCCTCTCTTTTCGCATTCTCTCTTGAAGACAAGGCCAAACATTGGTATGAAGCACTTCCACCAAATGTTCCTCTCACATGGGACACTTTGTGTGACAAGTTTCTAAACAGATTTTTTCCCCAATCAAAAATCAATAGAAAAAAGACAGCAATCTCTAACTTCAATCAAACAGCTAATGAGGCACTATGTGAAGCATGGGAACACTTTGAAAGCTTGTTAAGGAGTTGTCCAGCTCATGGTTTGGATGAGGCAGCAAAAATTAACACTTTCCTTGCAGGTTTAAGACCTCAAACAAAACTAATGCTTGATGCTTCTGTAGGTAGTAGAATCATGGACAAAACACCTGAGGAAGCTAGAGAAATAATTGAGAACATGGCAGCGAATGATTATGATGTTCATCATGATCGAATTGCTGCCCCTGCACCAAGAAAAGGAGTCCTTGAGCTGAATGAAAATGATGCATGGAGAGCTAATAACAAGCTGCTGGAAGCAAAGGTGGAAACTCTCACCAAGCAGCTGTCACAAATGCAACAAGTGTAGAAAATTCAAAACAATCAAGTAGACAACCAGCCTTCATTTAAATGTGAAATTTGTGGAGGCAGTCATCCTACAGACCAATGCTCTATGATCAGCTCTCAAGAGGCAGCCAATTACATGGGAAATCAGAACTGCAACGCCTATCCAAATCAGCCTTACAGAAACAATTATGCAGCCTCCTCCAGTAGACCATATCAAGGGCAGCTACATGAGTACAAATCACTCCATCAAAACCAAACTTTACAAGAGATGATGCAGGACTTTATTCAAGCTTCAGCTGTCAATCAAAAAAATACAGAGACAGTCCTCAAAAGCCATGATGCTTCTATCAAAAACTTACATGTGCAGATGGGTCAAATGGCAAAGGACATAGAGAGGCAAATTGCTGATCTGAGAACAGGAACTTTCACAGCCAATACTGAATCAAACCCAAAAGAAAATTGCAAAGCAATCACAACTAGAAAAGGGACTATAGTGGGAGACTTGAGAGGAGAAAAATCAGAGAGTGTGACAGAAGAAGAAATAGAAAAAGAGAGGAAAAATAAGCAGAGTGAGACACCAACACAACCATGTGAGGAAAAGAACATGAGTGAAAAATCACAAGAACAAGAGCAGCCGAGAGATGAGAAAAAAATGAAGAAACACAAAGAGGAAGGAGAGAACCTAGCTGAAATAATTCCCCAAGTAAAATTACCTTACCCCTTAGTGCCAACAAAGAAAGGCAGTTTATTCGCTTCTTAGACATCTTTAATAGGCTGCAAATAAATATTCATTTTTCAGAAGCTCTAAAGCAAATGCCTACCTATGCAAGGTTCATGAAGGAACTCCTCAACAAGGAAAGAAAATTCACAAAAGAGGAAACCATTGAGCTGGAGGCTGGTTACAGTGCTATCATCCAAAAACCACTTCCTTTCAAACATAAAGACCCAGGCAGTTTCACCATTCCATGCTCTATTGGGAATCTTACTGTTGGAAAAGCACTGCTGGACTTAGGAGCAAGTATTAACCTCATGCCCCTATCCATGTTGAGCAGAGTGAGGAAGGTTGAAGTCAAGCCCACAAGAATGACTCTCCAATTAGCTGATAGATCAATTAAACGCCCTCATGGAGTAGTTGAAGATGTGCTGGTCAAAGTTGACAAATTCATTTTTCCAGCGGACTTCGTTATAATTGACATGGAGGAAGATGCGAAAGTACCTCTCATTCTCGGACGACCGTTCTTGATGACAGCCAAGAGCCTTGATAGACGTCAGCAATGGCAAGTTAAAAATTAGAGTGCAAGATGAAGAGATAACCTTCAATGTTTTTGAAGCCATGCAGCATCCTAGTAACAACAACTCATGTTTTCGCGTAAATGTCCTGGACGAACTCTATTCTCAGAGGGAATTCAGAAACAGCAGCCCTCTTGAGAAGGCATTAATCAATGAAGTTGAAGCATTGAGAGAAGAAGAGGAAAGACAAATTGAGGACTGCTTGCGGTTACTTGATGATATAGAGAGTAGCTTGGACAAAAATCAAATTCTGCAGGAAGAAGATGGCAGAGAAAATTTTAAAGAGGCTCAAACTGAACTGAAAACTCTTCCCACACACTTGAAGTATGTTTTTCTGGAAAATCACAATTGCAAACCGGTCATTATCAGCAGTTCACTATCAGAGTTTGAAGAAACCAAATTAATTAAAGTGCTGAAAGCTAATAAGCAAGCAATTGGCTGGTCCATATCTAATTTAAAAGGAATCAGTCCCTCATACTGTATGCACAAGATTTTCATGGAGGAAGAATTCAAACCAGTTGCCCAACTACAAAGAAGGCTGAACCCAATTATGAAAGAAGAAGTGAGAAAAGAGGTGCTGAAATTGCTTGAAGCAGGAATGATCTATCCAATTTCGGATAGCACTTGGATTAGTCCAGTACAAGTTGTCCCTAAGAAAGGGGGCATAACTGTGGTGACAAATGAAAAGAGTGAATTAATTCGCACTAGAACTGTCTCGGGTTGGCGCATGTGCATAGATTACAGGAAATTAAACAAAGCAACTAGGAAAGATCATTTTCCTCTGCCTTTCATGGACCAGATGCTTGAGAGGCTAGCTGGTCAGGAATTCTACTACTTCTTGGATGGCTATTCTGGCTATAATCAAATAACTGTAGACCCACAAGACCAAGAGAAGACAACTTTTACATGTCCTTTTGGCATTTTTGCTTATAGAAAAATGCCTTTCGGATTATGTAATGCTCCAGCTACCTTCCAACGTTGCATGCTAGCAATCTTTTCAGACTTGATGGAAAAATGCATTGAGGTCTTCATGGATGATTTTTCAGTATTTGGGAACTCTTTTAATTCTTGCTTAGCAAATCTGGAAACTGTGTTACAGAGGTGTATTGAAACTAATCTCACACTGAACTAGGAAAAATGCCATTTCATGGTGATTGAGGGGATTGTTTTGGGACACAAAATATCTGCCAAAGGAATTGAAGTGGACCAAGCAAAAATTGATGTTATTGCAAAATTACCTCCACCAACGAACGTCAAAGGAATCCGGAGTTTTTTGGGCCATGTTGGCTTCTATCGACGGTTCATTAAAGACTTCTCAAAAATAGCTAAACCACTCAGCAATCTCCTCAACAAAGATGCTCCATTCAATTTTGATAACTCTTGCCTCCTTGCTTTTAATTCACTGAAAGCCAGTTTGATTTCTGCTCCAATCTTAATTGCTCCTGACTGGACTCTTGCTTTTGAATTAATGTGTGATGCTAGTGATTATGCAGTGGGGGTTGTTCTTGGCCAAAAAAGGAACAAAATTTTCCATTCCATCCACTATGCCAGCAAAGTGCTCAATGAGCATCAAATTAATTATGCAACAACTGAAAAAGAGTTGTTGGCAATAGTGTTTTCTCTTGAGAAATTTTGTTCCTATCTAATTGGCTCTAAAATCATAATTTACACTGATCATGCTGTAATTAAATACTTGTTGAGCAAACCAGATTCAAAACCAAGACTGATTTGATGAGTGTTATTGCTGCAGGAATTTGATTTAGAAATTAAAGACAAGAGGGGAGCTGAAAATGAAGTGGTTGACCATCTGTCGAGACTGATCAATGATGAGGTAACGGCTGGTGAGAAAGAAATTCGAGAGGAATTCCCTAACGAAAAACTACTCCTATTGGAAGATCGCCCATGGTTTGCTAATCTAGCAAATTTCAAAGCTGGAGACCAACTTTCTCTTGACCTCAATTGGCATCAAAAGAAGTGGTTCCTCAAAGAAGCTAAAAGATATGTCTGGGACGATCCATATCTGTTCAGAATTGGAGTTGATAATCTATTGAGAAGATGTGTGGGAAAATCTAAAGCTCAAAGCATCATGTGGCACTATCATAATTCTCCATATGGTGGACATTTCAGTGGACAGAAAACAGTTGCCAAGATCCTTCAAGCAAGATTCTTTTGTCCAACTTTATTTAAGTATGTTCATGCCTATGTCAAAGAATGTGATAGCTGCCAGCGATCTGGAGGAATTACAAAGAGAAATGAAATGTCACTCCAAATCATGATGGAAGTAGAAGTTTTTGACTGCTGGGGAATAGATTTCATGGGACCTTTGCCATCCTCACAAGCTAATGAATACATTCTGGTGGCTGTTGATTATGTTTCAAAATGGGTTGAAGCCATTGCAGCCCCAAAGAATGACTCCAAGACAGTTATAAAATTTTTGAAGAAAAACATTTTTGCTCGTTTTGGAGTTCCTCGAATTCTGATCAGCGATGGGGGAACACATTTCTGCAATACACAACTCAACAAGGTGCTACAACATTATGGAGTGAAGCATAAAATTGCATCTCCCTACCATCCTCAGACCAATGGTCAAGCAGAGGTGTCAAACAGAGAAATTAAGCGCATCTTGGAAAAAATAGTGTCAACTTCAAGAAAGGATTGGTCCTACAAGTTGGATAATGCCTTATGGGCCTACAGGACTGCATTCAAAACTCCTATCGGGCTGACTCCTTACCAAATGGTCTATGGTAAGGCCTACCACCTCCCAGTAGAATTGGAACACAAGGCGTTATAGGCATTGAAATTCCTTAATTTTGTTGATCACTTTGCATCAGCAGAGGAAAGGAAGATCCAATTGAATAAACTGACTAAGTTGAGACTCAATGCCTATGAGTCAGCCAACATTTACAAACAACATGTCAAAGCTTATCATGACAACAAACTTGTCAAGAAGGAGTTCAAACCAGGACAACAAGCTCTGCTCTTCAACTCAAGATTGCGACTTTTTCCAGGAAAGCTAAAATCTAAATGGTCTAGCCCATTTTTAATCAAGGAGGTCAAACCTTATGGAGTTGTGACACTGGAAGACCCCTCTTCAAGCCGCACTTGGACTGCAAATGGACAAAGGATTAAAATCTACAACGGGGGTGAGATAGCAAGAGTAACCTCCGCAATGCGCCTTGATGACCCTTGAGGTCCCATGCGTCAAGCTAGTGACGTTAAAGAAGTGTTGAATGGGAGGCAACCCATTTTTCTAACCCTTCTCTTGATTGTCTTAGTGTTTAAATTTTTCTAATTTAGACCTGTTTCATGTGATTTGAATTGTCTGTAATTAATCTGTGATTTGTGTCTTTACCTTAGTAGCATTATTTGATCAAGTGATAGAAATTTTGCAGCCTAAGCCAACTTTTGGATTAGTCAGTTTTGGCTCCAAGCCAAAATTGAACTACGAATTTGGCTTGGAGCCAAAAACCCACTTATTCTATTTTTCACACGTGCAGTTTTAAAACTTTTCCTTTTTAATTTTTTTTTTCTGTTTCTTTTTGTTTCCCCACGTTTTCTAATTTTATTTTTTTTTGTCAGTTCTCAGCCCCCACTTTCATCACGTTTCTCCATCTTAATTTCATTCCCTCTCTTTCTCACCCCTTTTTAATTTAAATTAATCCTCACTTTCCAGTTTCCTTTTTCCCCTGTTTCAGTTTCTTTTCACCTTTTCAGTTCCCATCCCTCTGCAAACTCCCCTAACCTTCTGCCTTTTCAGTTCCCATCTTTCACATTTTCAATCTTGTCTCTTTTCTCATCACCCAGCTCGTTCTCCATCGCGCTGAGTCTGCCTCCCACTACCCCTACCGCAACACCTACCATAGCTTCTTTTCCCTTCCGTCACCATCCTTGGCCTCCCCACCTCATCCCTTCCAGCCCTTCCTCCTCTGAACTCCATTTTCGTGTAAGCTTCTTTTTTTTTGTTCTTCCCCTTTAGTCTTTCGTTCATGGATTTCATCTGTTTGTTTCTATTCTCTTACAAAAGATAAGTTTTTCTTGTTTTAAAAAAAAAAATTGCTCTATGAGAATAACTATTTTGACTAGTGCTGCATTAAATTTTCATAACAAAGATTGAATCTATTGCTTGATTATGTGCATTTTGGGTTGAATTTTGTACTGTGTGCGTCTGTACTTGCTATGTCCGGCATTATTCTTAGGATCAGCCCCACCTCTTTCCATTTGTTATGGATGGTACTTTCATACCCATTCACCACGGCCCCCACTTTTGCTCTTTTGGGGACCACAAAACAATTGGGAAGAAGGGGTTTACTATTAGTCTTATTTTTATTTTTTTATTCTGATTTACTCTCCACATGGTTCTTTTTAATTGTGACTCACGTTTTTCTTATGATACAGCATGTCCTCTAGAAGGAAAAGCGTGGCATGCAAAGCTCCAGGCGAGAAGAAGCGACGGGTCACACGGTTTGGTGCTACTTCGAGAGCCCCTCCTTTCGTGGTTGAGAACGAAGTAGTACAAGATATCTCTGAGACAGTGAGTCGACCAGTCACAATCCTGCACCCCCTCATCCCGCACAATCACCTTTCACCCCTCAACCACCGCCTACCCATAACACTCCTAACCCTCCACCAAAACAACCTGCCACGACCATACCACCACCCAAACTCAACCCTCAATATTACAGTCGTCCTAGCACCCGCTTTCGCTCCTCAATCAACCAGGAACGCTATGATGAAATTGCTTCCTGCCAATTACTCAAAGAGCGGGAAATGAACCTCAATCCCAGCCCCTTCCAAGCCATTAATCACAACTTGCAAAAGCGTGAATGGACTCACCTCTTTCGGTTCCCCTTGCAAATCCAAGAATCGACTGTCAGAGAATTTTATGCCAATGCCCAACCTGGTCCACCCGATGCCCCTCCTCACACAGCTTGGGTTCACGGCAAGCTGGTACCCTTTGACCAGTTATCACTCAACAAATTCCTTGGCACCACCTTTGTGGACCCTGTTCGCTAGCAATGTGTGTATTTCACTCAACTCAGCCAACGCAATGGTTTTGACATTGATCGTATTGCACGTACCATTTGCATTTTTGGAAAGTCCTATGAGGATAACCGCACTAGACCGCCCCGCCGCTTCAAGCGCTCATCCCTCACCACCATGGCTCAAGCTTGGGCCACTGTTCTATTTTCCAATATCTCCCCCACACTACATGTTTCTGAGCTCAATGTCCCTCGAGCTCAAATCCTCTTCTGCCTCATCACTTAGGAAAGCATCAATGTTGGTCGGCTTCTCACCCGTGAACTGACCAAATTCATTCGATCTGCCTCACCCACCACTCCCTTGGCCTTCCCCGCTTTCATCACAGCTCTTTGTGCTTCTAATGGGGTCATTGTTGACCGCCCCCCCCATTGTGCATCTGCGGGAACCGCTCACTGAAGCCTACATTCGCCAGCATTGCACGAATGCTGCAAAAGTCTCGCACCCTGCCAGCCAGCCTCCAAGGCCTGATCATCTGTCCAATGCTACCCAATTGATGGGCGCCATTCAGCTACTCTCTCGACAGCTTCGCTCTGTCCATTTGGGCCAGCTACGCCAAAACCGAGACATGTACCACTACTTACACCCAACACCCGGTGCGCCTCCATTTCATTAGACTGCTCTAAACACCTTCTTGACTCTGGTAGATTGGCCTGGGGACAGTCCTAGTCCTTTAGGAGGGGTGGGCAATATGGGAGAAGCTGACAGCAATTTTCAGAACCAAGAAGATGGTGGTTCTGAAGAGGAAGATTACCAATGACAGCTTAGGAGAAAAGTGTGTGGAGGTTATTGGCAAACCTCCGAGGGAAGCATGTTCTAACCTTAATTCATCCTCTTAGTTATTTCTGTTTGGTTGATTGTTTGTTTTTAATTTCAATTAGTGAATAGTGGTAATTATAGCCCATTTAGCTTGGCATTATTTTGGTAGTTGTGTTAATATAGGTTGAGAAAAATCTCATTGTAACAGTATCCTTGCATGCTCCCTACCATGCTCTTCAATTTGGGAACCATTGTCTTGATGAAATGCATGTGGTTATACATATAGCTTTCATAACTTGGATGCAATCTACACTTTTTAATTGAGCAATGCGTTGGCATGAATTTGTTACAAATTTCTGAATGCATTGAGTGATACACTTAGTGAGATTGTGTTTCTTTGATTAAAATCTTGAGTGCCACCATTGGGACGTTACACTTGGTTTTGCTTCATTCTCTGTGTTTTCAGTTAGCATGCTTGCTTAGAAATGATCAAGGCAATTTTGTTCTTTTATTGTGAGCCACTAAACTAAAAAGCCAACCCATCATCTTACCACTTGCAAACCCCTTTGAGCCTTATTAGAATTTAATTCTTTCTTGATACCCATAGCCCAAAAGACCAAAAGAAAAACAATTTACTTTCCACACCTTAAGGATAGGAGAGCAATTGTACATAAAGGGTTTCAAATAAAAGTGGGGGAATGCTTTTGAGAATGAATTGAGATCTATTGTGAGCCATTTTTAGAATGAACCAAGGTATCACACAGTAAATGTCTGCAACAATGCAATTCTAAAAATAAAAAAAATAAAAAAAGAAGGCAAATTAAATTGTGATACTTGGATTAAAGCATGTGGCACTTGGGCTAACAGAGTTGGGTAAAGTAAGAGTTTTGGGAATTTCTATAAATTCGTGAAGGGAAGGAGGTGAAGTTGGGTGAGTCTTGAAAAATTGCTCTCTATATCTCTTGGTGTCTTTTGATTATCTAGAAAAACCAAAATTCTTTCAAAGCCCAGCCCCATCACAAGCCAATGAAAGTCCTTGTGATCTCTGTAGGTATGCACAACTTGTATGACATTTGAGGAGAAAAGCAAAGCTAAAGTGTGAAGTTTCCAATGTGTGTGATTTGTGTGATTGAGAGAAACACTTAATTGTAAGGATTTAGCATTCTTTGATTTTGTCAACAAATGCTTGTCATGCTTGTTCCCTTAAAAAGTGTGCTATTTGCATCCTTGTTATGATTTCCATAGAAGAACACCATAGCTACAAGTTAAGGCATTGATTCAATCTTGTGGAATTCTGGATATGGAGGCCTCATGCTTTGGATATGTTAGAATGTGACTGATCTCAACCCATATTCTTTGTTTAATGTTTTATTTGTTTGTTTTAAAAATCAATGTGTTTGTGCTTCATTTTCGTTTTTTCTTTTTTGCGTGAGGACAAGCAAATCTCTAAGTTTGGGGGAGTTTGATAAACTGCTAATTTACTTATTTATAAGTAAAATATGGGCTTGTTTTCTATCCTTTAGACTAAATAGAGAGTTGTTTACCTCATGATTACTGTCATTTCATCAAATCTTCCTTTAATGGACAGCTTGATGAGCTTTTGGTTTTCTTTTACCCCTTTCCACCTTTTTTGTAGGATAATGATCATAAAAGAGAGAGAATCGAGGAATCTATGAGTGCACTGCCCCAAGAGTGAACAGAGGGTCAACAGCTGTTTAAAAGTCAAGTATGATTTTGGCTTGAAGCCAAAATTGAACTACGAATTTGGCTCAGAGCCAAAATCGACTAACAATGGAACAGTGACTTTTTCTGCTCTGAAAAGAAGTCTACTGCTGCAGATTATTTTTTCTCTACTTTTTGAGGATGATGGGACAAAGCACTGTGGCATTGGGTTGAGTAGAAGCGTTTCCCTATGTAATTTTAGGATTAAAAAAAGAAACCACATTGTAACATAAAAATCATCTACCATTGTACTCCACATTCTCGATCCTCATAACCTAAGTTGTTGCTATCCATGGAACAGAGCAGCTAAGTTCTTCATTGTTGTAAGGGGATGAATGTAACCACTGCTACACTCTATTTGTATCTTTGATATTTTTAATGCATGAATTCCACTTTCTATATTTTGGGTTAGCATCTTTTTCCTTGCTTAATGCTTGCTGTAAACTGATCACTTATAGCATGATTTTAAGATAGTAACCTTGGTTGGAAAACGGGGATTATTTTCTTGAACTGAAAATAGATGTCCAATAGACCGGGGGGTGCGAGGAATCGAAACTTCGTTTATTGGTAATCACGTGAGAGAATAAACCGGGGGTGCGAGGGATCAAAACTTGGTTTGTTCAAATCACATAGCCACTATTGTTACTACTGGTTTCTTTGTTAAGAGGTGAGAGCCTTAGGAAAGAAACTTAGTTTTTCTGAGTGCGAGGGATCGACACAGAGAATAGAGTAGTTGGTTGATTTTGACTGATAAATATAGAAGGAATTTATGCAGAACGTTCATGCCACAAGAGTGTTAGCTTTGGTGAAATTCAAACCCCCTTACAACATCATTTTATAATCTGTTATAACTATTACTGCTGCTACTGCTACTGCTTATTATTGTTGTTTTTACTAGTTTAATTCTGCATTAAAGATAGCATTTTTAATCTTGTTCTTGACTAAGAACATCAGCCTCTATTACACACAACTGGTTCATGTTTTTACTGCTTTCTGTTCCTTTAATTATAGTTTAAAATAAAAGAAATACTTGGTTATTTATGTTGCTCTAGTCTTTGTGGAAAACAATACTTGGACTTGTCCATTTTACTACTTGATACGACTTGGTGCACTTGCCAACGATTTCTAATCAAGCAATCATATCATCCTTGAACTGCTGAATAAGTTCAACATTGCTGCCAGTGACTACAAGATCATCAACATACAAAGAGATCACAATGAAGTTAGCTTGATCACCTTTGATGTATAAAGTAAATTTACTAAGATTTTTAACAAAGCCTAGTTTTGATAAGTACTCATCAATCCTGTTGTACCAGGCTCCAAGAGCCTGCTTCAAACCATACAAAACCTTATTTAATAGATAGACTTTGTCCTCATGTCCTTTCATAAGGGAACCTTCAAGTTGCTCAACATAGATTTCTTCCTCCAGAAATCCATTTAAGAAAGCTGACTTGACATCAAGTTAGCAGATTTTCCATCCTTTTTGTGTTGCAATAGCTAGGAAAATCCTAATGGTATCCTGCCTTGCAATCAGACCAAAATATCAAAGAAATCTACTCCAAAAAATTGAGCATACCCCTTTACTACTAACCTTGCTTTATGTTTGTTGATTGAGCCATTTTCATTCAGCTTTGTTCTAAACACCCACTTCACACCTATGACTTTTCTGTGTTCAAACTTTTCAACGAGTTCCCAAGTATGATTTTTATCAATCATGGAAAGCTCCTCCTGCATTGCATCCCTCCATTTTGGATCCTCTTTTGCATCCCAATATCTTGCAAGTTGTAGAACTACTACATTGCATCTTTCATAAATATCTAAGAGAAATCTAGTGCCTCTCACAGGTGCATCATCAATTAGCTCATCTTGATTTTGCAAAGGGCCAACTATTGACATTTTCTCAATATCATTCCAACTGCATTTCTCATTCTCCATGAAGTACACATCTCTGCTTATCGGAATTTTCCTTGTGTGAGGTTGGAAAACTCTATAAGCTTTAGATATTGAATTGTATCCCACAAAGATACTAGGTTCAGCTTTCTTATCTAGCTTGTCTCTCTTAACTTAAGGCACATAAGTAAAGCACAAACATCCAAATACTTTAAAAAAAATTTCAAGAAAGGTTTATAACCATACCAAGTCTCAAAAGGAGTCTTCCCATCTACTGCTTTGGTGGGAAGTCTATTTAGCAAAAATACTACAGTGTTTGTAGCTTCCACCCAATATGTCTTAGGTAACTCTTTCTCATGAAGCATACATTTGACCATTTCCATGATTGTCCGATTCTTCCTTTCACTAACCTCATTTTGTTGAGGGGTGTAAGGAGTTGTTAATTGATGCTCAATGCCTGCTTTCTCACAAAACATGGTAAATTGTGCGAAAGTGTACTCCTTACCATTATCAAACCTCAAAACTTGAATCATGCAGCCACTTTGCTTTTCAATCCCCTGCTTAAATCTCTAAAATACACCTACAACCTCTGACTTAGACTTGAGAAAGTAAATCCAGCACATTCTGGTGAAATCATCTATAAAGATGATGTAATATTTACTCTCTTTAAGCGAAGCAGTCCTTTGAGGCCCAACCAAATTTGTGTGAATTAACTACAACTTCTTTGTTGCTCTCCAAGTTGATTGTTTGAAGGGTAATCTTGCTTGCTTGCCATATTGACATGCTTCACAACTTGGTAATTCAGAATCTAAGTGAGGTAAGCCATGAACCAACTCCTTTCGTTGCATGTTCAACATAGATGCATGATGAAAATGACCTAACCTTTTGTGCCAACTTCTGTATTGTTTTACAATAGCTTGATAGGCTGCTTGTGTTGGGAATAATTTTGTATGCCCAAGTTCCAATTTATCATGTAATCAATTTCTATTTTCAAATAATAAAGTATTATTTCATTTCTTTATCATTTTATACTGGTTTGATAAAAAATAGTTAAATTGATGAAGTCTTTGGTTAAAATTGAAGATTGTTATCATAATAAAGATTATGATAAATAAGAAACAAGTCTCTTGAAATTTTAATCTAAAGTATTCTTGATCATAGGATTATTTTGAATAGAATATTAATAATCCAGATAGATTAATATATGTGTAATAGTATTCATTGGATGAATATTAATAGATCTCATTTATTAATTTACACATATAGATGATGCACATAGGGATGTAATCATTGAACTGACTCGATATTGAGATTTTTCTAATGGTTAATATTACCTTAATTTGTCAAAAGAAAAACTCTTAAGAAGAAATATAACATTTCCTTTGACCTGAGATTATCATAGCAATTAACAAGTCATTTGTTATATTTTAATTCCGGACACCTAATGCTCTGGAGCACTAGTTGAATGGATATTGGATATAATTAAATACTTGTAGAATTAATGATTATTCAAGAAGGAATCCATTAACTCTAGGTAATGAGTTTGAGCTCTATAAATCAAGACCTTGGCCAGGGCAATTTAATGAATGAAGAAATGAGTTTCTTAGAATCATTCACTGAATAACATGATTGAATTTGACAGTAATACCATATTCTAAAGTTAATCTAGAGTTGTAAATGATGAAAGGAAATATTATATATTACTTTTCTAGTGGTTCTTGAAAGTAACAACAAATTACTCCATGCTATCTTTATGTGGAATATTATTATATTCTTTGCTAGCACCAAAAATATAATTAATATGTATACTAAAGATAGACATCTCTTTATTATTGTGACATTTATGCATAATAATATTTTAATGAGCAATAGAAAAATGATGAGAGAATATCTTATTAAGAGAATACATTATTTCTGTTAATAAGTTTGAATTAATTTGAATATGTCAATGGGTTGACAAATTAAATTCAAATTTGAAATATCTTATTAAGAGAATATATTATTTCTGTTAATAAGTTTGAATTAATTTGAATATATTCATGGGCTGCGCTATGGGATAGCATCAGTATTCCTATAAATAGGAGCTCTCACCATGTCTATTATGCATCAGATTACTGAAGAAAATTCTTCAGTAAAAGTATACAGTTCCATATTCAAGAGTTTTGAAGTAGAGATCAACTCTCGGTGTGAATACATGTAAAGTCTTCACATTATTGAAGAACATTTGTGCCTCAAAGACGGTAACAGATACATGTTTACTGTAATATTATATTGCGATAATATTATTCTAAATCCAAAAAAGATCCTAAATTCCGTTGCGTGTGTTTTGAATACCAGAATTAACTAACAGTTTGCTCCTCCTTTAGTGGATCAAATGAGAAACTTTTGCCTCTCATTTTGATATTGAAAATTTCTCTGTCATTGACATCTTTAATCAAACAATGCTTATTTTCAAAGATGACTTTAAACCCCTTCTCAATCAATTGTCTTACACTTAGCAAGTTTTGATGAATCTCAGGTACATACAAAATATCATAAATTAATTTTGTACCTGCACAACTTTCAATACAATTCCCTTTCCTTCAACAATGATAAGATCACCATTACCAATTCTAACTTTTGATACCTATGACTTGTCCAACTCTCTAAAAAGCTACTTTTGATCATGGGTCATGTGGTTGGTACAACCACTATCAACTAGCCAACATTCACTTGAGCTGCTACTTGTAAAACATGTTGCTACAAACAATTTCTCTTCTTCTTGTTGATCTGCAACTTGAGTCACATTCTTTTGTTGAAAATTGCTTTTGCAAATTCTCACATGATGCCCCAGCTTGTTGCACTTTTCACAGTTAACATTAGGTCTTCTCTAGCATTTGAAAGGATGATCACCCATTCTACCACAATGCTTTCAAGGAGGAAATCCTTTGTTGTTGTCTCCATTATTGTTGCTAATGTTACCTGCTACTTCTTGTGTATTGAAATTTTTCTTCTTGTATTTCTTCCACTTGCTTTTCTCTCCTTGGTTAGTTTGCAATTTAGCTTGTAATGCTCCTTCCGCAAAACCCTCAGCCCTCATTTTTCTTCTTTGCTCTTAGTCTTGTAAAGCACTTACAAGTTTTGCCAAGGTAAGTTTTGACAAATCTTTAGTATTCTCCAAGGATGTAATAGTAGCTTTTTCAAAGACAGTCACTAGTATTTTCTCAACTATTCTTGAATCAAAAAAATTAGAACCAAGCAATCTTACTTTGTTAGCAATGCTAAGAAGCTTGTTAGCATACTCTTTAATTGTTTCAGACTCCTTCATTTTCTGCATCTCAAATTCTCTAACCAGATTCAAGGCTTGCATTCCTTTAATCCTTTCATCTCCTTTGTATTCATTCTAAAGGAAACTCCAGATTTCATATGTTGATTTAATGGTCATGATTCTAGTGAAAATTTCTTTTGAGATAGCAGCAAACAAAGTAGCTCTTGCCTTTGACTTTCTTGCTTTCCTTTCTTTTTTATTTTTTATCTGAGCCATTGTTGGATTAGTTGGTAAGGGAAGAACTTCGTAGTCTTCCTCAACAGCTTCCCAAAGATCATTTGCCTCCGTATGTGCCTCCATTCTTGCTGCCCAGATTTGATAATTGTCACCATTAAACACAGGTGGTGCTAGTGTTGTGTATGGTGTTTCAGAATCCATTTACCAAATGAATTGAAGCAAGGTGTTTAGGCTTTTTGTGGTGGGTTTCACTCAGTTCACTCACAAGTCCCTCTTAAGAAGAAGGCTCTAATACCAATCTATTGTAAAATAAACATAACTCACAAAATTAAGGGAGATGAATGCACATTATTTTATTGAATGATCATCTATTTAAATACAAATTTGTTGTAACAAAAAAAAACAATAATAACTGACTTCCTAAACAATAACCAACCACTAACATAACAACTACTGAGTAATAGAAAATGAAATAACTAGTCCTAAAAACTTGGTCAAGCAATTAGTTGAAAACAACAAACTAACAAGCAACTACTGATACACACGTTCAACACTAACGGCTGAGGAGCATGGTTATAGAGGCACAGTGTTTTCATGCTCTAAAGAGTCTTAAGTACTCTTACTCAATTATTAATACACCCTTCCCCCACATGCTCAACTTTAGTGGAGTTTTCCCCTCTCAACCACATTCTTTCATCCATAAGATTTAAATTTGAAACTTTGCTTAAGGAGATCAAGTCTAATAACCACTCTACCAACAGCTTGTCTCATCCAATATGGGTTCACATTGTTAACTATTCCTACTTCGAAGGGAACCAAATAAGTAGAATATTGTTGAAAATACCTTATTGGCTTATACTTGTTACATAATTACTTAATTCGTTCCTGATTTAACTCACACGGTGCACTAATTTAGAGGCTTTAATAATAAGTATGATATGCATCAGGCATTATAAACCAATTTTCTGCTTGGCAATTGGTAATTTGTGGAAATTCAACAATATGCAATACTACAACATAATGTTAGATGATTCCCAAATCTTTACAAGCAAGAGTTTACTAATGTCATCCAGTATATCAAAAGGAACCAATAAAGTAAAGTATGAAATTCATAAAGAATAATAAGTATTTGAAACCATAACTGTGAAACCTAAACATTGAATCTTAAACTCAAAACCCTAGAACACTAACCCATAAAATCATGAAATCCTAAAACTCAAAACACTAAACCCTAATAACTGAACCTTGAACTATAAAATCATATAATCTTGCAAATATCGTCAGCTAACTTTGAAGATCTTGTAAATTTAGTTGAGATCAACATACAAAATAATTTCTTCACTAGAATGATTCCTTCCTCTTTATTCATTCTCCCATCACTGCACGAGGTGTATCTTTCAAATAATGAATTTGATGGTAAACTCAATGATTTCATAAATGCCTCCTCTTCTGGAATACAATGGCTTGATTTGAGTGGGAATAATTTAGAAGGGCCTATTCCCATTTCTTTGTTTCAACTCACAAATCTCTACGATCTCATGCTCTCTTTCAATAAGTTCAGCGGCACCATAGAGCTCAATATGCTTAGCAAGCTGGGAAACCTCACTACACTTGACATTTCATACAACAACTTGACAATAATTGATACATCCACTCAACTAACTCCCTTTCCATTATTTCCATGTTTGACAACAGTAAGTTTAGCTTCTTGCAAGTTGACCACATTTCCACTTTTCTTAAAAAACTATTCACTTCTTGCAATTTTTAATTTTTAATTTTTAAATTAAAAACATAGAGATGAAATAAGCAAAGTGGGAGTATAAGAAATAAAGTGAGGTGTAGGAAGAAAAATGTACTATACACATAAATTCAGCTATCCAAACCCAGCTTTAAACTCAAAACAAAAAGTAACACATTACAAAAATGCAAGAATGAAAAATATATATTAACCTAATTTTATTTCTAACCACCTTCCTATATTGTCCTATGCAATTTAATGCACGCGATATTTTAGTACTTGAATTGTTTGATTTATTCAAACTATTAAGATTAAATGAATTCGACTACTTTATTTATTTATGGAAAGGGAGTTAGTTTTTTTTGGACATTATTTCTTTGAAGATTTCTTCTTAATTTCATTTCATGAAATGGGTCCAAGCTGGTTCTTTTCTACCCATTTTTAAGGGTAAGAAGACCTTTAGAAATTAGAAGTCTACTATACCTTACAGAACAAAAGCATTCCATTCATTAGAAAAATAAATGCATCCTTCTTGGCTTTGTTTTTCATTGGCCACCACTCACAAGTTGTCTATTCATAGCAACTACTCAATTGACATGATTAGTTTACTATTTTTGGCGTGTGGAACTAATGCTCTTGCAAACAAAGTAACTTACTATAGAAAAATACCAATGATTATATTAATAAAATTTACTGAAGATTGAAGATCTCATGCAAGAGTAATGTTATTGTAGAAGATCCATTGTCCCATAATTGACATATCTTACAACAACTATCTTCACTGCAGAGTAAACTTCACTCGCTCGCTTACTTACAAAATATTTCATTTGGTGGAGTCATATTCATTCATCTCCTTTCACACTTCCTCTAGTACAAAAGATTTATCTTCCTACAATTTTGTTTATGGTCAATATTGGATTAAATTCTAACTCTTCCTCGTCTGCATTAGATACTCTGGTTTTGTACTATAATAATAATTTGAGTCCTATATTCTTGTACTTAAACTGGCTTTTCAATTCAGTTTTGCTAATTCCACAAAAAAAAAAAAAAAATCATTTTTGCTAGCAACTTGTTTTATAAAAAGTTTGAGCCACTAATGTTATTTAAGATTGTTCCTTGACAATAGAATGTTTTATTTTTTTCTGTTTGTTGTATATGTGGCATAGTATAATAAGAGGTTTATAAGCTACAAAGGTTGGTCCAATTGATAAGGATCAAACTTGTATTTCGAAAGAATACTGGTTTGAATCTTGTTGTAGATATAAGAATCTTGTTGATGGACGATCTCTAAATACTTATGTAATAATGAATTTTGAGGCATGTCTTAATCCAGTGAGCTTCCTGAGACCAATTTGCCTAAATTTTTAGTTATTAAAAAAAAAGAATAAGTTTTTGAGAAAAATGGTGATAATTTACGGTAAAAAACTATTTTATGCAAGAATCTAAAAACTTGGGTTCTTCTTTATCATAAAAGTTAAGTTTTTCTGCATAAAATCTCTAACTTTTTAGGTCTTTATGTTCTTTTGAGAAGGGAAACTCTTTTAAAAGTCTCTAAACCCCACTCGCTTTCTATAGTCGTTAATCAAAAGAAAACTAGAAGTCTATACACAAACAAATTAGAAGTCTGTGGAAAAATTCCATTCAAAAATTCGAAGTTGTCCTATGTACTTGTCTATTCATAGCAACTCCTTAAATTGACTTATTTTAGACGTGTGGAAAAATGTTCCTTTTTTAGGGATTTTAATCATAAAACTGTTTCTAATTTATTTCAAAAGATACCTTTTTTCCTCAAAATAGGTATTTTTATTACATAAATTAGAAACATTTTTTTTGGCCAAAAAATAAATAAATGTTAGCAGTTAAATAAGGAAAATCGCTAACAACATTAATTTGTTAACAGTTATAAACAATAGTTAATAAACTGTTTACCGTTACCAGAGTCCTGAACCCTTTTTTCGTGGCAGAGACTTAGAAAGGTTTTTTCCACACTCAAAAGAAAATGCGTGTATTGACTTAGCTTTTCCATTCTAGCTGTCTCCATTCATAACAATGCTCAATGACGTAATAAAATGACTAATTTTGAACATTCGAAATGCTCTTGGAATTGAGTTATTTTGTAGTTTAACTTGGACCAAGTTCTAAAATGGTTTCAAGGCAAAGCATAGTAATACTGATCGAGGACTGTTGTAATAAGGTTTTCTGATCCTATTTTCCAGAATGTATGAAGTTCGCTAGCTTAGTTTTCCACTATAACTTTTCTACTACCCACTAGATGTCATTCATCTCTAGTTGTCTAATGACAGCAACTGCTTAATTGATTAGTTTTAGACGTGTGGAATGCTCTTGAAAGAGAAAGTGATTTTGTAATTATGAGCAACTTCTAAAATGGTTTAATGGAAAAGTATATAGGAATTAGGAATACATGCAGTTTCTGAACCACCTTTATTCTCTCTGTTAAAATATTAAAAGACTGCAATACCACCTTTGTATTCATAAGTGAGCAGATCATGGTTTACTGCTAGATATAAGATACTTTAAAACCAACTCCATCTGCTGCCAATTGTAATTCAAAAAAAAAAAAAAAAAAACTAAGAAATGGTTAAAAAGGGGAAATGACAGGCAAATTAAGGACAAAAGCTCAAAAAGTTAAAAAGTGCTGTGAAGTCTTGAAAAAGAGTGAGTAAAGTATTTGCCATCTGATGCATAAAATACAAACAATTAAAGGCAAGTATACCCTACGCAACAATAGTAGTAGACCTAAGTCTAGATATCGTACCCTAAAGATTAGAAATGATTCTCAAATAATTAATCTATCATCAAAGACAAGTGATTGAAAAGTTGATTTGAGTACAATTTAATTGTAAAAAGAAATAAAATAAAAAAACACTTGAGAATAATGAAGGTTCTAACAGATTAAAAGAGCTAGGGTTGTAAATTCAAACTTATTTTTATTTTCCCCTATTTTTCTATTTCAATTAAATCCCCAATTATCCATTCAATTACCAATCATTTTAATAATGAAAGTTTGGTTTGAAAATTCCCTTCTCCCTAATTTATTCCATTATTGGTCATGAAAAGATAAATTAAACAAAAGGTTTTAAGTGCAATTAATTAACAAATGTCAATTAGATTGGGAATTTACGAATTAGTTTGGTCATGCAAATCCCTAAAATTCAATCTATGCGTAGGTCTATCAATTAAAAGTATTGATCATGACAATTAATCGATTTGAATTATGGGGTGATCAATCCCAAATAGCAGTAACAATAACGCACAGATATAATTGAAAGAACAATTGAGAAATTTTAATGAAAATAGAGAAACAGGTTCACATAATAAGTCTTACATCACAACCCTAGATTATAAATTTAACTAGCCATAGACATAGGAAGCATAAATCCACAAAAGAAAGCATTAAAGACGTTAGAGGAGAAGAACTTTACCAAAATTATTCCCCATGATGTCCCTTACTTTGTAATTCCCTCAAGAATTCTCAAAATACCCCTAAAAAAAAGAAAAAAAAAATTCCCTAAAAAAAATGAAAACTAGATTATTTATAGAAAATAAAGTATAGCTGTCTCGTAAAGGTATGCCCGCCTCTAGCACGAGGCTGTGCATATTTTACAAAGTGGAGCCTATTATGCATGGCCTTGTGCTTGAAGCCGTGCATACTTTACAAAACAGAGATCCTTCTGCACTTCCTGGTGTTTGAGGTCGTACATATTTAAAATAAGACCAAATTTGCATTTTTGAAGTTATTTTCTCCTTTTTCTAATGTCTCAACTGTCCTACAACAACTTTAACACATATTTGAATCAAATATCTCATTATGATACGCAAAAATCAATAAAATTATGCGAGAAATCCCTTAAAAATAAAAACTAAAAAGAGATTTATCACCATTTTCTGCGTAAATTCAAGATGTTGATAGTATTACATGAATCTATACCAAAATTCAAAGGAAAAACTTCGACGTTCCTGCTGAATGAAAGCCCACATTGACAAAGACATTTCCTGCACAAGTTGTGAGCTTTTAAATACAACCCACCTTCTGAAAATGGGAACAACTATTTTATTTCAGTTTTCTACAATTAAAATTTCTACCTTTGATAGTGTCGGTGTCATTCTTAATTGTCATCTACAATGAGAATTGTGCTGGTGATCTCAGCACTTCTAGTGATGCCGTTCTATTGGTTGTGCCTTTGTGACCACGTTTTTGTGGTTTCTGGCCTCTGTCTTGATGAACAGAGGTCTTTGCTGCTCCAATTTAAGAACAACCTCACATTCATACAATGGAAACGTGATGAAAGTAGCAGGAGGCTGAACTCTTGGAATGCAAGTGATGATTGTTGCATTTGGATGGGAGTAACCTGCGACGAGGAAGGACATGTTGCTGCAGTGGAGAATCAATCTCCGGTGGATTTGACAATTCAAGTACTCTTTTCAATCTTCAACATCTCCAGAAATTGAATTTGGCTCACAATTATTTCAACTCTGTCATCCCGTCTGGATTCAACAAGTTGGAGAATTTAAGTTACCTGAATTTGTCAGAAGCTTGCTTTGTGGGGCAGGTTCCAATAGAGATTTCTCAGCTGACAAGGTTGGTTACTCTTGATCTCTCCTCTACTTTTCCGCAAGAGTTGAAACTTGAGATCCCTAGTCTACAAAATCTCACCAGCATTAGACAATTGTATCTGGGTGGTGTAACTATATCAGGACATGAATGGTGCAGTGCTTTGTTGTCGCTGCATCACCTGCAAGAACTGAGCATGTTCGACTGCGGTCTCTCAGGACCCCTGGATCCTTCCCTGGTAAGCCTCGAGAATCTATCAGTCATTGTTCTTGATGGGAACAATTTATCATCTCCAGTGCCAGAAACATTTTCCCATTTCAAAAATCTAACCATCATAAGTCTTATTTATTGTGGGTTGACTGGAACATTTCCCCAGAAGATCTTCAACATTGAAACATTGTCAGTTATTCAGATATCAGTCAACTTCAATCTCCACGTTTCCTTTCCAGACATCCCATTCGGTAGATCTATCCAGATCTTAAGAGTAGGTAACACAAACTTCACTGGAGCATTTCCAAACTCTGTCGTTAACATGAAGCATTTGTCAGAATTGGATTTTGCTGATTGTGGATTTGTTGGAACAATTCCTAAGTCGCTGTCAAACAAAACAAAACTCACTTACCTGGATTTGTCATTTAACAACTTCACAGGTATAATTCCATCATCTCTCTTTGAAGGACTGCACAATCTCGTCAATATTGACTTGAGTTATAATTCTTTCACCAGTACCATTCCTTCATCCCTTTTTACACTCCCATCACTACAAACGATTCAACTTTCAGGAAATGAGTTTAGTCAATTAGATGAAATCGTGAATGTATCTAGTTTAGATTATCTCGATTTAAGTAACAATAAGTTATCAGGGCCTTTCCCAACATCTATCTTCCAGCTCAAAACACTCTCTACACTCTATCTATCTTCAAATAAGTTCAACGGGTCAGTACAAATGAATAAGCTTCTTGAGCTTGAAAGTTTAATCGATCTAGACCTCTCATACAACAACTTATCAATTGATCTTAATGTTACAAATGATGACCCATCTTCCCTTCCCAGCATTCGATATCTAAACTTGGCATCCTGCAACTTGAAAATGTTTCCTGGTTTCTTACGGAATAGGCAATCTAGATCTTTCAGCTAACAAGATTCAAGGTTCAGTGCCCAACTGGATTAGGTTACTGCATCATCTTCAAGCCCTTAATATTTCTCAAAACATGTTCACTGATTTTGAAGGACCTTTGCAGAATCTTCCTTCCAATTTGTATGCCCTTGACTTTCATGACAATATACTTCAAGGGCCAATACCTGTTTTTCCTGAACTAGCGAAATATTTGGATTTCTCAAGCAACAAATTTAACTCCGTTGTCCCACGAGATATTGGTAATTACATGTCTCGAACATCTTTTCTCTCTCTTTCAAACAATTCTTTGCATGGTAGCATCCCTAAATCCCTTTGCAAAGCTTCACGTCTTGCACTACTTGATCTTTCAATTAATAAGATTTCTGGCCCAATTCCCTCATGTTTGATAAATATGAGTTAACTCTTGAAGTATTAAATCTGAAGAACAACAATCTCTCGGGGCATATTCATGATGAAGTACCAGCTTCGTGTGTTTTATGGACTTTAAATCTTCATGGAAATTTATTTGAAGGGACAATTCCAAAATCTCTTTCCCATTGCTCAAAGTTAGAGGTATTGGACCTTGGATTGAATCAAATTATTGATGACTTTCCATGCTTTTTGAAAGAAATATCCACACTTCGTGTCCTAATTTTGCGAAACAACAAATTTCAAGGCTCCCTAAGATGTTCAAAAACCAATAAGACTTGGGAAATGCTTCAAATTGTAGACATTGCCTTCAACAATTTTAGCGACAGACTGCCAGGAAAATATTTCACAACCTGGAAAAGATATATTATTCATAACGAACAGGAAACTCGATCAAAGTTTATTGAGAAAGGTGTTTTTTCAACAAATGGTTGGTAATGTATATTATCAAGATAGGATGACAGTTATGAGCAAAGGTCAACAGATGGAGTTGGTTAAAATTTTGACAATCTTCATATCCATTGATTTCTCATCCAACCGTTTTGAAGGACCTATACCAAAGGAGCTAATGGATCCCAAAGAACTCTATACCTTGAACTTGTCAAACAATTCTTTGTCTGGTGAAATCCCATCATCTGTGGGTAACCTGAGACAACTGGAGTCTTTGGACCTTTCACAAAACTCTCTAGGTGGAGAAATTCCCATGCAACTTGCAAGTTTGTCATTTCTTTCATATTTAAATCTCTCCTTCAATCATTTGGTGGGAAAGATCCCAACAGGTACCCAAATTCAATCATTTCTGGCTTCTTCTTTTGAAGGGAATGATGGGCTATATGGTCCCCCATTGACTGAAGATCGAGATGCTAAAGAGCCAGCAGTGCTGTCAAAGCCAAAATGTGGAAGACTTACTAGTACAATTGATTGGAATTTTATTAGTGTCAAATTGGGATTGATTTTTGGCCACGGAATTGTTTTTTGTCCACTCTTGATTTGGAAGCAATGGAGGGTATGGTATTGACAACTTATTCACAAAATTCTTTGTTGGATCTTCCCTCGGATGTATCTTGAATATGTAACTCAAAGAGGACAAACTTACGCAACTTTAAGGTGGCGGCATTAGTGATTTACAGCCAATGTGCAGGTAAGTGAAGTCATGAAGCAATAAATGTTCTCCTTTCCAAGTTTCAAGCATGTTTGTTTGAGTTTTCTTGATGCAGAAAATAAATTTGTAAAGCATATGTATTATTTTGGAACTTTGAAAATGCATTGTTCAGTTTTTTTTTTTTTTTATCTATCATGTATGTATTATTCGGTTACATTTTAATGAGTACTATAAAAAATTAATGTCGTTTATTTATAAATAAGATATTAGATTTGAATACATTGAGTGCAGAATCACATGGCTATGTCTCTATGATTCAATCTCACTACACTGATGATTTTAGCTGATAAACTTAAACGACTGGCTCAAAACATGTCTTGGCTAGCAGTTTGGTAGACCAAAACTAGTGCTTGTACATCTATGGCACCTCAACTTCATAGACAGTAAGTAGCTTGTCATCATCTTTGAATGTTGCCTTCCCATCACTAAAATAAATTACTTAAGCAGTGTTAAATGAGTTTCAGTGATAATGTGCAGATTGAAAATCCTGGCTAATATTTTTACATGTAAATGAAGTTGTCACAACGATGCATCCTGCAGAAGGTAAGAAGGTTCGACATAAGTATAATAATGAATCAAGAAAATTATTTCAAAATTTACTTCAGATTTCAGCTTGCAAATGATATACACCTAAAAATATGTGCCCCACAAAACAGAAAAGCTTAGCCATGGCATTGCAGTTACTTGAAGACAAATTAACCTTCTCAAACCTCAACCCAATACTAGAAAGATTGAGTAAATTTTTTAATAGCTTGTCTCAACAATTTTAAATATATTCCTCTCAATAATATTCCTCCTTGCTAAGTTTTATCACTAATAGTCTCAATTATATAGCTTATTGATAAATATATGCTTGACCTAAAAAAAAGTCGTCTTTAAAGTCTCAATTATATTTTTAACATGAATCCAGTTTAGCTAGTCTTTACACTTTTTGATAGATAACATAATGTACCAAGTCACTCATTAATCAAAGGCTGAAGAACATGCTTTTATTTTCTTTTTTTGGGGAGGAAAAATAGTTCTTCAATTTATACTCTGCATACTGAGTGATATCCAAGACAAAATACCAAAGAAGCATTCTTTTTCAAGAACTTCTCAGCCAGGCCATTAATTGGATTATTAAGCCACTAAATAAACTGCAGCATATGAATCAGTTTAAATTAAATAGATAAAATAAAATTTATAAATATGTGCATATATATATATATATTATGTTACAAAAAGCTCTTGAGTAAGGGAAAAAGCTTCAAGAAAACAAGGAAGAAGGAGTGAAATAGAAAAATAAAACTTAATTAATTCTTCTCTATTTACATAGAGCTATACAATGGTTAGATACATAGCAGCATCATGCAAAACCTGCTAACAATAAGAGTACCAAGGACCATGTATATGGAAGTAAAAGAAAGTAGTAGCTAGATTTGTTGGACTTGGATCACATTCTTTCCTCAAAATAGACATATATATGAAAGGATCCATATATTTGAATGAAAATAAGGATAGTGCACTGACAATGTATGATAGTTTTACATTATCAGACAAACATAGTTTTTCATATATGATAAGTCATTTGACTTTTATAAAACTATTTTAAAAGTTAAAAATAAAAGGTTGTGATTGTCTTGCAATGTAAAATTATGTTACACTATTAGTGCACTACCCTTATTCTTATTTGAATAACTGCAAATAAATTTGGCATAACAGCTATACGGTCAGGAAAAGACAATGAAGCTAAATATAAGGTTGCAGTTCTGATCCAAAATAATAACAATGTAACTAATGATTTGTTTTTGTGCATATATTTCTTAATTTTTAGGTTCCCTCACTGTATTCTGTATTTCTTGAAGAATTGCATCATCAAATGAAAAGGCAATGCATGATTCCAATTGAATATATATTATATTATATTCAACGATGCCCCCTAATCCCTATCATAAAAAAAGAGCAGCATCAACAAGTGTGTTTGATTGCAAAGACACTTATGAATTCACTTCTGAATGGAATTAGGAAATTATACTACAGAGATTAACAAGAAAGAATAACTACTTTAGAATGCATGCCCTGAAGAAAACATTTTATGCAAAGTTAAAGTATTATTAAATCAAATCGTTTCATTCCAAGTTGGCTTTAACTAAATACCTGTATAGCTTCAGTTATGATGGCTGCAAGATTTTCCGGAAGTTCCAAAATTAATGATTTCCTAAACATTTCTTACATACTTCTCTTCATCAGAACCGAAAAGACCTCTATAAGGGTCTGGATTTACAACATGATGAACACCACTCTGTTGGCAGCAAAAGCAAAACAAAACAAGTTAGGCAAACACTATTTTTCATTTTATTCTTTTAACACCCACTGCCAACAGTTAGGTAAGATTTTGATACATAGATGGAACTTAAACATTGTTTTTACTCAACATCTTTTGGAAATAGAAGAAAACTAAACATAAAATTAAAGAGTTCAGTTTGCCCAAAAAATTAGCAATAAGAGTAAACGTGAATTTTAAAATAGTTATTATAAAAGTCAAATAAATTTATTATACATATTTTCATGTGATTAGACCACAGTATAAAATCTTTTAACATTTGTAACAGTACATAAAATACTACTATTTCATTAAACAGAGCAGAGTATCATATCAATTCATTCTATTCTATGTGTATCAAATGTTATCCTAAGTTTGAGGTGGCAGAGAACATAAAGGTAACCTGAAAAAAATGAATTTGGGTATGCATTCTAGATTTGGAGGAATAAGAAGTGAATTTGTGTATGAATTTTTCATAAAGCCTCTCCATCATATCACTCAACCTAGAATGAATTCATGCATGTTTGTGCAGTAATGTAGAATGGACAAGGAATAAGAAGTGAAATAACGAAGGATTACATTCATATTTGTCCTTGAGTGGATTAAGCCTCTCTTTCTAATAGCACCCTCCTACAAAAGCATTTTCTTGAAGCTTCTCTTTCTCTATCACTCTTAAAACAGCCAATCCTGCAGCGGTGCAAACAGGATTCACCAAAGGCGTTAAACTAACTTCTGCAAGTCAAGGCTTTCGCAATCTCAGCAGTAGTTACAACAGCACCAAGAGGAATGTTGTTTCCAATGCTCTTGCCAAAACCAAAATTAAGAAACAAGTCAACAATGAAGAGCATTATTAAATAACCATAAAACAGACAAACATCTATGTAGACTCTAGCAAGTATATAAATTATAATAATAAAATAAGATAACTCACAGTAGAATGGACATGCTCTCCAGACAAATTTTAAAAGCAATTGAACAATTTGCTGATCGTCAATCCAAAAACAGAACAGCACAGTCATTGAATAATCGATGGAAATAGCAAAATGACGAAAATCAAAAGCGCAATTGAGTGATTCTATTCAACACACTGCTAGGGCTTGAAATAATCATTGGAAAGGGGGAAAACTCACCATCGGGGAGAGTGAAACAGAAGCAACGTTGTGGATATCAGGGATATGGTAGAGTGACGGAGAGCGTCTGCACAGTCGTAGGTTGCTGCGGCACCATCGCGGAGAGTGAAGGAAAACTCATTGCAGTACCGTCGCGTTGATTAGGGATACGGCAGAGGCAACAACGCAGTGGTTGTGAAGAGGAACTTGATTCCAGCAAGAGTGAAAGGAAAGCTCAAGGGTTTGACATAATATAGTGAGAGTGATGGGACAATATGACCGAGTGAAGAGTAAGCACCAAAGAAGAGTGTTTGGGCGAGATGAGAGTGTGAGAGCACTAGAGGCGTATTCAGTCGTGGCTCTTTCAACATCGGCTACAATAAAATCAATGTTGCATATTAAATTTCAACAGCGGTTATTTTCAAAATCGTTGTTAAAATTCTATTACAACATCGGTTATTAAAAACCCCATGTTAATAAGTTGTATTTATTTTCAAAAATGCCACTACATTGTACAAAGGTTTTTTCAAAACCGACCTTAATTGACCGATGTAAAAAGTCATTTTTCTAGCAATGCATTGCATCATCAGTGACCAGACTAGCAATCACCACCAGGATCCCATTTCCTGGAGTGCTCTAGAATAAACGATGAGATGGATATGATCATTAGATTAGCCGATATTAGCCAACAAAAATAATCCAACTCTAACTCTGAACTTTCTTAGTGTTAACATAATTATATACAAATGTAAATATTTAATGTAATTTTTTAAGAGGTGCCTCATCGGGCCCTCTCCCTTGTCCAGCGTAATGTAATGTATTGACTTTCAATTTCTCCTCTTGATTGTTAATTTGTTAATTCCAACGAAATATTTATTTATCATAACTGAAAAAATGGTTAATTATTGTTCACTCTTTTGACAAGCTTATCAAATCATCTATAGTATTTTAATAAGTAAAAATATTGATCCCACGAAAACTCAAGTAATACTTAACAAATTCATATATTTTAATTATTTAAACTAATAAATAAAACAATAAAAATCTTAAGCAATAAACATAAAACACTATAAATTCGAAAGTATTTTTAAGTTTTCAAGATAAAAGCACAATAAAAATGATATGAAATTCAGATGATAAAAATTGTTTGAATTAGATTTAATTGAATTAAATTTTATTTAGATGCAGTTCACTCCTCAACTTTTGCAATTCAATATCAATATTTGTTCAAAAAAGGTATTTTAATCTCTAATCTATTAAAGTGAAAATAAACTGAGATTCTCCATGTCAATTGGTTGCACCTTTTTAACAAAGAAACTTTACAGTGACCCAAAACAAAGTATTTTTCAATTAATATTGATCTAGAAATTCAAGTCGGGGTTGGGGTGACCACAATAAGGCTCCTCACAACATGTTTCATGTCCGTCCAAGTCAGATACCCAAAGCCTTCAATCTTCGGACCTTCTATTCTTAAGTTGTAACTTAGCTTCTCGTTCTTCTCCTTGAACACCAACTTGTTTGGGACAACACTAACACTAAACCCTTTTATGAATGTAACGCTAGTAGTATAGATTGTTTGTCCATCCCCAACATTCGTCATCGTTCTCTGAAATTCCCAAGATACCCTTGACTCTTTAGAAGAATCGTTGCCATTGAAAAAAGCAATGAAAGAAGGGTAGTTGAGATCCAAGGAAGGCTTGGAGCAATTATTGAAAGATGATCTGGTGATGATCATGATATTCTTTTGAGTGAAGTTCAATGCACAGAGAAGATTGACATAATCTTGAACTCCCACATCGTACACAAGTCCAGGGTCAAGGGCTTTGTTGGGATTTACATGACCAACTCCCAAGGCTAAAGGAGAGGCTGGTTTGTAATCACTACCAACGTCTTTGATGGGTTCCTTAGTGTTGTCGAATTATCCGATGTTGTCATAATGGCTGACCTAATTGCTGCAGGGCTCCAATCTGGGTGTACTCCTTTTAACAGTGCAGCCACACCTGCCACGTGAGGGCATGCCATGGATGTTCCGGTTAAAATGTTGACGTTACTTAGAAGGTTTTCGGACCCCAACAATGCCACTGGAATATCTGAAGGCCATGCAGCTAAGATTGATGTACCAGGAGCAGTGATGTCCGGTTTCAACAAAAATGGACAACTATTTGAAGGCCCTCTGGAAATCATCCACACATTGCACTCGATGCTGGTTTAGTACCTAAAGCTGTCACCTTAACCAAAAGTTACACTTTACTTTAAAAAAAAAAAAAGGGGGTGAAACTAGCAAGGGCAAAAGTTCAAACTTGGGTGTCTAAGTCATACAACTGAAGCTTAACCATTAAACCACGGCATTTAGTTAATAATCATATTGCAAATATATATATATATATATATATATATATATATAAATAAAATATGTATACATAAATACGTAAGTTCTTTTTATTCTTATTATAATTTTATTATTCATATTTATTATTATTAAATGATAATCATTATTTATAGAATTTAAAGAATGAATTTATAGAATTATATTAAAATTTGATATGATTATTTTTTACTTTTTTTAAAGGGATAGTATAAAACTTTGTTTTTTTTTAATATAAGTCGATCATGCAAATCAATCAATAGAATTATATTAAAATTTGATATGATTATTTTTTACTTTTTTTAAAGGGATAGTATAAAACTTTGTTTTTTTTTAATATAAGTCGATCATGCAAATCAATCAATAATTTACTGATTATTAACATAGCAATTCAATGATTCAATGTTTTAGACTTGTTTGATTACTTGTACAGTTTTTATTGTTACCACTATGTCACAAATAATTAATTTGACACAAATTTATAATAATCAAATTTGTGAAAATAAAATAATTATAGAATAAAAATACACAATTTGAAAATGAAATTCAACTAATTATGTTTATGTCTTTAAACTGTTGCAAGTCTTTTATTGAAAAGGGAAGAATGAAAATATTTACATGTACTTAAAAAATATATAATAATATTTTTTTTTCTCTCTCAAACTTCTCTCTTTCACTCATTTTGGAATTATGTTCCTCTCTTGTTGGAATTGTATTTTTTTTTTTTAAGGTATAACTATCTACTATTTATACATGCATGAAATGAGTTAAACACCACTCATTTTCTTTAACTACTTTTATACTACTTAAATCAAGATTGACTTTTCTTGTTTTTCTTGTTATGCTTCATTCATATGAATGGTGGCAAGTCAAAGCACCATTTTCAACAATCTCCCACTTAAGGACTAATTTTAAATTATCTTTACACCTTGATCAATGCAGCAGTTATCTTTTCATTGTTACGATAGCAAGCCAACTAAAGTTGAACACAACTTTAATTTGTCAATGATTACTACCTTTGTCAATATGTCAACTAGATTCTTACTTCCTTAAACCTTTCTCAATGTTAGCACCTCATCCTTAAGCAAAGATCTAATAATTAAGTGATAACAAAGATTAATATATTTTGTTCTATAATGAAATGTTGAATTCTTAGTCAAATATATCGCACTTTGACTATTACTATGCAAAACACTCCTCTCTTGGATGAATCCCAACTCCGTTAACAATCCTTGAAGCCATATCAACTCTTTACTGACTTCGCTTCTGTTACCGCAACATACTCAACCTCTATAGTAGATAAAGCAACAATCTTTTGGATTTGCAACATCCAACTAATAGTTGTTGTACCGATAGTGAAAATGTAACCATTAGTACTTCTTCAGTGATCAACTTCACCACCAAAGTATGCATCTACAAAACCTTGTACTTTTAACTCTCCTTTATCAAAGTATAAACATTTTGTTGTAGTACCTCGTAAATACCTCAAAATCCATTTAACAACTTTGCAATGAGGTTTGCCTAGATTTGACATGAACCTCCTTACAACTCCTACTGCATGCCAATATCTAGCCTCATTCAAACGATTACATACAAAACCTTAGACATGAACTTTATTTCTTCCTCCGTCTAAGGTGATTGATCCATAGATAGACAAAAATAACTAGACAAAGATGTGTTAATCGGCTTAGCTTCACCCCTATTAAATCTTTGCAAAACATTTTTAATGTATTCTGTTTGAGATAACTACAAAATCTTTCTTTTCTTATCTCTTGTGATTTGCATTCTAATGATCTTTTTTACTGGACCTAAGTCCTTCATGACAAATTCTTTTGATAGTTGCATCTTCAAGTTTTTTTATCTCATCCATATCTAAACCTACTACTAATATATTATCAACATAAAGTAACAAAATGATACAACTGGACCTATATCTCTTGAAGAAACAATAGTGGTTAACATTGTACTTTTGGAATCCTTCCTTGTGCATGAAGCTTTCAAACTTCCTGTACCACTATCTTGGAGATTGTTTCAAGCCATACAAACTCTTCCTTAATCTGCACACTATATTCTTTTTTCCTTTCTTCTAAGAAACCTTCAAGTTGGTACATGTAAATCTCCTCATCCAAGTCTCCATCAAGAAATGTAGTTTTCACATCCAATTGCTCAAGGTAGAGCTCTTCACTTGCAACGATGCTTAAGACAGACCTAATAGTATTTAACTTCACAACTAGAGCAAAGATTATAGTGTAGTCAATTCCTTCATTTTGGTGAAATCCTTTGACAACTAATCAGTTTTATATTTCTCAAAACCATCATGATCTTCCTCACTCAATAAATCCATTTGTTATGAAGTGTTTTCTTTCCCATAATCACATAACTAGTTTCCATGTTTGATTAGAGATTAAAGACTTCATCTCATCCTTCATGGCAAGCTCTCACTTGCTGGAATCTATAGTATGCCATGTTTCCTCATAGTTTTGAAGCTCCCCTTCATCAATCAACAATATATAATTCAGACATGAGGCCGAAAGGACCTTCTCAATATAGGAGCTGAACTAGAAGATTTTGGTGGGTCAAGTTGTTGATCACTACTATGTTCAATTGATTCCTCTGGCAGAGGGCTCTCAACTATAGGAGTTTCTAGACACCAACCACCTCTGCATATATTGGCCCATTTTGTTCTAGGTTGCCAGTGTCTGTATTATTTTTGCTCTTGTAAATCAATCTTTCATTGAAAATCATGTCTCCACTATGAATCATCTTTTTGTTTTCATTATCCCAGAGGCGATAGCAAAACTCATCCTTACCATAACTGATGAGAGTGCACTTTTTCGATTTAGGATCAAGTTTATTCTTACCTTGATCATTAATATACACATAAGCTACACAACTAAAAATTCTAAAATGTGTAAGTTTTACTTATTTTCCACTTCATGGTATTCTATGCTCCAATGGTAATGATGGACCTCAATTGACCAAGTAAGTTGTTATGTTGATAGCTTCTGCCAAGAAATGCCTTGGTAAGCTAGATTGTACACGTAAGCTCTTAGCTCTTTTAGTTAATGTTTGGTTCATATGCTCAGTTACACCATTATGTTGAGGTATTCCTGACATAGTCCTTTCCATTCTGATTACGTGCCCATAACAAAACTTCTTAAATTTGGTGTCTACATATTCATCATCGTTCTCAATTCTGAGCTTTTTTTATCTTCAATCTTGTCTCATTTTCAACCTTGGACTTCCATATTTTAAAAGTCTCAAATACTTCTTACTTGTATTTTAAAAAGTAAACTCATACCTTCCTAGAGTGATCGTCTATAAAATTCAAAAATATTGTTTCCCACCAATGGATGACACATATGTTAGTCCCCAAACATTAAAGTGAACAAGCTCAAGTTTTTCCTTCTTTGAGTTTCTTCTATTTTTCTAAAAGTTGACTCTTCTTTGCTTTCCAAATATGCAGTCTTCACACAAGTCAATTTCAATTGATTGAAGACCTGGTAATTTCCCCTTTGAGTGCATAATCTTCATTCCTTTCTCACTCATATGGCTAGGTCTTTAGTACCATAGATATGGATTTTTATTATTTGTTGCTACTACAATCAAATGATGTGCCCCTGTAGTTATATAAAGAGTACCACTCTTACTACCACAAGCAACCATTCTTGCACCTTTTGAAATCTTCCAATTATCACCGTAGAAGACCGTTGTCTACCCATCACTCATTAACAGGCCAATTGAGATTAAATTCTTTGTCAAGCTGGGAATATGGCTAGCATTCTTCAATTCTCAAACAAACTCATTCAATTTAATCTTCACCACAGCTTTGCCAACAATATCACAAGATTATTCATTATCAAGGTAAACTTTTCCAAGATTATCAGGGACATAATTCTCAAAGAATTCTATCTATGAAGTAGCATGAAAAGATGCTCCAAAATCTAACACTCAAGATTCTTCCTTGTTCTCTAAAGAACATATTAATGCACCGTGTCCTCCTAAGGTGGAGGTAACATTTGTCTCTACTTTCGTCTTTTGATTCTTTAATGCAAATTTGCACTGATTTTTATAATGTCCGATCTTTCCACAATTCCAACAATCGATATTCTTTGATTTTTGTGAATTTTGATGATTCTTGAATTTGGACCTTAATTTATCTTTCAATTTGCCATGTCCATATCATTTGGTTGAATTTCTTCCTATTATGTAAACAATATTGAAGAGGTTGACGATTCACTCAATTCTCTCTATCAGATCTCTTCATTGAGAACTAGATCACCAACATCATTGAAATTCAACTTATTGTTTCCCTACTCACGGCCATGACACTAGCATTCCAACTTTTTAGGAGAGAAGACAAAAGTATCAATGCTTGTACTTCTTCATCAAATTCTATTCCAACTGAACTCAATTGAGTTATGACTTTGTTGAGTTCATTAAGATGTTGCGTTATTAATACACCTTTCATCATCCGTAAATTTTAAACAACTTTCGAATCAAATGAACTTTTTTTTAAAATAAAATAATTGTAAAATAATAACACACAAGTTGATAATAGAGTTAAGTTAATTATGTTTAGTTCTCCGAATTTATGCAAATCTTTTTGCCAACCACCAATTGCATTGATAGATAGGTGATGAGAATTAACACATCATTAAAGACTTAAAGTATTAAAAGAAAAAGAAAAAAAAATAAAACAACGCAATTTTATAAAAAGTAAAAAATATATATATTTAATAGGTCGATAAATTATAATAAGATAAATAATATTAAAAACTATAAGTTATTATTTATTTAGTTTTATAATATTATACGTTGTATTATTTATCTATTAGTTGTAACTTGTAAAATGTATGTGTATTTCTTTTTTATCTCTCCACATATTCAACTATGTTTGTTGTATATGCAGTGACGGAGCTTGATAAAAAAAAAATTGGAGGGCCAAACTATGTTAGACATATTAAATTTTTAGTTTAATTGTAATTTTCCTCCCTCAAATGTCAAGAAAGAGTAATTTTCATTCCCTAATTTAAAATAAATAATTTTGATTTCCTGTTTTCAAAATCAAACAATTTTTATTCTTTTGAACATTTTTACCCTTTGACCTTATCTTTAAGGATTGACTTAGATAATTCTTTTTTTAATTACATAATTATCCTTTTTATTTCTAATTTATTCGTTGATTTAAGTAGTTAATTTAAATAAAAAAAATTAAGTAAATTTTGACAAAATTAGAATTCAAACTTAGTTCTTTTTAGTGTTTAAATGTTAACATAACCACTAAGCCAATGATTTAATCAATAATTATTATGAAACATTTACATATATAAATATTTCACATAAAATTTATTTATTATCATATATTTATTTATTGTGTTCTCAGTCAGAATTTAGTATTTTGAATAAAAGTAAAATAAATGGATTGATTTATAAAATAAAAAAGTTAAATATATAAAAAAAAAATTACAACTAATAATCGGAGATGTTAAAATATAAATGGAGAATAAATTAAATAATTTTTAATAATATTAAAAATTAATTAAATAAAATACAAATATTTAATTAAATAAAATAAAAAAAATTAATAATGTTAAAATGGAGTTAATTATTGATCAATTAATTCGCATAACTGACCTATATTGAAAAAAATTAAAAATATTTATTATATACAAATTTTAAATTTATAAAATTTTATTTAATTAATTTTTAATATTATTAAAAATTATTTAATTTATTCTTCATTTATATTTTAACATCTCTAATTATTAGTTATAATTTTTTATATATTTTTTATTTTTTATTTTATAAATCAGTCCATTTATTTTACTTTTATTCAAAATACTAAATTCTTATTAAAAACACAATAAAAAATAAATAAATATATGATAATAAATAAATTTTATGTGAAATATTTATATATGTAAATATTTCATAATAATTATTGATTACATTATTGGCTTAGTGATTATACTAACATTTAAACACTAAAGAGAGCTAAGTTTGCGTCTTAGCTTTATCAAAATTTACTTAATTTTTTATTTAAATTAATTACTTAAATTAAATAGTAAATTATGAATAAAAAAGAATAATTATATCATTAGAAAAGAATTATCTAAGTCAATCCTTAAAGATAAGGTCAAACGATAAAAATGTTTAAAAGAACTAAAATTACTTGATTTTAAAAACAAGAGATTAAAATTACTTGTTTTAAATTAGGGGATGAAAATCACCATTTCCTAAATTATAATTAAACCTAAATTTTTTTATATGAAATTTTTGTACTACAATGCATAAAAAATATTAAAACTTATAAGGGAGTTTTCAATAAAATAAAGAACATAATTATATTTTTACTGAAACAATAGAATTCTTTTAGAGAAGTTTAGAAGAAAAAAAATCATAAAAACCACAAGAAAAATCCTTACTCAAAATCAAAATAAATAAACGCAGGTTTAAAAAAAAATTACATAAATAATTATAACTCATCATTTTAATAACTTTTAAAATAATTTGATTAATAACATGTATTACACTTTTTTTTCTTTTAAGTTATCGATAAGGTTGTGATTTCATTCCGACCACAATTGGACTTCTTAGTCCTCACCACATGTTTCACGTTTGTCCAAATGAGATGCTCGAAACTCTCAACATTAACATTATTTGGACCCACAATCATCAACTTGTAACTTCTCATTGAACACCAATTTTCTTGGGACAATGCTGACATTAAACCCTTTGATCAATGGAATGCTACAGTAAAGATTGTCTGTCCCTTCCCAACATAGGTCACCGTTAGAAGAACCATTGCCAATTAATAAAGCAATGAAACAAAGGTATTTGAGATCGAAGGAAGCAGTGACAAGGGGCGAACCTAGGATTAGAAGTTTGGGGAGGGGGGGATTTTAAAAAGACTTAAATAGTTTTTTTTAGTGATTATGATTTAATATTTTTTCATATTTTATTTTTGTAATTTTTTTAAAATTCTTGTAAAATATGTGTTTTGTTTTTGGTCCTTAACACTTTAAATTGTACATAAATGGTTATCTTAGAGAGAAAAAAAACATAATTACAATGACTAAAAGCAAAAAAAAAAATTACAAGGATGAAATACAAATAAAAAGTGTTAAATTAACAGAAACTAAAAAGATAGTTAAACCCAAAAAAATACTATTAAAAAAAAGGAAATAAATTATACTTAAATATTTCATCAAATAAAAGTTACAATTATCTCTATAATAATAGATATTATAAAAAGGAAATAAAAGATTTATTTCAACAAAATACGTATCAACATCTTCATAATAAATATTATAAAAAAGAATAAAATATTTTGTCAATTTTTACACTAAGAATCTTAAATATAAACAATTATCTTAATTATTATAATATTACAAACATAATATATCTTTAAAAAATAACAAAATTTTAACGGGCCAAGAACTTCATCTCTCAATGAAATTGCTAGTAGATAAAAAAAAAAAAAAAAAATCATTATAAAAAGCTACAATGTAGTTTTATCCCTGCTTGTAAGCAAATTGGTTAATAAAGTTAGCATTCTAGATCAAGTTAAAATTTTAGAAAGTTAAATAAAATATTTTATACTTTATGATATTTTTAATTCTCAAATCATTATAAAAAGACAAATAAAAATCTTCTAAATGTAATAATAGGCTTTAAAATAATGATAACAATTGACAAAAGAAAATTAAATAATATTGAAATGTTTTTTTATTATAAAAAATAAATAAATATAGTTATCACCATAAAAAAAATATAAACACAAATGCCAGTGACACTCTCTCTAAAATACTTTTTTCACGATGGGTTAAAATTGAATAAAAAATATTAATTTTTGTGAATTTTCACATATCATTTAAAAATATTCTTTACTAATTTAGCTAATACTTACCTAAATTAATCATTTTAATAAATTTTAACCAATCATATAAAGAGTGGTAGAGAGAGTATTCCTAGCGTTCCTCATTTATAAAAAGATAAAAAAAATATTTATATAAAAATATAGAATATTATTATCTTTAATCAAAAAAGAAAACTATAAAAAATGATAAAATTTACTATCAATAAAATAAAACTTAATATCATTATCTAATTTAAATAAAATAATTATTTAATATTAATTAATTAAAAATATATTTATATATATGTTAAAAAAAAAAAACCAGGGGTCATGGCACCCAACCACTAATGTGGTTCTGCCTCTGGAAGTGGCAGATCTAGGAATCCAACATAGGGGGTCTGAATTTTTTATTTTTTTTTAATTATTTTAATATTTAATTTTTAATAAATAATATATTTAAAAAATTAGTTTGAATAAAATTAAAATATTTTTATTTTAAATGATACAAAATAAAAATGAGAAGAAATGTTGCTATTTTTTTAAGAAATGTTGCTAATTTATTTTTATATATTATGACACATTCAATTTTTGTTTTAAGTTGTGAAATTATTTCTGTTCTTACAAGCAAAATAGAAACTAAACATCACTAGGAACCATAGTCATGCAATCAAGAAGAGAAACAAATTTATTGATTAAAATAATTAATTAAAAATAATCAAATTTTATAATAATTATATATAATATATGAATATATTTAAAACATAATGTTAATAATATTAATAATTATTTATATAAATAGATAAAATAAAACTTATAATAATATACAAAGAATAATTTTCTTAAGTGATAACCATTAATAAAAAGTCACATAAATATTAGATTTGTTAATATATATATATATATATATATATATATATATAAAATTATTAAATTAACATATACTTGTTATATTTTTTATGTTAAAAAAATTATTAATTAATACATTATTTTATTATTATATATAGAAAATTGGATCAACCCGTCTAGTGAAACTAGAAAATCAATGAAGTAATTAAGTAACATGGAAGGTAATTATGCATATATAGGTATATAGCAGAAAGTTTGGTATTGGGTTGGCCACCATCCCACTATCACGGGCTCATATAAGTCACAATTTGATCAACCGGTCAATTTCTTATACATCATAAAAAGATGGAAAGAGATGATAAGGTGAATTCGTGGTTGTGGATTTGATTATCTTTTATTAATAAAAATTAATAAATTAACGATAAATTAATTAAATATTTTAAAAAATATATAATTAATATAATTTTGAACTTCGTAAATGACAAATAAATAAAAATCAAATTCATCCCAAAACGGTACTATTAAAATGGAACAGGAGAATAATATTTATGGATAAAAAAAAAAACTATGGAAAGATTCAATTTTCTTGCATTTCAAAGGTACAGTAATATGAATTCGTCACAAATTCCACCCAAAATTTTGGACCGATGCTACTACTATACTATCAATGGACATCTTTTTCAAGTGTTTATAATGAAGTCAAGATTAAGAGAGTAATAATAATGGTTGGTCAATGTTTATGTTATTGATAGCTAACATGAGTCTAGGGTTTTCTTTTCTCTCTTTTTTTCTTTATCACGCTAATTCCACAGGATTAGATTTGAAAAGACTTGTGTCACTTTCAGCTTAATATATTCTTCCACTTAATTTAGAAAACAAAAAGTAAAAATATTTAAAAAGAAAAAAGATAACAAAAGTTAATAAATTGGATGGGTGATGTGATAACCTGAATTTTGACTCCAACATTTCTAAGTAAATTTCCATGTCATAATCATGTATTCAGGTATATTAAAAACCTACTCAGTTATAAACATTCACTTCAATACCTTCTCATTCCCAATTGGAACAATTAGGAAGAGATAAAAACCTACATTAATGGAGTGTGTTAATGCAAACTTTAATTTAGAAATCTCCTTAGAATGAAGTGTGTTAAAAATGTCATTAATCTAAGTCTAATATAACAAAGATTTCATAGAGTTATATATGAAACATGTATAAAGGTAGTACGTTAAAAGGTTACAAGAAAATTGATCAATGGACATGTATAATTGCAAAGTACATTCTAGCCAAATATTTGAAAATTAAACATTCTAAATGCTACAATCAATTATTGTTTTATTTCTTTGTTCTTGGACTAACTCTTCAATTAACCAACAGCATATATACTAATAAAGAATATTCTACAGTTTGCCTAATATGGTGTTTAAAACATTGTATTACGGGCATTATTCATCGTAGAAAGACTAACAATTGCTTAACCTAATAAATTAATAAAATAAAATAAAATAAGGGAAGAAAGTTAAATATTAGGACTAAATAAATAAATAAATGTTGGCAATAATATCTTGTACCCTCTCTTTAGAATATATTAGTTTAAATTTATTAAAAATCATCAATTTTAATTAATTTTGTATATATGTTATTTAAATATTTTCTTTTTTTATTTAATTTGATAAAATTAATAATTTTTAATAAATTTCAACTAACGTATAGATATAGGTTTGTTTGAGTAAACTTTTTTTATAAATACTTCTAAAAGAAATATTAAGAAAAAGTGAAATAAATTTTTTCATAAATTAAAATTAATTTTTCTAATAATTAATTGGTAAAAGTTACTTAGTATATCCTCTCTAAAATATAAGACTTTTTCTAAACTAACTATTGAAAAACTACTTTTAATTTATAAAAAAAACTCTATTTCATTTTTTAAAATACTTTTTTCTTTCAAATATACATCTTGAAAAACTTAGTTAAACAAACCAATAGTATAAAAAGAAAGTGTTAAGCACGCATAATAAACAAATTCCTTAAAGGCAATTTCTTTCTTTCAAGGTATGCTGATATGACATTTTCTCCATATGCCAACTGGAGCGACATACATTATTGAACACTCAATTAAAATATCCGAAAAGTCTAAGAGGTGGCAGGGTTTTCACTATTATATATTTCAGCCTAATAGAAACTTCTTTATATTGTCTGTCTATTGGGTAGCTGTAATAATAATAATTTAACAATAAATAAATTCACATGAGTCCCATGCATATGCATCATGTGTTCAGTTCGACTCGATCCAGTAATAATATATATATTTATTTATTCTGCCTGCCTTTGACTTTACATGCATTCAAAAAAATGATTCAGATTAAAAACGATTTTTATATATATACTTTTAGGAATCGAGCTAGAGATCTCCTTGTAAGGTATATTTGTAACCCTCTTTGCATGAGTTATAAAGTTGGTTTGGTTATAAAAAACAAAATAAAGAGACAGTAGATTTGAATATCTTCAGTAATAAATAAAAAAATTAGCAGACTAGCAATTAATATTTACCATGAAAAAAATAATCTACACTTAACACCTTCCATTAGATCAACCCCTTTTGGGCTCAGATATTTACATTAGATAATCTAAAATTTCATTGAAATATTTTTTTATTGTTAAGAAAATATTTCAACATAATTCTCCATTTTTTTTATGGGCAAAAATATTAGTTGATTAGTTGTCAATTTTTTTATTAATTAGAATATTCAAACTCAAAACCTCTCTCTTCTTCCCTTCTCTCAAAATCAATCTTATCACTTCTAACAAAATTCTATATTATCTAACATATATCCAAACATACACTTTGAGCATGCTTATATGCACATTCCAAATTCCACTCAGTTTTTATTTTAAGGAACACATTCCACTCAGTTAAAGCAACAAATTCGTGTTATTTTATTTAATTTTACGTAAACACCCTATTAATCTTATATTCAACTAAAATTTAGGTCAGAAAGTATAGCATGACAAACATCGCTGTTAGTTCAACAACAGAGACAAAGCAAGCAAAGAATAAAGCAAGAAAAACGTAATATTTTAGGTAAGAGTTGGTATAAGAAATGCTTACCATTTTTTGTGGGAAAAAAAAGGCATGGAAATAAAAGCATCCTATGTTTGATAAAAGAGTTGCTAAGAATAAAAGAGTCTCAATAATGTTAATAAATGAATAAATAGAAATAAAATTTTCTCATCTTCAAAAGTATAAATGAGTGTATCTCATTACTAAGTTTTTCATACTTTTTGGGAAAGTTTTTCATACTAATTGACGGTAAATATATTATTTTTTTTATAAAAGATTAACAAAATAACTAAATACATTTTATAAATCAAAATGTCACTTTCAAAGAGGAATAATTACAAATGAAAAACTCCCGTTAGTGAAAAGCAACCTTAACGATAAGTTTTTTTTTATATTATTTGTGTGATACTCAACGGTAAGATTATGCATAATTGAATGATACCTACCGTTTAGGCTGATCCACTGATTGAAAAATTATCGTTATCATGATGACAAAAGTACAATAATTCATAATATTATTTTATACCAAAAAGTCATTGTGACAAGCAATTTAATACTTATGTTTTTTAATCAAATAATAAAACTTACCTCTACTAAATATATTACTTTAAGAAAACAAGAATAATGCGCATTTGGGAATAGGCGTACGTTCCCATCATTCAGTAAATATATATAATAAAGTTTTACATTATCAAATAATTATAATTATCTATGATAAATTATTTAACTTTTATATAATTATTTTAAAAATTATATAAATAAAAAATCATAAATACTTTATTATATGATATAAAATTTTATTATATTTTTAATATACTATCCTTATTTTTTTACTTTAATTTTATTCTTAACGAACATATAAGTATAAAATATTCTCATATTCTCATTTAGAACATAGACTAATTTTTGTCACAAATAATAAATCTACACAATATAAGGACTAACCTTTCAAGATAATTTATTTCATTATCAAACTATGAGGATTCGAGAACATGCTAACTAGAAACATCGTATACCTCCTAATTATAAAAATAAAAACAGTACTATTCTATATATGGTAGGTCATTGTTTTGAATAATCCAAAATGGCAGAGTCCCATCTCAGAAGCTACCAGAAAAGTCAATACATAATTAGATGGGTCGCCATCAAAACGCGTAGAATGCAATAAAAAAACATCTTGGTCTTCAATCAATGGTAGCCTAATTTTTCTTCCTTTCTGGCAAAACACCATTTTATACAAAATCCAGTTATGGCTCATTACATGGTTTACTTTTAACGGTGCAATAGCTCTGAGTTGGTTGGTGACTCTGACCAATCTATTGTCTGTATTCTATTTTCAAAATATCCCATTCTGATCTAATTCTCTTAACCTTCTCTGCACTCTACACTTCTTCAACACAACTTCTACACTTTTGGCCACCATTCCTTGCAAAATTTAGGTGAGTATAAAAAGATAAAGAGTGCAGAACACGGGGCATAAGGGTCTTGTTCATGGGTTTTAAACTTTATGAGATCAAAATTTGTAACTTCAACTTTATAGTGTTGTGTTTTGTGGCTGTCACAGAGTAGACACCAATGAGAACTACATTGGTTTCATTGCTTTCTTTCTTTCTCTGCTACTGGATACATATCAGTATCTATTTCTCTTTCACCAATGGCAAATGTCTCGAGGATTCGCTGCTGCTTCAACTGAAGAACAACCTCACATTCAACCCTGAAAATTCCAGCAAACTGAAATGGTGGAATCAAAGCATTGAGTGCTGCAATTGGAGCGGTGTAGGGTGTGATGGTGATGGACGTGTCACTGACCTTGACCTGAGTGGAGAATTTATCGGTGGTGGATTTGATGATTCAAGTGCTATTTTCAGTCTTCAACATCTGCAGAAATTGAATTTGGCTTCTAATAATTTCAATTCTGTCATCCCATCTGGATTTAACAAGTTGGACAAGTTGACTTATCTGAATTTGTCATATGCTGGCTTTGTGGGTCAGATTCCAATAGAGATTTCTCAGCTGACAAGGTTGGTTACTCTTGATATCTCTTCTCTTTCCTATTTAACTGGGCAAGAGCTCAAACTTGAAAATCCAAATCTACCAAAGCTTGTCCAAACTCTCACCAGTATAAGGCAACTGTATCTGGATGGTGTAAGTATCTCAGCTGCAGGACATGAATGGTGCAGTACCTTGTTGTTGCTGCATCACCTGCAAGAACTTAGCATGACACATTGCAATCTCTCAGGACCCCTGGATCCTTTACTGGGAAGACTTGAGAATCTATCAGTCATTGTTCTTGATCAGAACAATTTATCATCCCCAGTGCCAGAAACATTTGCCAATTTGAAAAATCTAACCATCCTAAAACTTGCTGATTGCGGTTTGATTGGAACATTTCCACAGAAGATCTTCAACATTGGAAGATTGTCAGCTATTGACATATCATTCAACAACAATCTCCTTGGTTCCTTTCCAGACTTCACACAGAGTGGATCTCTTCAAACCTTAAAAGTAAGTAACACAAGCTTTTCTGGAGCATTTCCACACTCTATTGGTATCATGAAGAACTTATCTGAATTGGATTTTTCTTATTGTCGATTTAACGGCACACTTCCAAGTTCACTGTCAAACCTCACAGAACTCAGTTACATGGATTTGTCATATAATAGCTTCACTGGTCAAATTCCATCATTTGAAATGGCCAAGAAACTTTCCCACTTAGACCTTTCTAATAATGGTTTGAGTGGTGCATCTCCATCATCTTCTCACTTTGAAGGACTGAACAATCTTGTCAGCATTGACCTAGGTTATAACTCAATCAATGGGAGCATTCCTTCATCACTTTTTAAACTCCCACGGCTGCAAACGATTGTGCTTTCCAACAATCAGTTTGGTCAACTAGATGAATTCACAAATGTGTCTTCTTCTAAATTAAACATACTTGATTTAAGTAGCAATAATCTATCAGGGCCTTTTCCATCATTTATCTTTCAGCTCGGTACACTCTCTATCCTCAAACTTTCTTCAAACAAGTTCAATGGGTCAATGCATCTAAATAAGCTTTTGGAGCTCAGAAATATAACTACTGTAGACCTGTCATACAACAACTTATCAGTCAATGTGAATGTCACAAATGTCGACCAGTCTTCCTTTCCCAGCATCATTAGAACTCTAAGATTGGCATCTTGCAACTTAAAAACTTTCCCTGGTTTCTTGAGAAACCATCCCAAATTAACCTCTCTAGATCTTTCAAATAACCATATCCAAGGAATAGTGCCCAACTGGATTTGGAAACTAGAGAATCTTGAAAGCCTTAATATTTCACATAATTTGTTGACTCATTTGGAGGGACCTTTGCAGAATCTTTCTTCCTTCTTGTTTGTTCTTGATCTTCATGACAATAAACTTCAGGGGGCAATACCTGTTCTTCCTGAAACTACGTTGTATTTGGATTTCTCAAGTAACAACTTTAGCTCTGTTATCCCAAGTGACATTGGTAATTACCTGTCTTTCACAATTTTTCTCTCTCTTTCAAACAATAGTTTGAGTGGCAGTATCCCTGATTCCCTCTGCAATGCTTCATATCTTCAAGTGCTTGATCTTTCCAAGAATAACATTTCTGGAACAATTCCCTCATGTTTAATGACAAAGATTGAGACCCTTGGGGTATTGAATCTGAGAAAGAACAAACTCACAGGTCCTATCCCAGATATGTTTTCAGCTTCTTGTGCTCTAAGAACTCTGGATCTCCATCACAATGAATTAAATGGAAAGATTCCAAAATCTCTTTCTAATTGCTCACAACTAGAAGTGTTAGACCTCAGAAAAAATGCAATTAGGGATGTCTTTCCATGCTTGTTGAAGAACATATCCACACTCCGTGTCTTAATCTTGCGAGAAAATAATTTTTATGGTCCCATTGGATGTCCAAAGACCAACAGAACTTGGCACATGCTTCAAATAGTGGATCTAGCCATTAACAATTTCAATGGCGAGCTACCTGCAAAGTGCTTCACAAGGTGGGAAGGGATGATGTCTGATGAAAACCTAGCTGAATCCAAGGTAAAACACATCCAATATCAGTTTCTTCAATATGGTGGCCAAAAGTATTATCAGGATTCAGTGACAGTTACAATCAAAGGTCAACGGATGCAGCTGGTTAAGATTCTAACAGCCTTCACTTCAATCGACTTCTCATCCAACAATTTCCATGGGAAAATACCAAAAGAGCTATTTGACTTTAAAGCACTGTATACACTGAACTTGTCAAATAATGCTTTTTCTGGCCAAATTCCACAATCAATTGGAAATCTTAAGGAGCTTGAGTCCTTAGACCTGTCAAAAAACTCATTGGAAGGGAACATTCCCACAGAACTTGCAACTTTATTCTTCCTATCTTTTCTGAACCTCTCCTATAATCATCTGTCTGGGAAAATCCCCACAAGTACCCAAATTCAATCACTTCCAGAAACTGCCTTTATTGGTAACAAAGGATTGTGTGGCCCTCCTTCGACTGCGAACTGCACTGCCAATATCATTCTTCCAACTACAAAATCAGCTGAGAAATTTGATTGGCAGTATATAGCCACTGGAGTTGGTTTTGGGGTTGGATCAGGAGTAGTTGTTGCAACATTGATGATCTGGGAGAGAGGAAGGAAATGGAGCAATGATATCATTGAAAAGGCTCTTGTGCAAGTCTTTCCATTGTTCGGGTTAGTTTATACCCCCATTGAGGATGATGATGATGATGATGCAGAAGAGAAGGACGATGATTCTAGTGAAGAAGAAGAAGAAGAAGATTACTGGGATTATTCAAGCTTCAGAGGAAGGTACTGTGTTTTCTGTTCCAAACTTGACATCACTATGAAGAAGGCAATTCATGACCCCAGTTGCACATGTTACCCCTCATCAACAGCTTCAAATTCTTCTAGTTCATCAAAATCATATTCCCCTTAGGCACACACATCATGATCAGCACCTGCATCTGTTTCTGATTATTTCTTTTTCTGTCCTTGTCTTCATTATTTCTTTTGAAAGCATACATGTATATGTTGTACATAATACACACAAAATCATCTGAGAATGGCATTCAAATAATGAGAAAGCAATAATAATATCCCCTCTGATTTTTCAGAAGGTGGTTTTTGTGGCAATTAGCGTTAACGGGAAGAAAAAAAACTTACAGAATAGAGCCTATGCTCGTTTAGGATTTTCACCGAACACTTGGAAGACGAAACCAATCCAATAACTGAATCACTTCATGGTTTAATTTCCACAATTGGGTGCACCGTGCACTTCAACAATTGCAATTTTAATAGCGTTGATAATTACTTAGAATTAAGTAACGGCACAGCAAATCACTGTTTAGTCGAAAGAAAACTCATGTTGAGCAAAATCACAATTTAAAACGCCGCGCATTTTCTTCGTTGGGTTTGGACTTTGTAGCCTTTGGACTCGAAAGTATTGGTAACGAACTAACGGTTTGTTTTCGTAGTATTTTTTTTTTTTTTGGAAGGAAATAGTAATTTTTTTTTTTAGTAGTCATGTTACTTTTTTAATCATTTTTAAGAAAATTTTGTAAAAAAAAAAATCATTTCTAAGAAAATAATAAATTATGTTGAGAAAAAAATATTGCTCACACTATAGACTAGAAACTCTTGACAAATATTAATTTATATTTTCAACAAGTCTTATTTCACGACAATATCATAATTAAAAAAAATATAAGAATTTATTTAAAAAATTTCAAATAGAGTTATAAAAAAAAGATTATTTATGACAAAAATAATGTCTTTGATCTGTACATTAAAAAAAATACTTAATTCATCAACAATAATAAAAATAGTTAAATTCCTTAATGTTAATTTAAGTAATTTTCTTTTGATTTATACTTTTTCTAATTTTCTTCAAATTAAAAATAATCCTACAATGCATTGAATAATTATTAATATTTCAATGTATTTGCAATCCTTCAAAATATAATGTTTTATTAAATAAGTCCTTATATAAATTTTAAAAAAGTTATATAGTCTTGATCTCTAGTGAGAAATGAAAAGAAAAATATTTTAGTAAATATAAGGATTAAAATAAACTGAAGTTAAATCAATGCCAAAAAAAAAGAAGTTATACTGATATTTTTGCCATAATGTATTTCTGAAGGTTTCGACTGTAAGCAAATCACAATCAACACGTATAATCAAACACCACAAGGCCTCCCCCAACAAAATTGAGTTTCCTTATTCATTCAATATTTACGAAATATTCACTCCGTAATGTAATTTACATTAAGGAGTGAACATTACGTAATGTAATGGGTGTCTGAAGTAAAATTTGGAGATGTTGAAAGTTTCACTCAAATATGGAATGTGAACATTACGTAATGTAATGGGTGTCTGAAGTAAAATTTGGAGATGTTGAAAGTTTCACTCAAATATGGAATATGGAGTTGGGCTCGAGCCCAATAGTACCTACTACGATAAGGAGCTTAGCTGCTATTCCCATTACAAAAAATTACTATTCCTACTTAGTATATGTGAATTTTCAAAAATATCCTTGACGGAAAGAGGATTCCATGAACATGAATGCTAAACAAAAACATGTTTCCACTGTACTTTAGACCTACATTTGAAATGAACAACAAAAATGTGGTTTTGTCGTGCATTTCGAACAATAAAATTATGTTTTCGTTGTTCATTTTCTAAAATACACAATGAAAATAAAATTTGGTTGTGTATTTTGAAAAAAACAAGATAATGAGTTTTGTTTTTAGTGAGCATGCACCTGTCATGCTTACTTCGTAGATTCAAGGGTTAATCTCTTAAATAAAAAGTTTTATTTAAAGAATGGACATCTCTTAATAAATATTTTTTTATATTTACGAGCGGTCAGAAATTAAATTTGAATACGTATCTAAGGAATAAAGTTTTCTATCAAATGTCATACACGTTGCTGGCAAACATTTTTCTTATATCATTTCATATTTATTAAGTAATATGTGATCAATTATTTGTTCAGAAAAAAAAAATTTGATCAATTATTTTTTTTGGTGAATTTTTTTATAATTAGTTGTATCAAATTCTTTTAATTTAATAAATTCATTTACTTTTTTAGTTAAAATTAAAAAAAAAAAAAAAAAAAAAGACTTTCAAATAATTTATCAATTATTTTTACCCAAAAAAAAAAAAAACAACCATGTCTTACTTAAAAGGTAATAATGTGTGGTGTTGCCAATACCCTACCACCTTTTGGTAACGTTTCCACTACTCAAAATACTGTGGAACTGTTTTTTTTTTTTTTTTCACTCACCACAAAACCAATGGTAACTAGTAACCATAACCAAATATACACATATGTCTCTCTAAAACAGTCACAATCAGACCCTTGTTAGGGCAATGTCTCACTAATATTAGCAAATTTCTAGCAGAAGTTTTACCACACTCTGACAAGCCTAAAGAAGCAATCTATCTATCTAGCTATCTTCAACATCAAATCAGTTATCCAAAGGTTCACCTACTCCTTCACACATCTGATTTTGTTACTATCACTTATCAGGTTCAATCAATAGCTTATAGCTGTATCTCAGTTCACTAAATTCACCAAAATAATTGTGCACTTCAATTCAATGATCATCATTATTGACATTTGCATCTGCAATTGGAAAAGAAATTGTGGAGTGACTGATGTGTGTTGCGTTTCCACTTTATTATTTTTCTTTACAATTTTTTATTGGATTTTATTGTATGGTTTTGGGGACATGGATTGATGTGTTTGAGTAGAGAAGCTATGAAGTTTGTGAATTTTATATGCAGAAAGGGGGGAAAATTATAGTCTTATTCTTTTTTTAATATTTAGGGAAAAAATGAAAAAAAAAACATAAAATAAATAATATAATACTTTTGACAATTTTATACACAATTAATTTTACAACCTTAATCATAGTTGACTAAATATATTTTTGATTACGTAAGTTTAAGTTTTTTTTTAATTTTTATCTGTCATTTTTTTTTATTTGATATATTTGTAAGGTAATAAATAATGTGATAAGTAAGGAAAAGAAATAGAAAAATGAATTGAAGTAGAGAAAAAAGAAAATGTTCATATATTTTTATTTTTTAAAACTAAATGTATAATTAAATACTCGTCTGAACAAACACTTGTTTCCCTTGTCTTTTGTGAGAAAAAAAAAAAAAAAAAAACACTTATTTCAGTCACATGTGGTTGTAGTTGTACAGTTGTACTTGTTCTCACCCATTGTCTCTGACTCCAAATTTTTTTCCATCTCTTATAAGTTGCTTGTTACTACCAATATTTCAGCTTTGAGTTCTCACGAAGCTTCCATGTCATCATTTATGTAGCAGAACAAATTATGCAACTACAGGGCATTATTATTATTATAGTGTCACAAAATGCAGAGGAACTCCTAAATCATAAAGCTTACGTATACCGTGTGAATTGTGACCTAATAAAGAGATCATCCCAAGCAATATTAAAAGGGAGATAATAATAAATAAATGATTTAAATATGCCTTTTTCTATTATATCTCCTTTTGTTATATCTCTTTTTCTATATCTTTCATATTATTATTTTTTTGCTACTTTTTTTTTAAAAAAAATTATTTTTATACCTTTTATTATTTGCTACCGTTTTATTTACTTGTTAAGTTGTTATCCTTAAATGATGATTTGTCAGATATAATATCACGTTAATAATATGATATTATCACTTATAAAATAAGTTGATGAAAATAAAGAATTAAGACGCAAGAAGAAGCAACATATAAAAGAAGCATTAAGTAAATCCTGAATAAATGAAATGTAAGAAGCAAAATAAAGGGTATAAAAATCAATATTAATTTATTTTGTAAATAATGAAGTGACATTCCAGTTATCATCGTGGATATAAAAATGAAATTTTTTAAAAAATATATATATAATAAAATGAAAAAAATAGATAATAATCTAAAAATGAGCATATTACACATAGGAAAAACATATTTAAAGGCTAAATAAAGAGAAGTAATTTAAGATGATGAAGCCACTTTGTTCAAATGTATCTATCGTGCATGTTGGACCCTTTCATACTAGAAAAGTGTTAGGGAAAGAAAAAATAATGGTATACAGTGAAACGTAGATAAAACATTGCTTTTGGAAGATGCCCTAACAAAGATACAGGTGAAAAACAGAACTTTGTTTTCTTCGGGATGTGTGTGATTTTAAAATTGAAGGCTTTTTTAAAGCTTTAATATCCAAGTGGGATACTTTGGATTAGTATGTTTTTTTCTTGAAAAGAAGTGCTGATTGCTTGATTCCACCTTAAGCTCTTTCCCGATCTCATTGAAAAGAGCAGTCTCCAAATGAAACAAAAAACATGAATAGTTGTTATATTGATTCAAGTGGCATTGAACTCAAAATTCTTATATAAGATTTTATATTTATTTTTTTAGATTAAAGATACCTTCTAACCTACTAGATTAATTAAATAATAATTTTATTTACCGTACTTGCATTACATGAGTTGATTCAAAAGAATTTTATACATGGTAAAAATTGAATACAAATCTTTCATTAATAAATCATTCTTTATGTGTAAATGTAATTAAATCTTGTACAACTACGTCAATTTTTTGAATTTATAAGATTTTTTATATTTAAATCTTTAGTAGAAAGTGAGATTACAAGAAAGACCATCAATCATATTTTTAAATAAATATCCGTAATCCACAGTTTGATCCGATTAAATTTGATTCCGTCATTCAGACCGAATATGAAAAATGAATTATACAAACTTGATTCAGATTTTACATAAACCTTATTTTTGTTGTTCAATTAGATTTGATAACCCGTTGTATCATTCTAATTCGTTTTAGTATATTTATATAAAGATAAATTAAAAAATTTAAGAAATGAAACCAAAATAAATTTAATCAAATTGAGACTTACATTTTTTTTAACTTATGAACATGCCAACCCATATTAATCTAATTCTATTTTGATTAATATTTTTTTTAGTTCAATCTCACTTAACCCAGCTACTCAATTCCATTTTGCAATCTATAGGACAATCTTAGGATGAAAAGCACAAACCGTACACAATAAAGGGAAGCAACACTAATGACCTATTTGGTCACTCGATCGTTTTAGATTTGCCTGGAACCATAATACATTTTGCTTCGATTTCAGGGGAAAGGAACTCACTTTCTCTTTGATGATCACTACCACCTCTTACTTGACCTTTGGAATCAAAAGATAAAAATTGAGGGCCTAATCGATTTCTCTCACTCACCAAATATCTTTGTGATTTTGCTCTGTTTCCAGTCTTCTAGCAAGTGGGTCATCATGTCACATTGTGAAGGGATATTTGTACTACACCTAATCAAAGTTAAGAAATCATAGATGCACGAAACTGAAGAGCAGCAGCATAGTATCCAAAAAGAAGATTAAAGAGGGAAAATTAAAAAGAAAAGAAAGGGAAAATTTAGCTATGCTGTACTCTTGGGTGGGGCTAAGGTTAGGGTCCCTTCTTAAATCAGATTAATTATTGCTTGGGGTCCAATTTCAATATCTATAGGGATATAAAAAAAATACTCAAATTGTAAGATGTAATTGCGGCAAAATATTAAGATTTTGAGGGTTATAAATAGGTTTAATATTTACATATTTTACTATTTACATCTCTCCTTTTACTAAATATATTCTTCTGAATATATAAAAAATTAAAGATGTAATTAGTAAAAGGAAAGTGTAAAGAGAAAAATGTGTGTAAAATTTAAGGGCATCAAGCTAACTAACAAAAAAAAAAATAGTTAAGTTAATGCATTTTTAACAATATAAAGATTAAGTTAAAAGTTTTTAAAATTTAAATACCCGACAATAAATTATAATTTAAGAATTAAAATGAATATTAAATCTTATATCTATCAATAATTTAACACTTTTCAACACAAAAATCAAAATTATCATAATCTAATTTAGTTGGTTTAACAAGATACTGGAGTATTATTGATTTTTTTGGTGTTTCTTTATTTTAATGAATAAAAATATAAAATTAAAAACAAAAATTAAAATCTGTCTTAATTTCTTTTTTAAATAAAAAAAGGTTTAGATGAATTATATCCAAATATTTATCTGGATCAAGACATATCTAAAGATTTTACTTAAAATTAATATAATCTGAGACTTTCATATCAACGTTAATATCGAAATTTAAACATGAATCAACAAACATTTATTTAATCTGAACTTCCATGTCAATGTTAATATCAAGATTTTAACATAAATCAACAAACACTTATTTAAGCCTTATCTTTGTTGACATCCTAAAATTATTTTAAAACATTTAATTAAAATCATACTTAAAAACAATGTGTTGGAACAAAAATTACTACAGTCCGTGGCGTCATCCATGTATGATGTAGGACCAAAATCCTACGCCAAAAAATGACAGACTGAGACTCACACGTCCACATCTCTCCTTTTTCATCCATTCAAACCTCAAAATCAAAATCATAATCATTGTACTCTCCACCACCATGTTCATACTCATACTCTTCAATCTATATATAAATACTCCCCTCCTCCAAAGTAAAACCCTATTCCCCACCACACCAAACCAACTCCAAAAAAAAAAAAAACCAACTCATTCTACACTCACTCACTAGTACACCTTCACCCTTTTCTTCTATCTTTCTTTCCCAATGGATCAAAACACTCCTTACTCTACTACTACTACTATTACTACTAACAGGAACATAACCAGCAACAACAAGGAGAGCAAAAAGGGTACTACCGGTGCCAGAAAATGCAAAAGGTCGTCTTCGCTGTCATCGACACCGAGGCTCTCGACCGACCCGCAAAGCGTGGCGGCGAGAGAGAGGAGGCACAGAATCAGCGACAGGTTCAAGATCCTGCAGAGCATGGTCCCCGGCGGGAGCAAGATGGACACGGTGTCCATGCTGGAAGAGGCCATTCAGTATGTGAAATTCCTCAAGGCCCAGATTTGGCTCCACCAAACCATTATCAACTTTATCGATAATAACGATCATAACATTAATGAGTCTTCTTCTTCATTACCCTCACCTATGTACCCTAATTACAATGATTATTGCTGCTATGATAATTTCCCTTCTCAACAACAACAGTTCGTTTCCCCTCATCAGCAGAATGCAACAACGTTTGATTATAACATTAACAGCATGCAGAGTTCGCCGCCACAATTCAGCTTCCAAGGTGAAGACACCACCTATTTTGATGATGCCTCTTTGAAATATTGGCCAGCTTAACTAATTAGTCTCTTTGATTCTCTGTGTAGTAGTTTTATATAGTATGATATATAGTTAAGTTATATTGTAATTTGTCATACGTTTATGACTTCTTTTTTGTGTTTTTGGTGATATATATCTTTGTGTGTGTGATATATATATATATATATATATATATTATCAGCGTAGAGAAAAATCTTAGTGTAGACTTTACTTGTAATCGTGGTTATGTTGCTGTTGAATTGTTAATGTTGGAGTTAATTTCTCTATCACAATTCACAAACAACTCGTTCTTGTTGCGTTTATGTGAAATGGGTCGTGGCTGTTTAACTTTAAGTATTAGCGTATGCAGAACTTTTACAATTGTTGGAAGTGCATAAAGAGAGTTCTTGTTTTTGAAAAAAATTAAAGCATTCTTGTAAGTTATTGCTTCTTGTAAAACATTTTCTTTTAGAGTAGTTATTCTTGAACAACTCATCTCTCCAAACATCCATTCACTCAGTCATTATTGTTTTTTTTTTCCTATCACGTCGTACTTGTGATATTAAAGATAAGAAATATAAAATAGTTTTAGAAAATCACAACTTTTTTTTTTATGTTAAGTTAATTTAAATTTTATAAAATTATTTTAAAAATCATATAAATAAAACTGTCAAAATAATCTATTTAAGTGTTTGGCAAAAAAGTCAACAAGGTCTTGCAAAGTAAGATGGCCGGTGAATCTAAATAAATTTTAATAATTTAATCTATTTTTTAAATAAATAAACTTGATTCATAGAGTAAATTAATATATTATATAAACTTTTTAGTTCTCCATAAATTATTTAACAATTAAGTAATATAAGTTAACAAAAAAATCAAGAACTTAATAAAAATTCAATCTCAAAAATATTAAAATTAACCCGAGATAAATTCTACACTATTTTCATTAATAACAAAATATTATATATTATTTTGTTATTATTTTTATTTTGTAAATTATAAATAATATGTTTTTATACTATATCATAATTATAATAATAATATGGTATATGATGTCATAGGATTATAAGTAGCTGAAGAAAAAAAGTCTCAATTGAATATATAATATATTTAATTTTAATATTAATTTTAATTTATTCTTATATAAATTGGATATTCCTTTGTAAATGTTTAATATTATTTAATTTTATGTTGAAGAAATGATTTTGGATCTAGAATTAATTTTAGATAAAATGCTATCCTTTTAGTTTTATGTTGATAAAATAAATTATTTTGAATCCATAAATAATTACAATTTCAATCAACAATTTTATATATAATAAAAAAATTAAAACATAAATCATATAATTAATTTTAATTAAAATTAATTATATTTATAATTAATTTATAAATTTCATATAAATATCATTACATTGTTTTAAATATATTAAAAAAGACAAAAACAATTTTAATAACTCAACTAAAGTAATAAAAAAAAAGAAAAAAATATAATATTAATTAACACTGTATATAACTATTAAAAAGAAAGGATACATCACTGGGGAGAGGTGAAATGGAGGGCCACGACATATAAATTTAAGAGTATATTAATATCTGCTATGAAAATGAGTTGGGGTTCACTACAAATCTAATTTCGTCCATGATTAGTCTTGATGGGCTTCATAATCTTTTGTCTTGGTGAAATTGAACCATTTTTTTAGTAGGGTTGGGATTAGTCCATTAATTCATGATTATTTTGACAACTCTACTTATAAATATTGAAGGTTGTAACAGTATAAAATTATGTTAAATTTTCATTCCATTATCTCAAAAGATTAACATGAAAATTAACTCAAACTAGAAGGTAGTAAGTTCACAACTTAAAATATAACAATTAAATTGACTACAAACGGTTGAAATGCCATAAAACTTTACTTAATTTAATATATTATAAATTATAAATAAATAGATAAATTTAATATTTCTATATCCAAAACTTAGAAAGATGAAAGTAAAGGTAAAAGAAAAGGCAAAAGTTAGTATATCCCAGTAACGAATTGCTATTCTTTTAACCTCGTGATGGGTTTTCTATTGACTAATATTGGTATTGTATAAAAGTTAACTTTTTTTTTTACCAGACCTATGTTGAAATATAGAATAAGTAATCGGTGTGTCTAAGTAAGTTGATTTAGCAATGCGTGCGAATGTTGTAAAATTTTTTATGTCAACTTTGATTTTTATTGATAAAAAAAAAATAGAATAAGTAAATTTACAAAATAAAAATAAAAATTAACAATACATTTTTTTTTTTATCTTTCTTTATTGTATCATTTAGTTCATTTTACATTTAAGAATAAAGGTAATGTAATAAAATATTGTAATATAATTTTACACTATCATGTAATCACAATTATCTATTTATATGACTTTAAAATGATTTTACAAAATTTAACTGACTTATTGTATATGATTAAGCGTGGGTATATGTACCTGAGTTCATGGACTAGTTCGTTTAACCCGTAGATTCATGAATAACATATTCGATTTTTTTTCTTTCTTATAATACTTGTTGAGATTTAAGCTCGACCCGTTTAACTTACGAGTTAAACACACTAAATCCGCGAACTACCATTTAACCCGTCTAACCCTAAAAAAAATTGTTATAAATGTGTAACTTTATTAATATTTCTACATGTTAATTTTCTACTTTAATATATGAATATTTGTAATTAAAAATATTGATACACGATGATATTTGTATTTTTTTTTCATAATTTAAAAAATTACATAAGTGAAAAAAATTAATCTTTTATTAGTTTTGCATTTTATTTTTCATTCAAAATTACTTAAACAAATTCACAGAAAAATTTGTTTGATTCGTTATACTTGAGGATAGGATACAAACTTTTTAAAAAAATTTATTTATTTTTACAAGTCAGATCAATCCATTTAAAATAAGTAATTTGCGAAGCGTATTTAAACTCACCGTACTGGTACGAATACCCCCTGTATATATGATGGTTATGATTAACTCAATAAAATTATGTTACACATTGATAATACTGAATCATTTCCAAAGTTTCCTTTCTAGTTTAGTCCTCCCAGGTCATGACTCCTATTCAGCATCCCAACACTCCATTTGTCTAAGGATTTTTGTCTTTGACTAAATTTTCATACGTACCTTTTTATTTTTTGGTGATTGAATTGGTACCCTTTTGTTTTATCTCTTGATTATTGTCATATGATGGTCAAATTAAAATATTTAAATCTATCACAGATCGATAATCTCTAATTGAATATCAACCTATACATCCGGATTAGTTTTTGAAATAAGTTAATTAACTTTTAGGATACATTTTTCAGATAATAAAACTTTGCATATATAAAAAAAAAAAAAAAAAACTTATAATAGGATATATTAGAGTTTATCTTCTTTATAGTAAAATTATGTGGTACATGATATGAAAATCATATATCTGATATCTAGAGTAAATAATCATCCACCCAAATTTAATTATGCTAAATTTCATACATTGTTGCCATTTAAGAGTAAATAAGATTAAACACAAACATTATTTACATACATACATACTTAATTCTACATTGTTGCCATTTAAGATTAAAAGGAATTACATATTTCTTAGTTTTATTATCATAAACAAAAAGTATAGAAATAATTCCTTCTACATTATAAACTCAATAAAAAGAAAGAAGAAAAAAAAAATCTCCATGCATTTTTTAAAATGAAAATCAAGAACACTGTGAACTGATTCTATCTTTTCTTAGTTTTCTTAGATGAGTCAGATCCTTCAATTTCGTCCAGAACTCTCCACCATCGTCCACGAAGTCAAACACGTGTCGCGTTCCCAGCTATCTTTCACACTTCCTCTCGATGTCACGACACGCTTCGCCACGTGTCACGCACCCAACACTTTCCCGCTATAAATAACTAACACGTCCCTCTATAAACAACCGAAAAAAATTCCATCACAAAGAAGAGAAAACCAAAACAAAAAAGAACACTATAGACGTTGTAATTTTGTAATGGCTAGCGATGGAAGCGAAGAGTTCAAGATAGTGTCACCGGCGATCAATCACAAAGAGGGGAAGTTACCCCGGAACTACACGGATGAGGGCCAGGGTGCGAAGAAGAACATATCCCCTCCGGTCGAGTGGTACAACTTACCGGAGGGAACCAAGACCCTGGTCCTCATCGTGGAGGATATTGACGCGCCCGATCCTAGTGGGCCCCTGGTGCCGTGGACCCATTGGGTCGTCGCGAACATCCCTGCCACGGTGAAGGGCTTGCCGGAGGGATTCTCCGGCAAGGAGATGGGTGGCGACTACGCGGCAATCAAGGAGGGGCACAATGACCTCAAGGTGCCCGGATGGGATGGGCCCAGGCTGCCCACGCATGGTCATAGGATTCAGTTTAAGCTCTATGCTTTGGATGATGAGCTCAAGCTTGGTAACAAGGTATGTTGTGTTTTTTGTTTTGTTGAGATGGAGAAACTTGTTGATAATAATGAAAATGTTTGTTGATTCCCTTTCTTGATTTTGCTTATAAGCATGTTTGGACTTTGTGAGAGTTTCTTTGAAATAAGATGAATCCTTGTGTAGATGAACTTTAATATTTAAGTGGTTAGTCCAATTAGTAATAAACGGGTTTTCTTACTTAAGTTTTCGTTCGAGTTTTGTAAAAATGAAGTATGTTCAGACAAGTTTTTTGACTGAGATTTTTTATCAACAAAAGTTGATAAATACTTTTTATTTTATTAAAATAAAAATAGCAATTGAACACCTTTGTATATGGTAGGTTCTTATAGTAAATTGTTAATTAGGTTGTGTTCCATGCCAAAAAGTGTTTCTTCTTGCTACGTGAATATATTTGTTGCATCGACTGTAGGTGACGAAGGAGAAGTTGTTGGAAGAGACCATGGAAGGCCATGTTCTAGGAGAAGCAACCATGACGGCTATATTTTGATATATGATGTAACAACATATTGTGGTTGTATTATTGTCTCTGACTTTATACTTGTACCATTTTGAAATTAATGTGTGCATCTATTAGATAAACATTTCATCAAATTTCACTTTTGAGCATATTTCATCCTATTGAGCTTCATCTAATTATATATGTTATTACAAGATAGACTATGGTAATTTTATCTTGTTTCTAGTTTTTTTTTTTTAAAAGCATTCGGTAAGGTAGTTTTTTTCATTAACTTTTTCAAATTTTTAGAATTAAAAATGATAAATGTTAGATTTTTTTAATTTGGAATAATTTTACATATTAGACAATTTTATTTTAATTATTATATTAATTAACATAATAAAAATATAATGTTTATTCAGGTGTTTATTATATTTTATTTTAAATTAATACTTTAACTTATAGTATAAAATTAAAAATAAAATACATGATATTAAAACTTATTTCATTTAATAAGTGAAACTACACAAGTAATAAAAATAATTATTTGTAAATAAAAAATTATAAGATTTTAAAATTTAGTAAAATAAATAAATTATAATCCCTGGAAATATATTTTTATTCATAAAATAAAATAAAATTTTATAATATATGTATGTATGTATATTTTTTTTTCATCCGATTACTTCGATATATATAGTTCATCAAACAACACTTATAATTTAATAAACTGTTTTTTAACTTTTGGCTATGTTTTACAAAATTAGATGTAAGGCTAAAACGGAAAGCTTTTTAATTTAATTTATTAAATTATAAATGTTCGATAAATTATTTGAATTATTGATAAAAAAAAATTATTTTATTAATAAAAGTATATTTTGAAGTATTATCATTTTAATTTTTTTGATAATTTTTTAACTCTTACTCTCAGTTTTCATTTATAAGTAACAAAAAAAACTATTTTTTCTTTTATAAATAAGATTTGATTTTTTAAACCTATTAATTGATGTTTTGTCTTCTTTTATAAAGTAACAAGGAGCCTCAGGTAGACAATGATTTACAAAAAGTGAAAAAAAAAAATAGATTGTAATAAAACATATTTTACATACTCCATTTTTTAAAATTTCTAATCGATGACATTTTCTTCTTGACGACTTGATAATTGTTTTTGTTATGTTTTTATTATTTACAATGATCAATGACCATGGCCCATGACCGTATCTATTCTTTTTGTTGGGATTCTGTCCAATTTATTTTATTTATTATTCACGTTGATTTTGAACTATGTAATTTGAGAAAATCTGGAGCAATAAGGTTCACTTGTTTCATGCATTGTTTCATTGTTCCCTAGTGGATTATATTCATCCGAATAAGTTTGGATAATTTTTTTTTTAGGTGAGTAGATTTTATTTATAAATTGATAAATATTGATATTCATATAAACAGAAACAACTACATCCTAGTGGATTATATTCATCCGAATAAGTTTGGATAATTGTTTTTTAGGTGAGTAGATTTTATTTATAAATTGATAAATATTGATATTCATATAAATACAAACGACTACAACGTGAGAACAAGATTATCTGTCACTGATGATTTCATTTAGTGTGGAATCACCTATGTGACAAACATGTTATTCTATTCCATGTGAGTTATTACTGATGATAATAATTAGTGTGACGTTATCTTATAAAAGATTATACACGTAGTGACACTATTAAAAACTATTCATACTAAGTGGTGTCACACTAAAACAAAACCACTTATATCCATAAATCCATGTCATGCATATCCATATAAGTAATTCTTTTTAAAAAAAAAAATTGACCTATTTTGGTCCATGAGCCAAAAATAGGTCACATAAAATTATTTTATTATATATAGCAAATTTCACCAAAAACCTAGCAATTAAGAGTCTGCATCAATGGCTAGCACCAAATATAGCTTGGTTTCACCAGCCAGCAATTGACAAGGGCTGGGCACAAAGTGGGTCATATCTTTTGTTATTTTTTTTTTATAAAATAATTATATCTCTCCTTACCCCTAAATAGGAGAAAACATAATTGCATCTCTTAGATTTTGTTATGCACACTGTACGCCTTTCTCTCTTAATCCAAAAGCCCATCCTTTAAGGCCCAACACACAAAACACCACTAAACCACAATTAGCATTTAGCACGTAACAACATATAATCAACTTATAATTTTTATTATGTAATTATGTAATTAAGACAAACACCTAAAATTAAATTTAATTACTCTTATAAATTAATTAAACCACTTAATAATAAATTAAGAAATCATAGTGTTATAAAGTCAAACAAATATTATTTGATAGTAGCTAGCTAACTAATTCATTGTTTATTTAAGCTTATTTAATAAAACTATTTTTTAATAAAATAAGTAATTTTAAGTATTTTTTATGTGTTTGCTAAACTACTTTTTTTTTTTAAAAACAAATTTTCACTTTTGCTAAAAATAAATCATATCTACTTATTTAATTATTTAATGTGTAAAATATGTTTTTATCAACCTAATATTTTATTTAACTAATTTTAATTCTTAAAGTATTATTCTACTTACCTTTCATTTATTAGTGAGTTTTATTAATGTCATGTTGTTGAAATAATTTTTTTTTTTCAAATTGAAAATATTTTTGAAATTAGAAATTATAAAAAAAAAATATGTTAATAGTTGAGAAAAAAACATATTTTTCTCTATTTTTAATTATAATAACCCACCCTAATTTTTTTTTTTTTAACATAACCGACCCTAATCTTAAAAAGACAGAAAAGTTCTATGAAGCCAGCGTTTGAACTCGTGTTTTCTTAAACTCGGGGGTCAAGCTCAGTCCTCACTGCACCGCAAAGTTTCACTTTACCCCTTTCGATGAGTAACGCCACAGACTCCGCCGGCGATATCCCACCGGAGACGTGGCCCGCTGCGACCGACGGCGGCGGCGGCGGCGGGTCCAGGCCCACGATCAAAATCAATGTTACGTACGGTCCCTCTCACCACGAAGTGCACCTCCCGGCCCAATCAACGTTCGGTTAGGTTTCTTCCCTCTCAAATCAAATCTCAATCCACGCTACCTCTTATATGTTTTTATTTATTCATTCGCGAATTTTAATAATTTCTATTTTCTAGTGATGGTTATTATTGGACTTGAATATGGTGAGTTTCGCGTGCGTTGTTACCCTGAAATTCATTGTTCAAACAAACAAACAAAAAGGTTTGTGCTTGCGTGAAGGGGGAAAAGATTAGAAATTTCTGGAATAGGGTTTGATCTTCAAGTGACATGTGTTACAGAGACATTGGTGGAGTTTAGAGAACTTTATTTAACAAATGTATTCTGGCAGAAAAAATAAAATTAGTTTTTGCTTAAACTAAAATTGGTTTCTCTGATAGATCATTTTTTAGAAGATCCGCATCTTTTAAAGACACCACATAATAGGATTTCTACAAATTAGTTACTGGAAAAGCCTGTAGTTTTATCCAAACAGACCCTAGATCCTACTTAATAAACTCTTGAACTTTTTGAACGAAAAAAAATTGATTTTTGTTACTGATAAAGTGGAGTTCTTTCGTGTAGTTAATTAGTTATTAAAGCTAGTGAGAACATATAGTTTTTTAATGTAAGTATTTTCTAATTTTACTTAAAGAAATGCTCTATGATATAGTTACATTGGTTATAATCTATTTATTTAAAAGAATTATTTATCTACATAGGAATCTTGATAGTGAATGATAAACTCTTGAACATATAGTTTTTTCTTATTTGGGTTTTCTATACCAGGGGATGTTAAGAAACTGCTTGTCGAAAAAACTGGTTTAGAGGCTGAAGAGCAACGACTTTTCTTCAGAGGGATAGAAAAGGGTGATAAACAGCACTTGCACCTTGAAGGTGTAAAGGATAAGTCAAAGCTTTTGCTTTTGGAGAGAACTACTAGCAAAGAGAGGAAACTCGAGGAAACCAGAAAACAAAATGAGATGTCCAAAGCTTTTGAGGCTATTGCTGGTGTCAGAGCTGAGGTGGACAAGCTCTCAGAGAGGGTGAGCCTTGAGCATGTGTTTCAAGTATAAGTATATCCATAGAAAGTAGAAACATATCATTTGGAGAATGAATTAATGAATTGTTTTAACTTTTCAGGTGAGTGCCATAGAAGCAGCTATCAATGGCGGGAACAAAGCTTCCGAGAAAGAGTTTATTGTGCTGACAGAGTTGCTTATGAGTCAATTGCTGAAACTGGATGGTATTGAGGCAGAAGGTGAAGCAAGGTTGCAGAGAAAAGCTGAGGTAGTATTTATGATATTACAGTTGCAAAGTTGAAATTTGAATTATTTGGCTGTTATTATCTTTTTCCCCCTCTATTTCTTGCAATCTCATATATTTCATGGAAGTTTGTAAAGTGTTTTTCACCAAGATGCATTGCACTTCAAGGTCCCCCTTGAGATAAGTTTTCATTGAAAACACTTGTTAACTGTTAATAAAAGAAGACTTGAGAAAGTGAGTTGCATCAGGTCTATGTCCAAAAGAAGACTTGTAATACAACTTTGCATCAGCTTGATAAATTGGTGGTTCAAATACTGATAGGGAAGAATAAACGGAAAGGGGGCTGGGGGTAGTAATTTAAATAACATGCTAGAGACGGAGTTTGTATGACTGGTTATATGGTTGGGGGGATGCATGGTGAGTCAAAATTTACTGAAATGTAATCTTTGTTAGATCATCCATTTTGTACCAATGGTGTCTTTTGAGTATACCGAATCAATATAGCTATTCTTCTTCTAACAGAGCAATGAAATTTCACAATCAGTGGCGAAATCTAGTACTAGATAAGTTCTTTCTTCATTGATTGTCTCGATGTATTCAAAAATCCGATTGAAATTTTTTCAAAGTTTGAGTGTATAAAAAAACAATTATAGTAAATTTTTATAGTAATAGTATAAAATGAAGGTTTCTAGGTTGATTGTTATTCATTGAGTTGGGCAGAGAGTAGGAATTCCCTGATGAGCTGTAGCTCTAGTATTTGTCACTGAAATAGTTGGGAAAGATATTTTTTGATTTCAATAGAAGTTCAGTAACCAGAATACTTGTGGATTTCTATCACGGCTACCACAAACAGTAAATAAAAATGGAAATTTAAAGGTAAGGGTTATTTACCATCTGAAATTTGTCCAGTCCCCATCCCAGATGTGATTTTGCAACATCAATCCCATAGATTCTTTGATTCTTCTAGCCTCTCCAAGATAATTAATGGTACTTTAACTAATATTGCTTGCATATGAAAGGTTTCCTCCTCCCTTTTGTGTGATTTCTTAGTATCTATCCATGTGAGGTTTTCCTTCTGTAAAATACTTAAGCTTAGGAAACAATGTATCTTGTTAATATTTATTGTTGGGCCACTGTTTAATATTCATTTATTGTTTGCCAATTTTCATCATATATGAAAATTCCACTGATTTTTCTTGACCTTTTAATACATTTACCTCTTTCAAATAAAATGTTAATATCACATTGGAGTATGACACTAGCAAGTCATAGTGATGCGCCTCAGGAAGTTGAAACGTGAAGTATGTTATGTCAGTGTTAATTTCTTTGTCAACTACTTTCTAGCCATTTTCTTATTTCTATGCTTGGAGTGAAGAAATGTATTTGTTTAATGTTGGAAATATTGATCTACTCCTTCCCATTTTGGTAATAATGTGTATTAAATAGCACCATCTGTTCACATATTTCTTCTTAATTATATAACACACAAATGCTTTGTGGAGATGCAACTACATGATAAACTGACACGAGCCTTTCCACCATTGTATAGGTGAATCATGTGCAGAACCTTGTGGAAACATTAGATTCTCTAAAGGCAAGAAACTCCAGCCCTTTTAGAAAGATCAGTAGCAATGATGTCAAAGTAACAACCCAATGGGAAACCTTTGATTCTGGAATGGGAAGCTCGGACGCCCCATCTGATAACCCGCAAGATAACTCACCTTCAACAAAAATAACTCAAGATTGGGAGCGGTTCGATTAGCTCAGAACCTGTTTTTGAACATTTAAGTTATCAATCTTGTACAACATCACATTACTGGCACAACTACGCTTCCTTGTGTGATATGGTAGGCAGAAATTTTAATTGCAGAAATATTGTCTCTGCTCAGAGGTAAAGTTGCACATGTTGAATCTATCTCGTGCACTTAGTTTTAGGCTAAAGATGTAAAATTAAATTGTATTCTTTTTTACTTGAGTAATATTATTGCATCTTCGGATCATTTTGTTTTGGTCTTCTGTTTGCATAGTTGTTCAGAATTTATGCTTTTGTTGGAGGCGTTCATTTCAAATTAAATCTCTTCAAAAACCATAATCTAAGATTATTTAATAGTTAAATAAGCTTAGTAAATTATAACCATCAAGAATGCATTAATACATTTGAAATTCTCAAACAGGAGAGGATGCGTACATCCCCTCAGGAAAACAACTGATTGTATTTTCTTTCGGTTTGCATCCTCCACTCAATTCCCATAACCAAAGTGTTTATAAACCAAAACCACAACTAGCAAGATGCACATTTAGCTTTGTTCATGACTTAAAGTTTTCATCTGATTCTATAGTCACTCATATTGACCTAGTGTATGGTTGGTTTGCAATTAGAAATGTTACTCGACAAAATGACCTACTAAATAATCCCATGTCGCTCATACTAGAGTCAAATGTCAATAGCTTTGGACATGAGTGCATTGCTAGCCAGTACAATCTACATATGCAATACTACTAAAAAACTTGCACACGAATGAACATTCATCCATTCATATTTTTCCCATAACACTACCACTGTACACACACAACTACATCTAAATGAATCACAAATCTATGGTTCCACCCCTTGCTCCCTTTACATCATCACGGGGCGATGCTGAAGTCTTATCCAGCACTCTTGACGATCCATGCCTTGTTGGATCATACTTTTCACCATCACCCCAAAGGGCATAGGCCTCCTCGCCATGGACAGCGTCATCGCCAATCTCAAGCTGCTCATCGGGCATCCTCAAGGGTATGAAAAGCTGTATGGCCAGGAGAATCAGTGTGGTGGAGACCAAGTTCCATCCGGCTATGAAACATGCTGCCACCAGTTGCTTCAGAAACTGAACACCGCCGCCATCGCCGTAGAAGGCACCCCTTGTGTTTTTCACTGGCAATATGAGCCTACAAAGCTCAGGTTCTGCTAAGAGGCCTGTGAGGAGGCCACCCAATAGGCCAGCCACGGCGTGTGTGTGGAACACTCCTAGGGTGTCATCTACCTATGTTTAATGTATATTCAAAATGCTAAGGAAATAGCTGGAAGTTATAAATTCAATGTGACTGATATATAAAAATAAGCCAAATGTTAAAAGGATATTTTTGAGTAAGCTTCTTCAAAAAGTGCTTTTATATATATATATATATATATATATGTTTGGATATACTATTTCATAAAGACTTTTAGGAGAGAAAAAAATAAAATTAATTTATCTGAAAGTTAAAATTGTCTTTTTTAATAGTTAATTAGAGAAAGCTCAACCCTTTCAAATAGATTTATCTAAAATACATAAAACTTTCACCAATTAACTATTAGAAAAGATAATTTTAACTTTTAAAAAGGTAATTTCATTATTTATTTATCATAAATAAAAATGATTCTCTACAACATATCATGATATACTTTAGATGTCTAAGTCTCATTAAATAAAGTTACATCAGGCTACCCAAGTCTTATTTTTTTGTCATTACATAGCATTTTTTAGGGAGTACAAAGAAAGCACAGTTGTATTAAAATATCAATATATATTCAATGATGATTTATTATTTAAAGATAAACTATATTTTAATAATATATTAAACATAAATAATAAATAATAAATAATAAAATGCAAATGAGTGAGTTAACCGTGGGATTCATTTAATAAAAAAAAAAATTAGAGTTGTTGGGTTGGAGAAAATTTTGGTTAAATTATTTAAAATACTACCTATGGTCCTTTTCGTAAGAAACTATAAAATACACTAAAACTTGAAGAGTAGTAAAGATGATACTATCATCTTTGAAAAGTGTAAAAAAAATTATAAAATTTTATAAGTAGCAACTCATGTAAGTTGTTTGTAATATGATATAGTTGAGACTTGGAGTGTGGTTGAAAATTTATTTCATGATGATATATATTGACAACGATATCTTAGGATTAATGATGTATGTTGCATTAGATTAATACTAAAATGTCATATGACCACTGTGGCTATGGCAAAGGGTGAAATTACTATTCAAATAACTAAGATAATAGCGATATGTGAACAACTTTTTATTGACATAAGTAGTAATAGTTTATGTTTCTTAATCATTTGATTAAGGATTTGAATTTGATCATTTTGGATATGAAATAAATTATACTTTAAAAAAAAAAAATATATATATATATATATATATATATATATATTTATTTTTATTGTGTGTGTTTATATTTTTCGATAAAGATTAATAATTACTTTCGACCGATAATTACTTCGTATTAATATTCGTATTAATATTAATATCATGACTAAAAAAAATAAAATAATAATCACTTTGAAGATTTTTTTTTAATTAGATGAAGAATAATTATTAGACAACAAATTAACACTTAAAACAACACTGAAATCCAGTTATTTCAATCTCTACTTTTGAAACAAAAATTAATCACAAGACACGAGAATTGATTCATCGATCGATCTTCTATCTATGTTGATCCTTTACATCAAATGATCCAACCGAGCTCTTACCTTTCGCAGGGAAAAAGTGTTAACCAACAGATTACATGTGAATTTCTCCATTTCTTAGCTAACTTTACAATATTATTGAATGAAAATTAATGAAACAAGCATGGCAAAAACGACCCAAACCTAAACTTATATATGAATATCACAAGTTTGCGACACTCTTTTTATTGTCCTTTTAAATATATTGAATAAATAGTGAATGCATTTAAACTTCAATGGGTAAAAAGATTTTATATAATAAATGAGTAAATTTTTAAAATAATTAGTATATATTAATATTATTAAATAAAATTGACATAAGTCAAATATATATACAATAAAGGTTACTAAATATATGCTCCCTCTAATTCCATGTCATTTTCTTATTTTCTTTTTCATCTTTATTATATTACTTATATTACATTTATTATTTTCTCTCCCAATTTTTTTCTTCCTATCTTTATCATTCTTTCACCTAATTAACCCGGTAAAAGGAGTGAATGTTACTATTTTACATCAAGGACATGTTTGGACACAATGTTATAAAATGATTTGTAGGGTGAAAAAATACAAAGAAAAAAATAAAATTAATTTTTTTAAAAGTTAAAATTATGTTATTTAATAATTAATTTATAAAAATATCGTATCTTTTAAAATATATATATATATAAAAGAAGTTTTATTAATTGATATTGGATAAACAATTTTAACTTTTAAATAAATTAATTTTTTTTTCATATTTTCTTTGTCATGTCTCTGTCGATATTAAAAACATAGATTCAATTTCTTTTCCATCTAATTTTGACTTCATTAATTTTCTTCTTATCTTCCTTTCTTTTTCATTATAGCTAGTATATTATTTATCACATTTATAACTTCATCTTCCTCCTTTCTACAAGAGAGTACGTTTTGTTAATTAAGTTGAAAAGTACTACACAGTGGTTTTGAGTTTTGACAGAAAGAAATAAAGAAAACCGTACGTAACGTACAACATACCTTCTGTAGAAGGGCTGACTTCTTGTGGAGGATCATCATGGTGACCCATGGAATGCTCCCTGAAAGTATTCCCATCACTATAGCTGCCCAACATTGCACAAGCCCTGCAATTAAGTTGCATCCCCCACACCTACTTGTGTTATTTAATGTCAACAACTTTAACTACTATGCTACAACTTACAAATATTAAAAACTCAGGTTTAATGTGAACTTTAGGATATTAAGGTTTTATATTTTTTTTTATCATATTTTAAAAGCATCATTTTTAATACTTTAAATTAATTTTTTTTTTTCACATTTTGATCTTTAAGTTACGTTATTTTTGTACATTTTAGTTAATTTGGATGAGGATATTAAAAAACTTACATGTTTTTTTAATACATTCTTCTGATTCATTAAGATTTCAAATGATTCAGTTTAGCTTCATTAAGTTAGTTTGTTTCAAATTTCAATCCATTTAACTTTAGTAAATTGTAATCAATTTAGTATATGATATAAGAAACTATTAAAATAATTCAAAGAGCAATAAAAAAATCAACTAGATTGAATTTTTTAATGTTTGTGTCAAAAATATATTTTAAAATATCAAAATATTATAGACCAAAATATAAAATAATAATAAACTTAATGAAATAAAAATGTTATTAAAGCCAAAAAGTCATGCATGCTAATTATATTTTAGTCCAAGTATCGTTCAATTTTTAATCATTCAAAATCTTTTGTTTTATTTTGAATATGTCACTGTTTAGACTTTGGTAATTTGTTTATAATAACGTGACATATATTTAGTAATATTAGATCAGCAATTATTTTTAAATTCCAATAGTTACATTGTCATCATAATTAATGAAATTTGGTTATTACAAGTTTACAACTCATAATTAAGGGTAAAATTAACCGATGTTATAAGAAAATGAATCACAAACCTGCTCCTGGGGTGATGCAAACGAGTCCGGTCATCATGCCCTGAACAGCTCCGATCACCGACGGCTTGCCGAAGTAAACAACGTCGAGAGAGGTCCATAGAAGGAGGCTGGTGGCGGCGCAGATGTTGGTGTTGAGCACGGCGATGGAAGCATCAATGTTGGCTGCATATGGCGCTCCGCCGTTGAACCCCGACCACCCCATCCACAGCAACCCTGCACCGGCTAGCATCAGCAGCACGTTGTTAGGTGGGAACCTCTCCCTGTCACTCTTCAACCTTGGCCCAACCTTAACACCAACAACTAATCATGTTTAGTTGTAGGATTTTCATGTCAATTCTCATATTGTTGATCGAAAACGACAGAAATTAATTGCACTTACGATGTGTGATCATTACTAATCTAAACAAATTATACACATGAAATAAATAATACGAGTTTTGTATGTATAGACTTTAATTTGCACGTATGAACATAACAGAGTTCTACAATAGTGTGCCAATCTTATAGGTTAAATTGTTTAAATAAATATAAATTAATCATTTCATTTCTTTAAATATTAACAATATCAATTGGTTTATAATACTATAAAAAATAATTAATAGTAGTTATGAAAAGAAGATTTTTTTTTTTGACGCACTACAGGATCAAATGCCAGAAATCAAATTGATTAATAGTAGTGGTTACCTATGAAGAAGAATTTTTGCTAGCAAGAAATCAAGTTTACTTTTTAGGAATACCAAAAATTAATCAAATGCAATTTCAAACTCGGTTGATTAATTATTTAAAATATTTAGAGGAAGAAATGCACTAAACTACTAATACTCATAATATTTATATATAATTTAAATAAGATTGTTTCTCTTGAATAGTACACATGTAATTTGTTACTAAATTAAAATTACCAATATTTTCAATAATGCAAAGCATAATCAAACCAAATCAATCCATAATATCACTTGACCAAATAAACGTTTTGGTCAACAAACAAAACAGAGTTTTGAATTTCGATACATCTATGTACGCACGCTAACTCATATTTTCAAAAATATTTTTGACAAAATAATTATCTTGGTAAATGTCAACAAAAATCTAATAAATTAACTAATCACTAACATTTTATCAATAAAAATAAAGTGAGAAAGTCATGTACCCAATAAGCAGCAGTGAAGCCGGCGATTCCAGAAGAAAGATGAATAACATACCCTCCAGAGTAGTCAATAACCCCCCAATGGTAGAGAAACCCACCACCCCAAAGACTAAAAGCCCCAACAGTGTACGAAAAAACAAGCCAAAGAGGCACAAAAGCCATCCACGCCTTGATGTTCATCCTCCCAAGAACCGATCCCGCCAGCAAAATAAGCGTGATCGCCGCGAAAGTGAACTGGAAATACACAATCGAAGCCATAGGAAACCATGGCTCCGAGGTAAGGCTCTCGACCGAGCCGTCCTTGTGGTAGTGGGTGGTCTCTGGCACTCGGGCACGGCGCGCCAGGAACCTCTGCCCGAGTGCCGGGGCGCCCTTCCCCCAAAAGGGAAAGAGTCTGTCACCGAAGGCCATTCGGTAACAGACGAGCACCCAGCATATGAGGACCGCCGCGAAGGCATAGAGGGCCATGAACGCGGAGTTCACGGCCCACTTTTTCTTCACTATGCTGGCGTAGAGGATCACCAGGCCCGGCATGCTTTGGAGGCCCACCAGAGTTGCTGCTGTTAGTTGCCATGCGTTGTCCCCTTTGTTTAGCCACTCGGGTGTTGCAGGGAGGTTTTCTTGGTAGGCTGGGGTGGGAAATGCCATGGTAAACAAAAAGATCAATTTTAAAATTGGAGCGAGTTTTTCTAATCTTAAGCTTTGGACTCATGGTGTGTGTTTTGTATATATATATATATATATATATATATATATTTTCACAAGTTGAAATTCTTTTGTTAATGCAAGTACCTTTCAATTCTATGTTCATTTTATGGAGTAGAATTTGTGAACCTTGATGTCTTGGTGAATTCTTGCTTTGGTGGGTTGGTATACTTATTGTGCGCTCAAGTATAGTTGAAAATTTATATTATTTTTATAATTAATTATATATATAATTTATTATTGTTATATTTGATTATAATCTAAATTTATTTTTTTTGAATAAATTTATTGAAAAATAATTAATTTTATTTAGATAAAAAAGAATTATTTTGATTAAAAAAAATAACGGAAAGAAAAAATAAGTGATAAAAGAACAATTATAAATTATAAATTTTTAATTTTATTCAAATAACTTATTTTTTTTGAAAATAAAGTTTATTTTTCAAATTTAAGCTAAGTGTTAAAACATTTTTTTCCTAAACAGCTAAAATTATGTACAAACCACTTAAATGCATCTACCCAAAACAAATATTTCCGTCTTCAATGGGATTTGAAAATTATGAAGATGTATTGAAGTACAAATTTGATTGAATATTACTGGTCATTTTGAATAAGAACACTTTTTTTTTCTAATTATATATATTTATATAAATAGATATAGTTTGTTGTCCCATCAATCAAATTAATGGCCAATCACGTAAATTGATTATATCCGTTTAAAATTGTTAGATTTCCTATGGCATTTCACTGAGATAAATGATACGTGGATACGGTAGAGAACTTTTTTTTTTTTATTCAAACTAATAATATTCGATCAATCGAATTAATAAAACAAAATAGACTATCAAAATAAAAAAAACAAAATAGCGGTACATTACATTGTCAGGCTATTGTCTAATAATAAATGCAAATGACTGCTCGTGGGATTTGAAACAGAATAAATATATATTAATACCTTTTCTCTATAAAAAAAAAAAAGGGAAAAATTAGTTGATGTATATGTATTTACAATCTACTGTCAAATTTTTTAAAAATGTTTAATTTTTAAATTTAATGATAATGTATTAATAATATAAAATAATTTAAAACTAACTTTATAAAATTTAATTTATCATAAATAAAATATTATAATTGAATGATAATATAAAATTTAAATTTTTTATACTTTTTCCTATAAGTATTTATGATAAAATTATTCAAACACATACACTCATGATTATATTTCTTAATTTTATGGTTAGAGTCTGATTTCTGCATGTGTAGATATATAAAAAAATATTTATTAACAAAAGTAAGTTTTTTTAAATATAATTTTAAAAGATTAGGTTGTAATTTTAACATGGGAGAAAAGAAAACACTCTGGATTTACAAATAAAAGGAGTTAAAAGTTAATGAAGATACTTAATTAGTTTGAATCTTTAGAACCTATGAACTTATATATCACTGAATTTTCACAAAAGTTGAAGCAGTAATAAAAAATAAAACATTGAATTTTGGTTGAAAATGATGTTGTGCCCCATTTAGAAAAATGTTAGTAAAAAAATTATGGACATGATTTTAGATTTTAGAATAATGCGCTGACGTAACAAGACCTCCAGAGTTCAACGGTGAAGGTTGTTCTGATTGGTGGGTTTAAGATTAATGTGGAATTATGAAATATTGTTATTTTTTTAATTACAAATATATTGTATTATATTAAATGAGTGTGACTTACACTTATTTCTTGGTTTCTTCCGTACAGAAGGTAGCTGAAAATTAACTTATATCTGTACTTCTGATATGATAGTATATGTAAAAAAAATTGTTAAGCTAATTATTCTATTGTTTCAAAAAATATATTTATGAAGACCAATTCTAGCGTACTGTGACTAAAGAACGGTGCGATTTATTTTAATCATTAGATATTTTTTAATTTTTATCTAATTACTTAACTTGTCTCTCTTTTTTTTTTTTTTTTTTTTATCTTACTCATTTACTCATTCTTTTTACCTTTCTCGTTTATCTTCTTTTTCGCTCTTCCATTTGTTACCATTGTCTACCATTATCTCTCCACTGCATGCAACCATATCATTCGCGCCGAGCACAAAGATTGCGTTTTCTTGATCTAGATTTAAGACTTTGTTTGCTTGATTTGGGTTTAGATTTCTCGATTTGTTGCCAGTAAGGGAAGTATCATTGTCGGTGATAATGAAAGTGTCGTTGTGATACAGTGTTGTACAAATGTTTTCCTTTGATTTAGGTGGTGTTGATGATAATAAATTATTACCGTGAACCACACCTAAAAATAAGTAAATCATAATCACTCAATCAAATGAATATCATAACAAATTAAAAATTTTAATCTTTCACCATCTAATTAACTAAAATCTTCAACATATCACTGCAACAAATTTAGATATTGTAAAAATTAAAACATTAAAATTTCCTATTGTAAGTAGATGTTGAAATCATGAAAATCTCATGTCATATCAAATGCAAAAATAACATCCAAAAAGAGAAAGAAAAAGTATTGAAAATTTACAATAAAATAAGTATTTGAGTATATCAGATTTACTTTATGAGTATAAAAAAAGAGAGAGGAAGATGCTTGAAGAAGAAAATGCTCACACTCAAGAAAAAGTTCGAAGAAAAAGAAGACCCTCACACTTGAAGAAAAAGTTTGAAAAAGAAGATAACACTCACGAAAAAAAAGTTTAAAAAGACTATGCTTAAGTCCGGAGAAGAAGCTTAGTGATCACAATTTTGAAAAGGATGTGTGGGTTGGCTCTCCCACAACCCTAACTCGATCCTTTATATATTTTAAATAATTATTGATTTTTTTAAAGGACTAATAAAAAAATAATCAAATAAAATCAATTAGTAGGACAAACAAGACTGATGCTATCTTAGTACCAAGGCCCCTAATGATAACTCTAGTAATAATAAAGATGAGATTTATTTTATTTGATTTTAATTTGTTTTATTTGGATTTATTTATTGAAGTTATGTATGGTGAATTTTGTTGTTAGAATTTTTTTTTTTTTTTATCAATTTTCTAAATCTGAAAAAAATTTGAACATTATTGAATTATTTTGTTCTTGGTTGAGTCATTTGTTTGTGATGTTTCCTTCAAAACCATTAATATCTATGGAAAAATAATAGTTCTAATAGTGACAAAATGTATGAAAACATTGAGGAAGTGTATTTCCTAACGGTGGATGACAGGGGAGAGGGGTTGGAAACGGTGGAGGTCTGTACTAAACTTATGCACGATGCGAGTATTTGGTTTTTAGCACGATATGAGAGTTCTTTACTTATTTATAGTAAAATTCATCTATTTTGAATACTCTTTTTTTTTTCCTTGAAAATTATAAACCTAAGAAGATAAAAAAAAATGTGAGAAAAAAAACTTGTGACAACATATTGGGCCCTTAACTGTTATCTATTTGAACATCTATGGGTATTAATAGATAGTGCTTTGCTATTCTCACTCTACTTCCTATTCTTCCCACCCTACCCATTGATGTTTCTAATTTGCAATTTTTAAAAATACCATAGAAGGAAACACAAATCTATTGAACAAAATACACAACAGAATTACATTTTCCTTGTATAAGAGGGGTGATAAAAAAAATATAAATGAAATTATGATTCCAATATATTTTTTTTTTATCTAGATCACATATATTTTTTATTAAAAATAATAATATTCAAGTCGAATAGAATCATTATAAATGATAAAGTTCTCACTTAATGTATTTAACACAATTTAATTGCATAGCTAGAACTCAAACTCTAAATGATCTCTTTAGTTAAATTGAAACAACCAGGATGATTGCAAACCTGGGCCCTGATTTTTTCAATTTTTAAGAAATGTTAAAAAAATATTAAAAAATTATTTTATTTAGAAAAATGAAGTATGTAAATAATGTTATTTAAGTATTATTTATATTTTAATAGAGTATTTTATTTTTTTAATATATATTATGGTGATAATTGCATTTTTTATTTTTTTAATAGAATATTTGAATATTATTTATATTTCTTTTCATATGTTTTTTTTTATAATATTTTATTATTAATATTTTAAAATTTCCAAATAATTGTAGTTTTGTAATCATATTATCTTATTAAGTTACCTGATGAGTCAAACTTTACAAATACAATCTCTTTCTCTCTCTATATATATTAAGAATGTTAAAACGGGCCTTGGCCCGCCAGCCCACAAAAAATGGCGGGGCGGGGTGGGAGTGTCAGTCCGCCAGCTTGCCTGGCCCACCCCACTATTAGCCCGTGGCCCGTGCAGGCCAGCCCGCCAGCCCGCGGCTCGCCAAAATAGAAATATCTAGAAACTAAAAACCCAAAAAATAGAAATGCTCTTCTCCTCCCTCGCGTTCTCCTTTCCTCCATAGACCTCACCACCAAGCCGTTGGAACCCCATCGAGACGTCGTCAGGACCTCGCCGAGACGGCAGTACTTGATCCGCTTCTCCTTCTTCTCCCTCGCACGATCAAGATCTGCTTCTCCCTCTTCTCCTTCGTGCAATCGCGATTTGCTTCTCCCTCTTCTCCCTCACGCAATCGCAATCTGCTTCTCCCTCACGACGCCACCACGACAACCTCACCACCAGGACGCCTCGTCTTCGCTGGGATCCGCCTCGACCTCGTCGGGACTCGCTGTGCCTTGCCAGGACTTGCCGCGCCTCGCCGAAACCCACCTCGACCTCGTCACGACTTCTTCATCCTGATCTGTGATCTACTTCTTGCGATCCCTTTCCCACACCGGTCTCTCTCTTCATTGTTGGTCTTCTCCTCACCGACTCACTGCCATGAATATTTTGGTATGCTCTGTCTCTGATTATATCATTTTAGTATGCTTTGATTATATCATTTTGGCCAACTTTTGTGAAGGAAACGATTTGAAAGGAAATGAGGAGATGCTTACTTTAGTTTACTTGGTGATTTTGATTTTGATTTTGAAATTTTGATTTTGCTATGTTCTACCTCTTTGTCTATGTCTTTGATTATATATTTTGGTCGGCTTTTGCAAAGGAAAACTATCTGAAAGAAGGAGATGTTTGCTTTAGTTTACTTGGTAATTTTGATTTTGAAATTTTGTTGTGTATAATCTACCTATGTTGTGTTGAACTTTTGAATTTTGATTTTGAAAGTTTGTTTTTCTTTAATGTCTGCACAGGATTTCTAAATTCAAATGAATGAGTCCATTAGTAAACCCCTTTATAATGTTTTGAGTGATGATGATTCTGAACATGAGAATGAGGATGAGGATACTGAAAATGAGGGGGGTGATCATGATGTTGAATCTGTTGAAGCTAAAAATAAAAAGAGCAAATCTTTGACATCAGAATGTTGGAAATTCTTCACTAAAATTGGTGTGTGTAAGGATGGAAAAGAAAGGGCAAAGTGTAATGCATGTAACAAAAAATATGTAATTGGTAGTAAAAAATATGGAACTTCTCATTTAAAACGCCATATTGAGAAATGTGACAAAATCAAAACTGAAGATATGGGTTAATTGATATTAGACATGCAAGGAAAGTTAAAGACAAGAAAGATAGATCAAATGGTATCACGTGAGTTATGTGCTAATGTGGTTTGCCCTACAAATTCGTTGAGTACCCGGAGCTTAGGGCTTGGATTGCTTATTTGAATCCTAATTCTATTCCAATTTCTAGAAATACATCTAAGAGTGATATAGGGAGATTGCATGCAAAAGAAAATATCATACTTAAAGGAGTGTTGGCTAACATTCCTAGTAGAATTTGTTTAACGACTGATTTATGGACTTCTTGTAATACTGAGGGTTACATCACTTTGACTGCTCATTATGTTGATTTAAATTGGAAGTTGAATACCAAGATTCTTAACTTTCGTCATATGCCTCCTCCTCACACTGATTTTGAGTTGTTTAGGAAGATTAATGATTTTTTGCATGATTGGGGAATAGAGAAAAAACTTTTTTCTATCACTTTAGATAATGTTTATGCCAATGATGTTTTGCAAAAAACTTTAAAAAGTCAACTTGTGCTGCAAAGTGGGTTGGTATGTGACAGTGAATTCTTCCATGTGCGTTGTTGTGCTCATATTTTAAATCTAATTGTTCAAGAAGGATTAAAGGTACTTGGTAATGCTTTAGATCAAATTAAGGATAGCATAAAATATGTCAAAGGTTCAAAGAGTAGAATGATAAAGTTTAAAAATTGTCTTGAAACCTTTAGTGACATTGATTCGTCAAGTGGGTTATGTTTAGATGTGTCTACAAGATGGAACTCAACTTACCTTATGCTTCAAAGTGCTATTAAGTATCGACGTGTTTTTGAAAGCTTGCACTTGATTGATGAAAATTACAAGTACAATTCTTCTTCAGAAAAATGGGATAGAGCGGAAAAGATTTGTAAATTCTTAATGCCATTTTATGAAATTACAACCTTAATCTCTGTCACATCTTATCCTACTTCCAACTTGTATTTTTTACAAGTTTGGAAAATTCAATGTCTTTTAATAGAAAGTTTGCAAGATAAAGATAAGGTTGTAAAGGATATGACTGAAATGATGATGGAGAAATTTGATAAGTATTGGGATGAGTATAGCATTGTGCTTGCATTTGGTGCTATTTTGGACCCAAGGATGAAGTTGGAAACATTAGGTTATTGTTTTGAAAAGATTGATCCACTTGGGAAATGAAATTGCAAAAAATAAAGGATAAATTGTACATGCTTTTTTCCCAATATTCTAGCAAAGGTGAAACATCAAATGTTCGAAAGCGTAAGCGTGTTCCTGATTCCTCACATGCTTCCAAACCTAGTCTCTTTGATGTAAGTTACTTACTTTGTTTTAATTCAATTTTTAATTTTTTTTTCATGTTGTATAATTCTAACTTTTTCTTTTTCTTATTATATTAGGAATTAAAATTGCATAAACTTCAAGTTGCTAATAAAACGAGATGGATTCAACTTGATACATATTTAGATGAATCAACATTGGATTTGGATTTTACAGAGCAATTGAATGTACTACATTGGTGGAAGATTAATAGCCAACGTTTTTCATATCTCTCTTTAATGGCTAGGGATTTGTTAAGCATTCCTATTACTACAGTTGCATCTGAGTCTGCCTTTAGCATTGGTTCTTGAATTCTCAACAAGTATAGAAATCGTCTCTTACCTGAAAATGTAGAAGCAATTATTTGTACTTCAAGTTGGAAGCATGGATTTTGTGATGGTATTTCATTTTATCTAACTATAATTAAATTGTCATTTTTAAAATTATTTAAGTATTCTAACTTAATTTTTTTTTTTTTCAATCTAATGTGATGTAGAAGATGAATTGGAGCTGGAGGGTGAAAAAGATGGACAAGTGGATGGAAGTTCTTCTAAGGCTAGATCTAATATGCCTGAAATCGAAACTGACGAATGATTTGTAGTTTTTCTAAGACATTTATTTTGTTAATGTTTACTTGTTTTGTAATGAACTAAGTTTACGTTTTAAGACTTCTTTTGAAATTGAATGTTTACTTGTTTTCCAAGACAAAATTTGTATGAACAAGTTTATTTAAGACTTTTGAAATTTAATATTTATGAACTTATGTTTTTAAAGACATGGATTACATGAATTCAAAGTTATATTTATATATGAATTTTTTAATTTTGTTATGTTTGGAATTTTGGTTATTTGTATTCAAGTATTTATTTTAATAAATAAGTGTAGTTAATTAAATTTCTTAATTTTTATAAACTTCGGAAGAATATTTTTTATGCTATAAAAATATGCAACACAAAATCATCATCTAATTTTATGTTTTTTATATTATATTTTTCAAATTATAGTGTTTAAATTAAATTATATAAAAAAAAATAACAATATTATATAAACAAAATATTTATATAATAATTTTTTTTTAGAAATTAAATTTTTTTGGGAGGTCGGCTCGCCAACCTACTAGTTGGCGGGACGGGCCAAGGTATCCAACCCGCATGAGCCATAACAGGCCAGCCCGGCCCAACCCATTTTGGGCGGGCCAATGACAGGACGGGCTGGCCCACTTTGCCATGACTAATATATATATATATAAAAGATTGTCAACTTAATTTTTGAAATAGATTAACAAATATTCTATCTTTTTATTACTTTTTTTTTATTTTTATAAATTAGATATTATTTTTTATTCCTAGAAAGTAAAATGTGAACATTAAATAATGTTTTTAATTTTTTTTATTGAAAAAGAAAGTTAAATTTTAATTTATTAATTAGTTTTAGAGAAAAATTGTAATGCATTGAATTTTTGTAAAATAATTTTATATTATAAATATAATTTATCACAATTCATCATTTATGAAAAATAAATTTTTTTATAAAATTATTTAAAAAATGATTAAAACAATAAATGATAAGTTATCGTGTAAAACTAATATGTTACTATGAAACTCTTGATTTGATACATTGATTGATCGAAGGTAACTTTACTTTAGCATTGAGATAAGATAGAAACAAGCAACACGTGATTGAGAATGAATGCCTAACCAACCATTCTTCAAGTCTTGTTAACTCTATTGAACTGTTAGGATAGGGTTCTTAATCATGACACTCTGTCAAGCATAGTCGAAATTCTTGTCATTTTCTTGGTACAAATTTAACTTAGGATTCTCCTGTCGTGTTGGCTAGCCCTAATTAATTCTTGATCGTTAATAATGGTTTTTTAGCTGCAACACCAATGGTGATAATTTTCTCTTGTACTAATTTTTTTTTTAATCGAATTTGATATTAAAGGAGGTTGACAACACCAAGCAACTAATTGAGCTTGACTTGTTTCATTCAGAAGGAAACAATATATTAGTATGGCGACCATCTTTCAAAATGAATGGTTTTCACAAGAAGAAAATGGGAAAGGATGTAATAGTAGGTAACTATTAAAAAAAAAAATTTCAGATTGTTAATATAAAATTATCTTATAATTTATAATATTTTAATATATAAAAACTTTAATATATAAATTGATACTAATTACAACTTTAATTTTTTTTTAAATAAATGTTATCATTCAGAATTAGAGACAATTCTTACCTGAACTAAATCAACTCTCATGGCAATAGTGCACAATTAACATTGCCAGTCATGCTAATGTTACAATGTTATAATTTTAAATAATTATTCAATGGTTTTTCTTAAATAATTATTAAATCTTAAAAAAATATAATTTTTTACTAATAACCAATCATTACTTGTATAAACAAACAAAACTTAATTTTAAGCCACCTAAATGACACATAGATCATCTTTCACAGTAAAAAAAAAATGTTCTAAGAAAATTTAACATGATTATTTAAATGAATTGTTTATATTATTTTAATAGATTTTATAATTTGATATACACTTAAATACTCTTTTAAGAAATTCACTTCAATGTTAAGTTGTTAGACTAAGTGTTTAATTTAATTGTGCACATCATATAATATTTGAAAATATATGTTATTTATAATATAATTTTATATTTATAGTATAATTTGATTAAATAAATGTTACTTATATAAACAATTAGGCTTATAAAAGTAACATCATGTCATTTGATCTAGTGAAAAAAATTAAACAATTTTATTTAAACTAAATTAAGCACCTCTAAAAAAAATACTAAAGGAATTTTTTGAATAACAAAAGTAAAAATGGTGAAAAAAATTAAGGACAAAAACCTATAATTAAGCCCAGATGCTATAGTTAAGAAGATAGAAATGTAATAGTCCTACACAGTACAAACATTACAACATAAATCTGTAACAACCCTTTAACTGCATTTAATTATTATTAATATTTGACCTTTGTTTTAGTAACTCATTTCCCCTATTTAATAATCTAGTAGGCCCTTGATTCCTTGGACTTAGGCTTGCTTGTGTCCTGCCGTTTATTTATTTATTTATTTTTCTAAATCAAATTGCCAAAAAATAAATACAGTATAAAACAACTCATTTGGCTTGGTACGAGGTACCAAAAAAAATATCTGTGTAGTGTACAGATTATTTTAAATACATTTCTTAATATAAAATATATAATAAAAATATTATGGAATAATTTTGGTTAATTAAGAGATGATTATTAAAAAAATAATTAAGATAGATATAATTTTTTTGACACGATTAAGATAGTAAATTATATAAAAATACATACGCTTAAAATTTTGTTTTGAAAATTTTCTAAAATTAGTTTAACAAATAAAAACGTTTTACTTGTGATTTATAAACATTTCTTATATATATCTAGCGATGAATGAATAAAAGATGAACATTAAATGAAGAAAAACAAAATAAAAAAAAACTGAATGTAAAATTAATTAAGAATAAAAATATTAAATTTGTATATGATAATTAAAAGTATATTTGAAAATGTACATGCTAGATAAAGATAAGTTAGAAAAAAAAAAAAAAAAAAAAAAGAAGAAGATAATTTTGCCTCTACCGATTTAACTCACGATGGGGACATGTCGAAATGCATAGTACCAAGTACCAACTGCAACTTGTGCCACACCAACCATTTAGGAATTTTCATCAAATCATCAGGAAATACTAAAACTGGAGCTATGTATAAGGAATATAGTACAAATTATTAATATCAAAAAGAGCAATATATGATACATCTAAATATGTCATAAAATTATGTTTTATTTTAAAAATGCCTTTTAACTTAAGTAAAGTTAGTGTATAATGTATAAAGTTAAAAAGTAAGGGTATAAATAAATTTTGTTCAAAAAGAATATTATTACTTATAAATAAGAAAAAAAAAATGAAAGTGTTGTTTATATATAAAATTTGAGATAATAATTTGGTTTAATATTTATTTTAATTTCTAAGTTATAATTAATTGTCTTATCTAGTCTCTAAATTTTTTTAATTTAATCATTAAATTATTTTAAAAAATAGTTTAATCATTTTTTGTCTTATTTTATTATTTACATTTTTCGAGTGATTACACCTCTTATTTTTAATCTTAATAAAAATAAATTAAGATAAAAATTTGAATTAAAGTAAAGTATAAAATGTGATTTTACATCCCATTTTATCATCTATTTCCAAAAAAAAAATAAAAAAAAATATCCAGCTCATCTTCAATACAAACAAAGAGAGGATTCCAAAGATCTTACTGAACATGTTTCTAATCCACCATGAATGCATTGCTGACCAAAGATGCTTATCTAGTTAAAGATAATGTAAGTACGATGTAAATTAATTTTATATAGTGTCAGATTATTATAATTTTTATTTATCATAAGTTAATTAATTTTTATTAAATTATTTTAAAAATTATATAAATAATTTTTTTTTATCTGAAAATATAAAATTATCACTGCATTATTTTTAAACTTACGTATGATTCTCTGTGATAAAACGTCAGACACAAACGTAACTACGTAACGAAGGACACGCGATAACTAAACTGGGACCATATAGTTTCCGAAGATATTAATTTGTCTGCTTCCAAACATTTTTGTCACATTTTCAAGCCCCCCTCTTTCCCTCGTCAGTTTCAATAATACATCCAACAAAACAAACTACGTAATAAAATTGAACACTCCCAAGCCCAAACCCTTTACTCTCTATTAGTTTCACTTGAGCATAAGCAAAAGAAAAATAACACTGCTATGGCTTCTTCTATTGTACCAAGTAGTAGCAACAATCCTGAACAAGATGAGTTACACTTCTTGAGCGACCCCAAATTCCAAAGCCACGGTGAGATCTTGTTGCTGGTTTTTGTTCTTCTTTTCGGTGTCTTTCTTTTGGCTATTGCTATGGTGATGTACATGAAGAGGGTTCGGGGTCAACTCCAACAGAATGAAGGGTCCAAATTCGAGGCTTAATTAGTGATTTTTAATAAATTTCAACGAATTATAAGAAGAGTTTATATAAGAGAATGTTAGAGGAATTGTCGTTAGCTTTCCTGTATGGCGGTTTCTGCCATCTTCAACACTTGGTTTGAAGTTGCAAGCTATAATTCAACTCTTTCACTTAATTGCTGGGTTGGTGCATGCTCCAGTTAGCTTTTTTTGTGTATATCAAGTATCGAGGCAAGAAAATTTAGCATATGGGATCGTTAATTTGTATGGGGTATCATGTATCAATAGGAAATGGTAAATATTTTGTACGGGGATGGATGCATATGAATTGTATCGGAGTAGATTGAATTTGAAGAAAAATGAATTTTAGTATAATTTTATTGGATTTTTTTTTTTTTTTTGTGATTAGTTTCGTACTTTTATATTTAAATTTTATATAAAGAAACTTTGATAATAAATAAATTTTAAAAACTTAGTATTGGGATAATGAATTAAATGATATTCATGATTTCTGAAAAATAAATAAATCTAAAAGACCTTTTATTTATCCGTATAATTCTAAAAGATTTAAGTATTTGTTTGGTCTCTATCAATAATAATAAAAAATATCTCAACAAACATCTCAACTCTAAAAGAATATTTTTTAATATTTAAGGATCTAAAAAAATAAATTTAAATTCGAAGGATTAAAAACAAAATATGCAATTTGAGGGTTCATAACATATTTAAGTCATTCTAAAACATAAAATAGTGGTAGATGAGAGGAACTGCACATAGTGGCATTAGATTGGAAGAGATGAACATACTGGTGAATATTGAGCTTTAACGACAATAATAATGATATGATGGTATTTGCAAGAACTTTGATCGAGTTTTCGGTGTGTCGCTTGTTCAATATAATTTGGTCTATGGTGAGGATCAAATATTAAATATGAGATTTCTTGTTAAACACATCTTTATAAACGCAATAAAATTCTACATTATTCTGTCAATCCTGATTTATTTAACGAGAGTAAAATCAATTGGAAGTGTATCTCTCATACAGGGATCCAGAATTTGAGATGTAGGAGAAAAATAACGCATAACCAGTGGCTACCCAAAAAACTGACAATGTTCTATTAAATGTACATCCCACTAAGTATTTGTCCTAAGTTCTAACCCATCAGTCCAGCAAAGCAATGAGCCCATTCACTCCCCAAATCTGAAGTAATGGTCCTGCAGTCATATCCCATATGCAGAGTGGAGTAACTTATATATGCATATTTTCATTGTTGCAGGACTACCCTACAGTACTTGGCCACCAATCATAGAGCGAAATTTTGAAATTGTTGTTTCTCCCATTGTTTCATGATACTAGATATATATGATTGAAGTTCTTTTTGAAAATCGATTGGCTTAAATATACTTCGATTACTTATATGTTTCGAATCTCAAATATATTTTTTGGAGATATTTTTTTTATTGATTAAAATTTATTGAAAATTATGAAATGAGGAAAGTCAAATGAAGGATTTATCCAATTTAATGTAAAGATTATTCAATTTTTAATAAATTTTAATCAGAGAGAAGAGTGTATTCAAATTTAAAAAAAATATGATAGAAAGTGTATTATCAACATTTCTAATATATTTTTATTTCCTTAAATATTAGTCATAATTATTTTATTCTTCGAATAAAAAATTATTATTTTTAATCCTTAAAGTAGAAAAATATTTTTTTTTCTCTCATGGTAAGTTTTAAGGAAAGAATAATGAATTTGTAATTTTTGACAATTTTTAGCCACTATGAATATATAAAAATGTTATGGATTAAAATTTTGCAAATAAAAATCACAAAATCACAAATTTATTATTTTTTGTTTGAGACTTACTGTGAAAAAAGGGACTTAAAAAAAATTCCAATTTTGATGGAATAAAAAAATAACCCTTAAAGGCCAAATAAAAATATGACATATATTTAAGGAAAGAGAAACATATTTAATCGAATTTTATTTCAAACAAGAAATGTGTCAAAAACACATGAGAAACAAATACATTGGATATAACAATTCACACACCTTATATTGGAAGGTAAGTTACCAAGTATCAAATTGGGCGAAAGCAAATTCGAGTTTATAACAATTCATAAAGCTTACTAAACCAACTGAATTAGATTTGGATTGGCCAACAAATCACTAATTTTAGAAGGGTGTAAGCTAAAAACTGTTGTTTGTCAATTAACATAGAAATTGGTGTATATTTTTCTTATTATTATTTTTACCATATATTGCTTAGATTTTCTATATGAACACAACACAGTAACCAAACTGAGTATGAATATGGATCCTCTGAAGTCGTGCAACCACTCTAGCATAATAGATAGATAGGCTTAATGGCAATTATCTTCTAAATTATAATTAAATATATAATTTGGTCCTCAAGTTATAAAAAAATTTAATTTGGTCCTAAAATTATCTTCTAAATTTAAATTTAGTTTTTTTTATTATTATCAAATTTTACATATTTACACCCTTCTTTTACACAATACACTCCTCTAAAACATAAAAAAAAAAATGAGGTGTATTTAATTTAAAAAAGGGCATAAATAGTAAAATCTAATGGGAAAAAGATTAAATTAATGCATTTTAAATAATTTGGAGATAAAATAAAAACTTTTTATAAGTTGAGGACCAAATTAAACATTTAATTATAATTTGAATACCAAAAGTGCAATTAAGCCTAATAAATACATTTTTTTTAACCAATTACAAAAAAAGTCTTTTTATATTTCCAATTTGTATAATTATTAAATATAGATCAAACGGTCAATATCTCTACTACAAAGGTAGATTAGATATAGACGATTCACGCTTATCACTTAAACCAATCATCGTATAAAAAGGCACGTAACCAAGCTTGATGAACTACTATCTCTCTCGTATAGCTTTCTTTCTGATCTCATTCGTAAGTATCCAACTCTTCTATGTATAAATGTATTGTGGATAATACTCTCAAAACTTTTACAATTTCAATTTATCTACTAATTCTATTTGTTTTAAGTATTCTAATTGTTTGTATGATATGTTATTGAATTGTGTTTGATATTTGTGTTGATTAAATTGCGTTTTCTATTTCCTCCTGCAAGATTATGGCCAACCAATCCTTCACAAACTTATTGACCAATGAGGACAAGAAATTTGTTGCTCTTCAAGTGCCTCCTAAGGCCCCAACTAGCAATAGCAACAAGCCCAATGCCAATGAGGGCCATGAGATTCTATTTCAAGCGAGAAATGTGATGAAAACAGATGAGAATCCTTCTTTGTTGGATGAACAAGTTCTAGTGCATCAAAATCCACAAAACAATGCAGAGAATTTGGCCCAAGCCACAGGCTCTAAAACAGAGGCTCAACTCAAACGGTAAATAAAATTTTATCTTATCTTTATATAAATTAGAATAATAGTTTTATTGAATTAAATTGTTTTAAGATCTATTCTTCAACAAGAGCATTTTTTTCCATCAATAAAGTGAGTTTTTTGAGATTTTTCTTAATCTCATATCTCTTTCATTGTGTTCTTTTTCATTTTTTTCTTTTCTAAATTTAATATTAATATATTTTTAAGAGAAATGATCAATAGTTAGAAATAATCTTGTATTACAATGTAAATTGTTTATCATAAATCTGAAATATAATTTGGGAAAAATAGTGATACACTACAAATTATAAAATAGTTTTACAAAGTCATTTATGAAATCACTAACTATTATATATGACAAATTTATTGATTTAATTACAATACTTATTTTAAAAATTATATAAATGATAATTGTGATTAAATGACAATGTAAAATTATTTTTAATTGTAAGTGCATCATCATTAAACTCATATAACTTATATGTCTAAAAGTATTTATTCAATACAAATTGTAAATGCATAATTTATTATTCAAAAGTATTTATTTATTACGAAATTTAATTAGACAAAACAAATATCTATTCCGTATAATGCATTTTAGTTAATTAGTAAATATATTTCCGCTCAGCAAGTGTGTCTTAATAAATTTATACCTTTTTAAAAACTTTTAAAATTAATATATGGTTGATTCTTATGGATATGGTAGATTGAATTAATAAGAAGATGCATGCATTGTAATAGAATGCAGGCAAGCAGGGTGTATTCGGCAAGATATCGACTCAAAAAGCTAGCCAAGTTCCAAAATCTGAAAAACCAGGCTGAGGCCCTTGAAGTGAGTAACTTATTCCTTAAATTATGTCCTTTATAAAAGTTAATTATCGCAGCCAAGCTTTTCATTTTTAAATTATAGTAAAATGCTCGTATATATAAAATTATTTCAAAGAGTAAGTTAATCATAATCGTTGTAATAATTTTTAAAATAATTTTATAAAAATCAACTTTCTTATTATAAATAGAAAATTGTGATGGAGTGATAGTATAAAATAATTTTATATTAATAGTGTATAAGTATTTTTTTCTTTATATTATTGATAATTGTTAACTCTATTAAAATTAGTATTTCCGGAACGGACCAGATACACTGGTTTAATTGAAAATCAGTGTCCTGTTTGATATTTAATTGAAAATCGGTGCTGAATTGGTGAAATCAATAAAAAAATCTGTAAAATTTGTCGGAATCAATAGTTTGACTAGAATCAATGGTTTGACCAGTTTTAACAGCAATTTTAATTTTTTATAATATATATAATTTTATTTTGTATTAGATTTGTTTTTATGTATGACTTTTAAATGAAATTTAATTTTTAATATTATAAATGTATACATATAAGGTTTTTTTTAATATTACTTAGTATATTATATTGAATAATTTAAAAAGTATTGTTTTATTAAAACTAGTTTAGCTAGTTGAATTACTTAAATTTGAACTAATATTTTTACTATATCACTTAACTTTGAACCAGTATTTTTATCGATTTAGTGACCTGTTAAATTTTAAAAAAATTGATTAAAATAATCATTTCTATAATAGAAGAAAATATATGATGTGAGGAACGATTTTATTTATTAAAAAATTTGTGTTCGATTATATGATTATTTTAGTGTATATAAAAAAAATTGGATCAATGATAATTACGCATCACGAACGAAATTAATTTTTCATTCGGTTGGTTAAGTAAGAAAGATTATAATTTTTGATCTTGGATAAAAAAAATAATTTTTTTTTCTCATAAGCTAGTATTACCTTATATATTATTTTTGTCATACCACATATATCTTCTTATCCCCCTTAATAAAAGAGTAATTTTGCTTGTGATATTAGGATTAGTTGATCCAAAGTGAGCTAGAAAATTTTATAAAATTCAATTAATTATATAAGTTTAACTATTGAGTTTAAAGTAGTATATGAACTATGTAAACTGGTTTTTTTTATATAAGACTATCACACTCTTTTATTTATGATAAAATTAATTAATTTTTATAAAATTATTTTAAAAATCAATTAAAGATTTTGATTTTATAAAAATTAATTTAAATTGTCATCGCATTACCTTTAAGCTTTTAGTTATTTTGCTTTTCTAATTTTTTCTCTTGTAATTATTTATAGAAAAAAAATATTCAAACATAATTACATAACATTAATATACAAATATGTTTTACATGTGTGCGTGATTTATTGGACTAGGCTGAAGTTTTGATGAATCAATCCGAACTGCGTTTCTGGCAAAGTGTCCGCGACAAACTACTTGAAGAGAATGCAATGATCAAAGCACAAATCGACATTGCTACAAAGCAGGTTGCTGAAAAGGAAGGTAAATAAAAGAGTGTATATATAGTACTAATAGTATTAATTATACATAGAATTTAATTAATATATATTCACAATAAATAAATAAAATTACACTGTTACTCGTTTAAAGATTATCATCTAATACACTACTGAGAGTGTTTACAATTAAGATAATTTTTTAATTAGATCGAGCATGAGTTGCTTAGCCTTAAAAAAATTATTTAGTTTTTTTATTGAGTTACTTAACCTTAAAAAGGTTTTTTTTTCACGGAAATAGATGATATGTAGCTGCGTAATAAATTTATATCTTGGTGTAAAAAAAAAATTATATAATAAAAATTACATATTTTTCAAGTATAATAAGATCTACAAATTTATGTTAAGTATTCATTTTAGTAATCGCATTTGATTGATTTTTGTGTAAAAGGTTTAAATCTATATAAAATTATAAAGTCTACAAAAATTAGATAAATAACTCATTTATTCAAGCCATATATGAAAATTAAACCAATAATAATTACAATGCATATATTCTTTCTTTCCCTTTGAGGACTTTAAATTATTATGCACATATGGATGGTGATTTAATAAATATTTATATATAACCATTTTTATTTTTTTTTGCAAATGCTTGATTGTGATTTCAGATTTGAATTTGACTCTGGTGCAAGAGATGGAGACGTTGAGGAACAACTTGAATTAGGAAAACTATATTCTTCTCTGGAGGAAAATTTGGATGAATAAAGAAGACACATTATAAATAAGAAGAAACAATGATATATTGTTATGCAACGAGTTTTCCTTTGGGTTTATGATACAATGTATAACATTGTACCCATAGCCTGTTATGGAAAATATTTATGAATATAATCTTCTCTTGAAATAAGATGAAACAATGCTATTGCTATCCAACTTGTCGAAGTAATCTAAGTTCAGAATTTTGTGATTCTCATCATTCGCGATGAAATTAATTAATTAATTGATTTTTTATATCAATTAATTAATGGCTTTAATATCTTTTTAATACTTGTAAAAAAGCTATTTTTCAGTTTACAATCTAAATTATGTTTTTTTTTTTTACTACCTCTACAATTTAAAAAATTGTTTTTGATATTTATGGTGTTAGTTTGATGCTATTAAATAACGACGTGGTCACATTATCGTTTTCACACCATGTCGCTAAATTTTTATATCATTAAACTTTTTTTTTCATTTTTTTAAATTGAAAACCATTTTTTAACTTAAAAAATAAATTTAATGGCATGAAAATCCAATATTCAGGTAGTAAAAAATAGGTAATTTAGATGGTAAACTGAAAAATAGTTATTTTATTGGTACGGAAAATATATTAAAGTTGCAATTAATTACTTTTCATTGACTAATATTTATTTATCTGTTATCAATTAATTATTTAATGATAATTTTTTATTTGTTAAGAATTTATTGATTAATTTATTACTAAATATTAATTAATTAAATACAGTAACAGAAGGGGCAATCTTTTTTGTTTTTTTTTTAATAAAGGGGACAATCTCATAAATTAACAATCTTACTAACGAACAAAAGACTCTGCAAAAATTACGAGAATTTCACATCTTTTTTTGTAGTATTACGAGAAATTTTTACAATCTGTAAAATTATTTTGAGATGCTACCAGGTTTTCTTTTAACAGGTGTAAGAAAACAAAAACAGAAAAGATGTTTAAGTATGTTTATAAGAACACAGTGGGATAATGAAAGGAAAACAAAATAATGTTTTATCATTTATGTATGAACAAATTAAACTAGAACGAAATGCTTAAAAAAAATCCAAAATAAAAAAACTAGAACAAAAAAATTTGTTTTATTTGATTGTTTCGTGCTAGTATTTTTTTTTTCCCCCTTCTAACTCACTGGTATTCAGATTTCAGACACCCAAGTGTCAACTCATGTAACTCAAACTGAAATTCAAATTTTATCTCATAATTTAATATTTTATTCTTATAATAATACATTAAATACAAGCTGACCCAAAAGAAAAAAAATCATTAAATACAAAATATAATTCAATTATTGTCATTCACTTCAACCAAACATGTCTAACTATTACAACATATTAAAAAATTAAAAAATATATATTCAACTTTGAATTTAGATATATGTTCATGCAAACAGGTTTTGGGTTTAGCTCACTAGTATTATAGTATTTTTATGTGTTATTGTCGAGTATGACTATTAAAATTGGTATATATTTACCAAAAAATATGCTGTGAGTAGAACTGAATTTTAATTTCTTAAAGGTTTCTAAGTTCGAATTTTATAGATAAAAGAAATATAATTGATAAAAGGAAGACCACTAAAAGTGATCAAATGGTCATTTTTTTTTATATAAGACTTCTTTTTATTGTATTAAAAGTCTTAACACTTATATGCAATGGATATATTACAATATAATTTAATTCATTAATTAATATTATAAAACTCGGATTCATTAATTAATATAGGAAACAATATTATTCAATATAATTATATTAAAATTTTTAATAATAATATATGAAAATTAACCTCAAAATTTAAATTTGTTTTATTTTTTCGCAAATTGTAATGTCAACTTCACATGTCACAACTTCAAGCATCATGGTCAACCAAATTGAAATTGACTCTCTTAGTACTCATATGTCACAACTCACAACTAATAATTTGTAAAGCTGATGATAATCATAAATTAAAATGTTAACAGTTTAAATTTTTATAAGACAGAAACACATTCATCACCTAAAACTCCCCAATCTGCATCTTATTAAAAATGTTCTATTCAATCCTATTTCCATCCATATATTTACAAGTGGAATAGAAGTTTTAAAAAAAAAAAAAAGTGGAATAGAAGTTGAAAAAAAAAAGCACTTCTAACAACAGCTATCCGGCCTCTTTGAATTGTTTATTCATATTAGTTTTAATTTTTACTGTGTTCTTAATAAAAAATTTATAATAAAACATAATATTGAACTATTTTTTCAATTATATCCTAATTTGTATTGTACATAAGATAAAAAAAAAAAATCATAGTTATTAGACATATCATTAACCTCTCTCTCTATATATATATAGTCAGATTTTTTTATTTTGCCCAACGAAAATACTTATTACAAACACTATAAAAACTGTTTATTATATACGAAAGGTGAAGCCTTGAGTGTTTGCTTTCACTAGTAGTATAGCAGTTATCCAAAAGTAAGTTTAACATGCAATTAGTACAAATATTATGAATATAAACTTTTCTTTTGTGAAAATATAAACTAACATTATGATGTATCATTTTGATAAAAAAAAAAAAAAAAGAGTTAATTGTAAGGAAAATGCTATATATTATTGGTCCGCGCTTCTTTTTTTTTTACTGTAGTCCTATACTATTTATAATATTAATCATTCAATTTTTATTAACTATAGTTATACTGAAGAAGATCTATATGTTAACCTATGGTATTTATTTTGCTGAAAATAAAATATATAGTAACACAAAATCGAGGATAAGACTTCAAAATATTGCCTAATAATCATAAAGTATCGAATTCTACATCAAAACTAAAATTTTTATATATACTTTCACACAAAAGTATAGCTAAAATTAAGCATCTATCCTTAAATCATTGATCTAGCTTAGGGTGCTAAAAAATTAGACTGTATTAATTTGTTTAATTTCCTTTTTTTTTCTTGAATTTGTGTAACTAATTTTTCTCTTTTGGCATTTCTATGACAGTAATATTTAATTTAAGGAAATTAATATATACTAGAATTTAAAACCACGATTCATCATCTAGCTAGCTAGTTCATGTATTTGACAGTACATTATACAGAAAGAGACAAGAAACATACATAACTAAGTCAGATAAAAATGTAAGAATTTGGTTATATATATATTATATATAAAAAAAAAAAGAGCATAGTTTTCTGACAAGTACCTCAAGATCTCACTGAGAATATTTTGTCTCATTCACATAGTCAGATCTAGAGTACTGGCCATTTTTCCTTGATCTTGTTGTAGTGCTTCCTTCTTCAATCTTCTGCTAGGAATATTAATAGAGGATTGAGAGCACAATGAGAGTGATAATAGGTTGCTATCAATTACTTCTTCAGCAGCATCATCAATCTTTGAGTTTAGTTTTAGAGACAGATCCAAATCAAGGGTTGTATCTGAAGCTTTCCTTTTTAATGTGTTCAATTGTGGTGCATTTGTTGTTGTTGGCATGAGATTTTTTTGTGCTCTTTGTTGCTGCATGATATTGATGATTGGTGGAGTGTGATCATAAGCACCAAATGAGAGAAACTCATCTTTATTTGGTTCACGGATTTTACTTTGTTGATCACCAAAAATTGTTGAACCTTCCCGAGAATTCGAAGTTCCATTAGACCAATCAAAAGAAGGTCTTTGTAGCAGTTTTTGGTAGACACCAAAATTTGAAGCATTATCCCTGAATCCATAGCTGTAAGAGAAGAAAAAACATTAATTTAATTAATGGATGAAATGAACACATTTGAAAGAGCTTTGGAATGAAAACCTTGGATAATTGTTTTTGAGAGAATTTTTGAAGCAAACCTTGGATGATTATTTTTGTAGCTGAAGGATGAACTTTGACTTGGATTGTACCCTTGAAGCATGGAAAGTTGGCTAAAATTGTAAATATTTTTGTCTCCAATTTCAAGTCTGTTATGATCCTGAAACACTGTCATATATAATCAAGTTGTTTAAATTAGTGATTTGTAAACAGAAACCCTAATTAGTACTAATTGATATTGAAAAGTTTGTAAAGAAGAACATCTCTACCTTGATTTCGGTCACCAACCTTTTTGCTCCTAAACATCTAGCCAAGAGAAACGGAAATTAAGAAAAGAAATAAATCAAGCTAAGCCATGCTAGCCAGGTAAACAATTTTAAATAATTTATTTGTAAAACCAAAATAAAAAATAAAGAAAAAGTCTAGTCTAGGTAAGTATTACTAGTATCTAAGAGTTACCTGTAAATGACTCTTGACATGGGAAATACTCAAACCTTTGATGTTCATCAATTGAAGAACCAATTTTGGTGTTGCTCCTACACCCAAAAAAATATCAATATTAAAAAGCAAACAAATTAAACACTAAAAAAATGATTTTTTTTTTCTGGACCAACCTTGCTGGAATTTATGAAAAATCAATATGTTCCGACCTCAAATTCACAGGTATGGTTAGGACCACCCTATTCGATAAGGTATTGTTGGTTTTACGTTGGTCAGAACCTCACGGATTTATCATCCTTACAAGACGTCTCGGGTTTGAGGTCGGAACAATAAGAAAAATTGGAATCCAAAAATAAAATAAAAATAATTAAGGAAAACTCACTCTCTTGTCCTCCAAGTCGTTGAACAGCATGAAGAAAGCGAAGATGTAGATCAGGTGTCCACCGAAGCCTTGGCATCTTGGATCTAACATAAGGCCTTATCATCTTTTTCTCATTCTCCTCTTCCACTGTGCTGTTACTTGAGCTTCCTCCATTGTTATTGTTTTGCTTGCTTTCACACTCTTCCTCCTCCTCTTCCTCTTCATCAATGTTATTAGAAAGACTTGTCTTGGAACATTGTGAGCCACGGCTTTCTTCTTCCATCTTGCTATATACACCTTGATTTTTTTCAACTTTATGCTAACTAGTACTATTTTCTTGAAAATTTTGGAGTATTAGGTCAATTAGTAGTGAAATCAAAATCACTAATTGGAGAAAGGAATAATTGGGGAGTGAGGATTTTGATGAGAAATCTTTTCATATGCTTCTTTTCCTATTGCTCATCCTCCTCCATAATTGGACAAAAATATATATATAAAAAAAAGTTAAATATTGATCCTAGAAACATGAACTCAGCTAGCTATATATATAGAGAGAGAGAGTTGCATAATCGATGACAAGTCTTACACCTCTAGATATGTGATGTGATGGGGTTAAAAGTTAAACCCTGTAGTGATCTTCATATGGAGTTTAAGAGCTCCTTGTTTGGCTAGTTTTTTTTTTTTTTCTCTCTCTTTCTCTTTCCTTCTCTCTCTTCAGTCAATGCTTGTGTGAGATGAGTAAACGATAATATATGGTTTCATATTGTGACCATGTTGATGTACATATGTTTTTAAATGTTTGGGAATATGTTTAAGTTTCAATGTGAATACAATATTTTTTTTGTTCCCACTTGAATAAGGAAACTTGTTTTTTGACAATTAATAGAGTGTAATCGTAATAAGAATTAATATTTTAGTATTATATAGATGCCAGTGGACCATATGGTCTGACATATATACACAAAACTATTATAATTTGTTTTCAGGAAATTGGAAACATGGGTTTGATTCTTGGGTTAAGTTTTGTGCACTCTGTCAGCTGGTACATTTTATATTGTTAGGTTTATTTGCATATGAATTCTATTAGAATTAGAGAGTAGCACTAATTAGACTTTATTAGTAAGACTCAATAAATTTACTTAATAAATAAGATTGTGTTGAATAAATATATCAAATTTTTTTGTCAGCTACTATGGTTTTTCTTAAACTAAGTTTTCTTTTCGTCTATTTAGATAATTTTAATTTTGAATTAGATAGCATGAGTATCATTTGATTGTGTACAGGTTTGTATATACTTCCCAAAATGTTAGAATTAGTTTACAGATCGAGCCACATGAAAAATAGATAACTGAAGATAAAAATAACAGCAGCTAGCTTATACAAGTATTAAAATAATAAATGATATTTTTTTTTTACAAAAAAACCTTAATTTTTGGACAAAACTTTATTTGCACTGAAATAAATATGTCCAGAGAATTTACTTAAGAATTAAGTACTCCTTTGAAGTTAGATTGTTCGGTTCCTTTTGAAGTGAGTCTGATATTAATCATAAATAATGGATTCAATATAGTATTTAACTAACGAGTGAGTTCCCAAATAATAAGTGCATTAAATAGCATATGCTTTTATTTTAAAATATATTTGTCATAAACTACGAATTTTTGGTCTAGAAAGCATATTTTTAATATCTTAGAAAATGAGATTTTAATAATTCTCTCAATACTCTATAAAAAAAAGTATAAAAAAATTAAAACAACTTTTCAGAGAAAAAATAAAACATATTTAGTATCTTAGAAATATAAAAAAAAAAACAAAATATTAATGAAAAAATACTGTAAAAGAATGTAGAATGATCATATATAACTAAATTCATGTAAATACTACTAGTAATTACCAGCTGGCAAATTGAAATGATAAAGCAACTACTCCATGAGTTTTTATTGATGTGCACGTGTATGCCTATCTGTGCGTGTGATATATACTCCATGAGTTGGTGATTTTATTGATCATCTATATATGAATGCATGTGTGTCATTGTGATTCTCTGCTGGCTGTGCACACCCAAACTCACCAAATCAAAAAATATCCGACAATTTGTTGAATTGATATATAAAAAAACGTTGATACGTGAAAAAATGATTTATTTAACAAAAGAATTGATGTTTGATATTGTGTGTATCGTTCACCGCAAATAAAATTAGTATATGGTCCAAAAAGAAAATTTGAAAAAAAAAATGAACTAATGGCCTAAATCACGTGGCTGTCAAAAAAATATAACAGATAATTATATGAATTGTTTTCCCCATAGAGTCGGGAATCACGGGGTTTGTTCCTCTGCAGTACATATTTGTTTTTATTAATTTAATATTTAAATTTATTCTGTGTGATAAGTAATTTTACATCAGAATTTTTAAATGATAGAATTTCTGTTTTGTTTTGCTTCTCCGAATGAGTTGTAGGCAGGAGACAGGTCTCGAGATATGATTGTTTATTGATTGGCATCACTACGATTGATACATTGGAACTTACGGCTAAGCATATATTAAGTTTTTTTTTTTCTATATATATAATGTTTTCATATTTTATATGGATGACCATTATATTATTTTATTTTTTTCGAATCCATAAGCATCGGTGTCTATCCCTTGATATTATATATTATACTAGTTTTTATATTCCAAAGCTCTCTAAATTAACCTGTAGTGTCACAAAAAAAAACTAAGATGTTCATAAATGAATTTAACCATTTATAGGTTATGAAATTCAATTCTTAAATCCCTTCCCTTTCGATCACAGATAGTGATGTTGAAGTGTGCATATCATTATAACGTTAATGGTTAAAAAAAAAGTGTGTATATCATTTATTCTGCTCACAAAAATATCATTATAACGTGAATAAAAAGGTGTGCTTATTAATTTCTAGCTTTAACATATTTTATTGGCTACAAGAACTCATGTTGTCATCCTATGGGCTATGGTAACACTCTAACTCTATTACTAACATATAGCTGCAGGCTTTTGAGTTGGTAAAGAGAACACTTTTCATTCCTCACACGTGCATAAGTGTGTGGCCATATCCATGCATATGCATGCATGGAACGTGATTTAGATCAACAAAAAGGTGTGGCCATGACATGAGAAAGGAAGTTTCCTTCACTTTCGACCAATCACGTGGTTCTTGACAATGGTAGCTAGGTTTAACTTGCAAGTCTAGGTAGGTAGCATTTGTATCAGTCAACTTTATCATCTTATTTAATTTGACTAAATACACGTAATAAATTAATTGTTTGATTTGATTTCTAAATTTTAAAAATATTTAATCTAATACCTAAATTATTTAAAATGCATAAATTTATTTATTTTTAATCATTTTTTTTACTATTCATACTCCTAATATTATTAAATATACCTCTTTTTTTTATATATTTTTAGAGGAATGTATTTAAGAAAATTAATGTAAATAGAAAAATCTTTCTATAAATGATTAAATTAAGGCATTTTAAATAAATTAGGAACCAAATTAAAATAAAAATATTTTAGAACCTAAATTGAATTTTTTTTTTTAAAATTTGGAGACCCATCAAACAGTTAATTATAATTTAGGGATTAAAATTTGTATTAACCCGATTAATTTCTTTGGAACCGAGTTATCGGTTAATGATCATCATCAATTAGGGTTATTATTTATGACCAGTTTAGTCCATATTCAGGCTAATCTTTTTTATTATTTGCCAACATATTTTCGAGTCAGAGACCGAGCTAATTTGATTAAGTTGAAATTTTTTAGCCTAGTTCAGTCCTAGTCCTTATCAGGTTTGTTAACTAAACATTATGGATAATAATAATAATAATAATAATAATAATAATAATAATAATAATAATAATAATAATAATAATAATAATAATAATTAAAAAAATGTTAGACAATTAACATTAAAATAACATTATTTTTTTATCATTATTAAAATGGACAATATAACAACAGATAATTAGGACTTAGGAGTGTAAACAAATGGCACCCAATATGTGAATTTGTCCAATCCAGTTAGTTTTTATGAATTCTATTGGTTTTATTTTAGCAAATCCAATTAAAATTAAATTGGATAACAATTTAATATGGAGTTTTGGAATCAACCAAAATTCAACCCAACTCATAAAAATATTAGCAAATTGTATACTATAGATCAATCATCAAGATACCTTTTGTGCGACTCAATTCTCATTCAAAGAAAAACACACTTCAGTTACTATGAAGCTCAATCAGAGTCAACATTAAGCACCTTGGACACTAAAAGAATAAAAAATAATTTATCTATTTTATCTTCGATCCTATTTCAAAGTCAAATCAATGATATATCAATAATGTAAGACACAAGAAAACATAAGATAAAGGGATCGAGTTGAATTGTGTTTCAAACAATTTTTGCAAATATTTTTTAAAAACTATGATTCATCGACCTATTCGTAAGACAATACAAAAACTTTATCATAGACAATGTTTTAATAACTCTTAAAAAAAAAACTTTGTGAAAAACAACTTAAACCAGATACTTAAAACACAATGGTTAGTTAAATTAAAATATATATATATATATATATATATAGCTTGGAGAAAAGAGTATGATGAGTTATAAGCTAAAGCAATCCAATGGATAATGAGTATTTTCTTAAGGAAAATGTTAAACATGCATCTAATTTTTTTTTCCATATTATATTTTATTATATATGTCACTTTTTTTTTTAATCATATCACTTGATTAGAAAATGTTTTATATCAATGATTTTTTTTTCTTAATGTACAGTCAAAAGTCAAATAAAACAAGCATATACACACCTTGTTAGTTGTTAATTAGCATTTTTTTATTAGTATCCAACAACAACAATTTGTGTGTGATTGTGTGAAGGTCTAAGAAAAATGTTGAGCACTGCAACTTGAACACGTTAGCCTCCTGAGGTCAACGCTCAACAGTCCTATTGTGTCCTTTTTTCTTCAGTTTAATAATTTTCAATTCTTTTGTAAAAAAATAAAATAATTTTCAATTATAATACGTCAAGCTACATTAGAGTGCGTGAGCCTACATATTCGGATCTAACCTTCATTATTATCAATTGAGAATGAGCATGTCTGTCGTTTTATACCAGGCTTACTGCTAAATTAATTACAAATGGGATTAATTATTTGAGTATTAGAAATCACATAAGAGACTCATCAACATTAAATATTATACATCGCTCAATAATGCATGCTTATTATATTGATTTATTATTCCTTACATGTAATATTTTCTGTAGATGGATCGCAACCATCTTGTCATGCAAAAAAACATTTCAGTATGGGTAAAATGTTTTATAAATATCTTCAGGAAGAAGTAGTAGGAGAAACAAATTAATGATATAAAGAATAAGAAAAATAAATAAATTATATGAACGTTATTTTCTAAAAATTTTTTTGAAAGGGTTATTTTCTGAACTTAAAATATATAATTAAAGCTTATTTATGTTTTTAATCCCTCAAATTTAGACAGATTTGTTTTTTTTAGTCCATGAAAAAAAAATTGTAAAGCAAGTGTGTATAAAAATTGTCATCCTATATATTAAGGAATACCTATTTCCAAAAATGATACTCTTCCGAAATGATTATTCCATAATAGGAGGTGCTTGGATGAGGGGTATTCTAATCGGTTTAAGCCTTTTGGGAGGTGCAAAAAGTAAATGGGGATGCAGGTAACAAGGCCACTTGGCCTTTCCCATTTTCATTTTTTTAAGGCCTCAAATGCCAAATGAAGAGTTGGCACTCAGTCACAAAACCTAAAGAAAATGTTGGTGACGTGAGATTTTCAGCCAAAAATCCAAAACTTATATGTGTAACTAATAAGCTGAGAGTAAAAACATTCTTCTAGTCCTATTACGTCGTCACAGAAATTTTATCACTATTTTAACATAAAGAAATGTCAAGAAATTAAAGCAGGCTTGGAGAACATTTAAATCAACTGCAAAGTGCAAAGCTATACATAAATCACTAACCAATAAGTAAATGGTGGGAAAACACAAATCAAGTATATGTCCCTCACTTAATGGATCCTTAAATCTTCATATACCGTACAATAAATGACTTGGCTCAACTAAAATGACACCCAAATACACAATTAATTTGACTTTGCCCCCATTTTGGATATAGGTAAGAAATCACGGATAATTTATAATTTATTAGTTGAGAAACTAATTTTGCCAAGAGTGTGTGTCTATTATTAGCTTAAAAGAATTTTATACTTGTCAAGAAAATCGAACACAATTTTTTTTATTAAATAGATAGCTCCCACATATAAACAAGCAAGTCTTACACCACTACGTTATTCTTATTATTACTTTCCCCTTCATTTGTGCATATAAAAAGCTTTCCCCTTCATTTGGAACAATAATTCATGGACCCAAATCCGAGAAACAATAATACATATATATTTTCAGTGTATCATCAATCATGTACAAAGTTGAAGTTAGGCATATGTAGTAGAGTGTATATGTTCATAATGAATGTGGCGAAATGTGATTGTGATTGTGATTGAGCATCCTCCTCCACCCACCACCCCCATATGACGCAGGAGACAAGAAGGTCCGTGACATTAACCTAAACACACTTTCAATTGTTGCTGCTGGTTCTATACACATGTAATTGTGCCCTAAACTCGTGGCCAATGACTACGTGCACACCACTGGCTTCTTGTAACCAACCAATCCTGCTGGCTAGATAAGGACGATCGAGAACATATATATGTATGTAAATAATTGAATGCTATAATCTTTTTCTCTAACAAATGGAATAACAAAAAAAAATCTATTTTTTTTATTAGTATACTGAGGAATGTTAGCGATAAATAATCTTTCTATGTAATTGGTTAAAATTTATTACAAATTAACCAAATGAAACTACTAATTGGGTGAGTCCTTTTTAACGTGTTCAAAATGAGACTACTGATTTTCACTAGATTCTAATTGAAGTTGACCGAGAAAAGCTTTTGTTTGTACTAGATTATTTTCTAATGCATGTGTTTGAGATGAGACTGTTATATAGTTTTAACTATATTCCAATTGAAATTGATCGAGATGAGCTTTTAAGTGTACTACAACAAAATTATTTCAACAATTTAATAGTTAGTCTATGTGGCGATAGTAGGTAGAGCTTGTTGGCTATTATGTTAATTAATACTTATAGACTTAGATTTGCCAACTAACCATATTAGCAATCAACAAGGTTAGGTTTGGTTTATAGTCAACAGATAAAGGGAAAGGTGATCAATTATCAATAGCCATTGGCCCATTGTTGATGATTTCCCATTATATCATATAAAAAATGTACAAAAATTCTTTAAAATTTAAATGGGATATACTATTTTATATTATCATTTAATAACGATCTTTTATTTATATAATATTTTAAATAATTTTATAAAAATTAATTAACTTATTAAATAAAATATTACGAAGAACTTATTTTGATAGCATAATTTTTTTTTTATTCTATAATGCATATAAAAGTAATAATGTTAAGGGAAGTTGTGTAGGAACAAAACATGTGATTGATTACCTGTAGTCGTGCATGCATGCACAGTCGTGTGGATTATTTGAAATAAAATAATGTTTAGTACATGTACATCACGTCACGTATATAAATAGAACATATATAAACTTTTTCTTTTCTTGTAGTAATGCTGAGTATTATTAGCGTGAAATATCATATTATATATATGTGTTTGTGTGTGTACGGAAATGTCTAAATCTCTAGCACTATACATACATATGTACTAAAAAGTCTTAATCTAATTAAAGCAAATATCAAAATTTGTCTTTAAGGCATCTCAATCTGGAAATGACTTGAGTTTTGTGCAAATCAGATGTCTCTTATTTAATCCCTTAATGTTTATTATCCAAAGAGAAGAACTAGTGGCAGAAAGTTTATGAGAATTAAGTAACACTTTTAAGGGGAATGATTGTTTAGGTAGGAGAAAACGTATATACTTAGAATGCTGCAGACAAATCAATAATGCACCAAAATATAAGTCCATAATCTAATCAGTATGTCTATTCTTAAAGATTTTCTTGTACTTAAAATCTTTGCATATATATTGATAAATAAAGCAATGGTGAACCTTACTTATATGTATTTAATATATCAATTTTCATTCATCCTTAATATATATATACATTGAAATAACTAGTGTGGCACTTTTTTTTTTTAATTATATTAATTATTTCTTTTTCGTTGCACCTAAATTCAATCTCTCTTTTTATGGTGATTCTGGTGTCTTTTAAATATAAATGAACTTTAATTAAAATTTTTTTTTGTGGTGATTATGGTTATTTTTGTGGTAATAAAAATTGTTGTTAAAATATTTACCAAACAATTAGACTTTTGTTAAAATATTTTTACCAATTGTAGGAATCAAACCGCATCATATATAGATCGTTCTTTAATTAATGTATGAACGTAATACAGTTTTACATTACAATGTCAATCTTTTAGATGTGTTTGGTATGGGAAAAAAAAAATTTGTACTTGAAAATCATGATTTCTGATTGATTCTTGAGAATCTGGTCTCTAGGAATCTGATTCTTGTAAATGGTTAAAATATACTTTTGATTAGTCATAGTATAGAATGTTTTCTAGGAATTAAATATTCTCATGTCTGCTCACATTAGAATTTCATGGAATATAAGAATATTTTATTAATATATCTTTCATTAAAATTTCATTAAATATTTTTAATATGTTTAAATCATAAACGGATATAAATAATTAGAAAAACACTTTCATACAAAATACATGAGAAAAAAAGAAGCGTAAACAAATTTAATGAAAAACCTAGATTTTAACGATAAAAACAAAATTACGTAAATAAGTGTAACCTTCAACGATAAAAAGTGAAAATTGTGATAAAAATAAAATAAAAAACCTCCTTGAAAATAATTTGTACTTTGAAAAGGGAATAGTATAATTACATACTTGAATTTTGACGAGAAATACGATTCACCCACGTAGTTTGTAAAAAAAAAAAAACTCTTAATAAATGCCTAATAAAAAAAGCTCAAAATGAAAAATTATCTAAATTTTTTAATAATTAAATATTAAATATATTACTTAAATATTCATTAAAATATTTTATTTATTAATAAATTATTTGATTTTTTAAAAATATTTTATAAAATAAAATTCAAACCCTTTTAAAAGGATCAATTGAACCAATTTAATTCAAACACTTTTATATTATCCATTTTATCAAGATTTTTTTTTTACAAACTATATCTATTTAATAAAGAATTAAATTATTCACATTAATACTATTTAATATTCAATTTTATAATTAAAAAATAATTGACATTTTTTTATTAACAAAAGTATTTGATCTTATTATGTAAGATAAAGAAAAATAAGATTTTTTTTATTAAGATAAAAAATACTATTAAATATTATTTTTAATATTTTATTTATACCCATAAATTTCAATGTAATTATAACCAATTTTAATAGATATTTTTTTTTTCAAAACATAATTAATACTGAAAATAATGTTATTAAATATTTTAAAAAATTATTTTATCTATGTAAATATATTTTTATAATAAATAAAAAAATATTATTTAAATGAACATTATGCAAGAGTTTAAAATCTAGTATATATTTGAAACAGAGAGGAAGTGAAGTCGTGAACCGCACGAGAAAGGCATGCATGGTGCTGCATTGGCATTGCCACGTGGGTATTGTCTGAATATGGCTTGACGTAGCGTTTTGTGCGTTGAACGCCTCGTTTGCGTTTGAGATGGAATGGAACAGTGCAGAGTAACCAACTGTGCCACAAACACAGCCACACCTTAACTTTCTCACTTCTTCGATCTGTTTGTCTTGTTTGTCTGTCACCACTCCTTATTATTTTCCAGAGTTCCCCCCCTCGAAACAACAACCCGAGGCTGAGGAGAAAGAGAAACCTTAACAATGTCCGTAATCGACATTCTCTTCCGTGTCGACAACATATGCCAAAAATATGACAAATACGACATCGATAAGCAGCGCGAGCTCAACGCCTATGGCGACGACGACTTTGCTCGCCTCTACGAGGCTGTTGACACCAGCATTCAAACTGCTCTCGATGTTCTCTCTCTTTCCTTCTTTCTTCTCCTTCATTTGCTTGCTTTTCTTCTTCTTATTGACATTGACATTCACGTGTGTGTGTTTATTTGAATGAATGCAGAAATCGGAGCTTGCTTCCACGGAGACCAACAGGGCAGCTGCTGCGGCTATGAATGCAGAGGTTCGTCGAACCAAGGGTAGACTCACCGAAGACATTCCTAAACTTCGCAAATTGGCGCAAAAAAAGGTCAACCGTCTATCTCTTTCATGAGATTTTTTAGTCTGCTTCTTCAGTTTGCATGTGTCTTAGCAATACTATCTATGACGATGAACAGCTTAAGGGTATGACAAAAGAGGACATAGCGGTTCGTCAAGATCTTGTGCTGGCACTGCCGGAGAGAATCCTAGCAATACCAGATGGTATTTCTAGTGCGGGTATTCAAGCTGCAGGATGGACCGCTTCCTCATCCCAGCCGCATATCAAGTTTGATTCACCAGGTCATCACTGTTGTCCGTTATGATTTATGAATGAATGCATTTATTAGCAGCAACATTTTAATCATTTCATTTTTAACAATGATTCATTGTCTCTTTCATTCCCAACCTCAGACGGACATGTTGACAGTGAGTATTTCCAACAAACTGAAGAATCCAGCCAGTTCAGAGAAGAGTATGAGATGCGCAGGACCAAACAGGTATAAAGCATTTCATTTCTTCACTATTCCAATTACCTTGTTTGTTGTCTATGTTAATTGCTAAATTATGAACTGCATGATCTATATATATATATATATATAGTCTTAGATGAGTCAATTTTTTGTTTGTACAGGATGAAGGACTTGATTTCATATCAGAGGGATTGGATACCTTGAAGAATCTGGCCCGTGATATGAATGAGGTTTGTTGTGTTGCATCTACTTCCCTTCTGTTGTGCATCTACTCATATTTCCCCATCCAACTATGTTCAGGAATTGGATCGCCAAGTTCCTCTAATGGATGAAATTGACTCAAAGGTAAAATCTTGTTTTTCTATCTTTAGACCTTAGATAGATAGTTTTTTCACAAAATAATTTTGTCATGAATGCATATAAAGATGATTTGCGGGTGACCTCGTTTATACAGGTGGATAGGGCAGCAGCTGATGTGAGAAACACTAACGTAAGGCTGAAGAAAACTCTCACTGAGGTAATTGCCATGATTAATTACACCCCCCTTTCTGCAGAAACTTACAAGTTTCAATTGAATTACAATTCTTGTTTCCTCTCCAGATAAGGTCTAGTCGAAATTTCTGCATCGACATTGTTCTGCTCTGTGTTCTTCTTGGAGTCGTTATGTATTTATACAAGTAAGTCCCTTGTCCTTCCCTAATCCCAAGCTGCTTTTTGTTGTCCAAAACTTTTCTTGCTCTGTTATTAAATATTCAGCTACTATTTTGTTCATCATAAGTCATAACAAAATATTTTCTCTTTATTTCAGTGCGCTGAGGTGATTTGATCTTGAATTCTTTCCCTTACATCCTTGTGCTATCTGAGGGCTTTCAGTGTAATTTTCCAATATTACATCATGGTTCAGCTGCTGGAGAATGGCAACATATATTATACCAACGTGCTTTGTAATTCTTTGATGTATTAATGGCCATTTTGATATGTCATCATTCTTTTCTATAAATCTTGCCTACTATTTCTCTTTGAATGAAAGTCTCTCTATACGTTAGAAGATTGATGTTTGGGGGCACATCTGTCTTTTAACTCCATTCTTCCATAACCTCTCTTAAAAGGTTGATCTAAGAAGCTTGATAAGAGAGTGTTTCTTGAAAGATTTCTTATATAAAAGATTAAAAGTTGATTTAAAATATGTAAAACAAATTTTTTTAAAAAATAATATAATATAATATTATGTAAGTTTAATTAAAAAAATTTAAATTATGATAATTGATTAAAAAAATTCGTCAAATCAAATCGAAATAAATTACAAAAAATTGGTTTGGTTTAGTTCGGATGCGATATTATGTTAAAATTGAATCAAACCGATTTTAACTGCAACTCTATTTTATATTTGGTTTAGATAACTTTTTATTTAAAAATTGAACTAAATTACATCACTAACATTCCTACTCATTTTCAAACATTTTTCAAATATACATGTTTATAAATTTAATTTTTATTTCAGAAACAAACATAATTAATTATTTACGTTCTCACAAACATTAAAAGAACGGGGAGAATTCAAATAGAAAAACATTTTAAAAATATTACATGTAATTTTAACCAAAGAAACAAAAATAGTAATACTATAATATTTTTTTTTATCAAAAAGTAATATATATATATATATATATATATATATATATATATATTTTACTTTAAAATATTATATTTTATTTTAAAACAAATAAGATCAAATATTAATTTGAAAAATGCATTGGACATCATAAAATGCTAATGATGACCTTTTATACAAGAAACCTATCTAGGGACACTCTTTGGCCAGTTCATTTCAAGAGGTATTCTTTGGTCAAGTTCATTTCAAGAGTTCATTTCAAGAGGTATTCTTTGGTCAAGTTCATTTCAAGAGGAACTCTTTAGTGAAGTGCCTCCCATGTTCAGTGGAAGGCCCTTGATAGACCATCATGTCTTATAGGGAGCCATGTTAGTGTCATAAGTAGGAGACGCTTAACCAATTTGTGTTTTCTAGTGACACATCAGATTAGGAGGTGCAAAGTCGATTATCCTGTGAATGAAGTATTTTTCAATGAGAATTAGTTATTGGCAAAATAGCTGGATAATCTGTATGAATAACATGATAGCTAAAAAATAATAAATACTAATATAAAAAATCCATTAGGTTTATAGTAGATATTTATCCTATAAATACAAATATACAATATTTTACGAATAATACTTTGAGTATATATTTAAATACACTAGTTCAATCGGTGGTCTAACCAACTTGTGCCACACTTAAGTGGAAGCATGATAAGTGCTTTGCTATTGGGTTGAATGCAATTTATTTTTATGTTTTTATCAAATGTTATATTTATATTATATATGCATATGAATCAAATCAATATTAACAAAAAAAAAAAAACACTTCATAATTTGAATCTTAAACCTACGACAACAATAACACAAAATCATTGTCACTATGATAGTGTCAACTAACTTATATAATTTCAATAAATATAATATTTATAATATATATATTATATAAATATGTATAAATAATTATTTATAACATAATATTACTGAGTTATATGGCTCAATAACTTATTAGTTTGACTATTGACCCATTAACCTAGTGACCCAATATTTCAACCAATTCTATGTTTAAAACCCAAATATATAAATATGCAAGGATATTGTGTGGACTTCTTCTCTTGCACCTTATTTCAAAGACTAGTTGTAAAACAAATTTGAAACATATTGATTCTAAAAATATTCCTTACTATTTGGCTAAATTGCACTTATTTCTCTTAATTTCTCAAATTGATGATTTTAGTTTTTTAACTTTTGGTCAAAGCATTTGGTCTCTCTAATTTTATAAATTGATAATTTTGGTTCTCTTGGTCGATTATTATTTGATAATTGTGATTAATAAAGTTATTAAGTTAATTATAAAATAATTAAAAATTATTAATTATAAAAAGTGATTAAAAACATATTTTTTTTAAATTCTTATTTTTTTTAATGTTAAAATGATTTTTTAATGATTGATGATGCTAGTTAACAATTTTTTTAATGTTAAAAATAATATTTTTAATATTTTTTTTATTAATGTAAAAGATAATTAAAGTTTTTAATAATTAATATTTTATTAATTATTTATAATTAACTTAATAAATTTATTAATTATAATTATTAAGTAATAACTCACCAGATGAAAAAAATCGCCCATTTACAAAACTATAAGGACTAAATGTTACAATAAAAAAAAATTAAAAAATACTTCCTTTATTCTTTCTTATAAGATTATTTTTTTTATTTTTTTGCTTTTTTATAAGAAAAATTCAACTACTGTTTCGTTATTAAATAATATTATCTTTAAAATATCCTTCATTTTGTAAGGAGTTTTTACTTTGTATCAAATTTCAATGAAGTTTTTTAATTTAATTGGGAATGACACAAAGTTAATTAATTTCAAGGAAGTTTTTTAATTAATTTGTTGGTCTAATATCATATTTAATAATTTTCTTAGTTGCAATTTGGTTTTCCTATTTTTTAATTTGGACATTTGATACTTTACTTTTAAAATCTTACAATTTTGGTTCAATTGTTAAATTGGAACGGTTGATCACTTGATTGTCAAATATAACTTTTTTTTTCTACTTTAAAATTGCAATTCTATGTGTTGAATCAAAATTACAAGATTTTAAAAATTAGGAGATGAAAATTTTGAATTAGAAAATAGGAGGACTAAAATCATGAATTTGTAAAAGTAGAGGTCAAAAATGCAATTAAGCCTTAATGATTCTATCTTTTAAGTTTGTAGTTTTTAATAAACTCTAATAATTTAGAGAGAGTGTGTTTGGAGGGGTGTGCTAGAAAATTTGTGAATAACACTCCTTTAATAAATAATTAAACCTATTAGTTTCTTTAATTAATTATTAAATAAATTATTTTCAAAATAATGATAAGATTGAGAGCATAATATATAGTTTCGACTTTTAAATGAGAACTTTATTAAAACTCAAATTTTAAGTGCTTCATTATGAGATTTGATTCCCTTTTTCAATTGACAGCAAACACACCATAACCATGACCACCGTCATCGTTACCACCACCAACATAGTTATTACCGCTGTTTTTGCCACCGTCAGGACCATCATCGCCACCACCATCATGGTTATCGTCCTCGTTGTTGCTACCTCCATCACCGTCATCTACAGTGGTGGGGACAGTAATAACGAGGACAACGACCATGATAGTGACAGTGAAGATGGCCAAAAAGATAGAGAAAAAAAAAAAACTAACTAAAAGAGAGGGAGGGGAAAGATTGCATAACCTATAACCCATGACGTTTGCTAATGTCTACCCTATTTGGAGGATGTTAACAATCAGCATCAAAATAGGGTGGATGTTAGCAACCAACAAGTCATTGGTTGGAGTAGTTATTTGGACTTAGTCCTCTTAAGTAAAGTGTTGAGTTCGAACCTTGTGGATGAACAAAATGTGGTTGGGAGGGAAGAATCTCATTAAAGGGGATACTTCCTACCAATATTATGGTTAGAAAAAAATATATATATATACACACATACCATACCATATAAGGCATTCAAAGGAGTTTTTTGAAATCTCTTACTTTATAAACTACTTTAATGCGGTTAAAATATAGGGTAAAAAGTTCACAAGGAGAATTTGGTTTACCAAATTAGACTCAGTTTGTCAGACTAGACTCTTCTCTATAAATTGAACTCAAGCTTTCATGTATGACACACCTCATATTGATATTTCATATCTTATTAGATCGCATAGCCTATAACCCATGGGTTCAAACAACTTGCCAAACTTGAACAATGTCGCTAAGAAGACCAGAGGTCAGCAAAAGATCGAGATGAAGAAGATGAGCAACAAGAGTAACCTTCGAGTGACATTCTTAAAGCGTCGCACTGGGATTTTTAAAAAGGCGAGTGAGCTTGCAATCCTTTGCAACATGGACCTCACTGTGATTTTGTTCGCACCTAGTGATCGAGTTTTTTCATTTGGTAGCCCTAATGTGGATTCTATTATCCAGTAATATATGGCAAAGGGCCCACCTCCCCTGCTAACTTAGGACCTCAACGAGGCCTACTCCACCGTGGACGAAGGTGAGCTCCACGCACAACTTAACTACTTATCCAACCAAATTGTTGTAGGGAAGAAGCGCTTAGAAGATATAAACCGTTTGTTGAAGGTTGCAAAGGATCATTCCTATTGAAAGCATGGATAATGCGCAACTTGACAAGTACAAGAAGATGTCAAAGGAGTTGAAGAAACGTATTAAATAAAATCATGAGAACCTCCATTGATAGATGCTTATTTAAATTTTTAGCAATTTTAATTTTGATTTACAAATGAGCACTAGCTTAATCAATTTCATGTATGGCATATGATTAGGATTAATTATCTAGAGTTTTTGTTATGTTGAATTTAGTCCCTTTTAATATCACAATTGTGCGATTTACACCCCTCAATTTCAATTGTGTTAATTGATTCATTTTACATTTCAAATGTGTGATTTTATTCATCAAATTTCAATTGTGTCAATTAATTCATTTGGTATCGCAAATGTGCAAATATTTAGTTCCTCTAAATTTTTAATTGTATGATTTGAACTATTTTTTTAAGAGAAAAATCACACAAAAAGGAGGGCTTTAGAGTGGTGTTGGAAGGGTTTTGAATGCAAGAATGGAGTGTAGTTTGTAATCAACTTCATGCATATTTGGTTTAAAATTGTAATGGTTGTGCACATATTTCAATGTAAATTTAATGGATAAAAGAAAAATGAAAACAAAAGTAAGGGTTTTGATTAATTTATAATAGTACTTTTAACTTAAACATATTTTTCCACCATTTATCTAAACATACACTTCATAAGAAAGTTTTGAAGCGGCGGTCATTCAAGAAGGAATGAGAAACATTTAGGTTTAGGGCTAACAAAAAACTTATTTTCTTAATTAATAACAAATTTAAATATTTAATTAAGTTAATAATAATTAGTGGTTTATATCATGACTGTTAATTTATTTCAAATGATATCTAACGGTTTAAAGTGATATGTCCACCGTGTGGTTGCGTTTAATTGGTTTTGACAATTTCAAAGCTAACACAAATTATAATTTAATTATTTAAAAAATACTAACGACCGATTTTAGAAACTGCTATGAATGAGTTTAAATTTTTTAACAAACATGTTAGCACTTTACATAGCCAACCTAATGGCAGAGTACAAATACAAAATAATTTTTTTTTCGAGAAATGAAAAAACCTATTTTCTTTATTAAGGATTAAAAACAAAATTCGATGATATTTGTAGGAAAAAAATATTTAAATATTTTTAAAAAGTCAAATTCTTTGTACAATATAATATTTAATAATTATCACACCATTACGTATTGCATAATGGTTTGATATTTAGCGTCACCTTATTTTCTTTAGCCCTTTTTTTTTTTTTGAAATAAAAGTATGTTTCTAATAAAATAAAATAATTTTTTTAATAATAATAATAATAATAATAATTTTGTATTTATCAGAAGTACAATTGCAATAGAAGTGCATGTTTGGGTCATTCCAAGTCCAATTTCAGCATATTGATATTGGAATGAAAATGAAATAATCGATTTCTCTTCGAAGGGTGTCCACGTTCATAATTAATTGACGTGAAAAAATATATTTTTATAATTTTGGAATATTAAATATTTTTATTTTTATTTTTTAATATTTTATTTGATCAATTTTGATATTAAAGTATTTTTTTATTTTTTTTTTATTGTCAATTAGTTTCTTTAATGAATAAGTTGTTTCTAATGAATGTTATATATCTCACTAATAAAAGTCATGACATAAAAAAATATTTTTTTTTTAAATATTATTTAAAAAAAAATTAATACCATATATCTTGTTATTTGAATGACACAAATATTAATGACATATATTTCGTTAATTGAGTAACAGGTAATATTACAAAAATTAATTTTTTTTAAAATTTATTTAAAAAAGTTAAAATAATAATAATAATATCACTCAATACTTTAACATAGGAATTTCTCTTTTTTTTTTTTTTTGCCTTTAATTGAACTTTGGAAAGAATGATGAAAATGTAGTTGAGACCTAGACAGCTATCATCAATAAATCACCCAAATAATTTGCTATCATGTGCTTTCATTACACGCATTTAATTAGACCAAAACCAAAGGCAAAATAAATTATCCATAGTCTCCTATTACTCCGGGACTTGCGGATTAGAGAGAGATAGAGTGCAAATTATTAACAATAATAATGGGTTTTTCTAATAAAAAATTGAGTTCAATGCATTCAGATTGTTGATGATTCTCCTTTTATTAGTGACTTATTTTGTTTATATTATTTTGATAATTTTTTTTATATTATTAGTTTATTACATTACCACGGACATAAAAGAAAACAATTTCTTTTGCTTTTGTTTTCATTAGAAATACATGATAACTTTTTACTTTGCAGTTATTTGTGTAAGAATGCTGTTATAATTAAATTTAATTTTGTTAAGGTTAAATAAATTATAAATTTTTATCTTTTAATCAGTCCAGATTATTTAAAAATAAGGAATTGTCTGTTTAATGTTTAAGTCTACAAACAAAAGTGACTTTTAAGATTGTATATTTTATTTTATCTTTTTCAAAAATGATTTATTACAGTTTTTTTAATAAATAATATATTTTTTTTTTCTTTTCAAAAACATATCTATCTTTTCTTTTTAATTTTGTAACTAATGTTCAGACAACGGTTAACAAGACTATAATTTACATCTAGATCTTTTTCCTTCTTACCACTTAAAAAGTAAAATAATTTAATCAACCACCACATTCCTCTAATCCTCTCTCTATCTGTATATCGCTAATCGTTTTCTCTCTCCTTCTCATCTTGTCTATATTCAACAAATTCAAATTAGAGGCAAATCCAATCCCAAATACCCCACAGAGAAAAAAGTGGCAAATCCATATTTTTAGAACAAAAGAATAAGAACAGCAAACAAAAGTACACAGACAACAAGAGAGAGAAAAGAAAAGAAGCGTGGCCGTTTCAACGGCCACCACCATCGCCACCTCACCACACCCATTTGGCCACTCCTCCATCGTTCTCTATTCCCTTCCCATCTTTTTCCCTCCATTTTCTCGGAAACCCAAAATCACAAACAAAAATAGGAAAACCACAATCAAAAAACCAGGGAAAGGGAAAAAGAAAAAGAACAAAAAAAATAATTAAAAAAAAAACAAAGAAAAAAAAAAACCTGGGTTACCCCGAAACCAAACCACACCACAGAAACACAGTTCTAATATCATCATCCAATTCTTTCCCTTCCCTCCAAAAATGCAACGGAAATGATTTTAATCGCTTATTTGTTTATTATTTGATGAGAAAATGCAACACAACATCTTCGCCACAATGCGAAGCTTGAAGATCATGGACGGTTGCAAGGGCACTCAGGTCTACGCCATCAACCCCGCCGGTGGCGCCGGCGGCGCCACCGGCGGAATCGGCGAGAAGCTTCTCCAACAACTCCACGACCATTTCAAAGCCCAATCCCTTAGGACCAAATCTGCTCGGAACATGCAACCTCCGAACGTTACGGCGCCGTCGGAGGCTGTCTTCTCCGACGGGTCACTCCTCCCCTACGGCCTCCCCATGACGGACCTCCTCGAGCCCAAAATTGAACCCTCCCTGATGTCGGTGGACTTCGTCGAAACCCTCGCCGGCGTCCACAGCCGCACCGAGGACCGCCCGCAGTTCGAGCGCTCCGAGGTCTACCTCGAGCAGTGCTCCATCTTCCGCGGGCTGGCCGACCTGAAGCTCTTCCGCCGCAGCCTCCGCGCCGCCCGGCAGCACGCCATTGACGTCCACACCAAGGTCGTGCTCGCCGCGTGGCTGCGCCACGAGCGACGCGAAGACGAGCTGATCGGCTCCTGCTCGATGGACTGCAGCGGGAGGAACCTCGAGTGCCCCCGCGCCTCCCTGACTCCGGGTTACAACCCGGAGTCAGTTTTTGATTACTGCGTGTGCACCCGTGCACACGTAGATGATTATGACAATGATGATGATAATGATAATAATAATGATAATAATGACGATGTTGATGAAGACGATGATGATGCAATGGCCACGGTGGTTGACGAGCAATCCTCCGCCGGGGAGGCAGAGGAAGAGGAGGAGGAGGACAAGGGTGACATGTCATTTTGTGTTGGTGATGATGAGGTTAGGTGTAGTAGGTTCAACATAGCCTCACTTTCAAGGCCCTTTAAGACAATGTTGTATGGTGGATTCTCAGACTCAAGGAGGGAGAAGATTAATTTTTCGCAGAATGGTTTTTCTGTTGAGGCATTGAGGGCTGCTGATGTGTATAGTAGGAGCAAGAGTTTGATCCATTTTGAGCCCAAGGTTGTTCTGGAGTTGCTATCTTTGGCGAACCGGTTTTGTTGCGTGGAGATGAAGAATGCTTGCGACGAGCATTTGGCGTCACTTGTCTGCGACATGGACAACGCCCTGTTGCTTGTTGAGTATGGATTGGAGGAGTTCGCGTACCTGCTGGTGGCGGCCTGCCTGCAGGTGTTTCTCCGGGAGCTCCCTGGTTCATTGCAGAGTTTGAGTGTTGTGAAGATATTTTGCAGTCCAGAGGGTAGGGATAGGCTGGCTCTGGTGGGGCATGCGTCGTTTGTGTTGTATTATTTTTTGAGTCAGATTGCAATGGAGGAAGAGATGAGGTCGAACACCACCGTGATGCTGTTGGAGAGATTAGTGGAGTGTGCAAAGGATGGTTGGGAGAAGCAAACCGCGTATCACCAATTGGGTGTTGTTATGCTTGAGAGAAAAGAATACAAAGATGCACAACATTGGTTCTTGGCAGCGGCGGAGGCAGGTCATGTTTATTCTTTAGTGGGAGTTGCAAGGGCCAAATATAAGCGTGGTCACACGTATTCAGCGTACAAGTTGATGAACACGCTTATTTCTGATCATAAACCAGTTGGGTGGATGTATCAGGAAAGGTCTTTGTATTGTGTCGGGAAGGAGAAATTGATGGACTTGATGTCTGCAACCGAGTTGGATCCAACTCTTTCCTTTCCTTATAAATTCCGGGCTGTTTCATTCCTCGAGGAGAACAAGATTGGACCAGCCATTGCAGAAATCAACAAAATAATCTGCTTCAGGGTTTCTCCAGACTGCCTTGAACTGAGAGCTTGGTTCTTGATTGCGATGGAGGATTACGAAGGAGCCCTCAGGGATGTCCGGGCAATTCTGACGTTGGATCCGAATTACATGATGTTCTATGGGCATATGCATGGTGATCAATTGGTAGAACTTCTCCAACCTGTTGTTCAGCAGTGGAGTCAGGCCGATTGCTGGATGCAGTTGTATGACAGATGGTCCTCTGTTGATGATATTGGTTCTTTGGCTGTTGTACACCAGATGTTAGCAAATGACCCCGGAAAAAGTCTTTTACGCTTTCGGCAATCTCTCCTTCTGCTACGGTGAGTGTAATCGTTAAACTAATTCAGTTATATCTTATTTCATTAGTGAGTTCTGATATAGATTCTAGATTGAGGTATCCCATGAAAGCAAACTATGGCAAACTAATGAAACTGTACTGTGTACTTGCCAGGATCTACATTGAGGTATTTATCAGTTAATGTGTTAGTCCAGGATGTGACTTTCAGTTATTGTATCTTCACTGCTTTCAGAATGAATGGAAACTGTTAAGTACTTTGAAAAACTGGTTGGGTGTGTTTTAGTACTTATTCTATCTTGTTTGGTTATGTACTTTTCTCTAGTGTTGCTCTTTAGAAAGTGTTGATACTTGATTGTTATCTACTTAGGATAGTTAATTTGTCTCGTAGTCCCGGTTCATTTTAATGCTGGAGCTTGACTGTTGATTTTCCTGAATCTTGCAGGTTGAATTGTCCAAAGGCTGCCATGCGTAGTTTGCGGCTGGCTAGAAATCATTCTACATCTGACCATGAAAGGCTTGTCTATGAAGGATGGATATTGTATGACACTGGTCATCGTGAAGAAGCATTAGCAAAGGCAGAAGAATCTATTTCTATTCAAAGATCATTTGAAGCGTACTTTCTCAAAGCTTACGCATTAGCCGACTCAAATCTCGATTCAGAGTCCTCAAAGTATGTGATCAGTCTCTTGGAGGAAGCTCTTAGATGCCCTTCTGATGGTCTTCGGAAAGGACAAGTGAGTGCCAAGTTTTGGATTAAAATTAAACATGTTATGTTGATACTTGATATCAGTGCTGAAGTAATGTATTTATGTTTGTTATTCTTTTAAATTGTAGGCACTGAATAATCTAGGGAGTGTCTACGTAGACTGTGATAAACTGGACCTTGCTGCTGACTGCTACATGAATGCACTCAACATCAAGCATACACGAGCGCATCAGGGGTTGGCACGTGTATATCATCTTAAAAATCATCGCAAAGCAGCATACGATGAGATGACAAAGCTAATAGAAAAGGCCCGGAATAATGCATCGGCTTATGAGAAACGTTCAGAGTATTGTGACCGTGACATGGCAAAGAGTGATCTTAGTATGGCATCAGAATTGGATCCTCTAAGGACTTATCCCTACAGATATAGGGCAGCAGGTGAGTTACAATCTTCAATTTTCCTATAAACTGGTTTCATAGACAGATATTTTAGTTTTCTATGAAAAAATAGTTGATAGATTTCCTTTGATTTACTATGATTTAAATGAATGAAAAACCAATTTGTCTATCTTTTTGCTTTCTTCATTTACTTGTTTACATACCCCAACTCAAATCTTACATGTAGACAAACCAAATGACTCAAGTTTCCCCTCTATAAAAAATGCTCCTTGTTTGAATTTGTGGCATTAATCATGCACATTTATGCAGTGAAAACTAAGCATCGTTGCTTTAGATGTTGAAAGAAAACCATGGCTGTTCATAGGTTTTCTGTTCATAGCATGCCTATCAAATCATACATTATTGTAGGATACATGTGCGTTTGGGTTTGTTTTATCCTATCAAGAGTGATCAGATATGGAGAGATCTTTTGAGTTTGTGCTTATGCTTGTAGCTTTGTATGTTTTTTGTTCTGATTTTTGGTCTTGTTCATGCTGAAATACTTTTGTTTGCTGGGAGCATCTTGATAGAGCAATATGAATACAACATATTAGATAGAACCTTTGCAACCTGTTATTGCAATGTGTCTGCAACATGCACAAAACTTATCAACTTCTGACTCAAACTCTACCAGTTTTAATGGACGATCACAAGGAAGCCGAGGCAATAGCAGAACTTTCAAGAGCCATCGATTTTAAACCAGATCTGCAACTATTACATCTCCGAGCCGCATTTTATGACTCCATGGGTGATTTCGATTCCGCAGTCCGGGACTGTGAAGCGGCTCTTTGTCTTGATCCTAGTCATCTCGAGATTCTCGATCTTTGTATTAAAGCACAGGAGCATATTCAAGAACCAAACACAGAATCAGACATTTAAAAAAAAATATCACGTTTTCCTAGTGTTCCCAATTGGGGACAAGCCTATTTTTGCCAACCTGTACCTTTTTCTACTCATGAAGATCCACTAATCATCAATGACGCCATTTATCTGTAGTTAGATTTTGTCTCCAGAAACGGCAAAGTCTATATCTTCTTTCAGCTGGACTTCTGGAGAGCTGAACTGCAGAAAAGAGAAAAAGAAAAATTACAAGAAAGGTCATTTGGATTGAAAACTAAAGAGAGGAAGTAGAGGAGGAGGATAGCTTGTAAATATTGTAATGACTTATGGTTTTGTCAAGAGTATGGTCAAGTAGTGCAGACAAACTACTGCTGCTGCTGCTATGCTCCAGTATGCCACACCAGCAAATTTGGTGATGAGTTACTACTAGTTAGACAAAACATGTACATGAAAACCAAATTGTTATGTAAGTCCAAGGATTAGATAAATTACCATTATGTTTTTGGCTGAGCAATTGGCCAATTCACATTGTGTAATAACATTTTCCACTTTTCTTTGTTGTATAAATACAATTTTTCCTTGACAAAACTTTATGTTCATGATGAGTTAGTTCTCTTTGGAGAAGCTGTGTCCATAACTAGTTATACAAGTCTTAACACTTCACATCACCTTGTAAATCGTTATTGACCATGTAAGTATTAATGAAAAAGTTTATTTAAACTTAGCACTATTATATAATGGGTTTAATGATGATACACTGATAATATAAAAATAGTTTTACACTGTTGTATAATCATAACTCACTATTTGTATGACTTTTAAGATAATTTTATAAAAGTTAATAGACTTATCATAAATGAAAGGTTGTGATTGTTTAACAGTGTAAAACTATTTTACATTGTAAGTGCATCACTCTTTTTCTCTTAACTGATGACTATTTTAAACCTTAGTCTTTTTCCCTTTTGTACTGCATCTGCAACCCTCAACTTTTAACCTGTTTTATTAGACTTTTGTGCTCTTGGTGGGATATTAGTTGCTCATTTTGCATCCAACACTTTATTTAATAAGGATATTTTTGTTGTTGGGGTTGCTGTGTGTGCATGTAAAGTTAAAATGTCCTGCAAATGCAATTTCCCTGTGATTTCAGGTTCCTTGATTCTGCATAGTCTTCCACGTGTAAGGAGACCTTTTCAACTACCTGTGACCCTCTAGAAAGCAAGACCTTAGTCTTAAATGGTTTTCACGAGATACCCCATATTTTCAGCTGCTGTTATTTATTCCTCCCAACCAACTAATGCGATGTCCTTTCTAATACCAATTCTTTGAACCTTCTGTCACGAAATTATCTCAGATATACTCAATTTAGTTATTGAAGCTCCCTTATATGGAAGACAAGGAAACAGAAGAATAATACAAACATGGAAAGGAAACGTCCTAGAAAGTTAAACTTGAATGCACCCCTTTTGTCCACAAGGCGTCTTGGTAGTCCAATTGTTGCAGATTCAGTTGGTGCAGTCCAAAATACAAGTGAAAGGGTTCCATTTTCTTGGGAGAAAGCACCTGGCAAGCCAAAAGACACCGAGAGGAGTGACAACACCGAAGACGACAGCACGCCTCGCCTTAGACTGCCACCCCGCCATTGGTTTCCTCCAAAAGAAGCAACTGAAGAAGAAGAAGAAGAAGAAGAAGATGTCGATCTTGGCAACAACAATGATGCGTTTTGTGATCAGGGAAACGATGGTAGTTGTGATGACAATGATGATTTCTTCTCGGATGCTATGGATGTCTTCTCTCTATCAGAGGCATTGGATTATGTCCAAAAGAAGTCAGAGAATGCTGCTCATAGACATAGTAACAACAGCAATGATGGGTTGAGGTTAAAGCTTGCAGAGTCCAATGGATACCAATCTCCCACTTACATGATCAATCGTTTTCTTCCTGATGCCACTGCTTTGGCTGCATCATCTGCTTTGCATTTTTCCACCAACTTTGAAGACAAAGTTTGTGATACCTGTAGCTATCAAGAGTGTTACACAAGGCATTCGTATGCTTCTTCTCCAAAGGGTTGTGGCTTGGATCTTCTCTTCCCTTGGCGTATGAAACACAAGCTTTGTTCTATAGAGAGCCCTGTGTTGCCATGCTCCACTAATCTGCACAAGCATCAGCGAAACTCGAAACAGAAGAAGCATCGTTCATCGACAACCTACATTCCTTGTACAAACGTGAAAGATATTTGACGGGTGAGAAATGCTACGAACACCCTCGGTCACACTCTTTTAAATACACCCTCTCTTATTAGTTAAAATTGATTGAGAATGAGAAAGTTTGATTGAGAATGAGAAAGTTTGATGGATTCCATGTTATATTTGATGATTCTCTTTCTTAGTTTCGCAGTTTTCAATAAATTTGAACGAATTAGAAAGAGTGTGTTTAAAGGAATTTGTTAACCAGAGAGTATGTTGCTAGTACTTCTATTTGATAGATATAGCTAGTTCTTTGATTTGTTCATTGATACTTCATACAAAATCTTTATTTTATATGTGTATATAATATATATAATGTGTTGTGTTACCTAATTAAACAATGTGCATTTTGTTGTATGACTATGCTTAATCAGTTCATTAATAGGGCTCGACTAAAAGATTGACTAAATGTGATAGTAGTTGTCTTTCTTGAAAATTTCTTGAAAACCCGTAACATTCAGGTTGAATTCAATTCATCTTGCCATTATTTAGGAGTGGATAAAGTGTATAGAATTAAATGATTGATGGTTTTGTGAAAAATAGAAAATCAGTTAATTATCTAGATTAGTAGTCAACATAGTCATTCATAATTTAAAACAACAGCAGCTAACTGATAAACTTTGATTCATTTCAGAGGTTTTGACTATAAGGGTGAACATTACTTGATTTGTGGTTTGTAAATCAACTTACTCGGTGTATAGTATTAGTATTGTCAAGATTACATAAATTCATAAAATGTAAACTGATTAAGAATCGATGTAGATAATGAACTAGTGGCATTTTAAAAATTAAATGTAAACTTAAACAGGGGCGGGCATACCCAGACTTAGATGAGAGTGGATCGGATCAACTGTAAAAATTAAAAATGTTTAATTGTAATTTTGATTTTTTAATTTTATAAATTTATAATTTTGATTAAGAAATACAATCGGCTATTACTTATGACGACAATTATTGGTATCAGTTAAGCCTATTTAGTAATAATAATATGATAGATAAAATATCACTCATCAGTTTTTATCACTTATAAAATAAAATTTGATACTCACATCATATCACGCATGTTACATTTCTTTTTTCTATTTCATTTTTTTTTTTGGAATATACTAGCTTTGAATTGTCTATCAATCATTTTCAATGCACTTGGTCTGTCTTGTATACTCGTTCGTGTTCATGTAATCTATATAATAAATAAAAATCAATAAATAAATAATAAATACAAACAGTTAGAAGCTTGACAGTTGTTGACTCTTTGCTTCTACGCTGAGATGATATTTCATTTTGGAAGTTTGAACAGATCCACATACGACAAAAAATAATTATCCCTCATAAGTCTAGCCATGCCAAAATTCCAACATCCAATATAAAATAATCTGAGCAAAATGTATCTGGATGATTTATATACGTGAGGTTTAAAGTGATTTATATCAAAAAAATATTTTATTTTAAATAAAATAATTATATGTGAGACTTTTTTTTACCTATACCTGAGACATTTTTATTAATATACAATATCTTTTTACTTGATAAAAATAATTAAAAATATTTTTTTTATTAGTGAATCTAAAATGAGGACTTTAATTAGTTTATCTTTAGAAAATCCTAAATATAATCCATGCAAGGTTTATACTCCTTATTATTAAGAAAAATGTTGTACCATTAAGAAAAATTATAAACATATAGATTTTTCTTTATCTACGTCCAATTACAAATGATTGGGTATGATAAATTTGTGATTAAAGGATAATATAAAATTATTTTACTTTTTTTTTATGTACAATAGTTAAATCCATGAAAAAATCATTAATTGGTACAAAATTGAGGAACCAATTATGTGGGAGGGAATATGAAGTAGAACTCTAGTGCTCTTGTAAGTGCAAACAAAAAGTGAATATAGTAGAAAGAAAGAACAAATTAGATGAATATTCTTCTGCTATCTACCAGTTTTTATTGGCACTGTACTTCTGCCAATGGAGGATAAACTATTTGAAGACACAGTCTTACCAGTAGGTATGGCATCTAAGAAACCTAAGCTAGTTGTGCTGCTTTGAGAATCATAGTGTCTCCAATCAGTGATATCAGGAAGAGGGTCATCAAAGTTCATGTATCTAACCACTTGTTTCATGGAAGGTCTAAAATCACCTTTGTATTGAGCACACAAGAGTCCCAATTTCAGCACCAACTCCACTTCCTCCTCATCATAAACCGAATCCATCTTAGGATCAACCACTTCAAGAATCTGACCAAGTTGGCAATTCTCAAGAACCCAATCCACCAACAAAAACTGGCCTGATGAACATTGTCGGGTTGAAGGAGACCTAATACAAAATTTAAAACAATAATTTATTTAAAGGAAATAGTTATATATATAATAGGTCTTTTTTTTTTTTGTTAACATACATAAACTTTTTTTTTACAAATATTTTTGAGTGAGTTTAATGTTTATATACTGTAAATGTAAAATAGGTATACATTGTAATTAATTATAATCTCTATTTTAATAATTTTAAAATAATTTTATAAAATTTAATTCACTTAACCTAAATGATGAGATGAATTGTGATTAACTTTTAATATAAAATGAGTGCATCACCCCCTTTTTTTTTTTTTTTTTGTTGGGAATCTAAAGCGAGTGTTTCAGTTATTTTACCTTTGAGCTAGCGCGGGTGAAGAGTCAACAGGTCTTGTGCCAGCAACCACTTCAAGGAGTAGGACCCCAAATGCATACACATCAGAGCTTGTTGAGCATTTTCCTGTTCTGGTTAACTCTGGTGCAATGTATCCAATGGTGCCAACTACACTTGTTGTGTGTGACACTTGGTCATGACTATAGAGCCTAGCTAGGCCAAAATCACCCAAACGAGCATTGAAATCACCATCTATCAGAATATTGCTTGATTTCACATCTCTATGGATCACCACTTGCTCCCACTCTTCATGAAGATACAACAGCCCTGCAGCAACACCTTTGAGAAGGGGTGCTCATGATTAGATTTTTTTAATAACCACGATCATTACTAATAAATAACTAGTTATTATAACTATAATATAACTAGTTTTGTATAACTGATTATAATTTCAAATAATTATATTCATAAAACTAGTTATAATTTTATAATCATTAGTATATAATTAGTTAGAAGATTACTAATTAATGACATTCTTTTTGATATTCTCTTTTCACATAATTTCTATACTATTGATTAAAATTGATTGAAAATTATTAGTTTTAGTGAATTTCAAATATCATTTAACTATGATGTTAGCACTTCTCTAGTTGATTATTATTATTTATATTTATTTTTTACAAAATTGGTGTTTTTTTAGCAACCCTACCTTTGAGGATGTTGAATCTCTGGTTCCAATCCAAAGCAAAGTTTTTGTTGAATAAGAGAGTGTCAAGGCTCCCATTTGGAATGTAGTCATAGATTAGTATAAGATCACTCTTGTGCTTGCACCACCCTTGAAGGTTGACCAGATTCTTGTGTCTCAGTCTTCCTAAGCTTTCAATCTCAGCTGCAAACTCCCTCATTCCTCTCAGTGGACTTGTCATGATCCTTTTGACAGCAACCTCAGTTCCTGAGTAAGGTAACACACCTTTGTACACACAACCAAAGCCTCCAACTCCAATCATCTGGGTCTCTATGAACCCTTTTGTTGCTATGTGAAGATCTCTATATCTGAACCTGTGAGGACAATCCATCTCCCAATCCTCAAGTGTTTCAAACACCATGCTGTATCTCTTGTAGAGTGCCACAATAAACAAGAGGCACAACAAGGTGATGGTCAAAGCAGACAAGATGGCTATCACAACCTTGATCCAAGGAAAAGAGGATGCACCTTTCTCCTTTGGTGGTGGCTTTGGAAGGAGTGTAAAATTGAGTGGAGGAGCAACACCATTCATTGAAAAGCTCCACCCTAGAATATAATGAGAACTTGCTTTCCTCTCACCTATTTTTTTTTTTAATTGAAAATCAAATATAAATAGTATAAATTTGGACACAAAATGTGCCCGAAAGCAGGAAATCAGAAAGAGGACAGGTACAGAAAAGGAAACTAAAAGCTAACCCTTAACCTTAAAGCATTCAAGGCCACCAAAGGATTGAAGTTTCAATTGCAAAAAGATAAATATCTTGGGAATATGTTTAGATACATTATTTTTAGAAGAAATTTTATGAAAAAAAAATGAAAACTTTTTTAAAAGTTAAAATTATTTTCTTTCCATAGTTAATTAATAGAAATTTTTTCATACAATTTATTTAAAAGATACAGTGCCTCTACAAATTAGTTATTATAAAAATTAATTTTAATTATGAGAAGTTAATTTTACTTTTTTTTTTTGTTTTGTTTTGTTTTAGAAGTCATTGTAGAAACATTTTGTCCAAACAAGTAATAAATCCTCAAAGATTAAGAGTTGCTTTCCTCTCACCTGTTGATGCTGAGAAACCAAAAAACATGTTTTCCTTCATAACAGGCTTGATGTCAATGACCTTGGATATAAGTGGCTTGCTTGGTTTTAGATGTAAATAAGGAGCTACTGTGATATTCAAGGTTTGTGTTCCACCATCATATTCAATCCAAGCACAAACAGCATCTTCCTTCTCCATGGTGAACTCTTCCTTCTTAGCATCCATGCCTTCTTCAAAATATGCTGCAGGCTCAGCAGCATCTGAGTGCATGCCATTTAGGTTTACACCAACATGGTTTCCTTCAGTGTCAGTGTCATCCTTGTAGCCATTCACAGTGTCAAACTCAACCACCAAGATGTGGTTTGAGGTGCTCCTATCATTGGAAGGGTTGAAGAGACCAAGAAAGTGTCCACCTTCAGCTTCTGGGAATTTTGTTGTGGAAGCTATGGTGAAGGCTAGACCAAATCCACCAGGGCCTGAGCTTGGTGACACAATTGAGAAAACAAAGCATGTGCTAAAAGAAGAAACTTTTGTTTGGGATGATGAAGAGTTTGTTGTTTTCTTTAGCATTTTGATGGGTTGGTTGTAGAATGCATGGCCAACAATGTTGTTTTGTCTATTGGTGAGCTTGAGTGTGCCTTGGGGTGTGATATTTGAATTCCCTTCAAGGGTGAAGTTTGTTTCACTTTCATTGAAGCCATGGAATAGGAAGGAAATAGCAGTGGAATTAGTAACTAGGAGAATGAGAAAGATGAAGAGAGCTAAGAGATTTTTTGGAGCCATTAGCACAGTTGGAAGAGTTGTGATGCTATAACATATATATCTTATATTTTCAAATGAAGTGGACATTTGTGTGAGGGTTGAAGACTTGAATGGGTCCAAGTCAAAAAACACGTAATGAAAAGTATGTATATTGAAAAAATAAAATGTTAAGTCAGTGCATTCCCAGAACAAGTAAAAGTCATTAATATTAGGTTTAAATACGTTTCAGGGTCATGAAAATACAAGATTTTTTTTTTATTTCTGTTAAATTTCTGTGTTGTTTTAAATTCTTAATAAATTTTTAATTTTATTTTAAATTTTTATCCATGATCGGGATCATTTAAATCGTTGAGATTAATTAATGATTAAAATAATACATGTAATTGGTAGATTAGTTGGACTCAAAATAAAATTAAAATTTATCTTAAAAAAATAGAATTTTACATATATTTTATTTAAGAATTTTCTTTTATGTTAGCTGCTACTTGATAACTTTAAATAAATTTTAATAATCGCATAATATTGGAAAGAGTGTTAGAGTTAATATAGATCTTTTGTGGTGTGGGATCAAAGTTATGTATTAAAATGTTTTTTTTTTTTAAGTTGTTGAGTGCAAAATGGGAGAGTTTTGTTGGCGTGATCGATGGAGATTCTATTGAATTTTCTTTGCCATAAATTTCCATTGAGAAAATGTTGGAAGCTGTTAGAAGAAGTCTTTGATTGGAGGGAATCATATGAGATGCAAATTAATGAGACCGCCAATGAAATAGGAATTTAATTTTCTGTTTCTTTCTGGTTTGTGCAATAATGCATAGTAAGTACATAAGATCTTACCCACGTCCTCACCTAAATAGACAAATATAAAGAAACTTTCTTGGTTTATTTTATGAGTTTAAAAGTATTGATACTGGAAATTAGTTTTTTAAATAATTTATAAAAATTAACCGATTTATAAAAAATAAAAGACTTTGATTGTTTTGTTTAACCCCATATATATATAATTACTTTAAACTCTTATTTTATTACTTATATTTCCCCATATTATTGGCATTTCACAATCTTGACCACTTGAAAAAGAAAGCACCATAAAGTATAAATCGAAGATAACGGTCCACTCGATCGTATATTCGTATGCAATAATTTTGATATTCTAGACAAATATCTAGGCTCATAGTAATTAATATTTATATATTAGCTAATTTCATATATACTATATTTTAAATTGATATTTTTTTAAAAGAATTGATATGGTTTTTAAGATATTTATTATAAAAATTAAAAAGTTTATCATATATATGACTATTTATAATTAAATAATTAGCTTAAGTATGTTTTTTTTTAGGGGAAGTGTGTTTTAAATCTCTAAGATTGGAAGTTTATTTTTTATTTTAGTTTTATAAATTAAATTTTAAGAGTTTTAGTCTTTAAATTTGAGAAATATGTTTTTTAGTGACTCAAATTTGAAATACTTTTTATTAGTGTTTCTTTTTGGAAGTTTCAAACGGAAAATATTGAATTTAAAAAATGCATATATTTAGTCCTCCATCTATTTTAAAGAGTTGACAAAACGTTGACTTTGTCTACTTAATATTTTTGAATTAACAATAATGAACTATATTTTTTTGAATTAATAATAATGACCCATATTTTTTGAATTAATAATAATGGCCCAACGCTCTTCTTCTCCTCTCTCGAATCCTAAATTTTTTCCCTCACTATTCTAAAGTCTCATATTCTCCAAGACTCAACAACCCCATCTCCTTTCTCCTCCCTTTCGATGTTCATTGTGTGAGTCATCGAAGTTGAAGGAGAAGGTGTCATAGAGCTTGCACGAGGTGAGGTTGCACATCACAAAAGTCTCGTGATGGTCATGTGAAGGTTGCGTGGTGGTCGCGTGGAAGCCTCGCGGAAGGCTTGCAGTGTTCGCTTGAAGGAGAAGAGGAGAGGAGCAGGGAGGTGGGGTTGTTGAATTTCGAAGGAGAAGAGAAGAGAAGGGAGTCGGAGTCGCTGGTCTCAGAAGAGAATAGGAGATGAGACTTCATAACAGTGAGAAGGAAAATTTAGGGATTTGGAGGAGAATAGTCTTGGGCCATTATTGTTGGTTCAAAAAAATATGAATTATTATTATTAATTCAAAAAAATTAAGTAGGTCAACTCTTTAAAATAGACGGAGAGATTAAATTTGTGCATTTTTGAAATCAAGAGAATTCAATTGTTCACTTTTAAAATTGAGGAATGAAAATCGACATTTCAGAAAATCAGAGGATAAAAATTATAATTAAGCCTAATATAAATTATCTTTATTTGGAGGAACTAAAATAAGAAGACGGTTATATTTTGAAGATTAAAAACATATTTATGTATTAAATAATAATATAAAATATTTATAGTATTAATTTTAATTAAATTCTTTATATTTTTTTTGTAAATATTAGTATTAAGATTAAAATTTAAGATAACAAACAAATTACTCAAATAGTGCAACTCCCACCACTAAGTATTTGTATAATATTTTTATTTATACATATTTTTCCTCTATTCTTCTTTCTTATATCACGTTTTATAATTTATTATTTATTTTATTTTAAATTTCTCTTTTGAAAATCTTGTAAATTAAAATATAAAGTGTATGGCAAGGCCACTTTCTAACTACTTGTTCTGAAATATTACTGTAGTAATTAATACACTATTAATTTATTAATTAAGAATCTCTCAAACAATTTAACAATGCCAAACACGGGATGAATGTTTCTAGATAATCGAGTATAACAATGCATAATTAAGAATCTCACAATCTTTATAGCTAGCTAACTCAGGTAGGAAAGTATCATAATAGAAAAAAAAAGAAAAAAGAAAGATGGAGAGAATTTATTGTTGCAAAAGTCAATAAATAAAAACCAAACATTACACATGATTAGCATAATATTTAAGTTTATTTTAACCAATATAATTACACTTGTGGTCAATTACCTGGTGAAATCTCAAATATCTCTGAGGGAATAATAGTTATTGCAAAGATAGGATAGATCGTAGGAAAAAAGAAAAATGAGCGGAGAAAAGTGCTCCGCCCTGGCTTTGGAGGACGATCCTTTACGTAACACTAAGAAAGTGAAAAATAAAGAGGTTGAAGAGCTAATGATGCGATCATGGTGAATGCGGAAGTTAAGTCAAGTGCTCCATATAAGAAGAAATTGTTAACTATGCCTGAAGAGGAAACAATGATTTTTGAGCATGTTAGATCCTGCCCAAGAATAAAACAGTCCAGAAATAAAACAACCAAAGCTTGCATTTTGGCCTCCAACAAAAATTGTTTTCTGCTAGTATTCATATATTTTTAAAAAAAATTATAAAAAAATGACTTTAGGTTTCATTTATCGTTGGATCAGCCTGCTAGATCTTGTTGGTTGAAGTTGATGGTGGAGGATAAGGGAATGGAGGAAGTGGTTAATGAGCTTAAAAAAATGAACAAAAGGGGTGCAAGTGGAAGAAAGATTTTTTTTGCCTTCAATTACATGATTGGTCTTCCACATGTGGGAAGAAGGAGTAGAACACATTCATGGAATTTTTAAATTTGATCGAGAGTTGTGGAAGCAGGGGAATTGTAACTTTTGAGGATGGTAGAGCCTGTGAGAAGTTGGAAAATGACTTGGAATTCATGCCATTCTTTGAGAGGCATTTGGTGCATTACAAGGCCTAGTTAGAGTCAATTGAATCACATTTCCCAATTGAATCACCTTGTGTCTCTTCTCTTGCATGGTTTCAAAAGCGGGAGAAGATCAAAGAGGGTAACTCCCATTTTCAAACAGAGATTGGCTTAGAGAGTTGCAGATTGAGCAATGCAATTTTAATGGAAATAAGAGAGATGTTGAGTGGATGTGAACAAGGTTCATATCAGGCTAGGATTGAAGGACAGAATGATGATCAATTGGTTTTGGAATGGAAAGGAACCCTCCGGTAAGAGTTTCAACTTGGAGAAATTAAAATCAACTAGATTTTAACCTGCACGGTAGTTTCTATATATATATATATATATATATATATATGATATATTTTAGATAAATTAAAATCAGTAAATTAATAAATATTGTATTAAATTATGAAATAAAATAGATGTAAAATATTTGATTGAGACTTTAGAAATCAAGAATTAACTTGAATATATTTTTGGTCTCGATAATTTAAGTAATTTAAATTTTTGTGCCCTTAATTTTTTATTTTTTTTAATCTCTTAATTTAGAAAAATATTCTTTCTAGTCTTTTATCTAGTAAAAATTCACCATAAATTATAAATTCAATTGGACCGGAGAAACTAAAAATAACATTTAAAAATTTAAATCAAGATAAAAAAAAAATCAAATTTAAGATATTAAAATCATATTTAAACCTTAAAAATATATCCAATACAATTATAATATATCCAAAATATATTTAAGACTTAAAAATATATCCAATACTAATTAAATACATTTTAAATCTAATCAACCACAAAATACTTGTAGCAATATTTTAGTTTCCAGCAAATTAAAAATAACTTTTACGTAGCATATAATTAATGATAATTATATAGTATTTATTATTTTTTATAACTGTCATTTTAATCATAATTATTATATATTACAAGTAATTAAATATGTCTATATATGTTCAGTTACTTAATACTACTATTAATTTTCTTTTATGAATACTTAATAATAACTATAACAACACAATACACAAAAATATACGCTACATAGTTGTTCTTCAAATTTTCTAATGATACACAAAAATAACTGCATGTTTGGATTGGCATCTAGAGCCGGCTGATCCACGTTTGATCAAAACTATATAATGTAGCTTATGCATCATTATCATCTTTAGACGTGAATTTTTACAAATATGTGGATCCCCAACTAAAATCCAAACACACTAACATGTTGCATTCTTAAAAAATAATATACAAAAATGATTTTATTTTTATCTAGCATATTCTCATTATGTTTGCATGTTGCATACTCTCTCCTATGTACATATTTTATGAAAAAGTAACAACAAAAATTACTAATAATGTCATTAAACAAAATTGATGCATAATCTTTTAAGTTATTAAAAAAATTCATGATATTAGTTACTAAAATCTAAAACAAATGGTATTTTATCCATTACTATACAATATCATTTTTTTTATATATATATATAATTACCTTTAAAAACCACTTTTTAAATTGAACTGTGGGTTACTTTTTACTTTTTATTTTGTGTATTTATTTCAATGTTAAAGATTCTAGGATGATTTGTTTACCCTTTTTTGGCTGTTACTTATCCTATTTATAAAACCTTGAATATTTATTATTTCAATTATGAACTTAAATATTTAGAGTCTGAATTTAGGTTTCATTGAAGAAATACTAAATATTTAAGTTTTGAATTTAGGATTTCATTAATGATTTAGGATTTTAATTTATGGTGAAATTTAGGTTTTCAAAAATGAAAATATAATTATTTAGGATTTTAATTTATGATTTTATTTATGAAACCTCAAATATTCAAGGTTTTCTTTATGGAACGCTAAATATTTAGGGTTTTATTTATAAAATCCTAAATATTTAGGGTTTAATTTATGGTTTGATTAACAAAGACTTAAATATTTAAAGTTTTATTATTGAAACCTTAAATATTTAGGTTTCAATTTCGGTTGAAATATAGGATTTCATTAACGAAACCCTAAATAAATAAAATTTTGTTTATGAAATCCTAAATATTTAGGGTTTCGATTTATTGTCTCAATTATGAAACCCTAAATATTTAGGGTTTGAATTGAAGGTTTTATTGATGAAACCTTAAATATTTATGGTGAAATTTAGTTGTTCGTAAATGAAAACATAATTATTTAAAGTTTTGATTAATGATTTCATTTATAAAATACTAAATATTTAGGTATTGAATTTAAGGTTTCATTGTAGAGGTTCACTAATGGTTTAGGATTTAGGTATAATTTAGGCTTTCAAAAATTAAAACATAATTATTTAGGATTTTGATTTATGAAACCTCACATATTTAGGGTTTTAATTTAGGATTTTATTTATGAAATCCTATATATTTAAGGTTTAATTTATGATTTTATTAACAAAACTCTAAATGTTTAAAGTTTAATTATTGAAACACTAAATATTTAGTTTTAAATTTAAAATGAAATATAGGATTTCATTAATGAAACCCTAAATAAATGAGATTTCATTTTGTGAAACCCTAAATATTTAGGGTTTTGATTTATTGTTTCAATTATGAAACCCTAAATATATAGGGTTTGAATTTAAGGTTTTATTAAAGAAACCCTAAATATTTATGGTGAAATTTAGCTATTCATAAAGGAAAACATAATTTTTTAGAGTTTTGATTAATGATTTCATTTATCAAACCTTAAATATTTATGGTAAAATTTAAGGTTTCATTTATGAAATACTAAATATTTATGTATTTAATTTAGGGTTTCATTAGTGGTTTAAGATTTAGGATATAATTTAGGCTTTCAAAAATGAAAACATAATTATTTAGGATTTTGATTTATGGCTTAATTTATGAAACCTCAAATATTTAAGGAGTCAATTTAGGATTTTATTTTTGAAACATTAAATATTTAAGGTTTAATTTATTGGTTCATTAACTAAACCCTGAATATTTAAAGTTTTATTATTAAAACCCTAAATATTTAGGTTTGAATTTAGGGTGAAATATAAGATATCATTAACGAAACCCTAAATAAATAAGATTTCATTTATGAAACCTTAAATATTTAGGGTTTCATTTTTTTTCCATATTTCACACCCTAAATATTTTGGGTTTGAATTTAAGATTTTTTTTTTTAAAAAAAAAACCTAAATATTTATGGTGAAATTTAAGGTTTCATTTATATAAAATATTTAATATTTCATTTATGAAATCCTAAATATTTAGACTGAAATTTAGGTTTCATTGATGAAATCCTAAATAATTAAGTTTTTAATTTAGAGTTTTATTTATGAAACCCTAAAAAATATAGGGTATCAATTTAGGGTTTCATTAATGGTTTATGATTTAGGGTTTCAATTTGTTATTTAATTCATGAAAATTCTAAATATTTTTGGTGAAATTTAATGTTTCATAACTGAAAACATAATTATTAAGAGTTATGATTTATGGCTTCATTTATAAAACCCTAAATATTTAAGGTTAAATTTCGAGTTTCATTTATGAAATACTAAATTTTTAAGTTTTGAATTTAGGGTTTCATTAATGGTTTATGATTAAGGGTTACAATTTAAGGTGAAATTGAGGGATTAAAAAATGAAAACATGATTATATAGAGTTTTATTTATGAAACCTTAAATATTTAAAGCTTAGTTTATGGTTTCATTAATAAAATCATAAATATTTAAATTTTTGTTATTGAAACCATAAGTGTTTAGGTTTCTATTTAGGATGAAATATATGATTTTATTAAGGAAACTTTAAATAAATAGGATTTCATTTATGAAACCCTAAATATTTGGGGTTTTGATTTATTGTTTCATTTTTGAAACCTTAAAAATTTAGGGTTATATTTATAAAACTCTAAATATTTAAGTTTTAATTTATTGTTTCATTAAGAAAATCCTAAATATTTAATGTTTTATTATTCAAACCCTAAATATTTATGTTTCAATTTAAGATGAAATAGAGGATTTCATTAACGAAATCCTAAATAAATAAAATTTCAATTATGAAAACCTAAATATTTAGGGTTTTGATTTATTGTTTCAACTATTAAATATTACATATTTAGGTTTTGAATTTAGGGTTTCATTAATGGTTTAGATTTAAGGTTTGAAAAATGAAAAGCATAATTATTTATGTTTTTGATTTATTGTTTCATTTATGAAACCTCAAATATGGGATTTTATTAATGAAACCTTAAATATTTAAGGTTTTATTTATGAAATCTTAGATATTTAGGGTTTAATTTTTGGTTTCATGAACGAAACCCTCAATGTTTGATGTTTTATTATTGAAACCCAAAATATTTAGGTTTCAATTTAGGATGAAATATAGGATTTCATTAATTATAAAAGATGAAATCTTAAATCTTAAACCATAAAACCCTAAATTATAAAAGATGAAATCTTAAAACATGAAACCATAACTCATGCAACACAAAAACGTAAAATCTGATGTATTTGTTTACTCTCCATTGACCCCTTGATTTGGTGTATTTATTTACCTTAAAAAATTGAAAAAAAAAATAGTAAAATATATTATATCTTAACTTTTGAAGAGAAAATAAACATAAAAATGAGTGATTGGAGAAAAAAATAGAAACCAAAAGAAATAATGAAATAATGAAATAAATAGGAGTGTGATAAAAAATTACAAGGAACTCTACTGACTTCTCACCTTTAGTATGTTAAAGTCATGCAATACCAAAAACTCAATCTTATAATGGTAGAATAATATGTGTTTTTCTTATTTGTAATTTTACCTAAGGAAAAAATAAGAAAAATGAAAAAGAGAGAGAATTAATAATTAATATATAATTCGTAGTCAAAACACCAAATTGATGTTCCTCTGGTTTGAGATGCTATACTTGTTGGTTATTTAGATTGACCAAATAAAATAACCAAATAAGAGAGCAAATCGCATTACGTCAAATTATTGAAGAAGAGAGATTTAGAAATACCTGACTCCATAGAGATTGTGATTGATACACACAGCGGAAGCCTTTTGTTGATCAATAACTAATGGTTGATTGATCTTCTTCAACCAAATCTCCTTTACTCCTGATGGGACCTTCGTTTTCTCTCAGATGGGGAGAGAAGAAAACTGTTTTTTGATTTGGTATTTTTTTTGGGGACCATCACCGTGCTTTATGTTTTTAATCCATTAGAGTTCCCATTATGCCCCAATGGGTAAAACTGACAATTCACTTATTAATTCCATATTATTTTCTATTGGCAGTCTAAGGACTCTCTGAATTAGATCACTTAAATTGAGCCATCTAAATGTGAATAACTAATATAAATGCTAAAATTAATATTTAATCCATATTAATTAATTAGGAATAAATAAATTCCTAACAATCTCCCACTTGGACTTCATATTAATCTTAGACATTTATATCACAAAGTTCTTTAGGCGCGCAACCGTACGTTATTCATTTTAGACTCCCCTTTAACAATCTGGTCCATCTCATATAAGAACAAGGAACTACTGCGGTTTTCGTCACAAACTCAACGTGACTAAGCCACAATGATCACCATTGTTACTTATATTTGATGACATAGATCAAATATGGATAAGTGATATGAAAATAACATGTCATGTGATCTTAATCATGTTTATTTTCAATTAGTCCAAACTTTATTCTTTATAGAGATCAATCCAAATGCAATAAAATCGCATATAAAACATAACATAAATTCATAATAAGATGATAAACATCAACTTTATTTATGCAGAAAATCCAAACAATAAAATGTTTGAGAAACATGAGATATAGAACATAACTAAGACTCCCACTAAACTTAGGTACTATCAGGAATTACACCCATATGAGCAGTGTGCTCATGAAAGACTTTAGGTACCAGACCTTTAGTAAGTGGATCAGCTAGCATGGAATGAGTCCCTATATGTTCTATGCAAATCTGTTTATTCTGAACTCTTTCCTTAACAACCAAAAACTTAATGTCAATGAATTTTAACTTAGTTGCACTCCTATTACTGTTGGAGTAATGAACTGCTGAGTTATTGTCACAGTAAATTTTCAATGGTCTTTCAATGTGATCGACCACTCTTAGACCAGTGACAAAGTTTCGCAGCCACATTCCGTGATTAGATGCCTCAAAACAAGCAACAAACTCCGCAGCCATAGTCGAAGGAGTTATCAAAAGTCTGTTTAACGGACTTCCAAGAGATAGCTCCCAGCCTAACATAAATATGTATCCAGATGTGGAGCGTTTGCTATCTTGACATCCAGCAAAATCAGAGTCTGAGTACCCAATGATCTCTAGATGATCAAACTTCTGATAGGTAAGCATGTATCCTTTTGTTCTCTTTAAGTAACGCATTACATGTTTTGCTGCTTTCCAATGTTGTATTCCAGGATTACTCAAGTATCTACCCAAGACTCCCACAACAAACGATATGTCGGGACAAGTACAAACTTGAGCGTACATTAAACTTCCCACTGCTGATGAGTAGGGAATCTTTTGCATCTCAGTTCTTTCAAGGTCATTACTAGGGCATTGTTTGAGACTAAATTTGTCTCCTTTAGCTATAGGGGTGTCCCCTGGATTACTATCTTTCATGTCGAATCTTTCTAAAACCTTATCGATATAATTCTCTTGTGACAGCCTTAGGATACCTTGAGAGCGATCTCTTAGTATCTTGATGCCTAGCACAAAGGCGGCTTCCCCAAGATCTTTCATTTCAAAAAATTTCGTTAGAAATCTCTTGGTCTCATGTAAGAAGCCTATATCGCTGCTAGCAAGCAGTATATCATCGACATATAATACCAAGAATATGTATTTACTCCCACTGAACTTATGATATATACAATCATCAACCACATTTACCTCAAAACCATATGAGGTAATGACTTGATGGAATTTGTAATACCATTGACGGGAAGCTTGTTTGAGACCATAGATGGATTTCTTTAGTTTGCACACCATAGACTTTTGGTCACCAGACACAAAGTTTTCTGGTTGCACCATATAGATTGTTTCTTCAATGTTACCATTTAGAAACACAGTCTTAACATCCATCTGATGTAACTTTAAATCAAAATGAGTTACTAGTGCCATTATTATCCTAAAAGAATCCTTTGAAGATACAGGAGAAAAGGTTTCTATAGTCAATGCCTTCTTTTTGAGTAAAGCCTTTAGCAACTAGACGAGCCTTATATCTCTCGATATTACCCTTTGAATCCTTCTTGGTTTTAAATATCCATTTACAACCAATGGGTTTCACACCTTTAGGTAATTTAATGAGATCCCAAACGTCATTGTCTTGCATAGACTTCATCTCATCCTTCATGGCATCGATCCATTTTTTAGAGTTAGAACTGTGCATAGCTTGACTGAAGTTGATTGGATCCTCCTCTGTTAAACTAACACCTTCCTCATGTTCTTGAAGAAAGATAATGTAATCATCTGGGATTGCACTTCTCCTCTCTCTAATCGATCTTCTTAATGGCACTTCTTGAGGTTGTTGAGGTTGCTCTATAGGTATTGGAAGGAGAACCTCATTGTTGCTTGTTCTAAAACAATGTTATCAACAACAGTTTGAACATTGTTTTCTATTACTGAAGTGGTGTCCTGAACAGTAATAGGTATGAGGACTTGATCACTATCAATGACAGGTTCTTCCTCAAAGACAACATTCCTTATGTTCTCTTCCTTCCCAAACTCAATATCCTCAAGAAATCTCGCATTTCCCGTTTTGAAAAATGATCTTGAAGTGGGATTGTAAAACTTATAGCCCCGAGAGCGTTCAGCATAGCCAACAAAGTAGCAGCTAACTGTTCTTGCATCCAGCTTTCTTTCATGTGGCTTATAAGGCCGTGCCTCAACTGGACAACCTCAAATGTGCAAGTGCTTGATGCTTGGCTTTTTGCTAATCCAAAGTTCATAATGGGTTTTATTAACTGCTTTACTTGGCACCCTATTAAGGATGTAAACTACAGTCTTTAATGCTTCTCCCCAAAGTGACTCTGGCAAAGATGAATGACTAATCATACTCCTTACCAAATCCTTAAGAGTTCGGTTTCTTCGTTCTGCTACACCATTCATGCTAGGTTTGCCTAGCATAGTGTATTGCGGAACAATTCCACACTCTTTGAGAAAAAGCGCAAAAGGCCCTGGACGTTGTTCTCCTGATCCGTCATATCTGCCATAGTATTCACCACCACGGTCAGATTTGACAACTTTAATTTTCTTTCCAAGTTGAAGTTCAACTTCAGCTTTGAAAGCCTTAAAAACGTCTAGGGATTGGGACTTCTCATGTATTAAATATAGGTAACCGTATCTAGAAAAGTCATCTATGAACGTAATAAAATATTGTTGTCCATTCCAAGATGCTGATGGGAATGGACCACAAATATCAGTATGTATTAATTCTAAGACGTCTTTAGCTCTTTCGGCACCTGATTTCCTTATGTTTGTTCGTTTTCCCTTTATGCATTCAATACAGACATCAAAGTCTGATAAATCCAATGGATCAAGAATTTCATCCGACACAAGTCTCTGAATTCTCTGTTTAGAGATATGGCCTAAACGCTTGTGCCATAAAGTGGCTGAATTCTCAATTAATTTTCGTTTTGTACCACGTGTTGTTTACAGTATTTCAATATAGGAACCAACAACATTAAGCATGTAAAGATTATCAATTAAATAACCAGAACCAACAATATTTGAATTTTGATAGAGACTAACTTTATTATTTCCAAATGAACAAGAAAATCCAAATTTGTCCAAACTAGAAATAGAAATCAAATTCCGCCTAAAAGACGGTACAACAAATGTCTCAAACAAATCCAAATAAAATCCAGTTTTTAACTGTAATCTGAAAGTTCCAATAGCCTCTACTGCAACCTTTTGTCCATCGCCCACAAAGATGAATCTTTCATCATCACTTGGCGGTCGACTCCACAGGCAACCCTGCATAGTTATACTTATGTGAGTAGTAGCACCAGAATCCACCCACCAAGTATCCATAGGTACAAAAGCTAAATTAATTTCAGAACAAATAAAAGTAAAAAAATTACCTTTCTTTACACGCCAAGCGGCATACTTGGGACACTCTTTCTTCATGTGTCCCGACTTCTTACAGAAGTAACAGGTAAATTCTTCAACTTTCTTTGATTTCTTTCTTTGAGAAGACCCTTCTACAGCATCCTTAGCATTTTTCCTCTTTTTATTGTGAGAGGTCAAAGTCAAATGAACACTTTCAGTCCTATACCTTCGCAACCTCTCTTCCTCTTGCCCACATTGAGATATAAGCTCATTTAAGGACCATTTGTCCTTTTGAGTGTTATAACTCACTTTGAATTGTCCAAAGTGTGGAGGAAGTGAGATCAAAACCAAGTGCACAAGCAGGTCTTCACCAAGCTCTAACTTTAGTGCCTTAAGTTTTGATGCAAGATTAGACATTTCTATAATGTACTCTCTGACATTTCCTTTGCCCTTATACCTCATGGAGATGAGTTTAGCCAAAAGGCTGCTCGTCTCCGCCTTTTCATTTTGGGCAAAGTATTGTTCAATTTCTGTAAGAAAATTCCTTGCACTTTGACCCTCAACAATAGAGCCCCGAAACACCTTTGGTATAGAGCGCTTCATGATCATAAGACACATTCGGTTAGACCTCTCCCATTTCTTAATTTTTGCCTCATTAGAGACTTCCGAAGTGGAAATGGGTGGTTCATCCCTCAGTGCTAGATCCAAATCCATACAACCGAGAACAATTTCTACAGTTTCTTTCCAGACCTTAAAATTCGTCCCATTCAACATTGGGATAGAATTTACTTGAGCAGAAACATTCACAGCAGAGGCAACTAAAATAGAGAACAAAATTAAATTAATAAATATGATTATAAATTACCAAGTAGTCCATATATATATAAAAAAAAATTATATATATAAAACAAAACATGCAAATATTTCACACATGGACTCGTAACAAGATACCCAGCACAACATTAATTCCCAATCTTTGGATAGAAAAAATTAATTTGTAAACGGTACTCTCTACGCAATAATCAAATATTAACAATCAGTTCTGTCAAATAATAACCTTTCTTTGGACCGACTATTATTCACATGAAAAAAAAAATTACTTTATGATTGTTACATACTTATCATCACAAAGTATGTTATTATTTGGCCAAATTGTGTCTTCCTTTGGGCCCGAGCACAATTCGCATAAATAATCTCATACAAACGTCTATGTAATTTTAATCAAATCAGTTTATACAATAGGGATTACTTTGGCAATGTATTGTTTCAACCAACTCAATTAAAAATTACCAGACATAAAAAATAGGAAGAGTCGATAAAATTTGCACCCAAACTAATAGTAATAATTATATGAAAATAATCATTACTAATTTGTCAACAGTGAATAAAATTACTAATTTTGGATTTCTAATCACTGTTTACACAAATATAAATCACAAAACGTGAAGCAGCAAGCACCATTTGCACATAGTTCACGCACAATTAAAAAAAAAATTACACAAGAAATAAAATAAAAAAATTTCACACCTGTACATGAAAAAACATCCTACACGTGCAATACATATGTGCGTAGTGTACTGTATATTAATTGCAAAACAACTATGCGCGTTACGCACAATTACAAATGCACATTGTCAGAGCATATGAATCTTAATAAAACAAAAGAAGCACGGTTGTACATACACACACCGAAGGCACGTACGTAAAGGCACACCCACAATAGGAAAGAAAACGAATGTGTAACAAGCAATTGAAAAAGAATTACATAGTACACACAAACAAAGAAAAATGCATAGTATGCGTAAAAGAAAATTTGCACGGTATCACGTACGGAATGTGATGCTAGAAAAATTCCTAATTTTCCCCATAAATTAATTTAGGGTTCATAAAAATTGAATAAGGAATTTAGGTAAAATTTAAACACTTTTAATCCCAATAATCTAACAGTAACGGAGGCTCTTGATACCACTTGTTGGTTATTTAGATTGACCAAATAAAATAACTAAATAAGAGAGCAAATCGCATTACGTCAAATTATTGAAGAAGAGAAATTTAGAAATACTTGACTCCATAGAGATTGTGATTGATACACACAGCGGAAGCCTTTTGTTGATCAATAACTAATGGTTGATTGATCTTCCTCAACCAAATCTCCTTTACTCCTGATGGGACCTTCGTTTAGAGTTCCTATTATGCCCCAATGGGTAAAACTGACAATTCACTTTTTAATTCCATATTATTTTCTATTGGCAGTTTAAGGACTCTCTGAATTAGATCATTTAAATTGAGCCATCTAAATGTGAATAACTAATATAAATACTAAAATTAATATTTAATCCATATTAATTAATTAGGAATAAATAAATTCCTAACAATATTATGAGGAGAAATCTTGTTGTAACTTGCGTGGCATATAAATAGAATGACAACAAAAAATGATCTCCAAAAAGTGAAATTGGAAAAATAACTATTAAATTATAAACATAAGAGAATGAAGGAATATCACCTGTAATTTTAAATGAAAATTACAATTTTTTTTTACTGTAACTCAAGTGTTTATAAAAATTTATGATTCAGAACATACAAATAAGAGATTGATTGTGGTTATAACTTTTACCATAAGAGATTGGAAAAATAAGAGAGAAACATATTAAATATAAAGAGTATGGTAGAAAATTTGACACACAAGTGTCATTCACATGAAACATTTTCTCTCTTCAGCCTTCAAAGTTCTCATTAAAAGTTATTTAATAATTTTCAAAACTCAAAGGACACAAAAAAAAAAAAACCAAAAACTATTAAAAACACATTTTAAATGCTTAAAATATGCAAAAGATAGTCCTTAAACAACTAAAATACATCGCAAACCAAAACAAACAATAGAAAACTCATAAAGAACGGGTAAAATCACCCAAGAATTAGAACATATTTTTGGACACTTAAAATAATTCATTTACATAATATTTACGTAGATAAAGTCAACTATATAACGATAAACACTTCATTTTTTCACTTTTTCTTTTTGTATTAGTTTTTAAGTAATTTTGTAAGCAATAATGACGTGACACATATGAAAATAGAGAAACAATCCAGATATCATCTTTTAAGTTTGTGTCACTGTTATTATATTATACATAAATAGATGACCATGAATTTACTAATTTTTTTTTATTCCAATGATTTGTAGTTTTTTTTTATCCTACCACAGGTATTCTTTAGTTTATTGGGTTAATGAAAACTAATTTTATTTACGATATTATAATTGTTACTTATTAAAAAAAAAATTATATACGGTTAGATCAAATAAAAAACTCTTATTAAATATATCGTACTTACAGCATGAAAGTTAAAGAATATTTAACCATTACCTTATTACCTTATCCAACGGATAAGTGATGATTTGTAATTTTGTACAAATTCTTTATGCTCATAACATAAGTTCAGTGTCTTGTTCATAATATAAAAGTGACATGTTAAGTTATAATTTGATGTAACAATTTTTTGTCCTATTAGTTGCCTACACTGTCCACTTGAAGCTTGATAATTAATAAAGTAAATCAAAATCAAAATGAAATCAAAATCAAAATGAAACCAAAATAATTTTTTTTTCAGAACTGCTATTTGTTACAAAAACATGTTCTGCACGAAAACAGCTTTAGTAAAAAAAAAAAAAAAGAACAAAATATGGTATTCATTTTGGAATTTGTAGCATGGCTCATCCAAATGCAATATAACAGCCCTGTAAATAATGATTTTCTCTCACCTTGTAAAGGGATGTCAAACAGGTTGAAAACGACAGGGATGTGAAGAAAGAGAAAATAAGAAATTCAACACTTGATGTGATGGGAGTGAATTGAAAGAAAAAGTTAATAATATAAAATGGAAGTACGAAAAAAGATGAAAAAAAAAAATCATATTTCAACTTTATTTTATTTTAATACTCCCTTCTTTATCCCTCTTGGCTTTCTTGTTGTTATTGTTAATAAAAGAAGAGTTTGTTGAATGAAATATAGCTCATAGGTCCACCCTTAAGTTACCCTAAAAAACAAATGGATTATTGAGCAAGGACAAAATAATAGACAAAAAAGTGGAGTTTCCATGGTTATTGGTTAATGGTTACCTACTGTTTCCATTCACATTATATTAGAATTTTAAGAGTATGGGACTTGGGAGATAGTGACATTTACCTTTGAGTAGTGACTTAGTCCAGAAATACAATCACATTTGGTATTCCTAACTATAAGCTTATATTTATATACTTTTTACTTATCTATTGCCCACTAGTACTAGACTTTCTCTCAAATGAGACAATTGCATTACAATGAAATTGATTGGGTATAAAATGGAAGTCGTCACTTGTTTCACACTTTTGCAATGTAAACTTTTTTAATTATTTAAGTGTAAATTATTGTTGGTAGAGAGGTTAATTTATAGGATTTATTTATTTAAATAAGTAAAAAAATGTTTCTTTTTAAACTGAAATAGTTTAACAATCATACTAAAAAAATAAAAATAAAAATATTTATTTTATTAAAATAAATTTAAACAAATCGATTCATAAATACTTTATTTATAATTTTAGTTCTGCCCCTGTCCACTCCTCTGTTTTTTTTATATTTAATTATTGTATTGTGAATTACTGTTAGCAGAGGGGTTAAGTAGTTGAATGATTAAGGATACGAAAAATAGACAAAAAAGGGGTTTCAATGGTTATCTACTATTTGCATCAACATTATATTAGAACTTATTTGCAGGTTATACTAGAAATTAATGTTATATATTGTTGAACATGAAGATAAAAGTAAAAATTAGCATTGTTTTCTTTGTATTCAACAAGGAATCTCTCGTTAACTATGAGTCTATGATAGATGCAACATTTTATTTATGCATCCTTTTGCTAGACTAACACACAGGGTAAGATTGAATAGTTGAATTTATTATTTTTCAGTAGCATTCATTTCGAAGAAGTATTGCAGACCCCTGGAACTGCAACTCCTCTGTAAGCCTTGCAAACATAGCGTGCAAAATTTGCATAGTCCTGAATTAACACAAACAATTAAGGCTCTTGATAAGTATATAATATATTCTCAATAATCTAAAGATCATACTAATGACAAGTGTAAGTGTGTGTGAATGAGTAAGTATGAGAAACAAGAAAATTAAGGACTAACTTTTCCAACAGGTTGATTGTTCACCACCACCCATGGCACTAATGAAGGATGTGGGTCAAGTTGTGCAGTTTGATTAATATATGTCTTTCCAAACTGTATATAAATCCAGATTATGCAATGTAAGTAACATTAAACATACTTGGTAAGAAGGAAATATTATTAATTCTATATTTTTTTGAGAAAGATTAGTCATCAACTCTGATAAATAATTCATACCAATTACATAGATATTAGTGAACGTTGTCTAGGAATGTGCAAAAAAATCAGTTAGAGTCGAACTGATTTACAATCGAATTGGAATAGCACAGGTTTGAAGAAAAATTGAAGTATTAAAAAAAAAAACAATTTGATTAATGGAATTGATTTTTCAAAATTGGTTTGGTTAACTAACAGGTTCGAGATCTTAAAACCGATTTGGAATCAGCTCGAATCACTTTAAAACCAGTTGGATTCTCTAATGAACCAGTTTTTGAATCAGTTAACAAATTTAGCTATAGTTTGCAAATTTAGTTATAAAACCAAACTGGTTTAAGTAGTTCGAAACTGACTTGTTTCAGTTTTTTCTCCGAACTGATTTATGCCCATCCCTAGAAATTGCTTCTTTATACAAATGATTATCCATGATTGCCTAATAATTTTTCTTTATACAAGACAGTCAAACTCAACATATTTTAAAGGCAGTTTGATTTGAAAATAAATAAATAACATTTATCATTTTTCATAGAAGTGTAATCATGATTAAGAGATACAGTATTATGATTAACTATCACTACCATTGACTTAACCAAAAACAGAGTCATGGAACAAACATTTTTCCATTTCCTCTGTTCCATAGTTTTAGCTAACTATAGAGTGAATGAATTGGAAAATAACCTGTGTACCATTTCCCATGTTGCAGCAATTCATTAAAAGCTCCTTAGGCAAACCCAACTGGTCTAAACATTCTTCCTTCCATTCTTTAACCATTCCCTTAATTGCCAGAAACTCTAAGCAGTTAATCAATTGATATTGTATGTCCTGCATCACAATATTAATATTGTACATATCTAACATCAGTTACCACCACAGAGGTTTAGTGATCTCTATTATAAGGGAAACTTAATTAATTAGAGTACATATACTTACCACTTTAGACCAAATATTAAGGGCACATGATTCCAAAGAATTTAGCTCGCATTCATCTGGTCCATTCTGCCAATTTGTGTATAAGTATGAGTCAAATATAAAGAGATGATCATCAAACATTTTACAGTTCTTATACAAATACAAAGAAAATTGCAAATAATAGAGGAAACCTTGGCAATTGTTATATATATAAAAGTCTTCGAATGGAAGCCAAAAACTAGTTCATGAGGTGAGGATTAGAATCTGAACTTGGACTTAACTCAATGTTAAAAGCTAATTTGTGAAGTGAAGCTCGCCAGTTATATACACTAGGAGACGTGAGATCTCTAACAAAAACGAAGAGAAATTGATGAAGATAATAAGGAAAAAATTATTAAAATTATGGAAGATTTTTTAAATATACTCAACAGTTACAGAATTGACATGTACTGCATATTTTTTTACATGTTCAGAAATGGGACCAAACTGCAACAGTAAAAAGTTCATTGACTACATAGTTAAATTTAGTGAACAGAAATTAAAATACATTGTTAAAGATTAATCCCTTTTACCTGATTTTCGTGAAAATGTCATAACAAAAGCCTCATATAAAGCATATGAACAATAGTTTACAAGAACTAAATTAAACAAAATTAAAGCAACTGAAATACAGTAAAGGCAACCATAACTTAGCCAGAAATGCATTAATGCATGTACCTATGCTTTCTTCTCATCATAACTCGAAATTAAAACAAATTTATTTTCTCTAAAGCAACCAAATTGATATCAAAGTCAATTTTGCCAGTGACAGAGAATTCAGCCATGTTACTTACTGAATAGCTCAAAGCTTTGCAAAATGATACTAATATAGAGATAAAATTAAACCTGACATGATATGGATTTGTTGGTATTATTGACATAAGCATTGGCCCAAGGAACTAGTTGAAGATTCACAATGCTGATGAGATTGCTGTCAAAGATATCCCTCAGATCCTCAATAATGAACTTTGCACAAGTTTGGTTAAGACTATCATAGTACACTGATAGATTAACTTTCTGAAGAGCATTTGGTTTGTTAATGTCAGCACCATGACCAACATTGTGTGAAGCAGAAGCATAAGATGCACCCTCAGATTCACAGATGAGGAAGAAAAGTACTAATATCGATGCAATGGTGTTAACTAGTTTTGTAAAAACCATTTTTTTTGTATTTGTAGAAAGACTCTTTCTACTCTGTCTCTGTGTGTAAGGATGTGAATTGTGAATGACTGTTTATTTGGAACTGAGTCTTTAATACATTTAATACATAACTATAAGTATCTGTAAAAAAAAATATGAAATTATTTTCGTCACAAGTTAAAATTGATTTTTGTAATAATTAATTTATAAAAATTTAACATTTTTTAGAAAAGTTATTAGTAAGAGTTTCTACAAATTAGTTAGGGAAAAAATCAATTTTAATTTATAGAAATTAATTTTGTTTTTTCTTCTATTTTATTTTTCCAAAATTACTTATTCAATAATGTATCCAAATAGTTCTTCACTCTTTTTCACCCGAGATGAAAAATTGAAGACAGAGAAATTGAGGTGGCGTTTCAGTTTGGAGAACTTCAATCTAATTACTGTGTGACATGGTTTTTCTGATTAGTTGGTAAATCAAAATCCAATTTCCTTTTTAGTATGGAAAATTTAGCTAAAAGCCTCTATCTCTCATTTTGTTTTTAAGTAAAAACTAGAGGGCATGAATCCCAGAAATACAATAAAACAATTGCATGGAATTATAGAAGCTATAACCTTAGTAGATATGATCATTGTCTCTTATTTACTCTTGGAACCTTATTTTTGTATTGTTGTGATAACCTTGTTTAGCTCCACACAGACAAAAGAAGTTTACAGCTACAAGGGATATTAATTAGGCATTCCTTCTTTATCTTTCTCTCTGTCTTATATTACTAACCACAAAGTGTGGATATTCTTTTTGTCCTATCATAGTTTCTAACTTCTAGTTATAGTTACTTTTTTGTTTCTTTCTTTTTCTTTTGGTCCCACTTTATGTATCCCTATCCAAGTAAAACTACATTAGTTTTTCATTTCTGGTTCTCTTTTAAACCTCTATCCTATCCGTGATGTAGAAATTTATGGTAGTGATTGGATGATATGAATACCTTACATTTTTTACTTGTATAGGTTTATTTAGGGAATATATATATATATGGCAACGAAAATTGAAAAGGCCTGGTTTTCCAAATTAAATTTTAGAATAGGTCAGTTCATCAATTTTTTATTCTGTTTTGCTCTCAGGGTAACTATTTAAAAAATCTAGATTTTCTTGGCAGAAATTGCAGGTAAAACTCTTCTTGATTAAAAAATATAATTATATTTACCATGTATATATCATTAGAGATATATTTATCCTTTATAACATGAAAAATAGTTTTATGACATTAAAATATTAGCTTAAAAATTGTGATGCTTTAGTGTGCCTTTGAGTCTTCACACTAACATTAAAATATGGATTATTCTCATTGAAGATTACATAGACGTTTACATATGAAATTAAATGATATACATGGATAAAGTATTTATTTTGAGCGAGGCTTAAGGCATAACTGAACTTGCATTATACATGAACCTTCCACCCACATATGCAAAATAAACAATTTCAACATATATGGGAAAAGGCAATCAGATATTAATAATTAATAATGATATCTATGTATAGTTCTTTTTTTTTTTTAGCAAATGAAACTAAATCCTTTCCATATTTCTCACATTTATCACATCAAATTACGGTGACATTGAATAATTATAAAACATGAAATAAGCAAATTACATCATTTTGAAACATAATTTGAAAAACTCTGATCATCGCAACTTATTCCAGATTCCTGAAAAACACAACACACTAACTTAAAATGAGTTTGAAAATATGGAGAAAAAATGTTATGATAATCGATAGTTTTATACTTTTATACCCATTGATTTTAGCTGCACAAGAAGAATGTAATTAAATATCAACTTGAATATATTTTTCATATTTATAATATAGTCCAATTTAATTTTATTACCTAAGTCTTAAATATCATGTACAAATTTAATTTAAAATTAATATATAAGAATGAATTAATTAAAAGGATAATTGCATATTACAAGATATCCTTAAAGTCGTACGTGTTCATTATAGTGGTTTTCACACATTGTTTAAGATAAATAATAATGCTAGTGAGAAATAATTCGACTTTGTCACTCCACGTTATTCTAAGAATCACGTGAGAAATATCATGGCTAGTTAGTGTATGCAACAAAGATGAGACTCCATTTTTATTCCACATTTTTTTTTTGGAAATACATAAATATTTAAAAAATAAATATGCACAACTTTAAGTGACATATTCGTAGACAAACAATTTTTTTTTTCATCATTAATCCCTGTATTTTTTTTTCATTTTTAGTTCTTGTATTTTTATTTTTTTTCATTTTTAGTCCTTCTACATCATAATTAATGTATTACTACCTCCTATTCTAAATATAAATAAGTTTTTCACTTTTTTTTTCCTAATTATAAGTAATATATTCTATTTTATGAATTTTTTTTTTTACTTTATTATTAACTATATTTACTAGATATTCTCATTTTATTTAAATTTAAGAGTTTTTTTAAAAATAAAAAGTTAAATTTAAGTAAGATAATGTAATTATTATTTTCTGATAATATTGTGGAACATTATTGTTGATGTGACATTAATGATATGTAATTTTTGCTAACATGACATGTGATGATGTCTTGATGATATCTCTTTATGCTTATGTGACATAATAATATCATCATAAAGTTATCATTAATGATTTTTTTTTTTAATTGACGGTGGATAGAAGGGACGATAATTGAAAAACTATCAATTTGAATACTCAACTTATCAAGACTAATTTGACATCATGACAGATTTTAAAAGTGAGACAAATTGTCTCAATTAAAAAATAGAACTAAAATCACATTTAAAAAAATTAGGCTAAAATCTAATTTTTATCCTTCTATTTTTTTAAATGTGATTTTAGTATAAAAAGTTAAATATTTTTGTTAAGGACATTTAACAAGTACATCCAAAACTACTACTTCAACAATATCAATTTAATAAAATCTTCTATGCCTATAATAAAGCATTATCAATTTGAGAAATGCATTTTTTGAATAGACAAAAATACTTTATCATATGCCTTACAATATTTTTTGGATTCTATTAAAATAAAAACAAGAATTGAATTTGGAAAAGGGAACATGAAAAATGATTATTGTATCATGATTTCACTTACTTGTACAATCATTGATAATCACTAACGCCACCATTTTAAAGTTGCATACCTTTGTTCTCTTTGACTTGCATATTCAAGATACAATCGAGGGAAGATCTAACACAGAATTTTGTGAATAACTTGCCAATACCATACTCTCCATCGCTTCCAAATCAAGAGTGGACCAAAAACAATTCCATGACCAAACACCAATCCCAATTCGACACTAATAAAATTCCAGTCAACAGTACAAACTAACATTCCATATTCTTGCATTAGAAGTACATTTTTATGTATTTTTTTTATCGAATATTTCCAATTAATATAATATAGTGCCTTTTTCAAAAATGTTGTATCCAAAATTTAAAAAAAAAAGATTTATCAAATACATTTTCACTTTATTTCTCATACGTGTAACCCATTTATTTTATATATATATATATATATATATATATATATATAATGGGATTAATAACCATGATTATTCTTTTAATTTTGATATGAAATTACTAGAAATACATGAATTAAGTATTTTCTTTTGGAGCCGATTTTTTTTTTTAGTTGGGCCTAAGCAAAGGCCTAAACGGCCTTGCAATATGCATGGCCCTGCCACATCTATATTCAACATAAACCATCTCAACATAGGAAAAAAGCAATCAAATATTAATAGAGATATATCAACGTAGTTCACTTTTATGGAGAATATAGGGATATATCAACGTAGTTCTCATATCAAATACATATTCAATAATTATAAAATGAAAAAAAAAAAAGATGTTGGAATGCCAAGTTATTACACACATATTATCTTAAACAAATTAGGATATTTTCATTTACATGAAGAAACACTTGTCAACATAACTCTGACTCCATATTCCTGAAAAACAGCGAACACCAGTTAATATAGAATGAGTTTGAAAGCATGGAAAAATTATTATGATGATTAATATTTTTACCCTCGTTAATTTTAGTTGCAGAAAAAAAAAACTAAATAATAAATATGATGACAACAACAAAATTAATAAAATACTACAAATTTAATGTCATCTCATCAAATTTTATAAAGTTCAGACAATCATATTCCTCTATATAATAAACAGAGGAATGTGATTTTCTTTTATCATGTAAAATTACTCTTATTTCGCTACTCTTATTTATTCTTTTTTCTTAAATGGTTAAAAATAGGTTATAAATTATTGAAATTCATATAATTGAAGTGATTGAACACGTAATTAAAGAATTATAACTGACAACATATTAAATAGTAGATAAAAAAATGATTGAATATGAGATGTAGTGGCAGCAACATATATTAATAATATATACTTAATAAGTTTTCTTGGCCTATAAAAAATAATCAATTTAATAGATGTCAATTATGAATAGACAAAAATACTTTATCAAAATAGTTCTCATTAAAATATAACATAAAATATATTTAAAGTTCTAATTCGTATGTCTTGCAATATTTTTTTTGATTTTTATTAAAACTTAACCACTGTTGAATTTGAAAAAGGATCACGAAGAAAGATAATCCAAAAGTTATTTTTTACTTACTTGAACACTGGTTGACTATCACTAATGTCACCACCTTAAAGTTGCATATGTTTGTCCTCCTTGAGTTACATATTCAAGATACATACGAGGGAAGATCCAGCAAAGAATTTTGTGAATTAGTTGCCAATACCATATTCTCCACCGTTTCAAAATCAATAGTGGACCAAAAACAATTCCATGACCAAACACCAATCCCAATTCAACACTAATAAAATTCCAGTCAACAGGACAAGCTAACCTCTCACATTCTTGTTGTGGCAGCAACCTGGCTCTGTCCCATTTGTTTTTTCAGTGAATGGAGGACCATATAGCCTGTCATTTCCTGTAAATGAAGAAGCTGGAAATGACTGAATTTGGGTACCCGTTGGGATCATTCCCACCAAATGATTGAAGGAGAGGTTTAAATATTCAAGGAATGACAAACTCGCAAGTTGTATAGGAATTTCTCCACTCAAAGAGTTTTGTGAAAGATCTAAGGACTCTAATTGTTTCAGGTTACCTATCGATGATGGGATTTCACCGGTCAGAGCATTGTTTGACAAGTTTAGGACAATAAGTGTTTTGAAATTCATTAAATCCTCTGGTATAGGTCCTTCAAAATGGTTGGATGAGAAATCAACGGATGTGAAGATTGTCAAAATTTTAACTAACTCCATTTGTTGACCTTTGTTGACCACGGTCACGCTGACTTGATATTGTTCTGTATAGCCATCTTGTCCAAGTATGAACTTTGATCCAGCTTCATTATGCAATAGATCTCTTTCCCAAGTTGTGAAATGTTTTCCCGGTAGTTTGCCGCTAAAATTATTGAAAGCGATGTCCATAATTTGAAGCATTTCCCAAGTCTTGTTAACTTTCGAACATCTTAGGGAACCATGAAATTTGTTATTCCGCAAAACCAAGACTCGAAGTGTGGAAATTTTCTGCAAAAAGCATGGAAAGCCACCATTGATTTGATTTGATCCAAAGTCCAATACCTCTAAGTTCGAACAATGGGCAAGAGATTTTGGAATTGGTCCCTCTAATAGATTTCCATGAAGATTTAAAATCCAAAAAGGACAGGAAATTGAAACTGTATCGGGAATAGGGCCAGAGAGATTATTGTTCTTTAGATTTAATACCTGGAGATTGTTCATTGCCATTAAACAAGCGGGAATTGTTCCAGATATGTTATTCATGGAAAGATCAAGCACTGCCAAATATGTAGCATCGCAGAGGGAATCGGGGAGAAAAAAAGCTAAATTTGTTGCTTGAGTAATCCAAATACCTAGCACCGTGTAAAGCAGGTATTGGCCCTGAAGTTTATTGTGATGAAGGTCAAGGGTAGACAAGGTGGAAGTAAGATTCGCAAAGGTCCCTCAAACTCAGTCAACAAATTGTGAGAAATGTTAAGATGATACTGTGTTTTCCATATCCAATAGGGCACTATTCCTCGAATTTGGTTATTCGAAACATCTAGATAGGCTAATCTTGACAAGTTTCCCAAGAAGCCAGATAAAGTTGTTAAGTTGCAGGATGCCAATTTTAGACTGTTGATGTTGGTTAACGAAGATGGGTCAACATTTGTATCATTCACATTGATTGATAAGTTGTTGTATGAAAGATCTAGTGAAGTTAAATTCTTAAGCTCATAAAAAAACTTACTCAGTTGAACTGACCCGTTGAACTTGTTTGAAGAAAGTCTGAGGTAAGAGAGTGCATTGAGCTGGAAGATAAATGTTGGAAGAGGCCCAGATAAATTATTGCTATTTAAACCAAGGTAGTATAATATCGAAGAAGACACATTTATGAATTTATCTAGTTGGCTGAACTGATTGTGGTCTAGATAAAGGAGTTTCAGTCGTGGAAGTGTAAAAAGGGAAGAAGGAATTCTCCCATGTAGATTATTGTCAGATATAACGATGTTTATTTATAGAGGTTAATTTATAGAATTTATTTATTTAAATAAGTAAACAAATGTTTCTTTTAAACTGAAATAGTTTAACAATCATACTAAAAAAATAAAAATAAAAATATTTATTTTATTAAAATAAATTTAAACAAATAGATTTATAGATACTTTATTTATAATTTTAGTTATATCCCTGTCCATTCCTCTGTTTTTTTTATATTTAATTATTGTATTGTGAATTACTGTTAGCAGAGGGGTTAAGTAGTTGAATGATTAAGGATACGAAAAATAGACAAAAAAGGGGTTTCAATGGTTATCTACTATTTGCATCAACATTATATTAGAACTTATTTGCAGGTTATACTAGAAATTAATGTTATATATTGTTGAACATGAAGATAAAAGTAAAAATTAGCATTGTTTTCTTTGTATTCAACAAGGAATCTCTCGTTAACTATGAGTCTATGATAGATGCAACATTTTATTTATGCATCCTTTTGCTAGACTAACACACAGGGTAAGATTGAATAGTTGAATTTATTATTTTTCAGTAGCATTCATTTCGAAGAAGTATTGCAGACCCCTGGAACTGCAACTCCTCTGTAAGCCTTGCAGACATAGTGTGCAAAATTTGCATAGTCCTGAATTAACACAAACAATTAAGGCTCTTGATGAGTATATAATATATTCTCAATAATCTAAAGATCATACTAATGACAAGTGTAAGTGTGTGTGAATGCGTAAGTATGAGAAACAAGAAAATTAAGGACTAACTTTTCCAACAGGTTGATTGTTCACCACCACCCATGGCACTAATGAAGGATGTGGGTCAAGTTGTGCAGTTTGATTAATATATGTCTTTCCAAACTGTATATAAATCCAGATTATGCAATGTAAGTAACATTAAACATACTTGGTAAGAAGGAAATATTATTAATTCTATATTTTTTTGAGAAAGATTAGTCATCAACTCTTATAGATAATTCATACCAATTACATAGATATTAGTGAACGTTGTCTAGGAATGTGCAAAAAAATCAGTTAGAGTCGAACTGATTTACAATCGAATTGGAATAGCACAGGTTTGAAGAAAAATTAAAGTATTAAAAACAAAAACAATTTGATTAATGGAATTGATTTTTCAAAATTGGTTTGGTTAACTAACAGGTTCGAGATCTTAAAACCGATTTGGAATCAGTTCGAATCACTTTAAAACCAGTTGGATTCTCTAATGAACCAGTTTTTGAATCAGTTAACAAATTTAGCTATAGTTTGCAAATTTAGTTATAAAACCAAACTGGTTTAAGTAGTTCGAAACTGACTTGTTTCAGTTTTTTCTCCGAACTGATTTATGCCCATCCCTAGAAATTGCTTCTTTATACAAATGATTATCCATGATTGCCTAATAATTTTTCTTTATACAAGACAGTCAAACTCAACATATTTTAAAGGCAGTTTGATTTGAAAATAAATAAATAACATTTATCATTTTTCATAGAAGTGTAATCATGATTAAGAGATACAGTATTATGATTAACTATCACTACCATGGACTTAACCAAAAACAGAGTCACGGAACAAACATTTTTCCATTTCCTCTGTTCCATAGTTTTAGCTAACCATAGAGTGAATGAATTGGAAAATAACCTGTATACCATTTCCCATGTTGCAGCAATTCATTAAAAGCTCCTTAGGCAAACCCAACTGGTCTAAACATTCTTCCTTCCATTCTTTAACCATTCCCTTAATTGCCAGAAACTCTAAGCAGTTAATCAATTGATATTGTATGTCCTGCATCACAATATTAATATTGTACATATCTAACATCAGTTACCACCACAGAGGTTTAGTGATCTCTATTATAAGGGAAACTTAATTAATTAGAGTACATATACTTACCACTTTGGACCAAATATTAAGGGCACATGATTCCAAAGAATTTAGCTCGCATTCATCTGGTCCATTCTGCCAATTTGTGTATAAGTATGAGTCAAATATAAAGAGATGATCATCAAACATTTTACAGTTCTTATACAAATACAAAGAAAATTGCAAATAATAGAGGAAACCTTGGCAATTGTTATATATATAAAAGTCTTCGAATGGAAGCCAAAAACTAGTTCATGAGGTGAGGATTAGAATCTGAACTTGGACTTAACTCAATGTTAAAAGCTAATTTGTGAAGTGAAGCTCGCCAGTTATATACACTAGGAGACGTGAGATCTCTAACAAAAACGAAGAGAAATTGATGAAGATAATAAGGAAAAAATTATTAAAATTATGGAAGAATTTTTTAAATATACTCAACAGTTACAGAATTGACATGTACTGCATATTTTTTGACATGTTCAGAAATGGGACCAAACTGCAACAGTAAAAAGTTCATTGACTACATAGTTAAATTTAGTGAACAGAAATTAAAAGACATTGTTAAAGATTAATCCCTTTTACCTGATTTTCGTGAAAATGTCATAACAAAAGCCTCATATAAAGCATATGAACAATAGTTTACAAGAACTAAATTAAACAAAATTAAAGCAACTGAAATACAGTAAAGGCAACCATAACTTAGCCAGAAATGCATTAATGCATGTACCTATGCTTTCTTCTCATCATAACTCGAAATTAAAACAAATTTATTTTCTCTAAAGCAACCAAATTGATATCAAAGTCAATTTTGCCAGTGACAGAGAATTCAGCCATGTTACTTACTGAATAGCTCAAAGCTTTGCAAAATGATACTAATATAGAGATAAAATTAAACCTGACATGATATGGATTTGTTGGTATTATTGACATAAGCATTGGCCCAAGGAACTAGTTGAAGATTCACAATGCTGATGAGATTGCTGTCAAAGATATCCCTCAGATCCTCAATAATGAACTTTGCACAAGTTTGGTTAAGACTATCATAGTACACTGATAGATTAACTTTCTGAAGAGCATTTGGTTTGTTAATGTCAGCACCATGACCAACATTGTGTGAAGCAGAAGCATAAGATGCACCCTCAGATTCACAGATGAGGAAGAAAAGTACTAATATCGATGCAATGGTGTTAACTAGTTTTGTAAAAACCATTTTTTTTGTATTTGTAGAAAGACTCTCTCTACTGTCTCTGTGTGTAAGGATGTGAATTGTGAATGACTGTTTATTTGGAACTGAGTCTTTAATACATTTAATACATAACTATAAGTATCTGTAAAAAAAAAAATATGAAATTATTTTCGTCACAGGTTAAAATTGATTTTTGTAATAATTAATTTATAAAAATTTAACATTTTTTAGAAAAGTTATTAGTAAGAGTTTCTACAAATTAGTTAGGGAAAAAATCAATTTTAATTTATAGAAATTAATTTTGTTTTTTCTTCTATTTTATTTTTCCAAAATTACTTATTCGATAATGTATCCAAATAGTTCCTCACTCTTTTTCACCCGAAAAGAAAAATTGAAGACAGAGAAATTGAGGTGGCGTTTCAGTTTGGAGAACTTCAATCTAATTACTGTGTGACATGGTTTTTCTGATTAGTTGGTAACTCAAAATCCAATTTCCTTTTTAGTATGGAAAATTTAGCTAAAAGCCTCTATCTCTCATTTTGTTTTTAAGTAAAAACTAGAGGGCATGAATCCCAGAAATACAATAAAACAATTGCATGGAATTATAGAAGCTATAACCTTAGTAGATATGATCATTGTCTCTTATTTACTGTTGGAACCTTATTTTTGTATTGTTGTGATAACCTTGTTTAGCTCCACACACACAAAAGAAGTTTACAGCTACAAGGGATATTAATTAGGCATTCCTTCTTTATCTTTCTCTCTGTCTTATATTACTAACCACATGGTGTGGATATTCTTTTTGTCCTATCATAGTTTCTAACTTCTAGTTATAGTTACTTTTTTGTTTCTTTCTTTTTCTTTTGGTCCCACTTTATGTATCCCTATCCAAGTAAAAATACATTAGTTTTTCATTTCTGGTTCTCTTTTAAACCTCTACCCTATCCGTGATGTAGAAATTTATGGTAGTGATTGGATGATATGAATACCTTACATTTTTTTACTCGTATAGGTTTATTTAGGGAATATATATATATATATGGCAACGAAAATTGAAAAGGCCTGGTTTTCCAAATTAAATTTTAGAATAGGTCAGTTCATCAATTTTTTATTCTGTTTTGCTCTCAGGGTAACTATTTAAAAAATCTAGATTTTCTTGGTAGAAATTGCAGGTAAAACTCTTCTTGATTAAAAAATATAATTATATTTACCATGTATATATCATTAGAGATATATTTATCCTTTATAACATGAAAAATAGTTTTATGACATTAAAATATTAGCTTAAAAATTGTGATGCTTTAGTGTGCCTCTGAGTCTTCACACTAACATTAAAATATGGATTATTCTCATTGGGGATTGGTACATAGACGTTTACATATGAAATTAAATGATATACATGGATAAAGTATTTATTTTGAGCGAGGCTTAACCTTGCATTATACATGAACCTTCCACCCACATGCAAAATAAACAATTTCAACATATATAGGAAAAGGCAATCAGATATTAATAATTAATAGTGATATCTATATATAGTTTTTTTTTTTTTTAGCAAATGAAATTAAATCCTTTCCATATTTCTCACATTTATCACATCAAATTATGGTGATATTGAATAATTATAAAACATGAAATAAGCAAAGTACATCATTTTGAAACATATTGAAAAACTCTGGTCATCGCAACTTATTCCAGATTCCTAAAAAACACAACACACTAACTTAAAATGAGTTTGAAAATATGGAGAAAAAATGTTATGATAATTGATAGTTTTATACTTTTATACCCATTGATTTTAGCTGCACAAGAAGAATGTAATTAAATATCAACTTGAATATATTTTTCATATTTATAATATAGTCCAATTTAATTTTATTACCTAAGTCTTAAATATCATGTACAAATTTAATTTAAAATTAATATATAAGAATGAATTAATTAAAAGGGTAATTGCATATTACAAGATATCCTTAAAGTCATACGTGTTCATTATAGTAATTTTCACACATTTTTTAAGATAAATAATAATGCTAGTGAGAAATAATTCGATTTTGTCACTCCATATGATTCTAAGAATCACGTGAGAAATACCATGGCTAGTTAGTGTATGCAACAAAGATGAGACTCCATCTTTATTCGATCATTTTTTTTTTTGGAAATACATAAATATTTAAAAAATAAATATGCACAACTTTAAGTGACATATTCGTAGACAAACAATTATTTTTTTCATCATTAATCCCTGTATTTTTTTTTTTCATTTTTAGTTCTTGTATTTTTTTTTTTCATTTTTAGTTCTTGTATTTTTTTTTTTCATTTTTAGTCCTTCTACATCATAATTAATGTATTACTACCTCCTATTCTAAATATAAATAAGTTTTTCACTTTTTTTTTCCTAATTATAAGTAATATATTCTATTTTATGAATATATTTTTTTTTACTTTATTATTAACTATATTTACTAGATATTCTCATTTTATTTAAATTTAAGAGTTTTTTTAAAAATAAAAAGTTAAATTTATGTAAGATAATGTAATTATTATTTTCTGATAATATTGTGGAACATTATTGTTGATGTGACATTAATGATATGTAATTTTTGCTAACATGACATGTGATGATGTCTTGATGATATCTATTTATGCTTATGTGACATAATAATATCATCATAAAGTTATCATTAATGATTTTTTTTTAATTGACGGTAGATAGAAGCGACTATAATTGAAAAACTATCAATTTGAATATTCAAGACTAATTTGACATCATGACAGATTTTAAAAGTGTGAGACAAATTGTCTCAATTAAAAAATAGAACTAAAATCACATTTAAAAAAATTAGGCTAAAATCTAATTTTTATCCTTCTATTTTTTTAAATGTGATTTTAGTATAAAAAGTTAAATATTTTTGTTAAGGACATTTAACAAGTACATCCAAAACTACTAATTCAACAATATCAATTTAATAAAATCTTCTATGCCTATAACAAAGCATTATCAATTTGAGAAATGCATTTTTTGAATAGACAAAAATACTTTATCATATGCCTCACAATGTTTTTTGGATTCTATTAAAATAAAAACAAGAATTGAATTTGGAAAAGGGAACATGAAAAATGATTATTGTATCATGATTTCACTTACTTGAACACTTGTTGACTATCACTTATGTCACCACCTTAAAGTTGCATATGTTTATTCTCTTTGACTTGCATATTCAAGATACAATCGAGGGAAGATCCAACACAGAATTTTGTGAATAACTTGCCAATACCATACTCTTCATCGCTTCCAAATCAAGAGTGGACCAAAAACAATTTCATGACCAAACACCAATCCCAATTCGACACTAATAAAATTCCAGTCAACAGTACAAACTAACATTCCACATTCTTGCATTAGAAGTACATTTTTATGTACTTTTTTTTTTTATCGAAGATTTCCAATTAATATAATATAGTACCTTTTTCAAAAATGTTGTATCCAAAATTAAATTTTTTTTTTATCAAATACATTTTCACTTTACTTCTCATACGAGTAACCCATTTATATATATATATAATGGGATTAATAACCATGATTATTCTTTTAATTTTGATATGAAATTACTAGAAATACATGAATTAAGTATTTTCTTTTGGAGCCGATTTCTTTTTTTTAGTTGGGCCTAAGCAAAGGCCTAAACGGCCTTGCAAATATGCATGGCCCTGCCACATCTATATTCAACATAAACCATCTCAACATAGGAAAAAAGCAATCAAATATTAATAGAGAAATATCAACGTAGTTCACTTTTATGGAGAATATAGGGATATATCAACGTAGTTCTCATATCAAATACATATTCAATAATTATAAAATGAAAAAAAAAAAGATGTTGGAATGCCAAGTTATTACACACACATTATCTTAAACAAATTAGGATATTTTCATTGACATGAAGAAACACTTGCCAACATAACTCTGACTCCATATTCCTGAAAAACAGCGAACACCAATTAATATAGAATGAGTTTGAAAGCATGGAAAAATTATTATGATGATTGATATTTTTACCCTCGTTAATTTTAGTTGCAGAAAAAAAAAACTAAATAATAAATATGATGACAACAACAAAATTAATAGAATACTATAAATTTAATGTCATCTCATCAAATTTTATAAAGGTCAGACAATCATACTCCTCCATATATAAACAAAGAATGTGATTTTCTTTTATCATGTAAAACTACTTTGTTGTATTTCACTACTCTTATTTATTCTCTTTTCTTAAATGGTTGAAAATAGGTTATAAACCATTGAAATTCATATAATTGAGTGATTGAACACCGTAATCAAAGAATTATAACTGACAACATATTAAATAGTAGATAAAAAAAAATGATTGAATATGAGATGTAGTGGCAGCAACATATATTAATAATATATACTTAATAAGTTTTCTTGGCCTATAAAAAATAATCAATTTAATAGATGTCAATTATGAATAGACAAAAATACTTTATCAAAATAGTCCTCATTAAAATATAACATAAAATATATTTAAAGTTCTAATTCGTATGTCTTGCAATATTTTTTTGATTTTTATTAAAACTTAACCACTGTTGAATTTGAAAAAGGATCATGAAGAAAGATAATCCCAAAGTTATTTTTTACTTACTTGAACACTTGTTGACTATCACTAATGTCACCACCTTAAAGTTGTATATGTCTGTCCTCTTTTAGTTACATATTCAAGATACAACTGAGGGAAGATCCAGCAGAGAATTTTGTGAATAAGTTTCCAATACCATACTCTCCATCGCTTCCAAATCAAGAGTGGACCAAAAACAATTCCATGGCCAAAAACCAATCCCAATTCAACACTAATAAAATTCCAGTCAACAGTACAAGCTAACCTCTCACATTCTTGTTGTGGCAGCAACCCTGGCTCTGTCCCATTTTTTTTTTTAGTGAATGGAGGACCATATAGCCTGTCATTTCCTGTAAATGAAGAAGATGGAAATGACTGAATTTGGGTACCCGTTGGGATCATTCCCACCAAATGATTGAAGGAGAGGTTTAAATATTCAAGGAATGACAAACTCGCAAGTTGCACAGGAATTTCCCCACTCAGAGAATTTTGTGAAAGGTCTAAAGACTCCAATTGTTCAAGTTTACCTATCGATGATGGGATTTCACCAAACAGAGCATTATTTGACAAGTTTAGGACAATAAGTGTTTTGAAATCCATTAAATCCTCTGGTATAGGTCCTTCAAAATGGTTAGATGAGAAATCAACGGATGTGAAGATTTTCAAAATCTTAACCAACTCCATTTCTAGACCTTTGCTGACCACGGTCACACTGACTTGATGTTGTACTGTATAGCCATCTTGTCCAAGTATGAACTTTGATCCAGCTTCATTTTCATTATGCAATAGATCTCTTTCCCAAGTTGTGAAATGTTTTCCCGGTAGTTTGCCGCTAAAATTATTGAAAGCTATGTCCATAATTTGAAGCATTTCCCAAGTCTTATTAGCTGTCGAACATCTTAGGAAACCATGTAATCTGTTGTTCCGCAAAACCAAGACTCGAAGTGTGGAAATTTTCTGCAAAAAGCATGGAAAGCCACCATTGATTTGATTTGATCCAAAGTCCAATACCTCTAACATCGAGCAATAGGCAAGAGATTTTGGAATTGGCCCATCTAATAGATTTCCATGAAGATTTAAAGTCCACAAAGGACAGGAAATTGAAATTGTATCGGAAATAGGGCCAGAGAGATTATTGTTCTTTAGATTCAATAACCGGAGATAATTCATTGCCATTAAACAAGCCGGAATTGTTCCATAAATGTTATTCATGGAAAGATCAAGCACTTCCAAACCTGTAGCATCGCAGAGGGAATCGGGGATAAAAGAGCTAAATTTGTTGCTTGAGTAATCCAAATACTCAACACCAGGTAAAACAGGTATTGGCCCCTGAAGTTTATTGTGATGAAGGTCAAGGAAAGACAAGGAGGAAGTAAGACTCTGCAAAGGTCCCTCAAACTCAGTGAACAAATTGTGAGAAATGTCAAGATAATCAGATGTTTTCCATATCCAATAGGGCACTATTCCTCGAATTTGGTTATTCGAAATATCTAGATAAGCTAATGTAGACAAGTTTCCCAAGAAGCCAGTCAGTTGAACTGACCCGTTGAACTTGTTTGAAGAAAGTTTGAGGATAGAGAGTGCATTGAGCTGGAAGATAAATGTTGGAAGAGGCCCTGATAAATTATTGCTACTTAAATCAAGGTCGTTTAATATAGAAGAGGACACATTTATGAATTCTTCTAGCTGACTCAACTGATTGCTGCCTAGATCAAGGTGTTTCAGTCGTGGAAGTGTAAAAAGGGAAGAAGGAATTCTCCCATGTAGATTATTGTAAGATATATCGATGGACTCTAATCTAGAGGATGTTACGTTTATGAATTCCTCCAATTGAGTAAACTGGTTGTTCTCAAGCCAAAGCCAAAGCCGTTCCAGCGATGGGAGTGTAAAAAGGGATGATGGAATGCTCCCACTTAAAGAATTATTACTCAAGTCAACTTCGACAAGATTGTGCAGTCCTGCAAAATGAGAAGATGTGATTGGACCGGTGAAGTAGTTACCCGACAAATCCAAGTAACTGAGTTTTGTTAGGTTTGAAAGTGAATTGGGAATTGTTCCATGAAGTCCAGTGTAACTTAACGTTAAGTTCTGGAGATGTTGAAGACTGAAAAGAGCACTTGAATCGTCAATTCCACCGGAGATTGGTTCTGCATAGAGGTGAAGAGAAGTAACATGTCCCTCATTGTCACACACTACTCCCCTCCAATTACAACAATCATGATCATCACTAGCATTCCACGACTGGAGCCGGCCTTGACTTGAAATGAAAGAGAGGTTGTTTTGAAATTGGAGCAGCAAAGACTTCTGATGATGAAGACATTGGCGGGCAGAAGCGAGAAGGAAGAAGTGGTTAGAAAGGCAGAAGCAATAGAATAATAATGGCATCACCACTAAAAGAGATGAGAAGACCTGATCAACATTTTTCATCCTAGCTAGATGATTCGTACACAATAACTGCAATTATATCAAACTTTAATTAATTAATTTGTTCAGAAACTGAAATAAAAAGATGGCAGTTAAGAGAAACATAAGATTCAAAACTCACAAACTTATATGGAAATGTCTTGTTGCTTGCAATCAGCAGCAGGAAATGTTGGAGTTTCAACTTTGATGGATGAAGAAATATAAAGAAACGGAAAGAGAGTGAGTGTGAATGTAAATAAATAATACCAAGCTGCTAAGTCTTCTCACTTTATAAAGTCAAAGACTACTTCACACGTCCAAATAAAGTAGCAACTTTTATGGAATAAATATCCATTCAAAAAACTTTAAAATAATTTCTCTCAAGCTACGCTTTGCCTTGAGAATGGGATGGAAAAAAAAAAATTAAATATATTTTTAGTCTTTTTTTAGATTTTATAATTTATAATATTTTTAACCGTTATAAATTATAAAATTTTTATATATTGTTTGATAATTTTAGATAAAATAACTAAAACCATTTATCATATTTGAAATAATAAAAAAATAAATTTTAATTTGAATTATTAAAAAATAAACCTTAAGATTAAAGCTAGACATTGTGAATGCTTTTCTTATGTCAGGTTTATAAATTTTTAAAGGTTTTACCCAAGGATAACATATGGCAAAGTCTTCATTCAAACCAATTTTCACGTTTGGTGGATAAAGAAAGTGAAAGAGAGTATGAATGTAAATAATAGGAAGCTGTTAAGTCTTTGCACCTTTGACAAGTAATCATGTGCTTTTCCATGAGTACTTCACACGTCCAAATAAAAATGGTAGTTAAGAGACACAGAGATTAAAATGAAGAGTTACAATCATTTTACATTATGACTCAATAATTATTCTACATTTATATAACTTTTAAAATAGTCTTGTTTTTCTTTTGATGGATCTAAAATTTGATATATTGGGCTTGTGAGTGGAATGCTATTTTTTTCTTTTGTCGGGATTGAAAACTTTAAAACAATTTCTCTGAAGGTGGTTAGTGGATCTTTGCATTTTTGACAAGTATCCCTATGCTTTTCCATGAGCATTTCACACGTCCAAATGGAAATTAAAGCAAAATGGGAACAACTAGTGAGTGGAAAAGAAAGTAAGCTAGACATTGTGAATGCTTTTCTTATGTCAGGTTTATAAATTTTTAAAGGTTTTACCCAAGGAATCGAATTGGTTAGAAAAAAACTCACAACACTAATTATTATGGCTCATTTTCTTTTGACTAAGCCTTTCTTTTGCAGGTTTAGAGACTTCTCAAAGACTTCCCTTTCTTACAAGGGATACATGGTTAGTCTAGTGAAGGAAGAAGAGAAGAACGAGAAGATTGTAGGTTCAACTTTTTTCTTTTAACAAAAAAACTAACCATTTTTTTTTTAAAGTTTTAAATATGTTTTAAGTCTCTCAAATAAATAAAGTATTTGTTTTTATTAGTTTCTGAAAATAAAATTTGTTCTATTTAGTCCTCTTCAAATGTTATTTTTAGTTTTTTGTTTTTGAATTTGATTGTCACAATTTAATCTTTAACAATAAAAAAAAATTACAAATTATAAAATTTATATATTTTATTTGACAATTTTTATTATAAGGACTAAAAAAATATTTATTATATTTGAAAGGACTAAAAAAATTAATTTTTAATTTGAAGGACTAAAATAGAAAAAATTTATATTTAAATGATTAAAAATATATTTAAATTTTTTGTTAATCATAATATTCGTCCAAATTATCCATCGACTTTGTCGATAACTAATATCTATCGAAGAACTATATTTTTTTTCATCCATAATACTCTATTTCAAAATCTTACTTAAAGGATCCGAATCCTATAACTCTTATACCAATAACTTATTGATTAAAAAAAAATTAATATTTATTGATAAAAAAAAAAAATATATATATATATATATATATATATATAGAAAACTACTAAAGTGTAAAGTATTGTAATCACTAAAGATATGTCCTTTGAGTAGCTTACTTTTATTTATTTATTACTATTTCCATTTTTATTTATTAACGCACAAATTAATTATCTTTTTGGAAGAAACTTAGCCAAATAGGCCCTATAACCAATTATGAGTTTCATTAGATATTTTGTTCATTTCAAAAATGCCGTTACATATATACATAAGTTATAATAAGGCCAATTAAAAAATAATAATTAAAAGGGCAATTTTACATAGATATACCCATTGCTTAGCTAGCATGATGTGAAACTAACATATTAAGACTACATATGCCGGAACCATGATGTTTTAATGATTTATGAGACAAAATAAGCTTGTTTTTCTTTTGATGGATCTAAATTTGGATATATTAAGCTTGTAAGTGGAATGTTAGTAGCTTTTCTCTTGTCAGCTTTAAAATTTTAAAAGTAATTTCTCTGAAGGTACGTTTTGCCCTGGGAATGGGATATAAAAAAGAAAGAAAGAAAAGAGAGTTTGTGAACGTAAATAATACGAAGGTGAGAAGAGGATTCTTGCACTTTTGACAAAATGGGACACCTACTGAGTGGAAAAGAAACTAAGCAAGACTTTCAGAATGTTTTTCTTCTGTCAGGTTTAGAAAGTTCTAAAGTACTTTTTTTTAAAGGTTTTGCCCAAGAAATGGGTTAGAAAATAACTCACAACACTTCTTAGGTTCATATTTTCTTTTGAGTAAGCCTTTCTTTTGCAGGTTTATAGATTTCTAAAAGAGTTCCCCTCCATACAAGAAACACAGAGAACTCAAGTATTGGAATCTTTCGAGACTTGTAATTTGAATAGTTAATGTATGTTTAGTCTATGATTGAGAGAATTTCACATATCCTTACATTTATCTGATTTTGAAAGCGTGCAAAAAAAAAAAATAATAATACGATAAAAGGTGTGAGATTGGTGCGGCAAAGCTTAATTTTCATTTATTAATACTATTGATTAAGAAATATAATTAATAAAAAAATACCATTGTCATGCTCCTCTCTTTTTTAAAATGCACATGAGCATAACCCATTTGGATTCAATCGGGAATTGATTTGGTGTCCAAACACTCTTCAAAATCGGAGGGTTTCTGAACCGGTCAAATCCGTGTTAAAAACCGGTTTGAATCGGTATTTTGTACAGTATTTTTTTTAATTTGTTTAGTTTTTTATAAAAATAAAATAAAATACATATAATAAATATTTCAAATAGAAATAAATTATTTGATCAATCATTATTCATTTTTCTCATAAAAATATAATTTTTTTATTACATTAAGTGATACTTGTTTATATCTTGATTTTCGTTTGAATCGGTATTTTGTAATTTTTTTAAAAAATATTTTAAAATATTTTAAAAATACATATAATAAATATTTCAAATATAAATAAATTATTTTATCAATTATTATTTATTTTTCTTATAAAAATATATATTTTTTTATTTATATTAAGTTATACTTTTTTATATGTTGATTATTATTATAATTTATATTATATTAATATGCCATTTTTATATTCTAAATGTAAATTTGTTATTGTTAATGGACATGGCTAGATTTTAAACTTAAGTATTATAATATATTTGATTATATTTAAGTATTTTTAACTATTAAGATCTTATAAAATGATTGTTTATTTTAGTTTTTAATATAATAAAGTTATCTTGATATTATATTTATTTAGTATTGTTTTATAAAATATTTAATTTTTATTATTTTCTAAAATTTGGTTTAATCAAGTTTCAATTGTGGTTGAACTTAGATGTCAAAATGGATTAGTCTGGCTCATTAAGCTTGGCCCACTTTGTTGGTGGGTTGGGTCAATCCAGCTTACTTTTTTAGAGAGTTTTAAAAAATGAATTTGAATCGATCCATTACAAGTTGATGGGTTAAACAGGACAACCCATCAACTTACGTAAAAGTTGTAAAAATATAAAAAATAAATAAATTTGAACACATTATATATTTTTTCTAAAATAAAAAATACATTATATTTTTTTTACACAAAACATATTCAATTTAAAAAAAAGAAGTGAAATCACATTACAAAATACTAAAAAACAATGAAAAACAACCCTTGATGAGTTCACAGGTCAGCCCGGCCTACCACAGGTTAGCCCATGATGGGCCGGATTCTTAGTGGGTCAGGTTTAATTTTTTAACGCACTAACAAATCTATTACTTTTATAATCTAATCCAGCCTCAACTCATGATTGGCTGGATCAGGCCAATCCATAAATTTTATCCCATTTTGATAGCTCTAATTAAACTATTAAATTAGTGTCCTGATCATATTAGTGATCGGTTTGATTTTGAAAATATTAGTATAACCTATATGGCTATGTTGGCCAACCATTTCAATTAGCTTCCAGCTTTTTAGCTAATTTGGATTTTTGGTAATTGAGTTTTTTCACTAACTTCTAATATTTTTTGAAACTCCACCTAAAATAGCATTTTTTTGAAAAGGCTAAACATTTGTTTAACCCAACTTATTTTTAAGTAAAAGTTGGGTCAAATACTAGTTAGTAAAAGTTCCTTAAAATAAAAGTTACTTATTTTTAATGAAGAAAAATTAAAAATAAGGAGTTTTATAATAAGCTACCCATAACTACTTATGTGAAATTTATTTTCATGTTCTCTTCGAATTCCATTAAGGTCAAATTTTGAAATAATTAATATTTTTTATCAAAAAATATTAGTGATTAATTTGTTAATTTTTGTTAGCAAAGAAGTTGAACCCAAAACCTTTCCATTTAATTATATTTTAACTTTAACTAGCTTTTAAGTTAAAAAAATAAAAATATTAATAAACCACTTTTTACTTATTTTTTTAAGTTCTCATTTAACTTTAACTTAAAACTAATTTATAAGTTAAAAATAAGCTAGGTCAACTAGCTTATAAGTTAAAAGTTCTAGGTTTTTACATTTACATTAATTCTATTTTTATCCTTAAAATATTTATTAATTTTTGTTGTTACCCTTTTTAAATAAAATGAAATTTTATTATTTATTTGTTTTTATTTTCTCTATTCATCCTACATAATTTTGTATTACACGGTTTATTTTAAATATTATAATATTTAATTTTTTTAATTATAATTCATGAAATTAAAAATAATAATTGTTAGATTTTTTATTTTGAATAATTTTACCTATTAGAGAATTTATTTTAATTATTATGTTAATTAACATAATAAAAATATAATGTTTATTTAAATATTTTTTTTTACTTTATTTTAAATTTGACTAATAATAGAATCCATGAAAACATGTAATATGTGAAACTAAGAAAATAATAAAAATAATTTATCTATAAATAAAAAATTATAAGAGTTTAAAATTTATTAAAATATTATAATACCTCAAAATTGTAGTAATTATTATTTTATTTTTTTTATCATATGGATGTGGATACCCTGCACACTGCAGGAGTGCAGTTCAAAATGTGTCCAAAAATATTTTTTACAAATTAAATAAGTATTAATAAAAAATAAAATTAAGAAAAGTGTGTGGTTCAAATATCCACAGCAGCCTGTAGTGTATTTTATACTGGAGGGGAACCTTTTAATATTATTTTTTTAAATTTTATATGAAATGACTAGAAATACATGAATTAAGTGTTTTATTTGGAGTCAATTTTTTTTTTTTTTTGAGTGGGGCTAAGAAAAGGCCTAAACGGCCTAGCAATTAATATGCTGGTCCTGCAATCAAATAAACCTCTCAACGTAGGAAAATGCAATCAAATATTAATAGAAATATATCAACGTAGTTCTCATATCAAATATCAAATACATATTGGATAATTATAAAAATGAAATAAGCAAAGATATTGTAGTGCCAAGAGTTATTCCACACACATTATTTTGAACAAATTAATGAGAATATTTTCATTGACACGAAGAAACTCCGATCTTGTGCCAACACATCATATTCCTGAAATACACAGCACACCAATATAGAATGAGTTTGAAAGTATATAAAAAAATTATCATCACGATTGATATTTTTATACTCATAAAAATGTCATGAAATTATAGATTTTTAAGATAGATGATGACTCTTTAACAAGTCCGTATCAAAGACATTTTTCACAACCGTTTTAAAAGTTCTTTTTTTAAAGTAGTGGTTAGTTATAAAAAAAAAACTAAATAAAAAAAAATTAATGGAATGTTTTCCAAATTCAATGCTGTATATCTCATCCATCCTAGTGAATCTTGTCACTCCTTTTAATATTCCTTTATAGTTTGGAACACATATAAATAATAAAACAACACAAATATTCTTAAATGGTTGAAAATAGGTTATAAACCATTGATATTCATTTAATTTAGTGATTGAAGCACCGTAATCAAAGAAAAAACAATAGACAACATATATTATGATTAAGATGAAAGATAAATAAAAAATGATTGAATGAGATGTATCTGGTTAAACTCTTAGTTACCTAGCAAGGGAAGTGAAAGATTGAACAAAATATGACACATGATAAATTGTTGATGTGGCAAGATCTATCTTAATTAAGCAAGTGATATATCAACACCAAAACTTTTTGCCTCAGCTCTTTTATATATTATAAACAAATTACTAGATAAATATTTTTTTTGTCAAAATCATTTAACAAGTACATCCACAACTACTAATTTAACAATAAATTCAGTCATTATTTTTCTTGGCCAATACAAAATAATATCAATTATGAATAGAAAAAAAAAACACTTTATCAAATTGTACTTATTAAAATATAATAGAAAATATTTTTGAAGTTCTAATTCCTATGTCTTGCAATTTTTTATTTTTTTATTTTATTAAAACTTGAACAATCATTCAATTTGAAAAGGGGGACACAAATAAAGATGATTACATTATGATTTCACTTACTTGAACACTTGCTGACTATCACTAATGTCACCACCTTAAAGTTGCATATGTTTGTCCTCTTTGAGTTACATATTCAAGATACATACCAGGGAAGATCCAGCAAAGAATTTTGTGAATTAGTTGCCAATACCATATTCTCCACCGTTTCAAAATCAATAGTGGATCAAAAACAATTCCATGGCCAAACACCAATCCCAATTCAACACTAATAAAATTTCAGTCAATAGTACAAGCTAACCTTCCACATTACCCTGGCTCTGTCCCATTTGTTTTTACAGTCAATGGAGGACCATATAACTTGTCATTACCTTCAAATGAAGAAGCTGGAAATGACTGAATTTGTGTACCTGTTGGGATCTTTCCCACCAAATGATTGAATGAGAGGTTTAAATATGAAAGGAATGACAAGCTTGCAAGTTGCACAGGAATTTCCCCACTCAAAGAATTTTGTGAAAGGTTTAAAGACTCCAATTGTTTCAATTTATCTATCGATGATGGGATTTCACCAGACAAAACATTGTTTGACAAGTTGAGGACAATAAGTGTTTTGAAATCCATTAAATCCTCTGGTATTGGTCCTTCAAAATGGTTAGATGGAAATCAACGGATGTGAAGATTTTCAAAATCTTAACCAACTCCATTTCTTGACCTTTGCTGACCACCAATGATTTGATTTGATCCAAAGTTCAATACCTCTAACTTAGAGCAATGGACAAGAGATTTTGGAATTGGCCCATCTAATAGATTTCCATGAAGATTTAAAGTCCACAAAGGACAAGAAATTGCAATTGTATCAGGAATAGGCCGGAGAGATTATTGTTCTTTAGATTTAATACCTGGAGATTTTTCATTGTCATTAAACAAGCTGGAATTGTTCCAAAAATGTTATTCATGGAAAGATCAAGCACTATCAAATATGGATCATCGCAGAGGGAATCGGGATAAAAGAGCTAAATTTGTTGCTTGAGTAATCTGAATACACAGCACCTGGTAAAACAGGTATTGGCCCCTGAAGTTTATTGTGATGAAGGTCAAGGGTATACAAGCTGGAAGTAAGATTCTGCAAAGGTCCCTCCAACTCAGTCAACAAATTATGAGAAATGTTAAGATAATGCCATGTTTTCCATATCCAATAGGGCACTATTCCTTGAATTTGGTTATTTGAAACATCTAGATCGACTAATCCGTGTAAGTTTCCCAAGAAGCCAGATAAAATTTTTAAGTTGCAGGATGCCAAGTATAGACGGATGATGTTGGTTAACGAAGATGGGTCAACATTTGTGTTGTTCACATTGATTGATAAGTTGTTGTGTGAAAGGTATAGTTCTCTTAAATGTGGAAGCTCATAAAAAAACTTACTCAGCTGCACTGGCCCGTTGAACTTGTTTGAAGAAAGTCTGAGGAAAGAGAGTGTATTTGAGATGGAAGATAAATGTTGGAAGAGGCCCTGATAAATTAGTGCTACTTAAATCGAGGCTGTATAATGTAGAAGAAGACACATTTATGAATTTATCTAGTTGACTAAACTGATTGTTGTTTAGATAAAGTCGTTCTAATTGTGGGAGTGTAAAAAGGGATGAAGGAATGCTCCCACTGAAATAATTATAACTCAAGTCAACATAGTAAAGATTGTCCAGTCCTGCAAACTGAGAAAATGTGATTGGACCGGTGAACTTGTTACCTGACAAATCCAAGTAACTGAGTTTTGTTAGGTTTGAAAGTGAATTGAGAATTGAGAATTGTTCCATTAAATCCACAGGAAGAGAGATCCAAATGAGATAAGTGTCTCAGTTTACCAACAGAGCGTGGAAATGCTCCAGCAATGTATGTGGCTCTTAGTATTAAGACTGAAAAGAGCACTTGAATCGTCAATTCTACCGGTGATTGGTTCTGCATAGAGGTCAAGAAAAGTAACATGTCCCTCCATGTCACAGGATACTCTATACCAAATGTAATCATCATGACTTGCATTCCACGACTTGAGCCAGCTCTGACTACCAATGAAAGACTCTAAAGTAATTATTGTTACTTGAAAGTTTCGGTCTCTAAATTTTTAATGAATTTTTTGTGAAGTGGAATGTTTATTTTTACAAAAACGTGAAAAATGGAAGAAAGAGAAATTGAGAGGATCCTAACGCGTATTTTTTAGTAAACATTTTAAATGAATTTATCAAACCTGTGTGTTTACTAATAAAAGCCATGTTGAATAAAAGCTATTTAGTAATCGATTTTTTTTTTTTTTAGTTTACAAGTAGATTAAAATGCAAAAATATAAGGGCAAACATTAAAATATGATAATAAAACTATAATAATACTTTATTATTAGAAATAAAATTGGTTACATGATAGATTTAGTGTTGCACATACACATTTATTTCCAACAGAATGAACCCTATTACTAGATGGTAAGATGAAAAATTCTGATTTTTTGAATCGAAAAATTCAACAAATTAAGTACCAATTAGCTAGATAGTGAAGAAAGAATCGAATATTTAAGTATTTAATTAGTTTTATATTTGATATTCATCTTCTACATTTTAAGACGAGAAATTTTTATTTATCAAATAAAAAGATACATCTATTCCAACATGATTATGTTAAAAAGTAACACGACCGTGTTATAAGGAATTAGGATTAATACGGTCGTGTTGATAAGTAACATGACTGTACTAAAGTTAATTCCGTTAACTTTTAAATATTTTCAACGAAATGTAGTAAAATATACTTAAAACATATATTAAAGTATCAAATTAAAATTTTTAAAACATGATGTATCAAAATAAAAAAAAATGTAAATCTTAATTAACTAAAAGTTACATTAAAAAACAATTGTGTTTAATAGTAACATTTAACTATACGAAGGAAAAAAAAAATAATGTCTATCTCATTTTTTGTCTTCTTGTTTTCTTCACGTGAAATTATTTATCAAAATTTGTATTCATAAACAAACTCTAAATGTGATTAGGTTTTTCAATAAAAAAAAAAATAGTCATAATATTTGTAAGTGATATTTTGCACATGTAACATGTAACACAAACAAAACATTATTTTCTTTTTATTTTTCTAATTACCATATAACGTATTAGAAGTGGCAAGTGTTGCACTTTTTGACAATGGAAACCGTATTCCTATGCTTTTCCAAGACCATTTCACACGTCCAAATGGAAATTAATATCAAGAGGAGAGAAATTAAGCTTTTTCACATTAGGATGCTTTTCTTCTGTCAGATTTTGACATTTTTATAGTTTTGATTTCTAAAGGTCACAGCCCTGAGAATGGGATAGAAAAGAACTCACAAGTCACGACATTTATTATAATAAAGCTAAAGAGACAGACAGAGTCAAAGTTGCAGAATACTTTGAAAATTGAATGGTTACATGATTTTTACAAATTGCAGCTTATGAAAAACTAAAATAACTTTAGGTTATGTCATGATAAATATCCTCAATTTTTATAATTTTATTTGATTATTTCGAGTCTTTGATAATTTTTTTTTGAGTTTTAACTACATTAGTTAAGTGATGAATATAAAAATTTGTGCATGCTTAATAATACCTAAATTTACACTATTTTTTATTTAAATGAATGGAAGATCTCATTAAAAATGATCAATCAAAATTTTCAACATAAACTAATCACCTATAAATTGTTTGAGAATCATTTTTCACTAACAAATGTGGAAAGCCTAACTTCTTTTGGAGGTTTAGAGATTTTCTCAAAGTCTTTTGCATGATTACGAGATTTCTGCAGCGTATGTGAATTGTGAAACGAAAATAATGATACGATGGAATGTGATGAAAGAAAGGGAATAAACGCGTTTTCTGAAAGTCTTTAATTTGTGCTGTTATATTAATTCCTGAAATTAACAAAATTTTAAATAAGTTCTTGAAACTTAAATTCGTCAATTGCATTAGTCTAGAACTTTTTTTAAAAAAAAAATTAAAAAAAATAAAATTATTTAGAGATTAAAAAGATGGTCAGTGGTTAAGTTTATAGAGTTAGATGAAACAATTGAAAATTTTATGAACATGTTTTAAAATTTCGTTAATTTCAGGAGCTATAATGTAATAACACATTACAATTTTAGGGTCAAGAATTATGGTTTTGCTCAAAAAAGAAAGAAAAAACACAGAGAGCAGATGTAAATTGAACGAAAATATGAGGTAAAATTTAAATTGTTTTTTAAATAATTAGCATATAACTTGTTGTAGATATATTTAAATATAATTTATGTATAATATAAAATATAAATTTTATTTTATAATTTAAATATTATAAATTACTTATGTAAGTTTTTTGTTATCTAAAATAAAAACCTTACTGATTTATGTAAATGTTAATTTACATTATGTAAAATTTAAATCACTTACGATATAAATATTTATTTATATAGTTTATATATATTACTATATTTTTTTATATAAGGTGATAAAAAAAATTAATTGTTGCAATCACTCGATAAATTTAATGTTTCAAGTTGTTATTGAATCTCTCCTTCAATCATGTCTTCGAAAAGAAGTAAACTAATGTGTCGACTAGTTAACAAAATTTGACTAATCACTTGCTAGATTCAACATTTTAAGTTGCTACCATGAAGTCTCTCCTTCAATCATGCCTTCAGAGAAGTAAACCAATGTGTTGACTGGTTAGTAAAATTTTACTAATCACTTGACAAATTCAACATTTTAAGTTACATGAAGTTTCTCCTTCAACCATGCCTTCAAAAAAAAAAAAACAAATCAATGTGCTGTAGTTAGCAAAATCCGACTCCTCCACCTAGAACCATTGCAAATTTTAGATTCATATCCTCCCTGCACCAGCAATTGTTTGCTATGCATAGGGTGTCCTTTCCCCGCCCTGAGCTATTTTTGTTTTATTTTCTACTAATAAAAAAAATAGATTAACTTTATGCTGTCCAAGTTATTTTTATCTACATTTTTGTAGGTTCATCATTATATGATTAGATTCTTTAATTTTATTTTAATTTGGTGTCATTATTGTACTTATATTAATTTTATGAATATATTTTTATTATACTTGTCACTATTTTTTTATTAATTAATATATTATTTAATTTGATAAATTTTTGAGAATATCTTTTTTTTTTCAAAAAAAAAAAAAAAGAACGTGAAACATACACAGAGAAAATAATGTGAAACAAATTTAGAAAAAAAAAAAAAAAAAAAAAAGTCAAACACTTGATAGTGTGATACGCATTTTGACTCATGTGGGTTTGCCCCAAATGTAGGTCCTGTGTATTTCCCAACTTGTGTATTCCTCTTCCTACTTTCTCATGTATTCTATTTGGAATTGCACACTTATAATTAACAAAAAATAATACAGAATCTGAAGGATGTATAAATTTTTTATTTTTGTATTAATAATAGATGTTTTATTTTAACCTGAACTAGCCCAAACACCTTCTTCAATTTCATCTTATGTCAAAATAAGCAAAAACAAACTACCACAAAACAGCCGCACAACCTGACCACAAGAAGGACACCCCATAAGACAAAATAAACCAAGATAGAAACATTCTTGAATTGGCATATTTATTACATATCATGAATCGATATATTATTTTTTTTTTCACTTACTTATCTTATTCTGTAGTGTGATATTTTTATTATTTATTTTTAGGAATTGGATTTTGATAAACCTAACCATACATACATACATATATATGAAATTTTTAAGAATTTTCATTTTATGGATATGAACAATAATATTTTTTCTTATTACATGATATGATATATTTTATTTGTTAAGGATAGATAAGAGTATACATTATTTTAATATGAGGTATTAAGTTGTTGTTTGTAAAATTTCAAAAATTTTTATTTTTGATTATTGATGAATGAAAATATAATATATTTTTTTATGAGATATTAAATTTGGTATTTGTAAAACCTTAAGAATTTTTCATTTTTTAATTTGCTATGAATGGATGATAGTATTTTTTTATATATATATGGTAATGAAATAAATAATTATAATATATTTATTTATAACTTTATAAAATTTAGTTATAATATAGTTATAAAATTTAATTAAACTATTTATAATTGTTTTAAATGTTATATAAAATTAAATAGATTAAAATTATTATGTTACAGTGACACAATATATATTCTAGTTTGGAGAACCTCAATCTAATTACTGCGACATGGTTGTTCTCATTAGTTGGTAAATCATATTCTAATTTCTTTTTTAGTTTGGAAAATATACTTAAACACCTCTATCTCTCGTTTTGCTTTTAAGTAAAAACTAGAGGGTATGAAGCCTAAAAATAAAATAAAACAATTGTACGGAATGATGGAAGCTATAACCTTAGGAGATATGATCATTGTCTCTTATTCACTATTGGAACCTTATTTTTGTATTGCTGTGTTAATCCACAAAAAAATAAGTTTATAGCTACAAGGTATATTAATTAGGCATTCCTTGTTTGTTTATCCTTGTTTATCTTTCTCTCTGTCTTATATTACCAACCACAAATTGTGATTTTCTTTTTGTCCTATCATAGTTTCTACTTTCTAGTTATAGTTACTTTTTTTTTGTTTCTTTAATTTTCTTTTGGCCCTATCCCTATCGAAGTGAAACTACATTATGTTTTTCATTTTTTTTCTCTTTTAAACCTCTATCCTATCCGTGATGGTGAAATTTATGGTAGTGATGGGATATGATATGAGTACCTTACATTTTTTGCTTGTATATATATCTAGGTTTATTTATATATAATGGACACGTTTCAAGTGAGAATAAATTTTATATGAGAACAAGAGAACAAACAATAATAACTATTGTATAATCATTGGATGAAAATTAAAAATAATAAACACATAATACATCACCATGAGATTCTATCATATCTTTTCCCTATTTCTTAGTTTTTTTTCTGTTTTTTTTCTCAACAAAACAATCACAATTAAATCTTCATTCAATTTCCTTTCACAATTGTAAATATGATTACCACCACCATTATCACTACTAACATGATCACCATAGTCATTTTTGTCATCGCCAAGGCCATCACCATTGTCACTATCATGGTCTTCGTTCTCATTGTTGCCGCTAGGCGGCAACAACGAGGACAACAACCATGATGGTGATGGTGACGGTGACAATGACCCTGGAGATGACAAGAACAGTGGTGCTAACCATGTTGATTGTGGTGACAGTGGTTATAGTAATGATGAAAACTCTTGAATAAGATCCTATGGTAATACATTTAAAATTAGGATATCATGACACTTGAATAAGATCTCCTGTTAGTGGGAAAAAAAAAAAGCAAAAAAACTAACTGAAAGAGAAAGGGATAAGATCTCAGGGTGAAATGGTGAAACAATTGAGGTTTTAATTTAATGCATTTATTATTCTTATGGTTCTTATTTATTTAAAGGTTATTCTCGCTTCATTGATATATATATATATATATATATATATATATAAAAAATGAAAATTGAAAATTGAAAAGACATGGTTTTCCAAATTAAACTTTAGAATAGGTCAATCCATCATATTTTATTCTTTTTTTGCTCTCAGAGTAACTATTCAAAAGATCTAGATTGTAGAATAGGTCAGGTATACTATATATACAAAATATTTTTTTTTAACGTATATGAGAAAAACAATAAGATATTTATAGTGATATATCCATATATAGTTTAGTTGTTTTTTTTTTTAGCAAAATGAAACTAAATCCTTTCCATTCTTTTCATTTATTACATCAAATACAGTCATATAAAACATGAAATAAGCAAATTACATAATTTTGAAACATATTTAGACACTTAGAGTTACTCCACGTACATTTTCTTGAACAAATTATGACATTGTCAAAGACATGAAGAAACTCTTGTCAACACGTACAACTTATTTCAGACTCCTAAAAAACACAACCATTTAGTTAATAATTTAATCAATAATTATTATGAAACATTTACATATATAAATATTTTACATAAATTTTATTTATTATTTCTTTTGTTCTCAACAAGAATTTAGTATTTTAAATAAAAGTAAAATAAATTGAGTGATTTATAAATAAAAAGTGAAATATATAAAAAAAAATTATAACTAATAATCGAATATGTTAAAATATAAAGGAAGAATAAATTATTAAAAATTAATTAAATAAAATAAAAATATTTAATTAAATAAAATAATTTTTTTAATAATATTAAAATAGAGTCAATTATTGATTAATTGGTTTGCATGACTCACTTATATTGAAAAAAAGTAAAAATATTTATTATATATAAATTTTAAATTTATAAAATTTTATTTAATTAATTTTTAATATTATTAAAAATTATTTAATTTATTCTTCATTTATATTTTAACATCTCCAATTATTAGTTGTAATTTTTTTTATATATATTTCACTTTTTATTTTATAAATCACTTTATTTATTTTACTTTTATTCAAAATATTAAATTCTCGTTGAGAACACAAAAAATAATAATAAATATATGATAATAAATAAAATTTATGTAAAATATTTATATATATAAATGTTTCATAATAATTATTGATTAGATAATTCACTTAATGGTTATGTTAACATTTAAAAATTAAAAAGAGCTAAGTTCAAATTTTATCTTTGTCACTATTAAAATTAACCGTCAAACCTCAAAATTAACAAAAGGATTAAAATTATTTGATTTTGAATGACACTCTTCAAAATCAAAGGTTTCGAACTAATTAAATCTATGTTGAAAATTGGTTTGAATATGGTATTTTGTACAATATATTTTTTTAATTTGTTTAGTGTTTCTTGAAAAAAAAAATACATATAATAAATATTTCAAATAGAAATAAATTATTTTATAAATTATTAATTATTTTTCTTATACAAATATGTATATTTTCATTTATATTAAGTTATACTTTTTTTTATATCTTTATTATTATTATTATTATTATTTCATTTTTGTATTCTAAATGTAAATTTGTTATTGTTAATGGACATGGTTAGAATTTAAACTTAAGTATTATAATATATGTGATTATCTTTAAGTATTTTTAACTATTAAGAACTTATAAAATGATTATTTATTTTAGTTTTTATTATAATAAAGTTATTTAATATTAATAAGTGTCTTGACTATATCAATAACCAGTAACCGATCTGATTTTGAAAATATTGGTATAACAATTAGCTTTTAGCTTTTTTTTAGTATGTTTTTAGCTAATTTGATTTTTTTTGGCGACTTCTAGCATTTTTTTGAAACACTATCTAAAATAACATTTTTTTTTTAAATGCTTTTAGTTGACTTCTATCTTTTAAAATTTAGATTATTTTGGTGTTTTCGATATAGTTAAAAAATTTAGATTATTTCAATAATTAATTATAATCAGAATCAATTTATGTTTGGATAAATTCGTTAAAAAGTTATTTTAAAATAATTAATTTCATTTAAATGTAATAAAAAAATCGACCTTTATTTAATAAAAGAGCGTAAAAATAGTTGAAAAAAAAATAAACAATTAAAAAATAATCATAAATTATAAATTTTCACCTTCATCATAACTTATTTTTTCAAAAAATAATCATTTTTCAAATTTAATCTACATTCCCAAACAACTTATATTATTTAAAATTGCTAAAATGTATCAATCCCAAACCAGCTCTAATTATATTTTTATCCTTAAAATATTTATTAACTTTTCTTGCTATTATTTTTAAATAAAATGAGATTGTATTATTTATTTGTTTTTATTTTCAATATTCATCCTACAAATTTTTATATCACACGATTTATTTTAAATATTATAATATTTGTATTATTTAATTTATTTTAAATTATATCAGTAGTCTTCTCACTTTTCAAAGTCAAAGACTACTTCACACGTCCAAATAAAAATGGTACGTATTTAAGAGAAACATAAGATTAAAAATTAAAGGAGCAGCTTTTATGGAAAAAAATATTCATTCAAAGCTTGCTTTCTCTATATTTGCTTTTCTTTTGCGTCGGGTTTAAAAACTTTAAAATAACTTCTATCAAGCTATGCTTTGTCGTGGGAATGGGATAGAAAAAAAAAACTTAAATATATTTTTATTTTATTTTTTAATATAAATTTTGTAATTTATACGATTTTTAACTCTTATAAGTTATAAAATATATATACATTGTTTTGTTTGATAATTTTTTAATAGAATGACTAAAATTATTTATCATATTTTGAAAGAATAAAAATAACTTTTAATTTAAATTATTAAAAAAGAAAAACTCAATATTTAAAAAATTAAAAACATATTTAAATAAAAAAAATGAAAAAAAAAGTTTTTAAATTTAAATAATAAGATAAATAGTCATTTTAATCTCGAATATGTAAACAGATGATAATTTATTTGTGACATTAAAAAAAAATAAAAAATAATATATATATATATATATATATAATAAATAAATTTATCACATTTTTTATACATTATTCAAAGACAAAATAAAGGTAATAGTTTCTTAATTTTTATCTCCATCATCCTCATACCAACTTCATAAATATAAACATGATTATTCATTATAGGGACTTAAAAATGTTACTAATCCAGTCAAACTAAAGAACCAAAGGAAATATATTATTAGTCAAGATTTTGATTTTTTTTTTCTTAAATCATGTTAGTTTACAAAACTATTTGGTTTACATGAATCAATTTCTCATAATGAATACAATTTTTAATGACAAAATTATGACTAATATTAATTTAAACAACTCTTTTTTTTTTCTTATTTAGAAGACCCTTTTATAAAAATTGGCATAGGACGCTTTAAGTGACAAGTACATTATATTATTTAGTAAAATGACAGAATAGTTAGCTTTGTACTTATCACAAGATTCAGTTTTTCATGTATACATCAATTATAAGTCTAAATAATTGGCCACATATATCCCTAGCTTCTTGGACCTCAAAAATGTTGTTTAACTTAACTATAATACATACAGACTAGAACCTATTGCTGAATGTATAGGTTTGTTTTCAAGTTGCAAATATTGAGCATGCATTATAATATAAATTTAACAGATAAAAATAATATAAAATAAGTAAATATTCTGATACGTTAAAGAAAAGGTATTTTTGTCTTAAAAATGTTTTTTCACTTGAGTTCCAAGCCTGGCTTATGTAAAACTAAAATATTAAGACTGAGCTACATATGCCGGAACCCTGCTGTTTTAATGCATTATGAGACAACATAAGCACGCTAGAATAACATATGGCAAAGTCTTCATTCAAACCACTTTTCATGTTTGGTGGATAAAGAAAGGGAAAGAGAGTACTGTGAATATAAATAATAGGAAGCTGCTAAGTCTTTGCACTTTTGACAACTAGTCCTATGCTTTTCCAAGGCTACTTCACACGTCCAAATAAAAATGGTAGTTAAGAGACACATGAGATTAAAATGAAGAGTTAGGATGATTTACTAACAGTCGTTTACAATCATTTTACATTATGGGTTAATAATAAATTTTCATTTATATAATTTTATAAAAAATAATTAATTTTCTTTTAATGGATCTAAATTTTGATATATTGGGCTTGTGAGTGGAATGCTGGTTTTCTTTTTGTCGGGATTGAAAACTTTAAAACAATTTCTCTGAAGGTGGTTAGTGGATCTTTGCACTTTTGTAAAGTATCCCTATGCTTTTTTCATGAGCATTTCACATGTCCAAATGGAAATTAAAACCAAGTGGGAACAACTAGTGAGTGGAAAAGAAATTAAGCTAGACATTGTGAATGCTTTTCTTATGTCAGGTTTAGAACTTTTTAAAGGTTCTACCCAAGGAATGGCTTAGAAAAAAAACTCACTAACACTAATTATTATGGCTCATTTTCTTTCGACTAAGGCACTAAGCTTTTCTTTTGCAGGTTTAGAGACTTCTCAAAGAATCTCCCTTCTTACAAGGGATATATCGTTAGTCTAGCGGTGAAGGAAAAAGAGAAGGAAGGAAAGATGGTAGGTTCAACTTTTTTCATTAAAAAAAACTAATAAACTTCTTTTTTTTTATGGTTAAGTCTTAAATATGTTTTTAGCCTTAAGACATTTATTTGTATTGATCCCTAAAAATAAAATAAAATTTATTTTTTTTAATCATTGAAATATGGTAAATGTTATTTTTAGTTCTTTTATCCAAATTTTTAAACAATGTATATAGTATAGATTTTTCTTTGTAATGTTTTAATTTAACCGTCACAATTTGACTTCCACATTAAAAAAACTATTACAAATTGTAAAATTTATATATCTTATTTGACAATTTTTGCCATAAGAAAAATAACATTTATTATATTTGAAGAACTAAAAAAAAATCAACTTTTAATTTGAAATAAGGATGACAATTAGTAAGACACTATAATACTCGTCTCTATATCTACGTTTTAAAAAAATACTACCTATGTCCATGGTTTCAGGTAAACAATTTCAATCACATCTCCATACTTTCTAGATACCTATATATTTATATCCGCCGCATTCGTAACCCACACTTTCCATATATATAAAATTATAAATTATAAAAAAAATAATATATAATATTAAAATCAAACAAATATTAATTTATATAAATAAATAACATCATAAAAGTAATCATTCAACGTAAATCTAAACAAAAACTATAATTAAACAAGAAAAATTAATATATTTTTAAAACTAATTAGTTTATAATATTAAAAATAAAACACAAATAGATATAATATTTTGACTTAATCATCTAAATTAATTTTTTCATATTTTACAAATGTTTATCACTATAGTTTCTATGTTACTTTAAACCACTAATACAAATAGAAATTAAAACATAACAGAATGTCAAAATTAGCATATAAAAAGAATAATTAAAATAACAAATAAATAATTAAACAATTTTAATTGAATAATTTAAATAATAAAATTATAATTATATTAACATATTGTTAAGATGACAATATGAAATTTGGATCCATATTGTCATCTTTAATTTGAAAGATTAATTAAAATAGAAAAACCTTATTTTTGAATGATGAAAAACATATTTAAAGTTTTTGTTAATCATGATGTTGGTATAAAATATCCACCTACTTTGTTAATATCTAATCTCCATCAAGAAATCATTTTTTTTTTCATTCACAATGCTTAATTTCGAGATCTTGCTTTTAAGGGAACTAAATATCATAACCGCTCAAACCAACTATTTATTAATTAAAAAATAATAATTAACATTTAACAATAAAAAAAAAAACTTATAGAACTACTAAATATTGGAATCTTTAAAGGCATGAAAATAATGATGTATGATAAGAGATGAGAGATGGGTGTGCCAAAGCTTAATTTTATTTATTTATTACTATTTCCATTTTTATTTATTAACGCACAAACTAATTTTCTTTTTTTCTTTTTTTTTTAGAGAAGTTGATTTTATTTTATTTTCTCCTAAAAATACTTTTGAAGGAACTTAGCCAAATAGGCCCTGTAACCAATTATGAGTTTCATTAGATATTTTGTTCAATTCAGAAATGCCGTCACATGTATACATCAGTTATAAGGCCAATTAAAAAAATAATAATTAAAAGGCCAATTTTACATAGATATACCTATTGCTTAGTTAGCGTGATTTTACATATTAAGACTCAGCTATATATGCCGGAACCATGATGTTTTAATGTTTTATGAGACAACATAAGCATGCTACTGCTAGAATAACACTGAAGAAATCATTTCATAAGAATGTGCAGAAGATGTAATGGAATAAAAAATCACATACAAAAGAAATCAAACAAAAGAACTACCTCAATTTTTTTTTTTCGTTCCTTTTCTCTGTGAAGCCAAGTTTTAACGTGGCACATGAGCATGGTGATCTCTAAATTCTCAGCATCTCTTGAGTGCAAGCAAACAAATAATGCAAGCAGCTTTTGCAGCGACTCTTTAAAAAAATGCAGACAATGGCTGCTGCTATATTCAATCAAGAAAATTGAATAGTTTAAAAAACTTCACTATAAAAAATGGAATAGTAACTCATTCCACACATCAGGTACCCCAGGCAAGCACCAATGTATGCAATCCGAGTAAGACGGGGGATTCGACAACTGTTCCGGCCGAAGGGGCTCCCAGAATTTGCGGAAAACGGAAGGATGGCCATCCTTTCTATACTCCGATAGTTGAGTGATGTTGATGACAGAAACTTTTGAGCTCAATTTGCTTAGGATCCTCTCCACAGTGCTCATTGTAGGCAAATCTGAACCACTTCCCCAGTAGCCCTCAACGTCAATGGGGTCCTTCTCCCCGTAACAGTTTCCCTCGCTTCCCAGTTTCCACTCTCGGCTCCTGAATGAGAATAGTGTTGAATTCAGTGAGAAAGTATAGAGCATGAGATGTTTGGATTTCATAAATTAATGTTATGGTGGTTTAGAAAGATGTGGCAATCATGATATAAGAAGATATATAGTCATTTAGATGAGATGCATTTGGGAACTATAAGTTTAACTATACTACACACAGTTAATAACAAATGAAAATCTTTTCATAAATACATAACTTTCAGCAAAAGTCTATTTTCTTTTTTTTCTTTCCCAGTGTCTGGGAGGGTGTTGAACAGAACCGATTCATTTGTCCATTTTTATGGGTTCGTTTTCTCGTCCCTCTAATTAAGCAGTGACACAACAAAAACACTTACAATTAAGAGAAAATTTTGCTATTTAAAAGAGATATTTTTTGCTGAGGTGTAATTTTTTTAAGGGGAGGGAGAAGGACTTGAAACAAATTGTTAAGAGGGATCTCATAATGATTCCCTAAGAAATTGCAAACAACGGGAATCAACACAAGGGAAATTACTTCTTGATTTTTACCAACTGAACCAGCCAAGAGCTAATATATAATGACACAACAGAGTCAGACGAGATGATATCAAACGAAAGTCATAATTCAAACCAGAAATAGTAACTCATTTTACAGTGTTAATTTGACAGAAATGCATACTGTCATGGAAGTAGGCGCAGCAATAGCCAAAGACTAAAAAACTCTATTTACAACAAGCAAATGACAGAGTTTGCATTGGATTTTAAGATGAATGATAATCATTAACATAATTCTCCCAAGTGTTCTAAGAATGCACAACAAAAATAATCTAGACCAGCCAGCAAAAAATGTTTTCCCTCTGGCTATTAAATCATACTCCCTCCGTCTCTATTTTATAAGACATAGTTTTGAATTTTTTTTGTCCCTTTTATATGACTCCATTCCCATTGTCTTGTGCATTAATTATTTCTTGACTAAAATACCCTGAATTGTCTCTTTCCGTCTCTTGTGGAGATTGGAGATGAATAGATTCCCAATAAAGTTAAGGGTAACTTTGGAAAAATATTACAATTGCAGACAAATTTAATGTTAATACCTAAATTAACTAAATTTCTTTTTTTTGACAGAAATTAACTAACTTTCTTAGTAAGCGTAAATTAGTCATCTATGTCTCATATATAGGGACAGAGGGAGTAGTATAACCTATGACAGAAGGTTCATGTCCGATAATGTATAACAGCAATAATTCCTTCTATAGCATAGGATCATGCAAAACGTAGATTGGGTGCTCACCAGAGATGAGTCGGTGACATCGTCACAAAAAAGACACGCTTCTTGAGGGGATCAACTTTTGAAGATACCCAATCAGCCCAGGCTCCCATGGCCAACTCCATGGCGCCTTGCCCGTCCAATTCTTCACAAACTCCATTTTCTTCGTCAGTCCATCTGCAAAAGAACAAAATGCAAGATACATCAGAATAGACAAGACAATCTTTCCTTAAAAAACACCTGTATAATGATGAACTGATACAAACAATAGCTTGACAGGGCCCTGTCTCCACCACAAGTATGTGTTAAAAACAAGTATATCAGCATTTTCCCACAGCGATGCGTGTCTGAGAACTGTATCGGGACGTATTATTCGTTCGTCTAGTCTGTGATTTACTGGATCATCAGAATTGGATTCAACGAGAAGAGGAGACCAGAGAAATTCCACAGTTGCATTGTACTCCTGAATATTGGCACATAGATAGCAATTTGCATGAAATGAGACTTCAAGACATTGGTACTCGTGAACCAAACCCCATCAACACAATCTCTTAGAACATCCAATGTATATAAAGAAAGAGAAAAATGGTTATGCAATGACATTGTAGTCAATCACAAGTTCACAACTCTTCATTTACGGTAAGTCAGTTGACTTTTATAAAATTATTTCAAAAAGTCATTCAAACTCTGGGTTATGATTCTATTTTACATTATCAGTACATCACCATTAAACTCATAAAGAAATTCAATGAAATAATGGAAGAAGGCACATATAGTATAGGGGACTACTTTCAAAAACATGTAAAAATGTTTTTGGCATAGGCTCTTACCTCTGCTCTAAAAATGGTGAGATGGGCATTTGGTGACATTGATCTCTTATCAGCAGGAATTACTGATTGTAACAAACATACCATGGATATCCATTGCCCTCTATTTAGTGAATCTCCAACAAACATTAGCCTTTTACCTCTCAACTTCTCCCACATTTCTTTCACATTCCACCTGTTTTAGACAAGAAGTAAGTGAAGCTTAGCAGAAAGAACCTACCTTCACAGAAATAATAAAGAGTCAAATATGTTTTATCATCTCCTTTTAGTCTCCCATTTGTGGTTCATTACCTTTCCTTCCACTTCATTAAAAGTCTTAGTAACAGGGACTATGCCTGACACATTTTCATAAATGAGAAACTAAAAAAAATGATTTTTTTTAGGAATTAAAAGCAAGCATTTCCAATTTGTGGAAATTAAAAAATATTTAACCCAATAGTTAAACTACCACTTATACAACCCATATCTGATACTACTTTTTGTCAAGAATTTCTGGCTTCTTTTCATTGTATTCTAGTCTATAAATAGTACATACACAGTTATAGCTCTTAATGATAATTTAATCTAATTGCTAATTTGTACAATTACTGGGCTAATTCTATTAATCATTTAAAAGGAAACAATAATAATAACGGATCCCTGTCTAACACTTTTAAACACCAGAAAAAAATAATTTTTTTCAACTCTAGTTCACACATGAACAAATGTTATTCTAGTTGGATCTTTACAAAACTCAATCTTGGTCAAACACCAACTTCACAAAATACTAAACCTTAAAACCATTGAATTAGACCATTCCAATTCATGCCACCACCAAATCCAAAACCATAACCTGACCATGTACACAATTAAAAAAAAAACACAAAGCTCAGAGAGAACCACCTCTTCAAATTGCAGTTATGTGGTTGCCATCTCCAATACTGGTACCCCAGATCAGACCTTCCATGCTTGTGACAGGCCAATTGGTCAGACATATAAGGGCAATCTGACTCACTGTAAAGTGGATGTGAAGCATTATCAAACACCCATTTGCCTGAAAAAACATCACATTTTTCCGGCCTCACACTCCGGTGACCATCACCACGCCAAGCAATTTTCCGGCCACTAAACTCCACGGTGGAGTTGCATCTACTGAATCTATCCAAAACTTCTAAAATCCAACAACCCCATTTCAACAAGTCAGAGAAAACACAAACCAAACACACAAAGCTTAAAACTTTGCTAAAAAAACACACAAAGCTTTCAGTTTTAAGTCTACAATGAAGCAAAAAGCAAGCTTGGTGAGGGAAAGAGGCCATACCTGGAGCTTGCTTGAGGTGACCAGAGAAGTTGGGTTTGACAAAGATGGCTGAAGAAACTTCTTGGTGATTATGAACATGATCTGGAATTTCATGGATTTGTTGTATGGTGTGTTCACTGTGGAGGGTTGAGAATGCTATGAAGAACAGTAGAATAAGCACAAGCAAAGGGAAAATGGGGGGTTTCTTTCTGTTCCACTTCCATCTTTGCATGATGGTGTTGGAGGGTTGTTGTTGATTTTGATTTTGACTTTTGATTTTCCTGTATGAGGAAACCAAATCAAAAGGGTGGCCTGAAATTTGAAAAAGCAAATACATCACTTAATTAAAAAAAGGAAAGTAAAACAAAAAAAAAAAAAAAAAAAAAAGAAGAAGCAAGCTTTAGATTCCTGAAACGGATGTACAATAAAGGCTAGTCAGTAGTAGTACTCTGAAATTGACAGATTCAGAAGCTTTGATTTGGAAGTTTGAAGTTTGAACAGTCGGTGAGTTGCATTAGCATTGAGCAACCTATTTTCTGTGCAAGATTGATGATGTTAATGTTAGAAAACCAGTTTATTACTACTGGTCAACATTAACTGTAGAATTATTGTTGGTAAATCATCATCCTTTGACCTAATAATAATAAAAAAAAAATCATCCTTTGACCATTTTCACTCCACTGGGTATGCTATTATTACACTGCGTGTACCCGAAGAAGATCTTCTTGAGTTTAGAATTGAATTGCACCTTCATTAAGTTGTGAACCAATAATGATGCTTTTTTTTTTTAAGAAATCATTCATGTTTTATCCGAGAACAAATCACAGCAATATTTTTTAAAATTTCGTTTAATTATATAAGCATTCATTATTTTTTAATCATTTTTTTCATCTTTTTTTAATATTAGTGTAATATTTTCAAATATGTAATTTAACGAAAATACATAAAGTACCTTGTAATTTGAGGTTTATTTTAAATTAAATTACACTTATGTCTTTAACATTATTTTTCAGGTGGGATATCAATCATATCATACTTCTAAGTTTCTAACATTCACAATAGTTTTTCCAATAAAAGTAGACGACATAATGTTTTTTCACCAAAAAAAGAAATTTGTATAATGTATGAGAATTGTTGGTGTGATAATTTTCAAATTATTTTAAAGATTAGAATTAAGAAAAAAAAGATTATTGTGTAAAATATACAAAAATCTTAAAGATGTCATTATAAAGTGCTCTTTATTTTAATTAAAAAAAGAAAAAGAAAAAAGAGAGAGACATTTGAATTAGTTCAGATCTTTTCAGGTAAAAATGACGTGGTTTTGGTGGTTAGGGTGCAAGTTGACCTTGTAGGAACCAAAATTAGGATCTGATTTCGTTTCGAAAAATGATGCTATTATAAATTTATGATTTATGATATAAATTCTTTATATGGGTTCAAGTTATATTCTTGAAAAATATCTTATAATTTGTCCTATACATAGCAAATGCAGAGAATGGTGTAGTATCTCTTAACACACCATAGAATCGATATGTGAAAAAAAAAATTACAATTTTTTTCTAAATCACAATTCAACTCTACTCATTGTGATTTTAAATTACAACATGATCTTTTATCTTAAAAAAAAGTTTGATGTAGTCATTTATGTTATGCTCTGATCTGAGTAAAATAATTCTTTCAAAATAATGATATATATATATTTTACTTATTCTAAACATGAAGCTTGACTTATAGATTTGTGCATATAAAAATTATAAAATTCAACAACAAATGCACGGACATAAAAAGGGAACGGACCATAATTTTCATGAAAGTAAGTTTAATAAAATGATCATAAGTTTTACATATCAAATTATTCAAAATAAGATAAAATTATGTCTTAAAATTGAAAACTATCATTATTTGAAAAGACTTATTTTACTCACTTTAAAAATATTAAAAAAAAACTAAATTTAAATTTAAATTTTAAAAATATTAAAGATCAAAATAAATATAATGGAAAGCACAAAGGATTAAAAATATATATTTAAAAAAAAGTGTATTATTATATTATACTGGAAAATGACTTTTTCTAAAAAGAAAAAATCTCTCCTGAATGATTTGTGTCTTCCAAGTCAAAATCTTAAAAAAATATATATATTAAATTACAATTTTAGTGCTCAAATTTTAAAAATTAATAATTTTAATCTTTTAATTATAATTTTTTTATTATTAATTTAAAAAAATTGATAATTTTGATCCACTTATTCTATTAATAATTAATAATTATTATTAATAGAATTATTAAATTAACTATAAATTTCTTAAATATTATTAATTATTAAAAGAATTAAAGTGATATATATATATATATATTTTTTATTTTATTTTTTAATATTATTTTTAATTAAGTTAGTAATTCTAATAAATGATTAGTTAAGCCAAAATTAATAATCAATCTAGAAAAAGAATTATAAATTTTTTAAATTAAAAGAATCAAATATTATAATTAAAAATTAGGATTAAAACCTTTAATTTTTTTTAAATTAAGAGACTAAAATTATAATTAAATTAATAAATAAATAATTATAAAAAAAGAAAAAGGGTTTCTAATAAGTTTTCGTGTCCAAAGGGCAATTCGAGTCTTGAAAGCAGAATCCCCCTTTCAAACCTTTCACTCCACACTCCACCGCTGCTTCCCCTTCACCTCCGATTTCGTGTAAGTTTTATTTTTTCTTCTTTTCTGCTTTCGATTTCCGTTTCAATTTCTATCTCTCTCGTTTTGTCTTTGTTTTGTTTTATGTTCGGTGTTGGTTCTAAAATAGGTCGAATAATTGGTTTTCATTGACATTAGTTAAATCCGAGACTTTATTGTCATTCTGCACGGTGGATTTGCTTGTGGGTGGTTTAAAACTTCGATCTTTGTGATTTGTGGTGATTGTAATTTTCTCAAGAAGTTTAATGTTAATTTTGATTACTGTATTTTTCTTTTCTTTCTTTTCTTCTTCTTCTAAAAGTAAGACTAGGTCAAAACGGATCAAACTCACAAAATGGCTTTGGGTCGAAATGTTTTTTATTTTTTATTTATTTCCAAATCAAACCCTTACTTGGCTGTGAGTTATGTTGAGTATTCAAACTATGATAAAAGTTGAATGTTGATGTGTGATGTGTGTTGTGATCTTGCTTAGTTGCAATACTAGTGAACCTTGATATGATGATTAGTTTAGATGATGCTGGTTGGTTATTCACACTGTTCATTTTGTACCTGTATTTTATCTATGTGCTGTCATAATTTTGATCCTGAATTGAAGTTCAATGTGTTCCAGCTGCTTTCAATGGGAAGGGAAGATTATTAGGGTTGTTATTATTACTAATACTTGATATGGCTAAATTGCCATGGCCTTTGTTTAGGAGCTTCATCTTTATGGCTACTACCAAGTTATTCAGCAAAAACAAATGCTTTAAGTTTAAGTCATTGTGTGTGTGGGATGCCAACTCAACAACCAAAACCAGTGCCACTTGTGCTGGTCTTTGGAAGCCTATCTCCTAGTGACATGCAGAGCTTAGTTCATTAGTCTCTTTAAACTTCAGTGATGGTTTGTGTATGTGCATCACGTTGTGGATCATGTTAGGGTGGGGAATGTTCCTTAGTTCGTTTGATGCTTTTTCCAGTTTTCCTTGCCTTCACCATATCGCTAACTTGCATAACTTGTTGATTAAAATTTCTCAAGGTTCTTACTATTGTCCTGTTTCCATGCTCATGCTTCTCATTAATCTTGGATTTCTATTTTCAAGGTTTTCAGTGATCTTGTTTCCTTTCTTAAATAGGACATATACAACAATGTCTTAAAGTGAAGTGAACAGGAAACTTGGTCTGATTGAAGTTTCTTTAGTTGATTGGATATTTAACTGAAATTAAACAAGTTTCCAGGGATGTCTGTAAATGAGTTTCCTGGGTTGTTCATTTTATATATATACACGAAATTTGTGCTCACTAATATGATGTTGGAAGATTCCCTCTGTTTTGCATGCCCTTGTAAACATGTCTTGCTATTCTCAGCATGATGCGCAGCTTGTGCATATTGTGTAAGAGGGTTGGCTTGTTTTGTAGCTAAGGTGTCCCTGTAGCATCTGTCAAGAAGGGTAGACGCTGATCCTTAATCCTTGTAATCCTGAGTGTCTAGCAATAGTAGTAAATTCTGAACTATTGCAATTGCTGCATTAACATCTGGAGATATGGCCTTATTGGGTCCAATCATTTCTATCTGATGAATAGCATTAATTTTCTTCAGTATCATTTTTTGATAAAAGCCATGACCAAACCTTTAACCTTCCAGAAAGTAGTGAGAGCTTATCATGTATGAAAGAATTCTGGACTCCACTTATATAGCTTAGGTTAAATGCATTCAGCATGATCCTGTGGACCTTTTCTCAACCACCAGTTGAGAATCATGAACCATCTATATTTTAATCATATTGTAAGCTCAAATTATGCAGCAAATGATTAGTATTCCAATTGTCTTCTTCACTGCCTTAGGTACCCAGCTGAATAATATTTTCCTTCAGGTCTTCAACCAGTGATCACTGGCTGACATAAATACACCTAATTCTTTGTTAGTGAATGTCTGTGTAATGAGAAGGACTCTTATCTTCACATTGTTGTCTTTTTTACTTCCTTTCAGTTTTCCTAATTGCATCTGGAAGCTCTATATTTTTGGCCATGAATCATGGACTTATCTCTTATTCTTTCTTAGTTGGCACTTATATGAAACTTTAATGCAGTGAAGCCTATACTGTCAATCTATTATTTTGTTCTAAAAACTATATATGTTGGAGAGGTTTTAGTAATTTTTAGGATGGTGAGAATTGATTTTTGCAGAAAGAGTAACAGGGTTGGGGGTAGTGGAGGAGAAATTAGATCATTATATTGTTTTACTACTTTTTAAAATTTATGATATTCTGCTGAGCTTGTAGGTATATAGAGAAAAATAGTATTAGAATTTTAATTCATTCCTCTTCTTTTTGCATTTAACTAGGAAATACCTTTTTAATTCCTTTCATTTTCCATATTTGCTACTTTGCATAGATCAGTAGTCAGAGATCAAAATGTCTCGAAGATATGACAGCCGTACAACAATCTTCTCCCCTGAAGGACGTCTTTACCAAGTCGAATATGCTATGGAGGCTATTGGGAATGCTGGTACCGCAATAGGGATCTTATCAAAAGACGGGGTTGTGCTCGTTGGTGAAAAGAAGGTCACATCCAAGCTGCTCCAAACCTCGACTTCCACCGAGAAAATGTACAAGATTGACGACCATCTTGCATGCGCTGTCGCCGGGATAATGTCTGATGCCAACATCCTAATCAACACCGCAAGGGTCCAAGCACAACGCTACACATATGCCTATCAAGAGCCCATGCCAGTTGAGCAGTTAGTCCAGTCTCTCTGCGATACAAAGCAGGGCTACACCCAATTCGGTGGTCTTCGGCCATTTGGGGTCTCGTTCCTGTTTGCAGGTTGGGACAAAAACTTTGGCTTTCAGCTTTACATGAGCGACCCTAGCGGAAATTACGGTGGCTGGAAAGCTGGAGCCATCGGGGCAAACAACCAGGCTGCACAATCAATACTAAAACAGGACTACAAGGATGAAATCACAAGAGAAGAAGCGGTGCAACTTGCATTGAAGGTGTTGAGTAAAACCATGGACAGCACAAGTCTAACCTCGGAAAAGCTTGAACTTGCAGAGGTTTTCCTTTCACCCTCTGGAAAAGTGAAGTATGAAGTTTGCTCCCCAGAGGCCCTGACTAAGCTGTTGGTGAAGTCTGGTGTAACCCAACCTGCAACAGACACTGCCTAGTTTGCTATTTCCATGCTTGGTGCACTTTAGCTATGACTATGTTGTTATTCATTTGTGGTGCTTTTGACATTAGATGGAAGATATTGTTGGCTCAAACGTGTTTCATGGTTAAACTTTTTGCATGTTGGTGGTTAACGCCAATGTCTTTGTATTGGTACATGAACATCTTAGATTTTCAAGAAAGGTCAATGGTATTTGAGTCCCATTTGGTTAACCCGTTTAGAAATTGGCTATTGTTAGCATTTTTGTTGGCATTTGTTTAGTTTAGATTATTTTTTATAAACTTTTTCATGAAGCTGACAAAAACTAGTGATTATTTTTCTGAAATAAAATAAATCACATTTGAGAAAATGTGTAATTTTATTTTGTTTTGATTAATAATTATATTGTATTATTTATACTTTCTTTCTTATTTATAGTAAACAAAACTATTATAGGACGAAACTAATATCAAAGTCTTATCCCACTAAAGATTTAGTAGATCACATGAGGGGCAACTTTATTTCACACTTTAACTCCCCTCACCACACCAATGAGAGAAAAATAAGATAACAAAGCTAAAAGCAAAAGCAAAAGAAAAACACAGACAAAAAATGAACAACTTGGGGAATGTTTGAGTCTTTCAACTTGTTGAGCACAAATTCTAAGACGAATCTAACAATAGAACAAAAACTGAACCCAAAAAGATGATTGATGATGCTTTTGTAAATGTCCGTTGGCTCCTATTGTCAGTTTCAAACGGTTGTCCAAACATATACTTAGAATGCAAAATACTACATTCCAAACCGAAATTTTCTATCAAAATGTTAGTCATTGATGAAAAATATAGGCATAAAGAAGTTCATTCCACGCATCAGGCACACCAGGGAGGCACCAATGTATGCAATCAGCATAAGTCTTTGGATTTGATAACTGTTCTTCAGTTAGAGGCTCCCATTGCTTTCTATAGATTGATGGATGCCCTTCTTTTCTATACTCTGAGAGCTGTGTGATGTTAAGCAAATGAACATTCAAACCTCTTCCATTCAAATCCTCAATCACATTTTCCACCACTCTCATCATACTTGGAATTGAACCGTTCCCCCAATACTCTTCTTCTGTAATTTGATCTGTTTCTTTGTAACAATTGTCACCCTTCACTCCTCCCCATTCATGAGCCCTGCAATTTTGTTTTTTTATATCGCTAATCTAGTTAGTACACTGATTAGATTATAGTGTAATAGTTATAGAGCAATCAAACATGCTTTGTGTACATTGAAAAGAATATTGTCAAAAATATATTATTACAAGTAAAAGTAATTGTAACATTCTAATGGCTCTTAACTCTTTTTGAAACCACATGGGAAGGATGAAGGGACTATTAAAAAAAAGCACCTAAAAGACTAAAATGAAAAAATTAGGAACAAAACTAAAAGATAATAGTTTTATAAGAATGAAAACTAAAAAAATAATATATTATGTTATATTAAAAGAGTTTAATCATAATGCATTATAACACAAATAATATAATACATTTTTCTTCTTACATCCAATCACATGTCATTATTAATATAATTTTTACAATAATTATCATAAAAATTAACAAATTTATCATACATCATTGATTCTGATGAAATAACGATCTAAAATAGGCTTATACTATGATGTACAGTGACGGATCCAAGGGAGGGCAAGTAGGGACTTCAGCCCCCTCTGTTAGTACTGTTTATATATATATATATATATATATATATATGATTATTTTTAGTAAAAAAAAAATATTATTATTTATATATTAATAATCTTTTAAATAATATATGTTGGTATATAATTTAATTTATTTATAAAAAAAAAAATCTAACTTAAAAATATATATAATATACTAATTAATAGATATAATTATAATCATTCAAGAATATACAAAAAAAAATAAAATTTAACTTAGTATGTATTTAAATTTTTTTTATTAGTAAATCATATCTTAGTTTTATATCTAATAAATATTTGATTTCATTATTTATTTATTTTTTGACAAGTTTTACTTTTAATAAATTAATTTGACACTTTTCATTTACAATTTTTTAAAATCTTATAAATTTTACTCTATTATTTTACTCTTACATCACATTATTGTAGATTTTACTCTCAATTTTTTTTTAAAAAAATGACAAATTTTATAGCTATTTTTTGTTTTTTTATATAAATTTTACACTAAATATTTTTTTTTCAAAATTTTATCTTCAATTTTTTATAAAAAATTTTTAACTCCTCCCTACATAAATTCCTGAATCCATCTTGATGATGTAAAACCTATTTTCTAATATTAAAAACATTTCTTTAACATGGAGTTGTTGCACTTACTTTTGGTGAGTAGGTGACATAGAAACGAAGAACAAGTTGGTGTTGTTGCGATTAATATGAACTTCCAACCAATCTGACCATGTCCTTAGTGCCATTTCATAGACTCTCACCATTCCTACCCTTTTCTTTACCCCATTTGGGTCTCCAAATGAACCCCACCTGCGATCCAGCAGGTTACATTGTCACTATCATAATTATTAAGACAGTACTCATCAAATTTTTAAAAAAACAAAAAAATTATGACTAATAATGCATCTTCTTAAGAGTTAAGCAATCTTTCTAACATCCTTAATATTTAATGTAATGTTTTAGGAGTTTGATTTTTATACAGTATAAAGATTTTACCAATTTCTGTAAAAAAAAATATATATATATATATATATATATATATATTTTATTTTTTTTTTATAATATCAACTAATTAAAAATTATGTGATTTTAAAGTAATTATTACAAAAGTTAACAATTTTATTATATACTTACAATAATCGCTCACTGAAAGACAATATTTTTTTTTTTTACAAATGATCACTTTTGTCCCAAAATATTTAAACCAATGATAATTAAATTCTTGAAAAAATAAAAATTCTGATGTAGCTATAAAATAAAGTTTTAAAAACTAAATAAGGAGGAGAGAATCAAACATATCCCAACCCTTAAAAGGGATGTTTGGTTTACAGATTGAATAGGCATACACGCATTTCAAAACAGCATATTAGAAGTAATAATTTCTTCATTTTCTTACTTGTGTCTGAACAATCGTTTGAGAGCATTATAACTGCATAACAAATACACACTAAGTCTTATACTTAAGTTTTGCCCTTAAAAATTATTCTAGACTTTCTCCCAATTAGTGGTAGGAGAGGAGATTAGTACTTAGTTCGCTTCCTCGAAAGAGAGAAAAAAAAAAAATGACATGAACAGTAAATAATTTGAAATCACATTTTTATACTTTAATTTAAGAATAAAATATTCTATAACTTTAATAACTTTAATGTATTTTATATTGTGGATTAATCATAATTTATTATTATAATAAATTTTGAAATAATTTTATAAAAATTAATTATCATATCATAAATAAATAAAAATTATGATTAAATAATGGTGTAAAATAATTTTATATCGACACGTAAATAAATATTTTTCTTTAAGTTTAATTTAAAACTTTTATCTTATTTATTTTCATTCATTTTTCATTTTAACTGATGCTATATGATTAATCATTTACGGTAGAAACATCACAGATCATAATTTACAAATGAAGTGTGTTTTGGAAACATGTTTAAAGGTTTTAAAAGTGAATTCTGATTTATTTTTAAAAAAATGTTAACTTAAGTTATGAAGTTAAACATAACTCCACTTAAATAAAATAAAATAAAAAAAGCTAATTTTTAAGTTGAATTAAAAATTTTACATTAAATTTTATTTAAAATCAATTTTAAACCATTATCCCAACATAATTTACACCTCTTTAAAATCAATTTGACTAAGAACCAATCCTCTTCCGCACTTATCCGATTACTTGCGGAAATAGAGTTGTTGAAATGAAAGAAAGTGAGTACTTACAAGACATTCATCGCACGCCTTCTCCACCAGAGGAAAGTGTTGAACACCAAAATGTCTGCGTCAGTCCAGTACTTAGCATGCTTCTCTATGGCCTGCACCCTCACTGTCCGTTCTGCTACCCTGTGGTTCACTGGGTCATCAGAGTTTGATTCTACCAGCAGTGGGGCCCAATAGAACTCGATTGTTGCATTGTATTCCTTCATTCAACTCAACAACCAACTTGTTATATCTTTTCTTTTCTTTTCTTAACCACGGTAGACAAAATCAAACTCAATGGTACTTCATGCATATTATTAATAACCATGGAAAAAGAGAATAACAACTTGTATTCTTTGGTCAAATAGTTTAGGGCTTGAATCTAAATAATTTTAATATGAAATAGATTATGTTAAAAGAGAAAATATAATCATCGTGTGCATTTACAATTTCTTATAAAAATTAATCATTATTTTTGGTCATTTTATTTCGTACCAGTATTATGAAAAAAGGAATTACTTAAACTAACTTACCACTAAGTTGACCATAGTGGATTAATATCATAATTTAGAATACTTGCTTGCCATTGTGGAGGTTATTGTCTAATTATAAGTTAATATGACACATGAGTCTCTTATTTCCTTTTTCTTTGAAATGTGATGAGTGGTAAGACGGTTTGGTGGTTGGAATAAGGAACATAAGGGTTGGAGTAATAATTAGGATATTATAGATTTAAATCTCTCCACTAACGTGACATATTAATGCTGATAAAAAAAGATTTCCAGCATCTGATAAGAAAGAAGGATACTAATTCAATAAACTTATGTATGCATGCATTTGGATTCTATGTTGAAACAATACATAATCAAAGAAAGCATTTCACTCAATTTTTTTTTGTCATATAGTTCCTTTCAAATTTGTGCTCAAGTATAAGTAGGTGTTAATTAAATATGCTTAATGAAAACAAAAGTCAGTGCTAATATATAGTTTAAAAATGTAGGAACATGTGAGAAGTATATATATGTAGGAGTAATAAGGTTACTTACTTCGGCCTTGAAAATGTTGAGTGAGCCATTTGCAACAGTTCGCATGGATTTGAGAGTTGGAGGCACAGAAGATTCAACAAGGCAAACCATTGAAACCCATTGGCCTCTGTTGAGTGAGTCCCCCACAAACACCATCCTCTTGTTCCTTAGCCTTTCAAGCAATGCTGTGGCATTGAACCTTAATTAACAAAAAAGGAGAGCCACATTTCACAAAGCTCAAAAACATATATAGCCAAACTCAATATTGAATATTGAAGCATGTTATACATGTAGCTACAAAAGAATAATATGTACTTAAAAAAGAATATGCTAACAATTAATTATCCTTATTAGAACATTGGTTAATGAATCAAAAATGGAAAATTTATATAAAAAAATGTTATACTAATACATTTTCACCATTATTTTTAAAACAATTTTTCCATTTTAGAACGTGTTTAGTTATACGTTATATAACTGATTCCGAATTTAAAATTAATTTTAACGAGTTTGTGCATATTTGGTTACGCATTAAAAAAGAGTTTGGAGTTGATTCTGGAATTAAAATTGACTAATTTTGGCTGAAACAACTTGTAGCTTCTACGTTGATCTAAAAATTTATATTATGACACCGATTATTGATTAACAAGATTGTTAGAGCATCTACAATGCACACTTATTTATATGAGTTATTTATGTTATTTTGATGGATCTTACAATTTTATATAAACTTAAGTACTTTATAAAGAAATTAACTTTAATATTAAGATTATTAAAGTGAATGTTTAACTTAATTACAATAATCTATTTATAATATAATTTTATATTTATGATATAATTTTGTTAAACAACGATTACTTATACAAAGTAATTTAACGTAATATGTTCAAATGATAAATAAATTAAGTAAGCTTACCCATTAAACATTTTCGTTGGAAATGTTATTAGTATATTTGGAAGTTACTGGTTTTGAAAGGAAAAAAAAGAAAGGACAAACTTTTCATTACTAATCATTTTTATTTTTTTTCAATTCGATCATTATTTTAAATAAAATTTAAAAATGACATAGACTAGGATAATATCTTAAGATTCTGTTTATTTTTATAAATATTATGTAACTTTCTTAATTTTTAAAAAAAAATGGTGTCCTCCCTTTTCTTCTTCTGAATCTAATTTCCAATCATATACTTAAAAAAAATGCCATAAGGTAGGAAGAGAGAGAGACCTGGGTAATTCACATTGGTGTGGCTTCCACCTCCAATTCTGGTAGCTCAGATCCTTCCTTCCAAACTTCTCACAAGCCAATTGATCAGACATGAAAGTGCATTGCTTCTCCTTGTAGAGTGGATATGATTCATTGTCAAAAACCCACTTCCCAGAAAACAAGTCACACTTTGACAATGAATCATGCAACTTATTGTTCCCTTCATTATTAGACCAATATTGCTCTCCTTCTTGTGTTAGATAAATGGCAGTCACAACTAGAATTGTGGTCAAGATGGCCACAAAGGATTGGAAAATGTTTCTGATTCCCCAATTGCTACCTAGCACTATTTGATGTGCCTTTGCCATTTACATTCAGTGTTTGATCTTTGTTTCTCTTTTCTCACTTTTGAAGCTAATTCTTGAAACCGGTTGGTTGGTGTAGCTAGAAGATATAGTTTTGTCATCTCTAGTTGAGTTGTGAGTAGTAGTAGGTGGAGCATGATTCATTTTGAAGATTTTCCATGTTGAAATGTTTGCCAAAGATAAAAATATGGTTAATAGAATAATTAGAATTAAGAATCATTACAAGAAATTAGGAGCATGAATATAGATGAGATAATTCAAAACATAATACGATATGATTCACAGATAATATTATTTATCTCTTAAACATGTGATTAGGAATTCAATCTATATATAAAAAAATATTTGTTGAGTTGAGAGAAGTCAACTCCTTAAATAAATTGGTTATTGACTTTCGACCTAAAAATAATGGATTAAAAAAGAAAAATCAAATCATATTATATTATATTATATTAATTTTATAAGTACTAAAAATATATATTTAAACAAGAAATTAATTAACTATTTCTTGGATAAATATAAGTTAATTTACTACACCTAAATGAATTATATCAACCTAAGAATTAAATATGAACTTTGATACTCCATAGTCGCAAAATAGTTGTCGCATTCTGTAACAAAAATTACCCAAAAATAGTTGTTGCATTTGTCTCTTTAACGCAACATTAATTTTTTTTTTTATTAATAACCTTGATAAGTGTTATCTTGGTTAATTTTGTAAAAGGACATAAATAGTCTTATATATACTACTACGTACGGTTCACAACATATTCATTTAGTTAGTGGTACATCTCAAATTAATATTTGTCACTAATTAATTTGAAACATTAGTTAGAGAGTGTTTTTCGCTGCATTTTTACATTACCAGGACTACTTCATATTCGATATTGATTTTTTCAAAGTTTATTTTGACATAATATGGAGACCAATTAATTAAACGATATACCATTAGGTTGTGTTGTTGACGTTTTCACAACCAAGAACATTGCTTAAAGAAAGATCGAGGCCTATAATTGTCCTTTTCACTTCCTTCCCCAATTCTTAATTCCCCTAAACAAAAGGGGACAAAAATAACCAAATTAAGTAAAATATGTGAGAAATTCCAAAACAATTTTATTTTTTTTCAAGTGTGTTTGAGTGAATTTTAGTATTTTACTACTTAGCATGAATGATCTATTTATATTTATAAGGAATGAAAAGATAATCAATAATGCCAACTAGAATTCGCAAGAAAGCAATTTATTACTATTTCCTAACATGCGTTTTGTTGTAATATTCAGCATCAATTAATGTATGCCTTTAAGAATTGCATTTTCATTATTCCTTTTTTTTTATATATAAGTTTTCTTCTTGTATTCCTTTACAAATGTGTTTGGTTGTGAGGAAAAAAGAATGAAATGAAAGGGAACAAAAAAGATAAGAAAAGAAATAAAGTAGAAATTAAAATTGTTTAGTTGGAGTGAAATATTTGAATCAAATTGTTTGATAGATAAAAAAGAAAAAGGATTTGTGTACAATAATAAAAGTACCATTTACCCTAAGCTGAAATATGGCCTTTTGATTTTAATTTACATGAATATGAAATTTGTAGTCGTATAAGCAATTATGTAGCTACAAAGAGTGATTGTTAGGGAGAGAATAGTTGAAATAGCTATATTGAGATCTATGTCCTAGCTTACATCAAACCCAAATTAGATCAAACTATCTCAAAAAATAAATAAATTTAGGCTTTTATAGAAACATATTTAGTTTAAAAAAAAACAGATTTTAGGGCACTTAAAAAACATTTTTAGGCTTAACAAACCGGCATAGTTAAGTAAATAAAAGTTATAATTTTTTTGTTAATAATATTATTATATTAAATTAGTTATGATGTATTAAAATCATACATATTTGTTTCTTTTTTTTAAATATTAAGCATGTTAATTTATATAATAAGTTAAATATAATTTTATTGTATAATAAATTTATGCTCTTTTAAAAGAACTTGTTACAAATAGAGACTTTTAACTATATTATGATGATAATAAACTTATATATAAAAATGTTAGATTTGAGTCTTATAAAACTCAATTCACTTAATCCTACCTTTGTGTTCATGCTATGAATAACAACTATTTTGATTTTACTTTATAGATTATAGCTTGTTTTACAGAGAATTTTTACAATGGTCTATAAGCTTATTAATCCACGTAAAAATAAGTTAAACTTATATACAAACTTTAATATAAAATAGATCTTTAGGTTAACCAGTCAAATTAAAATTCAAATATATCATATATATCAAACTTATTAGTGTATTTGAATGAAACATTCTAGAAATTCAAAATAATTGAAATGTTTAACAATTGTATTTCTTAAAATTGAATTCATTTTATTTTGTAAATAATTTTATTTTGTAAATAATTTGTTTGGATGAAATATTTCAAATTCCTTATATTTAAATTCACTTGTTTGTTTGGATAGAATAATTCAATTTTTTCTATTTATAAAATTTTAATTTTTTCTATTTATAAATTTTTAATTTAAATATAATATTTAAATATTAAAGTTTATGAAAAAAAATATTATTTTCCCATGTAGAAATATATTTCATTATTTTTTCCCTATAAACTTACAAGATATTTTAGAATTACATGTAAATATTTATGATGTATTTATGAGTTCACTTTAAATTAAAATAAATACTTTTATGAACTTATTTTTAAATTAAAATAGATACATTTACTTAAAATATATTCTAAAAGAATTAATTAAAACTAGTAATTAAGTTCTTTTATTTTAATTTCCTATATCAATAAAAAAATATTTATTTTAAAATATAAAAATCAAAATTAAATTTAAAAGAAAAATTTTAAAAATTGTGAAATTTTAAATATTTAATAATTTAAAAAGTATTTAAATACTTAAAATTTTAATAATTAAAAAAAATTAAATAAAAGTTTGAGGGAAGATGAAAGAGTTTGGATATTTTAAATTCTTTATTTCTTGAGGATATTTAAAATTTTTTTAAATTAACTTAATTAGATTATTTGTTAAAATAATAGGATTTTAATTATTCCTTAATTACCTCATCCAAATAATAAATTTTACTTTAAAGAATTTTAATCACACTTTTTAAATAAATTATCCTCTCCAAATACCCCATCCAAACACACTCTAAACTTTTTTAAACAATCTAAACCCATTTAATTAAAAAGTCTACTTCGTCATAACCTATTTTTACCTGTGATGGATTGTGCAAAATCACAAATGAATTTGTAAGGATAGAAAAACACAAAAAAAAGGGTTGAAATAGGATTTAAAAAATTCAAACATTTGAAAGAAGAATCATGGCAAATTGGCGATCGAACTCTAAAAAGGAATTTTGTGGCTATAGTAATCCTGTCATACTCAATTAATATTAATTTTTTGAATATAAAATAAAATGAAAATGTTGAAGTTATTAAATATTGAACGTTGAACATCAAGTCAAAACTCGAAAAGTGGACAAACGAAAGAGAAGAAAAAGCGTGGTGGCGCAGTCACGCGGGATAATTAAGAGCATCTCTCTCTCTCACTCTGTCTTCTCTCTTTTCTACATCTTGCGTTCTGTCTTTTTTCTCCCACTTGCGAACCCAACTTGCACAAACCGACGACGTTTACTATTCATCCTTCATTTCAATTCACACACAAAACGAAAACGTGGACTTAATAGTATCCGATTTTTAATTAATTGTTCGTTTGATTCTAATTTTTAAAAAAAATTGATTCATAAATTATTTAAAATACTTCAATTTAATTTCTTATTGTTAATTTGTGTAATGGCTTTAAATTTGGAAAACATGGTATGTAATTTCATATTATTATAATTTTAGTTTTTGTATATAGTTTATTTAGGATTATTATTATAATATCAATTTGTTCATCAAATTATTAAAAAATATTTTAATTTAATTTTTAGCTATAAATTAAACTTCAATATTTTATAGATGTAATGTTAAATTATTGACAATAAAAAATTATATTAAAGTATTTTTAATAATTTGAATACCAAATTAAAATTATAATAAATATAAATAAATTATCAACAAAAATAATATTATAATAATATAAAGTGACACCTATATAAAATTTAATATGATTACGAAAATTAATTTAAAAAAATTGAATCATGTTAAATAATTTGAAAACAAATTAATTTTTCTTTTGAAATTTAAAGAAAAAAAAGAGAACTAAATAAATTTGGAGATTAAAATGATTATTAATCCCGAAATGTATTATAAATTATAAAATAAACGTAATTCACTTACACACTTTAACAAAGTTTCTTATCATTAGATAATTATAATTTTCCATTTATATAATTTTTAAAAATAATCTTATAAAAATCAAATCAATTAATTTATCATAAAAAAATAATTATCTAAACTATAAAATTTTATTATAGTGAAATAACCTTATTCTCTATAGATTTTACATCTACCGAAAATATAACCAATTAAATTAAATATGATGGGGGGGCGGGGAATCCTAACTTTGTCCGGTTGAATTAGATATCTAGATCTAAACCTACTTTCCAATACAAACACAAAACAAAGCGTCTCACTCACCCTTTTTTTTTCTTCTTCATTTTCTCTATTCCTTTCGATTTGATTTCTCTCTCTCTCTCTCTCTCTCTCTCTCTCTCTCACACACACGCACGCACGCACGCACGCACGCACGCACGCGCGTATTACATTTTTTCAATGGTCAATTAAAAATAAAACGAGTGAGATCTCCTCCTCATACAACTTGTACTAGTAGCTACTATTATTATATATATAGGAGTATTTGCAACTTGCTTTATTTTTAATGTAATTAATTATTTCTTCTCTTTCCGTAAATAAGAATATTTTGATGATGAACCCGTGCATTGTTCATTAATTAATTAGTTGCAACTTTGTATATACATCATCGATCAACATTAATTAGATGTTTATTATCTTACAGCTAACGACAGCTAGCTTGGTAGATAGATACACAGTATATAGTACTAGTATATACTCTTCAATATGCTATTCCATTAATTGAGTTTTTTTTTCTTTTTTTTTTTAAGGTCTTCCTCCTAATGAAATGTACCGTTAAATTACAATATATTTAATGACTAGTTTTATTGCTGGTTCCTACAATAATAATTCTCCCCAAATGGTCCCTTTTTTTTTTGTAAATTTTAGTTGCATTGGGGAATAAGCATGTGTTTATTTATATATATACCCACAGTTTTACATTGTAATACACCATTAATTAATTAATTAGCCAAACAGATATGCATAGTGCAATTATCTTCGTAACCATTTCCACTAATAATTTGATTAATACCAAGAGGATGATGTCCCAGTTGGATTCCCACCCACATTCAATCACCAGTAACTGAAAGTATCACGTGATTTATATAATAAGTATTTATAAATATATATACAGGTAAAATACAAAAAACATAACTAAATTACAAAATATCTAAACAAAAATCAGTTTATTTAACACAATTTTTTTACACATAATAAAAATTATTTATTTATTTTGAAAATATCAATTAATTAATTAGTTAATAAGAAAAAAAAGTTCTAATGGTGATTTATTTTCATTGGCCATAAATTACATAATAGTTTTTATGGATTATAAACATTAGTAAGCTGTTTTGATTTTGAAAAAAAATGATGCATGAACACTCCATACTAATACACTCTGATCGATAAAGAAGAAGAAGAAAAACTTAATAACAGAAATAGAAGTATATATAAATGTGATAAATAATACTGTGAAGTAATAAAAAGAGAGATGATATGTATCACACACACTATTAGTATGTCAAAAATATTACTCTATAGTTTTATGAAAATACTGCAATGGGACATAATAGTGATATTACAAGCATTACAAAAAACCATGTTCTATTTTTCAGCGAAAATTAACAAACAACAACAGTGAAGAGAAAAGTGGCTACAAAACCATCTAATACAATCAACATATCCAGTAAATAATTAATCACAATATAAACAGATAATTAACAATCACCATATATATATCGATATAATGAAATGACACTGTAAGTCATAAATAGTAAAAAGGAAGAAAAAAAAAAATTAAGAACAGCACTTGTTGTAATCGTCGTTGTTGTTTCGTAGCGCTAAGTTCTCTGCGGTTTGCGCGAGCGACTGAAGGTTGCACTTCACGATAGTGTCGACGAACGCGCGCGTGTCATCGGGCGTGTTCCCTGGCGGCACGTCGACCACATAGGACTCCACGACCACCGTCCCAGCGCCGTCTCCGGCGGCGGGGTGGAGGGTGGTGACGGAGCGGTAGTTGGCGAGGCGGTTGTCCCCGCCGACCACGCTGAAGCTGATGACATGACGCTCTTCGTCGAGGATCTCGAGGCGCTCGGTGCTGCTGGCGGCGGGGAGGCCGGAGATGACGTGGACCTCCCGGAGCGAGCCGACGTCGCCGTTTCCGCCGATGACGTGGCAGCTCTTCACGAAGTGCTTGTAGCCCTGCGGGTTGTCGAAGCGCCGCACCACCGACCACACGGTGGCGACCGAGGCCGCGATCTTCTGCGATACAGCGGAGAAGCACTGGCTGGGCGCCACCGCGTGGCTGTGGTAGCGCGCCACAGCATCCGAAACCGTCGTAAAGACGGTGTCGTTGGCAACATCGCTACCATTGATCCGGTGGAAGAGGACGGAAGAATTTGGTGAATTTTGTGGCATTATTATAAACAAAGTAACAAACACAGACACAACCACAAGGATAGTTCTTGATGAACAATGAATGATAAAAGTTAAAATATGATGTTGTAGTATTAATAGGGTTTGAAGAAAAAAATCGTTTTTTTTTGTTCTTCAAAAAAATTCAATAGAGAGAAAGAAAAAAAGAATGAGTGAATATGAATGGGGGTTGTTTGGTTTTGTAGTTAGAGTTAATGGGTTATTATGTATATATATATATATAGTTGTAGTTGTCTTGAAGCTTGAGGGTGGTGGGGTTGGGTTTTCAAAAGATGAAAGGTTAAGTGAAGTTTCATGTGGGGGACGTAATAAAAATAGAGGACAATGCAAGTTGGTCGAGTTCAATTGACCAAAATGGGGTTCTTGTTCTTGCATTTCATGTGAAAGTGAAAACAACTACTTTTGTTTGTTTTGAAGTACGTTCTCTCGTGAAGCTAACTATCTTGCAAGTGGAACACAGGAACCTATTTTATGTTTGATTACCGGTTTTGCCCTTCTATGTCGATTTCAAGTTTTGTTGGCACTTGAGACTTGAGATTGATAGATAAGGGCAACTTGAACTTTTTCTTCGTTTTGGTCAGAGAGCTTAGGGGATGGAGCATCGTTTTAAAGTCTTCAGTATATACTTATAGAAAATTTGATGCTTCATGCTTAAGCCAATGTAAATAGAGAGGAAATATAATAAATTTCATTTCAGTAAATTTTTAAGCCTCTAGGAATTAGTCTCATGATTTTTGAATATGGTGACTGGTGAGACTAAAAACATTAATCCTATTTTTGTTATTCTTTCATTAACTAATGTGGTGTTTCTTAAGTGTCAAGGCATGAAAAAATATAATGTACCAAGTGCTAACATACTCTAAGTTAGTAAAGTTAACTATGATCTAGTGCTTTGTAATTGTACTATTGAGATTCACCCTTTATTATAAGGTTTCTTCACACAAGTTGTTAGGGTGTGTATATTAATTTAATTTGTAACACTGGGCTCAATCCTCCATAATAATAGTTTAGGACAGATTCAATAGCTAAAAAATATTTTTTCTTAATTTTGAAATAATTAAATAAATTCCTAGATTATATTTGTCAAATAATTGTATTTATCTGATTTTTTTTTTATCTATTTATATATTGCGTACCAAACTATGCTTAAATAAGTCATATCACTTCATTATGATGCTTAACCAACACATACCAAAACGTATTTGATAGCAATTTAAGAGAAGAAAGATCAAATTTTAGAGAGTTGGCAGAATAAGATGTAAGCATTTTTTTAAACTCGTAAACTTTTCCTGCCTTGACTTGGAGCACCATACCCCCTTCTTAAATTTAATAGTAACAAAAAAAAATATCAAATACAAATTAATATTACCTAATTAATGTTACATATAATAGTAAGATAGATTGATTTTACATTGGAAATTAGTATTTAGATCAAGAGAAAGATTACAACACTCAAGCATTTTTATTTAACCAATTAAGTTAGACTTTCTTAATTTATTATTAGATCATTTGAAATGGAGTTATTATACTTAAACCAAAAAATTTTAATTTGAGTATTGTAGAATATATTTTCCCCTTCCTTTTATCTCTCTTATTATCATGTTATATCACTTTTTATCTACACACATTCTCTCCTCTGTTTCTCCTTCTAAGTGTAAGGTGCTAAATAGTATTCGAGGTTCACCAAAATTTTGTCCATCTTTAGAACATAGAAGGGTATTACGGACCTTGTGCATCATGGGACTCCATTTGGATCTTTGTCAAAGTGAATGGCTGTTTGGTAATTTCACTGGACAGGAAGGCTCGAATTCCCTAACTGCTCCCAGACAGATATCTAAATGGACGATCAACTTGCAGGCAAGGTCCAGAGCTGTGTGGTCAGATACGCATATACTTATTCAAAAGGTTGTAGAATTGATGGAATAGAACGAGTAAATTTTTTATGATCATGTATTTAATTTTTAAGAATAAAAAAAAAAAAAAGAACTGAAGGATTATATAAAATTAATAAATAAACAATTTAATAGTAATACTTAATAATGTAAAATAGTTTTTAAACTATCATTCAATCGAAAAATTCAACATTTATATAATTTTTTTATGCACTTTTAATCTCACAAAGTTTTATTTTTTATGATTTTTTTTCTTTAAATTTTTTCATCACTTTTTATCCACAAATTTTTTTTTTTTATATCTTGTGATGTAAAATTATTTTGAAATTGAATTAAAAATTAATTTAATTTTTTTTCAAACACGTTTTATTTTAAAATTATAAACTGAAAAAGAAACCTTAACTAATATATTATTATCTTATTTTCGTTATCACCATACTTGTTATTCCCATCCACCTTTATCATAACCACACACCCTTATCATCCTCATTACCATATAGATTTAATCTACCAACAAATACACATTAGTATAGTTAACATCTAAAATTAATAATCAATACAAAAAAAATAAGAGAAAAAAAGAAATATAACATAATTTTTTAATAATCACAATCCTTCGTTCTTGATAGTTCCTGATAATAAGTAAATTAATTTTTATAAAATTATATTAAAAGTCATATAAATGAAAAATTATGAATGATAATTTCAATGTCCTATATTTATAATTACAAAATAATAAAAATACCAAAAATACTATTAAAAAAAAGCCTAATTTTTAAAATAATTTTATGAATATTAAAAATTATCATAAATAAAAAATTGATAATATAAATGCATCATTATATAAATTTAAAACTAAGATAAAATTTAACACACTAGCACAAATTCCAGACTTTATAGTGCTGAATGCAAATGAAGAAAAAATTGAACCATCTCCTCAATTCTAAGTTAGTATTTAATTAATTATTTCTAAAACGTTGGAAATTCTTCATCAGTTTTCTACATGGGTATTTAACTATTAAGTTCTACTACAGTATATTTTTGCATTATATTATTTTCTACGTGCAAAACTATTGGGATAAGCTTTGTTGTTTGTGCAAAAACTATTGTTATACAGAGAATTTACGCGAATAAATCAGAAAGTTAAAGTTAAATCAATAACGCATAACCTTTAAATAGTGTTTGTTTTCACCCACCCACCACATCACTTTCTCTTGGATTTAGATTCTCTACAATTGTTTTTGAAACTGCACAGATTTTGACCCTTGAAATATTAAGTTTGTATTATAATTTATTTATTTTTTAAAAAATAATTATAATTTATTATACAGATCGACCATTGAATCCAAACTTTACTGGTGTAGTTCATATTCATTACTTTTTTCTTTTTATATAATTTTTATTTTGTTTTCTTTCTATTTTTCTTTTTTTATTACATTACTTATTAATTTCAGTCATATTTCTACTTCTCTTTTCTATCTCAACCTTTTTTCCACATCAATCCATCATATGTTAGGTTCACGTTTATCATTGTTCTTTTAAAAAGGTGCAAATGTAATCAAAGTAGTTGCATATACATAAAATAGAAAAAGGTCGCTATATTTTTTATATAAAATTATTTTATATAGTAAATTAATTATAATTTTTTATTTATAATAACATATTTAATTTTTATAAAATTATTTTAAAAATTATTATAAATAACGATAACCTTTTGTTTTTCTTTTTCATTTTTTCTCTCTCTCTCGTACTTAAAAAATAAAGATTATACTATTTCATTTTCTTATATAAATCGATCTCTATATATTATAAGAAAGTTAAAAAGACAATAATATAATTTAAATAGTTTATCTTTTTATTTTTGAAAGATAAATAGTTTATTTTTTTATTTACAATATTTTAAGTTCTAACTTTAATCATTTTTCAAAAGATCGAGTTCACTTTCCGAACGAACATAATATTGATTTTTAATTGAAAAATACACTTAAATGCAATTTTTAGCCATTCAATCACACATTTACATGTAATTAAAAATTAAAAACTTTATAATAAATATTTTAAAAAATCATATTTAAATTAATTTCTAATTAGTTGATGATATAAAAATATTTACGCCAGTAAAGTATCAAACATATATTGAAGTCTACTTGAACAACTTGTTTAGTTTTATAATTTATATGTTATATTTTAATTATAGTAAATATATCAAAATACATGAATAATGAATTTGAATGGCAGGCAAGAGAGGCCAAATATATAGAGACTTTGCACCCTTTTTTGTGTGCACATGACATAAAATCAATACCAACATGTGTGTTCCCTTTAATCTCTGCCACTATGCTATTATTATGTGATGTACCACACATCTTACCCTAGCTATGAGTAGATATCTTTTTTATGATTGGATTATTTAATGTCCACATATATTAATCACTAAAAAAAAAATCAACTTTAAGAATAGATAATATATTGATAATGTAATATAATTTTATTAATTATAAATTTTAATTTATATAATTTTGAAATAATTATATAAAAATTAATTAATTTAACATAAATAAATGGTTATAATTATTGCATGTTATCTATTTTTGTTCTCTTCGAATTTTCCTAAATAAACAGGGTATTATATATCAACATTAATGTTATAATTCTGCACGCATATAGCTAGGAGTCATTTTTTCCTACCTAGCTAGCTATACTTTTTAGCTAGGGTCAAACATATAGGTAGTAGATTGTAGATATATCTGAAGAGGTTTGATATGTGACCATAAAATATTATGAGATTATTGAACTGAGATCTCATTTGATGATTTCATAAGTCATAGAATAGTCGAACACCCACTAGCATGATTTTTAATTAAGACCAATTTTGAAGGAACTTAATTGGTTGTTGTTTTTTTTTTTCTACTGCAAAGAAAGTTCTTATTCTCTTTCTTTCCTTGCAGCTTCCCACCTGAACGTCCCAACAAAACAAACGTGATATCAAATTGGGCCCCATTTGGGAAGATTATTCCAAAAGGGCCCTCCATTCATTTGTTAATTTTTAGAAGAAAAAAGATCTAAGTATAATAACCCGAACTATATGGACTATCAAAGCATATTTAAACTATGCTGATATGAAAAAATAATATATTTAATAAAAGAATCTATTATTGATTTTTATCATGTGTAAAAAAAAGCTTAGACCAACAAAAGTCATGTGTTATGAAAAAGTCATTTGCTACGAGCATTATTAATATATGATAAAGTGAATTGATAGACATCTGTTATCATTAAGAGGATAAGAAACATATTGCGTTCAGTAGGATGTACAATCCACTCGTCACTAAAAACAAATTTGTTTGAATAAAAAAATATTTTTTTACTATACAATTGGTAGAAACTAAATATTTTGTGGGGGTGACACTTGAGACCCATTTTGAGCTCTTAAAGAATTTATTAATGAAATAAAAGGTTACTAGAGTTTTTAAAGTTGATGTGATAACATAAGACTCAAATAAATAACTTAGTTCAGAATTTATTATACTATTATAGATGTTTTAACAATTCACACCATTACTCCATCAACTAAGTTAAATTTTATTGGATAACTTTAATTTTTCATCTGAAATTTGAAATTGAATAAGAAATTAATTAATCCATATACACTTGTGTTCATATCCTTTGATTTTCATTCCATATAACAAACAACACTACAATTTCTCGTCATCATACAATTTAGTCCATCATCATCCCCGGGAGACATAACAGACAAACCAGTAAAAATATCTACACAAACACCACATCACTGTTGCAAATATACACAGTTTTTCAATCTTTCAACCCTTTGTTTCAGAGCTTCAACCTCAAATGTGTTACATATAACATAGTTTTTCAAAGGTCACACTCCTCAATCCTCATCTCTAAAGAAGAACCTCAAACGTGTAGAAGTCAATTCACCCGCACGTGGAATATGGTAGGAAGAAAAGAAATAGCTGCAAAATAAATAAATAAATAACTTGAGTCGAATATGATTATATATGAACAACACAGTTCTCCTTTTTCAAAGCTGTAAATTAGAAGTTGAAACTTGAAACAGTCTTGTAGCATTTGATTCACAAAACAAAAATATTTAATTTAAGAGAAATAAAAAAGAAAAGAAAAGAGAGTAAGTGAATACTTAATATATCTGAATAACTTATATGATTAATAAAAAAAGAAAAGAAAAGAAAAGAAAGTAACTGAATATTTATTTAATCATCTAGTGAACGGTTTATATGATTCATCATGCACAAAATTCTTTTGTATCAGTAAGATTAATCTCCCAATTGAAAACACCCGTAGTCTTCGATTTAAAAAAAAAAAAAACAAAAAAATATGATAAATAATAAATAAATAAAAATATGAATAACTTATATAATTAATAACTTTCTCAAAAAAGACATTATTTTTTAATATATTATTAATATAAGATTTTTATATTATAAATTAATTAGAAATGACATTAAATACTATTTTAAAAGTAATGCACACTTAATCAGAATGCATAAATAAATAAAACAAATAATGTTAAGAATAATAAAACCAAAAGAGGTGATAAGTAAGAAATAAATAAACAATTATCGAGTGTGACGAAAAACTCCAGCGAAGAAGCAGGCACCCACACCGTTGTTCTCCATCACATTCACATCGCGTGTGCGTGTTGTGTTTGTTTCTCTTTCTTTCTTTCTCTTAATCTGAACGAAGGAGAGAGAGTGTGTGAAAGATCGTTTCGGATCGAACATCTTGCGTTGTGGATCGGAAATGGATCAGGTATTCAACAAGGTCGGATCCTATTGGTTCAATCAAAAAGCTACCAGCCAGCTCAATTCCGTTGGCGATGACATCAATGTATGCATGCGTCTACCCATTTTCCCTTTTCTTTCAAATTTCACTTCTTTTTTCATCTTGAGCAACTGGGTATGTTTCAAATTGGAACTATATGAATTGAAGAATTACTGTTGTTGTTATTGTTAATTCTTTTTATGTGAATGATGTAATGTGAAATTTATTAGCTTTCTAGATAGGTGTGTGATAATATCCCATGGAAATTGGAACCTGGTTGTTTGTTATGTTACATTTGAATAATTTGATCAAACTTTTGTTGGGTATAAGTTTTAGATTCTACAATGGAAAATTGAAGGTACGAGGTATTGGTGATTGAATGTCTAGTGAGGAAATTTATGTTGAGAATGAACAAGGGAAAGTGGAGAAGCTCTGTTGCTTGGTTGTATAAGGCGATGCAATTTTGTGTGAGAACATATTTCAAGGATCAATTTGAGATGCAGAGAGATGAAGCCTGAGAAACAATGCTCTTATTTTCAACTAACCAAGTTAGAGTTTTTGTGTCACACTATCTACGCCCTAAAGTCTAATGAATGTATAATTATTTAAAATGAGTTTTAACTGTCATGTGCTGGCTGGTTAATACCTTATGGTGTGTTTGGTTTACCCTTTGAATGGACGGGCACAGATTCCAAAGCAGCCTTATGTTAGAAGTAACAATTTCTTACTTCTGCCTGAACGGAACTGTAAACCATGCACACACTTAATGGTTTGACTTCACGTAGCAACTAAGTGTTCCTGCTTCTGGTATAGAAGAAGTGGGAAGATGTGCAACTATTAGAGTTTCATATATTCAAAGCAATTATACAATCCATCATCATCTTTCTCACAAATCTCATCTTGCTGTTAGATATAATGGACCTTCTCATCTCATATGTTCAGTTGTGAATGTAAATGTTTCTGCTAGACTGCAAGTCTGCAAACAATGTTGACGAAGAATTATCATTGCTTGAGTAATTTCTATATTGACACCTTTTTCTTTTGATGATCAGTCAATGACAAACAGTATTGAGGGGGGAACCAAATGGTTGGTCAACAAAATAAAAGGTTTGTATTTTCCTATTTCTGTCAGTTGCTCATACATTTATCCGACAAGTCCAGATGTGAAACTAGTGCAATATTTAGGATATGATTTTGTTTAACCTCGTGATACCAAGTAAAGGAATTGATAGAAACTAGATCAAACTCAGTTATGGTGAATCTACTTTGTTATAATGTGGATAATGGATACTGACATCAATGTGGTATCAGTAGTACCTGTGTGGTGGATTTGTAATGGAAAGCAGAGTTGAAACTAGCAACACAGTGTATCCAAGAGCCCCTGCATTCTCCCTCGCTCTTCACTCTTTTCCCTTAACTTCCTATCTTTTTACCTCTCCTTTTTGTATCAATATTGGTCAATTTCTCCCTCCCAGCTCTGTTGAATGCCTTAGTTAGAATTTTTTAGATATCTTTCTTTGTTGAAGTACACTTAAAAATATCATAATATTTATCATAATTTTCGTTGTAGCTGTAGAATTTCAATTTGGATTTTACACCTGACAAATCTTGATGATTCAATAGGTTGCATACTACATAGTTATTTCTTAAGATGAAAAATTGTATGCTAGTTGAGTCGTAGTGCATTGCTAATTATTTATGACACTTGGGATCAGCAAATCAAATGAGAATGCCATCCCTCAATTTCCCTGTTTTGTATTTCAATTGACATTACTTTTGAACTCTCACAAAAATCTCTTCACAGGAAAGATGCAAAAGCCATTACCAGAGTTGCTAAAGGAGTATGATTTACCAATAGGAATATTTCCTCGTGATGCAACAAACTATGAATTCAATGAAGAGACTGGGAAGCTTGTTGTTTTCATTCCTCAAGTATGTGAAGTAGGCTACAAGGATTCGTCAGTGTTGCGTTTCTTCACCACGGTGAACGGTTATCTGGAGAAAGGAAAGCTAGCAGAAATAGAAGGAATTAAGACAAAAGTGTTGATCTGGGTGAAAGTGGCGACCATTTCGACTGACGGATCAAAGCTCTATGTGACAGCTGGCATGAAGAAAACAAGGAGTAGGGAAGCATACGAGGTTACAAGAGATGGTGTCTCCATAGATAAGTTCTAAAACCCTCAATGTTTGTTAATAGTTTTATAATCTGTAAAACCCCCTCATTCTGTTATTTTCATCTCCTTTTGCACGATTGTTTATTGTAAGTAAACTTCAAATATGTACTCCAAATATTGCCCTAGGATTCGAATCTTGCAATTTGGTGAAAGTGAAATGTCCCCTTGGTCCTTGTTGATGATCTAGACTGTGTTTGGATTTTAATTGGGAGACCTCCAATATCTGTTCAAAAAGTAAAACTGAAAAAATCTCTTATTTGGTTTTGGTTTTCAGGCAAGTCTAATTGTAAACTGAGTTTTGTCTTAATTTTGCCTCAAAACTCAGCTTGAAATGGAAGGAAAGGGAGGGTTGATTTTGCAAACTCAATTTTTGCAAAATGATGTTCATTAGCTTAAGTTTCCAATCTTTAATTCAAACATGCACAAGTAGTTTCATTTTTTGCTGTTTGGGTTTCACACTTTCACTGTTTTTTTAGTATTACAAAGCTTATTTTCTAAACAACACTAGATGGACTTGTTAACAACAATAGTAGTATTATTTGGGTTAATCAATTGACCCATAGGAATAGAGTGATTCACTCTGCAAAATTTGAGGGTGCTGTTAACCAAGTCAAAAATCAACAAAAGTAGTATCAGTTGTATATTTCATAATTGTCTATAATTTTAGTAATAATTGCAATAACAACCGGAATTTAATGATGTAAATTGTATGTTGTGGAATGACAGTCTAAAATCATTTTATGTTATCAATGAATCATCATTAAATTCTAATTAACATGTCCTTGACTTGAATGACATCCTCAGTTTTAAATCAGTGTATAATCAAGAATTTTGCTAGTTGGGTGCCATCCACAAGCCCCCTTGTCTTAACAATTGTCCGCAAGCAAGCAATGCCACAACACTTGTTATCAATTTCCAAATTTGACTATTGCTCATTGGTGTAAAATAAAACATTGATGATTTGTTTTTCACAACATCATGTGGTCCTAGGCAAATGGTGTCCAAGCATTAGCCAATTGCACTGAAATGACAATGATCTGATTTGATATTTTATCAGGAAAGGAATAGATACCAAATTTTAACATGACTTGACAGACTTGCCATGTAGATAAAAAAAAAAACTCATTCCCACGTGATTGGTTTGATTAAGCAAGCAATGACAATGAGATCACTATGAGCTATGGAGAGTTTTTTTTTACCATGTACCAATGTTTCAAGTACATGAACCAAACCGAGGACCGATTGATTATGTTTGATCCTATCAGTTATATAAGTCAACTCTGATTGCCATCTTGATTATTTCTTTTGTCGAAGATCATTTGTTAAATTCAGTTTGGTTCCATTTGCTAACAAAAAAATTAACAAATAACTTTTGTTGATAAAATAAAATAAAATTTTACCTTATTCAAATCCTTCCATGTTAGACATACCAAGTTTTTTAATCATCAACCTAGTCAACTAATTTTCAACCGAAAATCTATCTTATCACTTTTATTTCGTCGTGATTCTTTCTGACTCATCTTTTTTATTTACAAAATCCGAAGCTAAAATTAAACTTAACAAATCTGAACCCAATCCTACTAAGAGCAACGGATTAGATTCTCCTACTTCTATATGATAGGTATTGAATACAGTTTATTTTATTTTTTTCAAGATATTAAACATATTTACTTTTTCATTCAATACTTTTTATTCAAGAATGTAAGGAGATTGGTAAAAAAAACGTATCACTAATTCATTTATATAAGAAGATGCAACAGATTATCCAGGTAATTCATCATATAAGAAGATGCAACACATTAATTCATTCAGCTTCCAGAAAGGGCGCAGGAAGCAATTTGGAGGTGCAGGAAGCAACATCCCAACTAGAAATGCTTATGAGTATTTTTTAAGACTGGTGCTTCCCAGATTCAACTGTGCTAGCTTTTCAATTATTTTTTTCACCTAAGATAGTGTTTGTTTATTGTCAACATAAAATCTTAAAAAATGCTAAACATATATATTTATTTTAACGTACTATTTATTATTAGTTAATTTTTTTATATAAAATATATTAAATAAGAGGAAGGATTCACTTATACCAAGACTAATTCATCTCCATCATTCAATTTCATAAAATCTAATAATTAATATTAGATATTCATTACAATAAGAAATTACGGAGATGAAGAGTAACTTTTTTATACCTTTTTTTTTTTTTTTATAAATTTCTTATACTTACTTTTACTTTTGATGGAAAAGGATCATTCTGTAGATAATGTGATTACCGGATATCATTATGTATTTAATAAATCATAAATTTTATATTTAACAACAATAAATAAGTGTATCAAAAGGCCCTTCATGTATAAATTCTAAAACGGATTAATCTTCAAATCCATTAATTAATCCTTAAGCAAAGTGGAATGTTGTTTAAACCCATTACAAAAAAGAATGTGTTAAACCTGAATTGTTTTTGACAAGTCATTGGCAAAAGCAAGATGGATTGACATGCATTTTTTTGTATTACTTTATTTTATTTGTGATTGTGTATGTGTGTTAATTTTCTTGTCAAAGAAGGAATATAAATAATGATATACATAAACCCTAGCACGTATATCTTTATTTAAAGCCAACTTCACCACAACTTTTCCAACCTTATCTCTGACTTGACCATTTGGGAACTTAATTAAGCTTACAATTCTCCATGAATTAGAACATCATACTCTCATCACATTCGTCATGTGAATGTATAGTTGGGATTTTGAATTGGTCAATGAATCCCATGAAAATAGTTACCATTTCTGTTTCGAGAAGTATTATTGCTGCTTTTCTCAACTTCTTTTTTCATTAATATTGTTTCATTTTTTTTTCAATAACCTAAAATGTACCAATTGAGTTTTGTCAAAGGAAAAGGTTAATTTCTTAGCACGTGACAAATCGAATTTAAATTCATGCTAGAAGATGTATTCACGTTAACTTAATGTCTAAATTTGAATAAAATTCTCTCCCCATAAAAAATCCTAAGAAAGTCATCCTCATTGCATCCACATGAGTGAAAATTCTCCAAGATTCTCAAAGTGTCATCCTGAAAATAAAAATAAAATTAGTGATTCTGATAAGATAAAAATGTCATTATGGAAATTATCTTTTTTCTTCCTATGCAATGTTCAAGTTACTACACATCTAACATGCAACTATATTAACATGTTAGGTCGAATGGAATTGGATTTCAATCTTGTTAATAAAAAAAAATATTGAAAAAAATAAATTTTAGCATGATAATCATTAGATCACAAGTGAGATTACTAAACTGAATTTGAAAAAATATCTCAACTCTACTTTTATTTTTCATTTGTAGTGGTTGTTAAATTTATCTCAAAATTTATACAAATTTAAATTTTAAATTTTTAAACAAAAATTCAAACATGCATTTAATCAAACTCTAATAGAAATTAGTGCATGAGTGAAGATTTTAAATTTAACATAAAGCTCGTTTAAAATTAATTCCAAATCAATTTCTCAAATATCTACCTAAAAGTAAAAACAAACAGGTCGTTGGTCTTGGTTTAAAAAACATACCTAAAAATAACTGACATTTAAACGTGATGATGAAATTTTTTACATGGACAACGTAACATTGCATAAGCCCAATAAATTTAACATGATTCTGAATAATAATTCAAACTGAACCAAACAAACACCGAATGAGAAGACGTACACATGAGAAAGGCCACGAGGAAACTATAAAGCTTTTGAAGAAAAATGGTTTAGCTGTCACAATTGAAACGCTAAAGACAAAAGCACCTGTCAGCCCCACTTTTTGGCTTCCTCACTCGCTTCCTTTGTCAGTCTCATCCAACTCACCTTGTCTATGGCTCTTGTTTATTGCTTTGTGTGGCTATTTTATTCCCGTTACAATTTTATTTGTTGCTATTTAGTTATTTCCACTTACTATTGCTTTTTTTTTTTTTTTTTTAAAATTATGCTATTATTAGTACGATTTATCTATATTTTGGTGTTGATTAATTTTTATCAAAACAATCTATTCAATAAATTTTAATGAGATTATTTCCTTCCAAAAATATTTTTTTTCATACATAATATTTGAAATCAATGTTCAATGTTCAAATTTAAAAATTTATTTTAAAAAAAATCAAATTAATTATCAATTTGGGACAAAAACTGGTTAAATCTTTTGAAAGGGAATTTAGAAATGCAAGTAAATAACTTAATTAAATACTTATTGTATAAGTATTTTATTTATCTATAAATTAGTTTTGTTAAACTATAAATTAACTCTATGACTTATCTTGAATAATTTATTGAAAAAATTTAAAATAACTTATGAACATTTCATAAATTATTTTTATGATATAAATCAAATACTTAAACAACATGCATGAAAAAAACAATAATTAAGTTTTAAAAAAAGCAAATGATACGGAAAAAACAATGACAAAATTTCTCTTAATAAGTAAATTAAACATTAATTGATTGATTGAAACGCTCTGAGCGCGAGTACCGCACATTGACGCAGTCGAGCGAGTGAGCTCATTTCTCGACAGATGCCCGATCGTGACGTGGACCGGATATTTCCACAGCTTCCACTTTCACACTGGATATAGGCCACGAGCTCGCCACACGCCAGTACCCACAACAAATCTCAACCCTCCACGTGTCCCTCCATCCAACGGTCCAAAACAAATCACCCTCTCCAAATCCCCAAACTACCCCTCTCCGCCACTACTTATATCACCCTTTGCCCCTATCCCCTTTGCCTCACACACAATCTCACCCTCCATAGCCGCCATTGCAAATCTGCAATCTCTTCTTCCATTTCTCATTTCTCGAATACCCATTTCGATTTTCTTCCCTAATGGCCCTTTCTTGTTCCAAAGTTTCGAGCTTTTCTCTCTCACCCGTTGTGGGTGGTGCTGATGTCTCAAAAAAACTCACCTTTTTTTCTTCTTTTTCTTCTGTGAGTCTTTCTAACAAGGGTGGTGTTGGAAGCAGGAACATGAGGGTGTTTGCTGCTTCTCATGCACCAGCACCTCTCATTGGGGTCATATTTGAACCCTTTCAGGAGCTCAAGAAGGAGTATCTTGCTGTTCCAATTACTCCAAATGTTTCATTGGCTCGTCAGAACTATGCAGATGAGTCGGAAGCTGCAATCAACGAGCAGATCAAGTATCATTCTTGTTCTTTTCTTTGTGATTTTTTTGTTGGGGTTTGTGAGATGCTAAAGATCTGTTTTTTACACATGAGAATGGGAATAATGATATTTTTCTTGTGGGTTATTTTATACTAAAAGTAATGTTTATTTATGAGCTTTTGATGCTATTTTCGAATTAAAATTATGGTTTTATGATAATACTTTGTGTAATGAATCTTTACATTAAAATATAATAAAATCAACACAGGATCCCTGGTCCCTAGATAGAATTCTAATTTTTAATTGTACAGAAGCACTTGCATGTTCATTTTTTATTTTTTATTTAGCTTTGGTGATTCATGTCATACTTTATTTTTATGTATTCATTTATGTTTAATTGTTTTTTATTTAATCTGGATACAGTGTTGAATACAACGTTTCCTATGTGTACCACTCCTTGTTTGCGTACTTTGACAGAGACAACATAGCTCTCAAGGGACTTGCAAAGTAACTAAACTTCCAACCCTTTTGCTTCTTCTAATTTTTTTTTTTTTTTGTCTATTTTCAAAAGGGTTTTTGATTTTGTGTGCTGTTTGATTTTGTGGAGAACAGATTCTTCAAGGAATCAAGTGAAGAAGAGAGAGAGCATGCTGAGAAGCTTATAAAGTATCAGGTTGGTGTGTTGTGCTACTCTTGAACTCTTTTGCAAGCCTTTTTAATTTATTAGTTTTTAAAACTAAGTGTTTAATTTTGATACAGAATAGATATTATGTTTATACTGTTAACTAATTAGAAATCACTTGTATATAAATTTTAAAACTACTACTACTACTACAGTAAATACTTTTAAATTAATCATTATACTTAAAAAAAAAAAGTTTATACTTTCACGGTTTACACTGTTTTGGGGTAACTCTAGTTAGTAGTTTAAGGATTTGAGTCTATGGAGATAATTAATCTTTATTGGTAAAGCTTGTAGTCTTTGTGAATCAACAACATCACTCACACTTGGTAGATAGTTAAGTTTTTTAAACATAAATTAGTCTTTATGTTCCAATTCAGTTGGATTCTCTTTTAACAAGTTGAGACTTAATTGACATTCTTAACTCTTGTTTTTGTTTAGAACATTCGTGGCGGAAGAGTGGTGCTGCACCCCATCACAAGTCCTCCCTCAGAATTTGATCATGTTGAAAAGGGGGATGCCTTGTATGGTGAGTATTCTGTTTTCATTACTCAAACTTTTATGATTTTAGTTATGTTTTTTTTGTTTGCAGCTTGACACAACACACTAGTGTTGCAAGGTTGTGCTATAACACATTTTCATTTATCATGTTAACATGTCAAACCATTATCCATGCTAACTTGTTTTTCTATTTTCCCTTTTTTTGTCTTGATCCAGCCATGGAACTGGCTTTGTCCTTGGAGAAGTTGACAAATGAGAAACTTCTGCATGTTCACAGTGTAATGCCTCTTTGCCTCTCTAGCTTAGGAATGAATTTGTTTTCTAACAAAATCACTGATGATTATACCTATAGTTCACAAAGCTAAATGGCTTATCAATCCAAGTTCTATGCTTATTTGCTTATTGTTTAGATAGTGACTTGTTAAATATATAATCTCCCTTGTTTTTCTTGAACAATAGGTGGCAGGTCGTAACAATGATCCTCAACTTGCAGACTTCATTGAGAGCGAGTTCTTGAATGAGCAGGTAAAACTTGGCTTAGTGTTGTGCGGTTGAATTTCATTAAGATAGAATGTGGATCATAATTTATCTAAGTATTTTCCTTTTGTTAAAGCCAGCTTTCAATAAGACCATGTTTTTATCTTGAGAAAATACTTCTGAAGTAACAACAACAAACTAGTAAACAATCTTAAAGTTCAGGAGAGTTACATTTGCAATTGAGTAATTAATCTCTGGTTTGTAACATCTTGTTCCTTTATACAGGTTGAATCAATTAAGAAGATTGCAGAGTATGTGGCTCAACTGAGATTAGTTGGAAAGGGTCATGGTATGCATATATTATGTATTTTATTTTTGGTTCACTAACGAATTATCATGTAACTATTTTTGCCTTACATTGTTTACATTGTTGTGTTCTAATGGAGTAACCGTTTTGTTGTTGCTTGCAGGTGTGTGGCACTTTGATCAGAAGCTTCTTCATTGATGATCATGTATAATAATCTTCTACACATGGTCATGTGTGAAGTTATTACTGTGTTGTTCTATGTTTGTAGAAAGAGTGAACAAGTGTTTCTGCTAGGTGATTAAAAATGTAGGAACTTTGTGTCTATATAGTTTGGTGGTGTAGTGTTGTTATGTGGAATCTTCATATATGTTTGTAGCATGCAGTTATTTTGCTAGAAATAAAAAATGACTTTGGTTACTTTACTTGGTGCAAGTGCAATTTACAAGTGGAGGTACTATTTGATGGTTTGAAAATTTTCATCTAAAGTTATGGTATCATTAAACTTCAAATGCATATAGAAAAAGGAAAATGTTCCTTCAGTAAGAATGATTAATTGGACCGGGTAACTCGCAAAATTTTATGATATTGATTGTGTTAAAACAACAATTTACTTAAAATAAGGCATACGGAAGAAAAAAGTGTATTCAATTTTAGGTGGGATTGAAGAATCCTGAGAATTCACTAGTGCTTACAAAAAATGTTTAAGGTTGTCCGTTGACAAGGTCATTTAGTTAACTCTTCCTTCACTTTTATTAAATTGTGTAACCTTGCTTTCGTCAATAATCTCTCATAAGACTGATTTCAATTCGGTTTGTTACTATTTCATACCAATGGAATTGTCGATAGTCACAACTAGGGCAGGCCAAAAAAATTATGAACCTAACAAATTTGACACCGATAATTAAAAAAAAAAACTAAACTGAATTGTTGATCAACTCATAAAATAAAAAAAGACACTTTTCAACTTTTTATGTGATTCAGTTTTTATAAAATCCTTAAATGTGAAAAACTTTAATATTTGCAAAATCATCAATGCCATTGTTGTAAGTGTCATCATTTCTCTCACCCTAAAAGCCCCTTTCTTTCCAACCACTTTCCTCGTCTATTTTCCTAGCTTCTTTTTTGATTGTGCCACACATGAGGTACTTTGCTTTTTGTTGATGTTTTGCTTTTCGCCATCGTTACACGAAGTGTTTTTGAAAAGTTGAATGATAAGTGCTTCGGGTTGAGATGCTGAAATCTTTTGGAGGTGTGTTAGCATATTTCTAGATATTATGTTCCAGTTCATTTCACATTTTACCTGCTACATCACCAATGGGAACCGCCTTAGAAATTTCTCTTAGGTCATTTTCTGTTAGTTTCATTACTAAGGCCTCAAAGTTTAGATTCAGGTTCTTAATCTTAGTTGTTCTTATAAAGGTGCATAGAAATTGAAAAAAAAAAATACTTATACACTTATGCTCTAAAATTTTAAGATCTTAAGACATGGAACGCATAGTTATAGTGTTATAATTTCTTTACTTATTTGTAGAGCACATAGTACATAGTGTGCATAGTAATTTGTTCAGATTTTACAAGAACAAAGAAAAAATATCATATTCTTGATACTTACCCAACTTAGACTAGTGAGTAATGAGTATCATATATTTAGTGTTATAAATAATGTATATATATGCTATAGTGAATTTTGAATATATTGATCAACTTATTAAAATTATGAGTTATTGTTTGATGTAGTGAATCAACTTATTAAAATATAAATTAAATAAAAAAAATAAATTCAAAATAGTTCGAAGCAGTTTAGAGCTGTTTGAATAACAGTTTAATTCAAAGTATTTTTAATGCAGTTCAATTCAATTTGATTGAACCATTTAATAGTTCTGTTTGGTTTGAGTGAACTATATTTACAGTTCGGAATAGTTGGATACAAATCAATTTAGTTTGATTTGAATTGAACAACATTAATCACTACCTTTATCAACATATGTGTTGGGTTCATGGATCTCAATGTTAGCACTTCATCACTTCAGCCTTGAGAAGAGACCTAATGAAGTGATATGGATAACATATTTTTGTTCTAGAATGAAATGATAAATTTTCTATTGCTTTGATTATCATTATGTGAAACACTCTTTACCTAGATGAATTATAACTCCGATATCAATCCTTGAAACCATATCAATTCTTTATTAACTTATGTTATTATGTTATTACTACATATCCAGTGGATAAAGTAACCATCTTTTGCATTTGTAACATCCAATTAACCATTGTAATACCAATCTTTTGTATTTGTGGATCTTCTAAGAAGTACCACATTGTTATATTTTTACTGTTGGTGTCACATTTGTTAGTTAGATATCACTGATACAAAAAATTGCTACTTTATTCCTTACAAAAGCTTGAGTATGTAGCAATAACATAGCTAATAAAGAATTGACATGACTTCGATGGTTAATAGAGTTAGAATTCATCCAAATTTAGAGGGTTTTGCATAATAATAATAAAAGTGTGATACATTTAACAAAGAATTCAATATTTCATTTTAGAACAAAATATATTGATGTTAGTTATTGATATTACTTCATTAGGTCTCTTCTAGAAAAAGTTGATGCATTGATATTAGTGTGAATTCAGATTGAAACCATTCTTCAAGGGGATGATTGCTGGTCAAAGCAAGGTTATACAATCTAATCAAAATGAATGAAGAGTTTAATTAAATGTTACTCTAGTTTGTAAGGAATATACGTATTTATATTCTACAAAAACTGAGTTTAAATTATATTATCGATATAATGACCTTGTCAATGAACAAATAGAAATATTTTTGTAAGCATTTTTTAAACCTTGAGACATGTTATGATATTAATAAACTTTCAATATTGAATCTGCTTAAATTTTTTAATATAAAAAAGTTCAAATATGTTTTTTTTTTATTTCTATAAAGTATTTGAAGTTTGGTTTTAATCTTTAAAAAAAGAAAATCCATTTTTCAGCTCTTTAATTTTGAAATACACCACTTTTAATTCTCAAAGTGGTTTGGATAACACTTTATAGATGGACAAAAAAATTAGTTTAGTTAATTTGCACCTAAGGACCAAAAGTGATTTATTTCAAAATAAGAGAAAAAATAATAGACAAAAAAAAAAAAAAACTAAAAAAAACTTCCGATTTCTTTGCAGAGATAAAAGAAAAACCATATTTTTCTCTTAAAACAATTATACTTAAAAAGAAATTTCAAAATAGGACAAAGGAAAAAAAAAAGAGAAAAGCTACAAGGCACAAGTTTCTACAAAGCATCGATTTCACTGTGTATGCCACTTGCATCCCCAATCAAAATATTCGTAGTTTATGTAGTGTCATGTGCCTGCCTATTCTTGAGAGAAATCCAATAAGAAATGCACATGCAATTATGCAAATACACATGCAAAAGAAAGTTTATTTCCTTTTAAAGAGAAACAGGAAATTCAGACCCAAAATATAAACTGAACAGTACTAACACACTCACTTGGTCTTATGATAAAAAAAAAAAATAGAGAGTAGAAAAGAGGATTAGAAGTAGAAAAAAGGGAAATTGGCAATGTGTTGAATCTAGAGTTTATAGACATGGTTGAGGTTATGATACATTGTCAATTTTATTTATTTCTCTCTACCCTTTCCATAACCACTCTTACTTAGCACACTTGTAATGATGTTTCTTGAAAACATTTCAAGTTGGTCTAAAACAAAGTGCCCAATTTAAAAAACCTATTGATCCTTTTGACAGTTGAGGTAGATTGAGGAGTTGATGATTGAACTTGAATCATTCTCCACATAACTTGTATATCATCATTTTCTTTAAAAGGCTCTATCTCCTTGTAAAGACTAACAAGCCCGTTTTTGTGCCCTGCACTCAACACACCACAATGAAACAAAGTATAAGGCAATTTTTTTTCAATATGATGTTACATCTTCGAGAATCACATTCATTGGAAATAATAGAACCAGAAATATTATTCTTAAACATATAAAAAATTACATAGGTTAGTTTTCATTATTTCTATGCTTACATTCACACACTACTACTACTACAAACAAAAAAAAAAAAAATTCTGGTTCTAGAAGTCTTATCCTTTCATAATGGTTCCATTTCACAACGGTTGAGAATTGTCGTGAATAATATTATAATAACAAAATCTTATCCTATTAAAGCAAAGCAAGACGGCTTTATGAATCACATGACATGTTCGATTTAATTAAAGATCATCAAGTTAGTTTAAGAGTTGTCATGATGTTATTTACTATAAGAAATAAATTAGGAAACTTAAATGATTTACTTATTTTAACTAAGCAACAAATCAAGATTGTGTACTAAGCATAAAATTTACACAAACTTAGTTAACAATAATCTAAAGCAGTAAATTACTTTACCTTCAGCTTTGAACCTCAAGAGTGAATTGATTTTCCTAAAGACACTCTTGATTGAATGGATAGACAAGTCCTTGAAGTAGCAACAGTTCTTCCACTTCCTCATTTTTCAAAGTAGACACACAACCCTTCTTTGCAACTTCCATGTCTTTATATGCATCATGATGCCCTTAAAAAAAATAGTAAACAAAACCTTAGGTGAATCCTGCCACAACAGAAAACAACAAATAATAAGCCAAGGCCTTTGTGCAGTTCCTGATTTTCAGCCTTTTAAATTCTGAAAACAAACTTTGACTCCTAAAATATATGAATTAATTTCGCTTCCTAATCCCATCTCCAAAACCCCGTTTGACCCATTAGTTAATTAATAAAATGAAAACATGATAGTAATGTTTTGTTGAATTTAGTTAAAACACACTATAATGTGATCTAATAATAAATTTTTATGTATAGTAAAATTGATGATTTTTGTAATAATTACCATATTAATGGTTGTTTTGGATGGGTTTAGGAATTTAGGGTATCTATCTCGAACCCGAAACCCAATAATGGTATTCAAAGAATAAACCATCAAACCAGGCAAGACAGACACCATTTTAAGAATTGTATTTAAGATAATTTTTAACTGGTTAATAAAATTAAAATATTTATATTAATTGATCATATACATGAAAATTAAACTCTATTTTGTCACGTAGACAATGGTATAGACCTATGTACAGTGAGATAGTGAGATGTGCAAATGCACATATAAATATATAAAATATATATAGTTTTTATATTATATTTTCTTATTTTTATATCTCTTCAATTTTTCACTTAACTAGGTAGCCTTCTTTCTTACTTTTTTACGTTTGGTTCCATTTTTAGCTCTTTGGATACTTCAACTTTATTATATTCAACATTTCATTTCATTCAATTATAATAATAGTTATTATTTTTATTTTTTAAAAATAGATTGCCCTGACTTGTTTATGGTCTTGGATCCACCACATCACATGATTGCAACCTGGAATAGATTGTAGAAAAAGGTTTAGTAATTATGTTCTACTCACTATTTGTGTGTGAAACCATTCGTTTGGTAGGGTTAGGTTAGATATTCACGTGTCCATGGCATATGAATATAATGAAACAGGATTACAGTAAATAAAGTGTGGGTAGGGGAAAATGTTTTGGATTTTGCTTCTTCCACCTTATCTTTGTTACCAAATATTCTCATCATTTTGATTGTATCTCCACGAGAGTGGCGATGGGGCCCCTTGGTCAAACGTTTGGTTTGGCCTATATTCGGTGTTTTAAGGTGCATATACGTGTGTGTGTGTGTTTTTTTTTAAAGTGAAAATAACTTTTAATATATAAGAATAGAAGAACAAACAATAATAATGTTAATGACAACAGTTATCATCGACGTTATCATTCGTTAGATTAAATTAGATGGTTAAAATTATAATACTTAATGGATTGAAATATCTAAAAATAACTTTTCATGACGACAAGAACGACAGTGGTAATTATGTTAGTAGTGACAGCAATGGTCATGGTGATAAGAGCAACTTTTGGTAACGGTGATCATAAATTTTTGAATATTTTAAAACGTGATAAAATAAATAAACTTTTTTGATATTTGGTAAATTAATTTTAATCCTTAGATTAACATTAAAAATAATGTGTGGTTGAGATTAAAAACTAACTAGGTATGAACTTGCACAATGTGCGGCTAAATTAACAAATTGTTTAAATTATTTATTATTAAGAAATATGTTGAAATACATTATTTTATCAATTAATTTAGATTTATTAGTGATTTATTTGAGCTATGAAATGTAATCTTAGTTACTAAAATAAATTTATTAGTTTTTACATTAGGTTGAAATAATATTTAATCTCTACATATCATAATTAATTCAAGTCCATGAATACTTTCGTTGTAAAGATTTTATATCTTTCGATAATATGAATGATTAATTTAAAGAAGAAATAATTTAATAAAAAATAAAAACACAAGAATCTACCCTTAATGTAACATTGCTAAGTGATTTTCTATTTGACTCGTGAAACATTTTGTTAAAAGAAAATTCACTTTATTCATTTTCCAAAAAGTGTGGAAAGACTTAGAAACTGCATAATCATATGCAAGCTCCAACCTTTACAGAAATTCATTTAGACAAATCATTAGTTACATGCTGTGTAAAACAATCTTCTTACATGCTATCAAACTTCAAAGATCTGGTTGGTTAAATATATTGGGCTTCCAAAAATTATTTGTAGTCTTTCTTTGTTGTTTAAATACTTAAATGCATACCAAACTCATAAGTGTCTTGCATGCACATTCTAGTAGTGATCCCATAATTATATAAAAATGTTTTGCTAATGTAACAACTGTTTAGTCATGAATTATAATAATAAAAAATGATGAATATTAAACTCACTTGAAACCTCAAAATAAAAAGAAGCATTAATAAAGAGGTCATAAATTCAAGTATCAAGAATATTGAAATCACATGTTGGGACATGATTCATAGAAATATAATTACTATGTTTTCTTTTTCTTGTTATTTTTCTTACCATACTTGCTACAAGTAATAAAATACTATTCATGTTCTATTTTATCTATTATCAAGAAAGAGATTTTTTAAAAAGCTTCTCAAATATATTAATCATTCCAACTAACAAATATAATGTTAATTACATTTTACTCTTGAATATACCATTGTTAATTATGTGAGAAGCTTCTATGAACTATAAAAAAATACATTTCACTAATATGACAAATCAAAAAAGTAGAAATCCAAAACATATGAACAAATTTTACTGTCAATTTAATAGTAACTTATTAAAGACATTCGTTAATTTGGAGAATGACGACTGAAACATAAATTTTCTAGGACGTGTTTTAGGGTGATAAGTGAATGTTTGGAGATTGAGTAAAAGTATGAGATTGAATAGTGAAATAACACCTAAAAAATTAAGCTAATGTGTCAAAAATCAATAAACTGACGTGACAACGTATGGATTTATGGTTTCATATATGAAACCCTACACTATAATTTAGGGTTTATGGCCTATGATTTAAAATTTAGAGTTTTAGATTTTAATATTTAAGGATTTAGTGTTTAGGGTCTAGGGTTTATGCTTTAATATTTCATGGTTCCGTGTTGCATTGTTTGTGGTTTTATGGTGTAGGATTTAGGTTTCATGATTTAGGATTTACGATTTTATTCCATGGTTTATGATTTAAGGTTTCTTTTAAATTAAGGTTTCATGGTTTAAAATTCAAGGTTTCATTTCATGGTTTATTATTTAAGGTTTTTTTAGGGTTTAAGCTTACACTTTCATGATTTATGATTTAGGATTTTATTTCATGTTTTAGGATTTAAGATTTTAAAATGAAACTTATTTTAGGATTCATGAAACCCTAAATCCTTAGGGTTTCATTCATGAAACCTTAAATCCTTAGGGTTTCATCAACAAAATCCTAAATTCAAAGGATTGCATCCATGAAACTTTAAATCTTTAGGTTTGCATCAACGAAACCTTAAATCCTTAGGGTAGGATTGACGAAACCTTAAATCTTTAATACCTAGGATTGTATCCATGAAACCCTAAATTTTTAAGCTTACATCCACGAAACCTTAAATCCTTACGATTGCATTCACGAAACCCTAAATCTTTAGTGTTGAATCTACTAAATCTTAAATCCTTAAGATTACATCCACAAAATCCTGAATCCTTAGAGTTGCATCTACGAACCATAAATTATTAGGATTTCATGCACAAAACCTCAAATCCTTAAGGTTGAACCTATGAAACCTTAAATTCTTAGGTTTGAATATATGAAACCCTAAATAATTAAGGTTGCATCCACAAAATTTAATATCCTTAGGATTATATCCACGAAATCATACATCCTTAGGATTGATTCCATGAAACCCTAAATTCTTTAGGTTTCATTTATGTAAGCTAAAATCCTCAGAGTTTCATTTACAAAACCTTAAATACTTAGTGTTTCATTTACAAAATCCAAAATCCTTATTGTTTCATTTACGAAACCTTAAATCCTTAAGTTTTCATTTATGCCCCATATCCTTAAAATTTCATTTATGAAACCCTCAATCCTTAAGCTTTCATTTTTGAAACCCTATCTTAAACCATCAAATCCTAAATGAAATCATAAGGATTTGGAGTTTCATAAATGAAACCTAACATTAGTATTTAACATTTAGAGTTTTGAGGTTATAAGATTTATGGTTTATGATTTTAAGATTTAGAGTTTTCAGGTTCAATGTTCTAGGATTTAGTGTTTAGGGCCTAGGGTTTATGCTTTAAGATTTTAGGGTTTCATGTTGCATTGTTTAAACTTTCATGATTTAGGATTTATGGTTTCATTTAATGGTTTATGATTTATGGTTTTATTCCAAGATTTATGATTTAGGGTTTCTTCAGGATTTAAGGTTTCATGATTTAGGATTTATGATTTCATTTTATGGGTTAAGGTTTAGGGTTTTATAAATGAACCTTATATTAAGATTTATGGGTTCATTCACAAAACCTTAAATCCTTATTATTTATGGAACCTAAAATCTTTAAATTCTTAGGATTTTATTTACGAAATCCCAAATTCTTTAGGTTTCGTTTATGAAACCCCATATCCTTAGCATTTCATTCCCAATGCTTAAGATTTCATGAATGAAACCCAAAAGTATAAACTCTAAAACTCTAATTGAAACTTTAGGATTTCGAGCTTCAAAAATATGAAAAAAAAAATTAAAACTTATGAAAAACCAAGAGTAATATGTTGAAAATTTTAATTTTTTTTTATTGAATATGAGCAAACAAGAGTATCATCTTGAAATTTTTTTTAAAGAAATGAAAAAATGAAAAATATAAAAAAAAACAAGAGAAGTGTCTTGAAAATTGGAAATTTTTTCAAAAAAATGAAAAAAATAAGGGTAATATTTGAAAATTTTGAAAAGAAAATGAAAATTTTAAAAATATGAAAAAAAATTAGAGTACTATTTAGAAAATTTATGAAAAATATGATTTTTTTAAAAAATAATGAAAAAACAAGTGTAATGTCTTGAAAATTTGAAAGAAATGACATTTTCAAAAAATAAAAAAACAAGACTATTAATGTCTTGAAAAGTTGAAAAAAAATAAAAATTTAAAAATTATGAAAAAAAAATAAAAATAAGGAATGAGTGTTCCATGAATGCAACTTTAAAAATTTAGGGTTTTGTGGATGCAACCTAAGGATTTAGGGTTTCATGGATGTAACCATAAGAATTTTAAGGTTTCATTGATGCAACCTTAAGAATTTAGGGTTTCGTGGATGAAATCCTTAGGATTTAGGATTTCATTAATGTAATCCTAAGGATTTAGGGTTTCATGAATGAAACTTTAAATCCTATTATAGTTTTCATTTATGAAAGCTTAAATCCAAAAGCATAAAATGAAACCCTAAATCATAAATCATAAAAGCCTAACCTATATCTTAAATGAAACCTTCAATCATAAACCATGAAATGAAACTTTGAATTCCAAATTGTGAAATCCTAAATCCTAAATCCTAAAAGTGTAACCAATACAACACAACACCCTAGATCTTAAACATTAAATCTTTAAATATTTGACTCTAAAACTATAAATTTTAAACCATAAGGCATAAATCATATATCGTAATGTAGGGTTTCATTTCTTAAACCCTAAATCCTTAAGGTTGCACCCACAAAATCCTAAATCTTTAGGGTTACATTCAAGAAACCTTAAATCCTTAGTGTTGCATCCACGAAACCCAAAATCCTTATGATTACATCCATGAAACCCCAAATACTTAAGGTTGTATCCATGAAACCCTAAGTCATTAGGGTTACATCAATGAAACCCTAAATCCTTAGTGTTGCATCCATGAAACCCTAAATCCTTAGGCATGCATGCATGAAACATTAATTCCTTAGGCTTTCATCCATTAAATCCTAAATCATTAAGGTTTTCTCCATGAAATCATAAATCCTAAATTATTAGGGTTTTATTCATGAAACCCTAAATTGTTAGGGTTACATCTACAAAACATTAAATCATGATGGTTGCATCCACGAAAGCTACATGCTTAAGTTGCATTCATGATACCCTTAATCCTTAGGGTTGCATACATGAAACTCTAAATCCTTACGGTTGCATCCATGAAACCCTTAATCATTTAGATTGCATGTACGAAACGCTAAATTTTTAGGGTTTCATCTTGTGAATCCTAAATCTTTTGGGTTTCATCCATGAAATTGTAAATCCTTAGGGTTGCTTTCACAAAACGTTAAATCCTTAGGATTGCATCCATGAAATCCTACATCCTTAGGTTTTATCCACAAAACCCTAAATCATTAATGTTAAATCCATGAAACACCATATCTTTAAGGTTGCATCCATGAAACCCTAAATCCTCAGAGTTGCATCCACGAAATCGATTGTAACCACAAAACTCTAAATCCTTAGGCTTTCATGTACGAAACTTTAAATCCTTAATTAGTTTCATAATCCTAATTAATTATTACTCCCTATGGTTTTGATTATAAGAAGCCTTCTAGAAGATATCACTGATCATTTTTATAAGGCATTTTATACTTTTTGTACCTTATTGGACCCAAACACATAAGCTATTTGTACATCAGCCAAACACATATGCTATTAGGGGTGACAAAATGGGTGGACTAGCCCAATCCATCAAGCTAAATAGTCAAATTGGGTTGACCTAGGCTTGATCCATATTCTTGCGGGCCAAAATAGACTATTTTTTAAAATATATATATATATCTTGTACAAAAAAATATTTTGTACAAAAAAAAAACACTAATTTCTAATTTAGAAAGTAAGAATAATGTTGAAGAATAAAAAAAGAAAATAGGAACAATAGCTAATAGCATATGTGCACTAGCATCATCATAGTAGATTTTATTTTTTTACTTGCTATTCAAGTTACATTATTATTATATATATATATATATATATATATATATATATATATATATTATTTTTTATAATATGTTACTAAACAAGCCATCCCGCCCAGGTCCATTTAAGCCACCAAACTTTACGAGCTAGGCTAAAAAGTCTTTCCTCTATTTGGACTGCCTTTTTTAGAGTTTGGCCCAACCCTAATTGCAGGCTAACCGTGCAATCCATTAGGCTTGACCCATTTTGCCATCTTTATCTACTATACACCTAGGCATCGTGTTTAGCTCCAATCTTGATATCCTATCTCAGAGATACACCTCGATCACAATGCCTTGGGACTCAAAGGGTCGACTTGCTCAGTCAAACCTACTTAACTAACACTTTCGTGATTTGGGGCCCAAGCTATGTTACCTCCCACGATCGATGTTGAGGACTTGGTAGTCACTCCCCAGAAATTGTCATCATCTATAAATACTTTGACAAGGTAAAGAAAAAGTACATTTTCATTCAATCATTAACATATATTCTCAAAGCTTATACTGACTTAAGCATCGAAATGTTTTTACAGGTACCCCTACCATTCATATCACAGAACTCATTAGGATCAAACTAAACTGAAGATAGAGACTAGGAGACCTATAGCTCGTATTTAATAATAGGTCGATAAGAACATTTAGTATCCACTGTAAGGCCATAGGTCTTACTCTTGTGCCTTAACCCTGATTGAGGGTTTGTTCCGGTATGTCAAATAATCACACATTTTTTAGGAGTCAATAAAAATTTATATACAATCTCATTTTTTAACCCATTGAAATGCCTTTATAAGAAATCATGATAGTTATCAAATACTTAAACAACATAAGAGGTTAAAACCATGCCTGTTATCAAATACCTAAAAAAACTAACAATATTTCGAATGAAATGATCATGGCCATGCATGTTGATTTATAGTGACATCAATGAAACATTTATTATTATTTTACTTATTTTCCCTTATTAAAGGCATTAAGTATATGTGCTTTACAATTGTTTTCGAACAAGAAAAAATAAATATATTTCTTTCTTTGAGAAATCCTTTTACGTATTCCTCATGAAATTAATGTTCTTTCTCTCACCTTTTCAACTCCCAAAGTATATTTTATTGCATTTCATCTTTTCATGTTTATCGTAATGATATTTGGAAATAAAATGATTTATTTTAAATGATAATAGATTGTAAGTAAAAGATTAAGGAACTAAGGTATTTTTTATCCCTTAAAAAAATCATGTCACCGTAATATTAATAACCATAAGGTAATAAAAACTGAAACCAACAGCTCAGAATTGTAATACAAGTTTTACACAAAACTATGCTCAGTCATTTCACCAAAAACCCTAATACCAAAATTTCAGCAGCAAAATCATTTAATCAAAATTTAGGCAACTGTTTCATTTTGTGCAGCAGCAAGCCTCTTTCTAGCCTCTTCAATGATAGACAACTTGATACCCTTGCCTTTGGGAAGAGACACCCAAGGCTTTGTCCCTTTGCCGATAGTGAAGACATTACCCAATCGAGTTGCAAACTCATGACCAGTTGCATCCTGGACATGGATGGTCTCAAAGCTTCCCTTCTGCTTCTCTCGGCTCTTGATGACGCCAACACGGCCTCTATTCCTTCCGCCGGTGACCATAACAACATTCCCCACATCAAATTTGATGGAATCAGTGATCTTGTTGCTTTCAAGGTCCAGCTTGATGGTGTCATTGGCCTTGATTAGTGGGTCAGGGTAGCGGATGGTGTGGCCATCATATGTGTTCAAATAGGGGATGCCCTTCTGCCCAAATTGAACAGATCGAACCTTACAAAGCTTAAACTGCAATAAGAGGAAAAAAATGTCAAATCACTAGAAAAAAATCGACAAAAAACCATTGAAACAAGATCCGACACAACAAAGTTATAGTACTTGATAGTTTCAATTAGCCGTGTATAAATAATTATATCAAGCTAGCATCCCACATTTGTGATTTTAGGAAGTCTAACAATCAAAGAGATATACCCATACAAATTTTCAATTTACTGATTTAAGGAGTCCAAAATTTGTCCATCAAACCATACAGCTTCAACAGTGAGTCAGTGACAATATGGATTGGTAAATAGTGATGTGAAATATAGGTAGAGAAAGCACAAATCTGCCACAAACAAAACCAATACATGGGGCAATTTGTAATAAGAATAAGAATAGACATACCTTTGACTCTTCATCTCTGACAGAGTGGAGACGGAAACGGCCCTTTGTGTCATACAGAAGACGGAAACTTTCATTTGTTTTGGGAATAGTAACAACATCTGATCAGAGCAAGTGGTTAGAATACATTAATCACCAATGAAAATGCAAAATCAGAAGTCTCTTAACAAATTAGTCCAATAATCAGTTTAACAAGAGTATACAAAAGTGACAATATTGTCCAAATATCCGAATAAACGATAATTTGGACATAACAAGCAACACTATATGAAAACCATTAACCAAGTTTTAAAATGTACATACCCATGAAACCAGCAGGATATGTCTTGTCTGTCCTAACCTTGCCGTCAACAAGAACATGGCGCTGCATCAAGATGGCAATAACTTCTCTATATGTTAGAGCATACTTTAGCCTGTTTCGTAGGATGAGGATCAAAGGAAGACACTCCCTTGACTTGTGGGGTCCAGATGAAGGCTTTGGTGCCTACACAGCAAGACCAAATGAGTACATGAGTTCAAATGAAAATTACAAATAAAAATGAGTAGATAATATCACTGTCACAAGAACTGTAAGTAATAATGTACTTACAAAGGCACCACCAAGCTTGTCAAGCATCCAATGCTTTGGAGCATTGAGCCTCTTCAAGTGTTTCTTCAACCCTCTCGCCTGAAATACATGAGAAAAGCTACAAATTAGAATACGAGATCATGGTTTAAGAATCAAGATATTCTATATTCCTAATAAATACACCACACAATGAATCACAGTAAACCAGTGTTCTAAAAACTAGACCGGAGTGTCCAGCCTTGTCAGGCCTAAAAACTGTCAATTTGAAAACTTCCATCAGAACCATTTAACTGGCAGAATACTGGTTAACCACACCAAGCAGTCAATGTGATCACAGTCTATGTTTAAAGCTGAAAAATGCTAGACATTGACCAATGCAGTTGCGGTTTGGTTTTAAATCGCAGTTTAGCCATAATGTTTGATATGGTGGGAAATCGCGAATAACCTAATGTGACACAATGCAACCCCAAAAACCCTGATGTTGTGGCTGCAAATCATTCTTTTAAAACCTTGCCAGTACTCACACCGATTTGATAACTAGTTAAGTCTTAGCATCCCCGTAAGCAAAATCCCCAAAAGTAAAAAAACAATCCCAAAAATTTGTCAAGTTGCATCCAAAAAAATAACAAACAAAAAACAAAATAAAGATCAATAGAGAACGTTAACAACAACATTGAAGCCGAGTGAACCAAGCCATGCTGCAAGAGGCAAAATTTCAACTCACCCAAACCCACTATAACTGAGGGGGTGGTAGATTCAGCTATGATGAACTCAATTTTCAATTTTTCATAAACAGAAAACAACATAATTGAATTGTGCAAGCAGAGAACAAGTCAGAAAATAATCCAATCACATCAATACACCATACACCATAATTCTAAAGATAAATATAAACTAGCAATTTCTTTCAGTTTCATTATTAAACGATTAAAAACGAAACAAAGGAAATGATGAGTTGAATGCAATTTTTTGTTCGAAGGCGAAAAGCTAACCATGTTGGAGTCTTAGGCTTCTGCTCCTCGGAGAACAAGCTTCTCTGCGTCTGAGAGCGGGTGGAGAACGAGAGAGAGGCCCAAAACTAAAACCCTAGCAGGGTGCTGTTGCAATTTATATATACACGGAGCCCCATGACCCGTTTCGTCACCAAAGTCCAAACTTCCATGTTTATTTATTTTTTCAAATTTTAAATTGTAAACTTTAAGACATTTTTTTGTTTGGGATCAAGGAATGAGATCAAAGTGTCCTTCAAGTCATATACACTAATATGCTTGGCAGCGTAAGTTGGTTCGGAAGAAATTTGCAGAAAAAACCCCTTCTTTCATATGTAAATGTAATAGAACTTAATTTAGTTTGTCAATATTGTGATTTTTAAGATAAAAAAGTTAAGAAATTATAACAAGAATAAATTTTGAATATTTTTATTAAATTAGAATGTTTACAGACATGGTGTGACATGGTTATTCAATAATTTTATCTTTTAAAAGTTGAATTAATATGGAATGAAAAAAAATTAAATGAATCTTTAGTATCTTGAGATTATTCATTGGATTTCAAGATAATGCACGTCATCCGTCCTATCACTCACATGTTATGTTAACAATCTTTTTTTAATTGCAATAAAATATTACTAAGTGAACATTTTAATTGATAATAATACGATATATATTTTAATTCAAATGAATTCATAACACTTAACATATATTTTTATTTAAAATTATTGTGGATTTAAATTAAAAAAAAAGTGTAATTATTTTATTTTGTCATAGGTTAATGCAGGCAGCAACAATTTATAAATTTATACATATTAATTTCACGATGGTCATGGTCATGACTCCATCTAGAACGAGGATAGATGGTTCCAAACACAGCTACAACGACGACATTGAGTTCTATTTGCTTGCACATGCTGGTTCATATGGAAAAGGAGAAGTGTGGAGGTATTTGAAGATAAAATATTGACTTTGTGGCATACAGTAAACCAAATACTGCTAACATATCAAGTCTTGCTGGATGGTGAAGTGGAAACTCTACTAAAACAACATTGACTACCTCCCACATGTGATGAAATCAAGCTTAACATTGATGGAAGCTAGGAAACCCAGGCAACTCGGGTTTTGGTGGGATTATTTGCAACTCTCTTGGAGAATGGATCGTGGAATTCAGCTCTTATTGCGGAATCACGACAAACATGCATGCAGAATGATTGACAATCTACAGAGGGCTATAGCTTATATGGGATTCGGGGTACATGGACATCATTTATAAAACTGATTCATTGATGACACACGATCTTATTAAAATGAGCTATCCATAATTGCGCCCATATGCAGTGCTACTTAGGCACATCAAGGACCTGGTTAACCGTATGTGACAAATTACAATTCAACACACATAGTGAAGGTAACCAGAGCGCTGATTGGTTAACGATGGATCATCATCGATTGCCCAACATCCCTGCAATCTATTGTTTTGGCTGATGTAGTGGAAGTTTCTTTTTGTTAGACAATGATTCTTGGTTACTTTTTTTTAATGATAAAAAAAAAATGACTCCAATCAGCAACATTCAAACTTTTCTTTTTAATTAATAATAATTATTATTATTAATTAGTGAATATAGCAAACCTTGTGATAGATTGTTGTCCTATCATACCATGACTTTCAATTTTGACTTCATATAGTCTGCTCTGACCAAAGGCATGTGTGACCACTATACCCAATGACAGTTAGTCATCGGGGTTTAACGTATCACGAATTAGATGATTGAGTATTTAGCTTTCTTAAATAATTTCAAAAGAAATATATTCTCAATTAACTTCACTGTGCCCTAGCCCCTAAGCTCCATTTATGTGGTTACCAACTTATGCATGTTTGATTTGAAATTCGAAATGTTACACACCCACTTCAATATAAATGTAACAAATAAAAATAAAATAAAATAAAAGTAAAAACAAAAATCTTAATCCGTTGACAAATTTATTTTTTTTCAAATTTACTTTTTCATCAGTAATACAAATATGCATTAGTGTTAGTTTGTTTCAGTGGTGAGTTGAAAAATAATCGTGTTGAACACAAAGCTACATTGGATCATGACAAGATTTTTCATGTTTTCAACACGAATTTTGGCTCCCACCACAGAACCAAACACACCATAAAGGTTGGGGGTGTAAGAATCCTGATTCGGGGTTGGGCACCTCTCAGAAATCAAAAAACAGACAAGAGGCTAAAGAATAACTTCATTCATTACTCATTGATGTATACATGCAAATATTTAACAAAAGAGACGTTCTAACCAACAACTCCAAGAAAGACAAAAATTGCTATAGCCAATCCCAGATTGCATTCTTAATACATGGACCAGCCTCGCTACACTTCTCACCATCTAACAACCTTGCCCTGTAATGAAAAAGATCCTGTTGCAATAGTTTTTGTGAATCAATCAGATATTGGCTGAAGAAAAATATTTGAGAACCTATTAGCGTTGTAACAACATGATTCAAATCTCCAGATTCTTTTAATTTATTTCCATACAACATAAGGTGACATAAATAAAGATGAACTAACAGGAGATTTGTAACTTACCAAATGCATGTCCTCATAAGTCATATCAGTAACCAAATTGATGTGTCTAGAAATGCTAGCAATATGCTCTCTAATGAACTCTTACTATAAACTGAGATTTATTAAAAATCACACTCGCTCCTTATTTAATGAATTTCACTCATGATTCTATAGTTTGCAACAAATTTCAATAGTTCAGAATGTGTTATTAGCACTCCTCGAAGCATGCTATTATTGTTTATATATCAATAATATGCCCAACCATGTACCTCAAATAACTGGTGGAAAAAAAAAACTTACTCTCACCCACCCCCATCCCCACCCCCTAAATTATGTTTTCATCATTTTAGTCAAATGTGAGTAAATAAATTGTTTTTGATAACAATGTTACATTTGTCAGTTCAAAGTAAATATTTTTTTTTTAACTGCTCATTCACATTAGAGTCTTACCATATGATCTGCAGAAATTATGTAAGAGATGACGCTAAGGGGCATATGGTTTTTCAGGCCATTGATACTCGGGACCCCCAGCTTTCTTACGAGCTTCTCTTTCCTCTTTGTCTTTCTTCTCCAACAGTTTATCAGTTCTTGCAATAAAATCATTCCTGACCTTCTCCATAATTTTATCAAAGCCAGCAATTGAATTCTCCATATGTTCGTACAACTCGGTATTAAGATCATCAAATATCTTATACAACCTCTGCAAACAGTAAGGGAAAATGAAAATTCATGTTCCATAAGACCATATTAGAAAGTTATGGAAAGAGTTAGCATTGTAGTTGTACAGGCACTCTAAGGATATGATTGGGAGTTGAGTTTTGGAGGAAAGAGGGGGAGGGAAATATTTTGTTTTTATATTAAGAGTTATATCATGGAAAGGGAGGGAGAGTTATACAAATACAAATTTACTCTTTACCAAGGAAAGAAATAAAACATTAAATTTGTAACTGGTAAGGCAGGTCATAACTATAACCATATAAAAGAAAACGGGAAATTAAAGAAAACCCCCCGAAAAAACACTTCAATATAGGTAATAAATGAATCCAAAATACTTTGATGAAAAGACATACCATAACATCTCTATTCCAGTGCTCAAGGTATGGAGGACCGGTGGTTAATGAACCAAGTGGTTCACGGTACCATTCCCCGTTAAATGTTAATCGATCCATTGCTTGTTCTATGCTCAGAACTTCCCATGGCCTCAACCCTGGAATAATTTCAGCCAACTTCTTTCTGTCTCACACAACCATCCACCCCAACCGAAAATCAATAAATAAATAAATAAATGAATTGCTGAATACAGTAAAGCAATCACAATTCACTGCTATTCTAGTGACAGTCCCAGCGTGTGCATACCTAAGATATTTGGGAATGTATTTGTTGGGCATGTGATCCTGTTCCAATATAGTGGTCAGTTCAGAGCCACTAGCCCAAAGAAATAGGGCATGACTTGGAATTTTAGCTCCAGGCCAAAGACCATCATTAGCTTCCAATACTGCTAAATCACGTCTCTTGCTTTCTATCGCCTCTTCTTGAAGTTGCTTATAAGTCTTCTTTTCAAATCCCTTCAGAGGAACCCATGGTGGTATACCTTTTTGTAGCTTGTGAAGCATTGCTGTTGCTGAAGCAGCGAGTCTAACTGAAAAGATTGCCCAACCAAGAATCAGTTTTAATCAAATACAAAAAGCATAGAGGCCTGCCAGCTTAGTTTCATAATTCTTTAATACTGAGTGAAAAGTTTTACCAAGGAATGTGTGGAAACTTAAGCACATGAATTGACTTCAGCACATTGCTTTATTTAAAGTAAGTAGAAAGAACCCCCCAGCCAAAAGCAAAATACCAAGTACAAAGGCATACAAAAATAGCATTTAATATTACGTTGTTCCACTGTTTTTGTCGTGAAGTATTAGAGAAACAGTTGATTTTCATCAAAAACTGGTTTAAGTAATGTTCCAGTTTTAGGAATTAGGACATTGTAACAGAACATGTTAAAAAACAGTTGAAGATAGCCTCATATTCTCCCTTTGACTAATCTAACTGAGAGAGGATAAGACCATAAATTTGGAAAATTATGGAGAATAGTTCTTCCAGTCTTACAAACTTTTCTCAGGGCATGATGTTCAGAGAAAAAAGCTACTATTGATCAGTAGGGCAGAGGAAAATACCATGAGATCCAACATTTTGCTTGTAAGTAGTAACTAGTCCATTAATCTGATACCTTTCCACCTCACAGGTGCACACAAAAAACAAAGGTTGAATTGAAATGCATTATTTTTGCAGGAAATTATATATATTATACATTCAACTTTCGAACTCTATATTCATCAATCATCATAAAGAACGGTGCCAAAATGGTGAAAATACAGACAAATGTTTGAGTTTAGCATCATAGACTCTGCTCAGATCTAAACAATAAGTTTTCAAAGAATAAATATTAAAGAAAAAGAATGGAACTCAACAAACCTTCCCAAGTGGCAATTGCACGCTCCATTCCATAAATCATGTGGATGGGAGCCCATTCATCCATATCCTCTCCCCAAAGGAAAGTGTTCTTATCAATAATCCCAGCCCCCCATGCTGTTTTAAGCGTAATCAATTCTAATGGCCCTCGTGTGCGACCCAGCCGATCCTTGTAGTACCACCCACCACTCCTCATGATAACTAAATCAGTTAGAAAACAGAAACAACATCATACAACAACTAACCAAAACTAAAACAACGAACAGACACATCAATTAATGGAATATTTACATCAAGGGTTTGATATTTTATTGCAAAACCTTCAACAAGCAAAGATAATATTGATTGGATATCTCACATAACTCACATCACGTTATAGTAGTTTATATATAACAACAAAATGTTCCCAACTATCCATTCTAACTGGTCATTTATTTTTCCAGCAAATTAAAACTTAACGAGATGGATAGCTTATTCCACATTCCACAACCAAGCAGAGAGCACCACAATTGGTGAATGCCTGCCTACCAATGAGGGATCACGAACAAAAATAAATATATTTTTATCAAGACTATTCATTCCTACCAATTAACCCCATCAACAATGTAGATTAATATTTCAACACATTATATTCACGCACATATTTAACCAAGAGTCAAACTCAAGACCTTATAGAATCTAAACACCTTTTTTGCCAAAGCTATTCAATATCATCAGCCTACCATACTAGCCCTCATTGGCAAGCTATTTGGATTATCTTATTTTATGTTCAAAAACAACTTAAAATCAAATCGTCTATAGAAAGCTTTTGCAAAAATACAATAAATGTAAATAAATAAGAAGTTCAAAAATAAACATGCACAAAACCAGTATCATGTTATTAGTCCTTAATTCATACCCACAAAACCAATTTGTAAGGTGAATGAACTTGTAAAGACTATTAAGCCTATTTGGATACAAGTTAGAAATGCTTTTGAAAGCTTCTCTACTAGAAATATAGAACATTTCCAGTAGAGAAGTTGTCAAAAACACTTATAACCTTGTATCCAAACAAGCTATATGTTAGTCACATCTCAAATAGATGTGACATCTCGACAATTGTTATAGTAATTGTTCAAAATGTCATTCAAGGTGTGAATATAACAACCAGACAGACAGTGGTATCAATTATAACTTTCATATATTCCACTCATCATCTGCCTATGGTTTTACCCTTGGACAAAAGATTACCAGAGACCTTTCTACATGCTTAAGAATCACCTATCTTTTACGATATGAGCCTGTTTGGATACAAAGTTAAAAGTGCTTCTGAGAGCTTCTCTGCCGGAAAAGATTACTAGAGACCTCTCTACGTGTTTAAAAATCACTTATTTTCTACAATATGAGCTTATTTGGATACAGAGCTAGAATTCTCTATTGAAAAAAGAAACATTATATTTCAGCAGAGAAGCACTTCTACATCCAAACAGGCCTCTAGCTACTCTTACAGTAACACAATACTACAACATGATTGTTTAAAAGTCATTGCAATTTGCAACTCACAGTCATAGTAGCGCCTCTCAAGATTCTTATATCCAATAGACTGGGCAGCGTCAATGGGCTTCCCGGGAGGGTAGGGCCTCTGCCTGAAATTCCAAAGCCCAAAAAAGAACTGCCTGGCGAAGTCCCAAAACTTGTCATCAGCCTCCTCGCGGGTCTTCTGGGCTTTTCTGGGCATGGGCCTGCCGTCAAGCCCAATGACATTCGGCACCTGCTTCCACACATCCCAATCCTCCGGGTGGTAGGGCCTCTCGTTCTCCTCCAGCTCCATCTCGTTCATTTTATCCAGAATCTCCTCCGCGCGCGCCATGAACTGCACCACAGGGCTGCTGCGGAGCTTCTCCACGAGCTCCGCGTTCTCGCGGACCTCTTCCTCCGACGCGTCCTCGCGAAGGACAAAGACGGAGTCGTCGCCGCCGAAGGCGGCGTCGTTGTCGGCGAGGATCTTGTCGACCTCCGGGGCGCGGCTGTGGTCCGGGAGGGTCTCGCACTCCCAGAGGACCTGCTGGGCGAGCTGCTCGTAGGGCCCGGGCTCTGTGGGCTCGGTGGGCTTGGGCTTGGGCCTGCGGCGGAAGGGGTTTGGGAGGGAGATTGCGGCGAAGTTGGGAGGGAGGGATGTGGGTGGTTCGGGGAGATTGAGGATGTTGTTGGGGAGAGATGGGAGAGGGAGCGGGTTTGGGGGTTTTGAGAACCAGTTTCCACTGAAAGGGTTGAAGTTGATGGAAGCCATTGGAACCTGGAAGCAGAAGTTGAAGAAAGAGGATAGTAGAGAGTGAGAGAGTGTTTTGGTTGAGAAGAGGATAAAGGAATGAGCCGAACTCTACGGGCATTTACTTTCTCAACCCTCAAATTACTTCCTGCACCTCCAAATTTTAAATATGTGTATTTACATCTTCCTATTTTCAACCTAAGTCATCTCACAACCCCCTTCCCTTACTCTGAGACTCAGCAACTCCAGTTTGGTCTATAAAATTTGCATTTTTATGAAGTCAATATCTGATCTGCATAGTTCGCGGATCCACAAACCTAGATTGTAATTTTGAAAAAAAAAAAAGCAACATTAAGAAAAAATTACTTTTTACAACAAATATTCAAAATGAAAGACTAAGGTCTTCAATATTAATTTTAACATAGAAAATTAGTAATACTATCAAAGTTATACTTATACATTCAAGTCCGGTCTCCATTTTTCACAATGCTGTAAGAATTTTTCATTTTCCTCTTAGTTAATTATATTTATTCTTCAATTGACTATCTGTGTAATCCACACTGGATTATTTTTTCAAATCTTCCTTGATATACATTCATGCATCTTTTGTGAGAGTGGTATTTTTTCGATTCCCCTTCTTCCCTCTTCATCCATTAAACTTATGAAATTGGATTTCACATTTGAAGGCCATGTGAATTTTTTTGGATCTTGTCATTTAAGCAACCCCATTTCAAATATCTCCATTATTCTCCATCTAGCCAATTATAAAAATAAGGTTAATTAACAATAAATAATTGTTATAAATGAATTCACAAGATTCATCAATGTAAATTGTCATATTTGATACAAAATTAGACTTTTTAATGTACACACTTTTGGGAAAAGGAAGAATTGTTAATAAATTACATGTGTTTCCAAGTACATTAATCAACTAATACTAGATAGCATTGGAGTCCTAACATAGAGCAGGTCATTGAATGATAAAAATAAATGATTTATGATAGTGTTGTTAAATGACGAATATTTTTCCAACTCTCATAGTCAATTTATGAAGGGAGGCTAGCCATGGTGACGCCATAAAACACAATAGCATGTTTATATGGGAAAAATTTTTGGCTTTTTGCCATGTTCCACCATTGATAACAGTAATTACAACAAAATACAAGTCAAAACTTTTAACCCTAAAATTAATTTTATATATTTACTATCCAAATACAGTGAAAGTATAGGCAAACCCCCCAATATAGTTGCAATCTTTAAACAATACATAAATGACAGTGTAGAGAAAATGGCTTCTAGTGTAAGATGACATACATAAAGCAAGGTTCTTGACTAATAAGAAAAAAAATACTTACAACAAAATACAAGCCAATAGCTTCGGTCATAATATTAATTTTATATAATTGCTAGCCAAAGATAGTACATAAACTATTTCTATTCATGAGTAGTCATAGTATAGAGAAATGACATATTTGTGGGATCACATCGCATCACATCAAAATGTTATGTTGAAATTTCGATTAAAAACATCAGTTCACACTTTTCAAAAACTTCTATCGGACATTAATTTCAAAGTTTTAATGCAAAATTTTGTGATAAACACCCATCACATATTTTGAGGAGTGTGGCTTAGAGAGAATATGTGATTTACGTTTTTTAATTGTTTCCAAACATGTGACAATGCACATGCTTGTGTAACGAGTATTTATTAGGAAACTTTGCATTAAAGTTTTTAAATTAATGTCCGTTCAAAATAACTTGTTTGAATTTTAGTAATAATCTACCAATTCACACTTTCCAAAACTTTTGACAATGCAAGTCCTAAACACAGCTCCCTAGGTTTACACACTAACACACCTAGTCCTACCATAGTTGACTATTTAAATGAAAATTAGTACAAAAGGCTATAAATTGTGTTTGGAGTTGTGGTTTAGTTTTAAATTGTAGTTTTGCAGCAATTTTGATATGGTAGAAAATCACAAATAACCTAATGTGACCCAATGCGATAGTAAAAACCCTAATGTTGTTGACACAATCATAGTTGCAAACCATTTTTTTTCTTACAGTTTTCAATTTTTTATCAAGAGAAAACAACATAATTGAATTGTACAAGCAAAGAACAACTCAGAAAGTAACCCAACCAAACACATCAATACACTGCACACCATAATTTTAAAGATGAATATAAATTAGCAATTTCTTTCACACTAATTAAGCAATGAAAATGAAAGCAAGGAAATGATAAGTTGAATGCAAATTGTTCGAAGGAGAAAAGCTAACCATGTTGGGGGCTTAGGCTTCTACTCATTCCTTTGCGTCTGAGAGTGGATGAAAAATGAGAGAGGCTCAAAACTAAAACCCTAGTAGGGTTATGTTTCAATATATATACACATGGGAATTGTTATATTTACCTTCTTTTTTAATTATATGCCTCCCTTTTTAATTATATACCTCCCTTTTTTTAATTATTTTTCCTAAATTATCCTTTTTTTTTTCTTTTTATAAAATCTCTCTATTCATCCTT